>OZ030014.1:10377500-11577500 GCA_964023405.1 Apodemus agrarius
GAAATCTGCCTGCCTCTGCCTCCCAAGTGCTGGGATTAAAGGCGTGCGCCACTACCGCCCAGCGGTATTGTAATACTTATTCTCTTGATTTACTATGTCATCTCAAAAGACAGGGCACTAGACAAAAAATTCCTTGCCTTAGAAAGTAACTCTAGAACTAAAGATTCAGGATTTCATAGGTCAAAATAAGGCAGATGCTGCAATATTAGGATTACAACACAAAGAGAAGCTAAGATGATGGAAGCAGGGCTTAGAACAGAAGATACAGGAAATTACAGAACAGCATGAACAACAGAAAGAGGAATTCAAGACTTAGCAATGTGGCCTAGAGGAAACACTAGAATTGAAGACCCAGGAAATTATAGAACAGAATAAGAGACAGAAGGAGGAGAATGAAGGTGGGAGACAGAAGTAAGAAAAGATGCTAGAACAAAGGATGCAGCAGTTCACAGATCAGACTGAGCAGCAGAGAGAAAATAATGAGTATTGGAAGCTAGACTTGGAGAATAACCTTTTAAAATTAATAAGTCAGGGGCTGGAGAGATGGCTCAGTGGTTAAGGAGACTGACAGCTCTTCCTAAGGTCATGAGTTCAAATCCCAGCAACCACATGGTGGCTCACAGCCATCTCTAACAAGATCTGATGCCCTCTTCTGGGGTGTCTGAAGATAGCTACAGTGTACTTACATATAATAAAGAAATAAAAAAATTAATCAAGATAAAATGGACAGTAAACTACCAGAATTGCAATATAAAGAAAAGTTCAAAATGTGGAGGCAGAACCTTGAACAGAAAATAAAGGAACTCAAGGAAAAGGAAAATACTCAGAGATAGAAGATAAAAGTAGAGAAAGCCAACCAAAGGTTATTAAAAAACAAACTTTAGTCTATCTGGTCAATATACAACAAAGACCTCCAGATGATGATCATACACAGGGTTATCAGGAATTTGAATGGCAACCTGTGGATGTGTTAGATCTAAGAAAATTTAAGGAAAATGTCACTAATTTTGGAATGCATTCGCCATTTGTAAAGCAAATTCTGACTTCTTGGGCTATTAAAAATAGAATAATCCAGCCGGGCGTGGTGGCGTATGCCTGTAATCCCAGCACTTGGGAGGCAGAGGCAGGCGGATTTCTGAGTTCAAGGCCAGCCTGGTCTACAGAGTGAGTTCCAGGACAGCTAGGACTACACAGAGAAACCCTGTCTTGAAAAACCAAAAAAAAAAAAAAAAAAAAAAAAAAAGAATAATCCCACAAGACTGGAAGGATATGGCAAGAGCAATACTGCTACTGATTTACAGTGGGTCGCATGGTGGAGAGACAGGGTGAGGGAGATAGCATGGCAAAATAGAACCAGGGGTAGAGAGATTTCCACAGATCAACTGCTTGGTGAGGGACACTTTGCTGAGGTAGAAGTGCAGGCTATATATGATGAAGAAACCCTAGCCTTGTGTCGATTGTCAGCTTTAAGGGCCTGGAACAAAGTTGCAGAATCAGGGAAAAGACTTGAACCATTTACTCAAGTCATACAAGGTCCACAAGAAACCTTCCCTGACTTTTTTTTTACAAAGACTAACCTCAGCGGTAGAAAGGAGTATATCAGATTCTGCAGCAAGGAAGGCAATAATTGAGTCTTTAGCTTTTGAGAATGTGAATACTGAATGCAAAGAAGTAATCAGACCACTGAGGGCAAGGTCAGCATCAATAGACCAGTAGATTAGATATACAATTGATGTTGTATCTGGCTCACCTGATATGACTGTAAAAGGAGAAATTGCCACTAGACACTTAGAAAGGACCAGGGATTTCAAATGTTTTAACTGTGGTGAGTGGGGTCATCTCAGAAATGACTGTAGAAAAAAAAAACAAAGTAATACAAAAAGGGGGCCCATGCCTTTTGGAATATGTCAAAGGTGTGGCAAAGGCTGGCATATGACTAGGGAATGCAGAGCAACAACAGACAAATGGGGCAACATCCTGCCAAAAAACTCCCAGGGGGCCCTCTCACAGGCCCCAATGCCAGGCAGGGAGAGTTCTCTTCCTCAGGACAATTAAGTGTCACTGCTTCAAAAACAGATGTTCTGAGACCAGATAAGACTGAGGCAAGTTCTGTAGACGATTCAGAAATCCTCAAAGGGACCCAAAAAGGAATATTTTGGCAAACTTCTATAGAGGATCACAGGCCAAAACTAAGAATATTTGTAAACAATATTAAGATTGAAGGAATGGTTGACACTGGAGCAGATGTCACCATTATCTCTCCAAAATCTTGTCCTGTAAGTTGGCCACTTCAAGAAGTAGATATCCAATTTCAAGGAGTTGAGACCTTATCCCAAATAAAGTAAAGTATAGGATGGCTTAAATGTATAGGACCAGAAGGTCAGGTAGGAAAATTGAGGCCATACATGGCTGATATAGCCATTAACTTATGGGGAAGAGATCTATTACAGCAGTGGAAAACCCAAATTAATATCCCCTCAGTCTCGGTATCTAGCCATGAAACTAGTCAGGCTCCTAATAAAAATCTTAAATTAGTTAGGGAATGTTATCAAAGGCAGTTACAGACTGTCCAAGCTGTCCATAAACAAGATACAGCAGAGGCTGACAATTTAGCTTTACCCCAAGGAGCCACTGCTGCCAAAACACCAACAGCCTTACCACTAAAGTGGTTGACTGACCAACCCATTTGGATTGATCAATGATCTATGACAAAAGAAAAACTACAGGTATTAGAACAGCTAGTCCAAGAAGAGCCGGAGGCTCAGCATATAGAGGAGTCTACCAGCCCTTGGAATTCTCCAGTATTTTTCATTAAAAAACATCTGGCAAATGGAGGATGTTGACAGATCTCAGAGCAATTAATAAGATTATTCAGCCAATGGGTTCCTTGCAACCTGGGATCCCATTGCCTTCCTTGTTGCCTAAGGAATGGCCTATCATAGTGAAAAAAAATCTGAAAGATTTTTTTTTTTTTACCATTCCTCTACATGAATGTGATAAGGAAAGGTTTGCTTTCTCAGTACCTACCCTCAATAGAGATCACCCAATGAAAAGATATCAGTGGAAAGTCTTGCCGCAAGGAATGTTAAATAGCCCTACATTGTGACAGCCACTGGAGATGATTCGCAATTTCCCCAATCCATTATTTATATGGATGACATCCTATTGGCTGATTCAGATATAAATACTGTGGAAAGACTGTTTGATGAAGTACAAAAAACATTGCCTTCCTGGGGATTGCAAATCGCCCCTGAAAAAATACAAAGAGGGGATTCTATTAATTATCTAGGATATAAAATAAGTCTGCAAAGGCTTAGGCCACAAAAGGTGCAAATCAGAAGAAGCCAATTAAGGACCCTTAATGATTTTCAGAAGCTACTGGGAGATATCAGCTGGCTGAGGCCTGCAATTGGCTTGGCCACTCAAGAACTAAACAATTTATTTCAAACCTTACAAGTTGATAAGGATTTAAATAGTCCAAGGAAACTGTCAGCTGACAGTTATAAATAAATAAATGTCACAGTATTTATATCAACTGAGGCTGAGAAGGAGTTAACTTTGGTAGAAAGGAAATTGCAGGATACACATCTAGATCATATGGATCCAAAGATGGCCTGCATCTCAGTTATCTTACTCATTCCCCTACAGGAATTCTTTTTTTTTTTTTTTTTTGGTTTTTTGAGACAAGGTTTCTCTGTATAGCTCCGGCTGTCCTGGAACTCACTCTGTAGACCAGGCTAGCCTCGAACTCAGAAATCCACCTGCCTCTGCCTCCCAAGTGCTGGGATTAAGGGCGTGCACCACCACCACCGCCGCCCGGCCCCTACAGGAATTCTTATGCAGAGGAAAGATTATATATTAGAATTGATATTTTTAGCACATAAACAGAGTAAGAAATTAAAAACCTACATTGAGAAAGTCTCTGAATTGGTACTTAAAGAAAAAAATGAGACTTGAACAATTATTTGGAATGGATCTGGCTGAAATTGTGGTTCCTTTTACTAACACAGAAATTGCCTCACTATGGGCACAAGATGAATACTGGCAAAGAGCATGCAGTGACTTCTTGGGAGAGATTAACAACATTTACCCGAAAAGCAAGTGGCTTCAGTTCATAAAAAGAACTTATTGGATTCTCCCTCATATAATAAAGAAAACTCCAATATCTGGAGTCCCTACGTTTTACACTGATGCCAGTAAATCAGGAAAGGCAGGATATAAATCAGAAGATGTAAGTAAGGTTGCTGAGAGTCCCTATAAGTCAGTTAAAAAATCTGAACTATATGCAATAGTCATGGTATTGCCAGATTTTTCAAGAGTCTCTTAATATAGTAACTGATTCTCAATATGCAGAAGGGGTCTTACATATAGAGACTGCTGAACTTATGCAGGACGATTCTGAATTGACTTCATTATTTATTCAGCTACAGCAATAATCAGAAATAGGAGTTATCCACTATATATCACACACATAAGATCCCATACAGGTCTGCCAGGCCCTCTGGCACAAGGTAATAATGAAATTGACCAACTACTGATAGGAAGTGTACTAGAGGCTTCAAAATTCCATAAGAAACACCATGTTAACAGCAAAGGTTTAAAGAAAGAACTCTCTATCACTTGGCAACAAGACAAGGAAATTGTGAAGCAATGTCCTACTTGTTTATATAACCAGACTCCATTGCCTATGGGCACTAACCCTAAGGGTACCCAAAGAAATGACATTTGGCAAATGGATGTCTTCCATTTTACAGAGTTTGGCAAACTGAAATATTTGCACCATACTATAGACACATATTCAGGATTTCAATGGGCAACTGCATTATGGTCAGAAAAGGCTGATTCTGTAATTACACATTTGTTAGAAGTTATGGCCATTATGGGAATACCAACACAAATTAAAACGGACAATGGGCCGGCATATATCTCTAATAAGATGAAGCAGTTTTTTTTTAACATTACAATATAAAACATGTTAAAGGCATACCACATAATCCTACAGGACAAGCAACTGTAGAGAGATCCAATCGAACTCTAAAGGAAATGCTTAATAGGCAAAAAGGATCAACAAGAACCCCCAAGGACAGATTACATAGTGCTTTATTAACCTTAAAATTTTTAAATGCCAATGAACAAAACACCACAGCTGCTGAAAGACATTGGATTGTGGAAAGAACTATTGAACTAAAGGAGCCTGTTTACATTAAGGATATTCTAACATCAGAATGGAGAATGGGAAATGTGTTACGCTGGGGGAGGGGCTATGCCTATGTTTCCACAGGAAAAGAAAAGCTGTGGGTTCCTTCCAAGTTGATAAAAATCAGACATGACAAAGGGAGACCTCCTGAAGACCTTGGCGACAGAGAAGAAAAGGGAGACTAACACAATAGGTGATGTATATGTGGTGATGTTTATGTCTCTGTATATGGAGACAGCTCTGGAACTGGTTGAGACTAAAATGTCTATACACAGTCATTAACACTTATTGGGTATTACATCCATCCTTTATGAGGACATGGATACAAAGTTACATTGTAGTTTGACTAGGTGATCAAGCTAACCTGAGGAAAGGCAGTCAGTCATCTTTACTTATCTTCATTGACCAATCTGTGCACCCTACATGCTCCATGTGAACGTCTCTACCTGTTTACGTGTTGCTTTTAAGTTTTGTATACTACAGGGATGAAGGAAGAGAAAGACATCCCTGAAAAGATTCACACTCCAGGATGCTGAGATTTGGGACCGGAAGGTCCAGCTTTGCACTTGACTCAATTTCAACTACATCAAGGCTGATTCTTTTAAAGACTTGCTTCCAGAACTCTACTTGCCTCTCCAGCCTTTCAGAATGTCATGGTCAAGATGTCATCTGACCAATGAACTTTCTCAGCACATAGTGACTGGAAGGCAAAGCGAGCTAGCTCTCATTTGACAAGCCAATTTTCTTATTTCCCGTTGGGCCCCCCAGATGGGAATTCTTCGCCCCAGTTCAGCTGGAGGCAGACAGAAGACAATCATCGTCCCAGTTCCTTATGTTGGGGTGGATGGTTCTGATTATTTTAGCAATTATAGATATGCTGTCATTTTAGGGATACTTTACAAATGTAGCTTTGGACAGGGAGGGAACTAAAGAAATTAAACTCAGGGATTTCTACATTTCCTTTTCTCTTCTCTATCCTTTTTTCTTAGGTAAAGGAGAATGGGGTGGAAAAGAAGAAGGGGAATATAGTAATATCATAGAAATTATAGAAATATACAAATAGGCATAGGTTAGCAAATGTACAACAAGCAAAACGTTACATAGCCAGATCTTACATTGGTAGAAGTCTTTATAATTGATATGAAGTTGAAGTTATAATCTCTTATATTGGTTCAGAATTTATTTGATGTAAATTTAAGGTTTTCATTCATATAAAACTGGGATTAATATGTTACTCCCATGTAGGCATTGTGCCTATATGACACATTTAAGAATACAAGGTTTAGATCCAGTTCTTCTATAACTGCTATTATAAACTGTTTTTAGATGATTAAGTAATACAAGTTAAGGGCCAGATAGCAAAAATGCGGTTGTGAGTTAATTAAAAGGGTTTTCCTGAGTTATTTCGATTAGAAATGTCTGAAAGTAGTCAAGGCTTAACAGTTCAGAGATGCTTTAGGTAGATAGATGGTTTTCAAAGGTGTCAGAAATCCACAGAATATGATGTTTATTGACATTTCTTTATTAAAGATCATTTAACAGGAGACCTGTCTGCTCCTGACAGCACCCCTTTCTTGAATTCAAAGAAGAAATTCTGCATCAATGAAGTTGCTTCAGTTGTGGCGAGACAGTCACCAGGCAAAAATTGCCTCATTTCATCTACACACAAATACTGTCCAAAAAAAGGACATACTATGTGGAATAGTGTCTGCCAAGACTATAATCAGCCCTTCAAAATTCTGCATTACCAAGGTCTGGCAGATGATCCTGGACCAGAAGGCTGAAGACTGATGCTCCAACGTTTTTGGTATATAGGGCCTGTCCAGGTGATCAGCGGTCTCTATAAATTGGCTAAGTTTAAAAGCTATATTTTGTGCTTCTCATACTTTCAGGTAATATAGTCATTCTTGGATTTCTGATGGGGTTGAAGACTAATAGGCTTTTTTTTGTTTGTTTTGTTTTTTCGAGACAGGGTTTCTCTATGTAGCCCTGGTTGTCTTGGAACTCACTCTGTAGATCAGGCTGGCCTCGAACTCAGAAATCCGCCTGCCTCTGCCTCCCAAGTGCTGGGATTAAAGGTGTGCACCACCACCACCCAGCAAAGACTAATAGTCTTAGAGCCAGTCCAAGCTGGTTAGCATTTAGAAAGATGATACAGATTTGAAAGGATGGTTTTCAGATGGGTTACAGTCTAAAGCCAGGACTTGAGTCAGGTGTAGAATTTTAAGTCTTTTAAGTTCGACTAGATGACAGGGGTACTACTTAATTGATAAAAAATGATTGACTGGGTGTTAGGTCTATCCTGTACATTATAAATTACAAAATGAGCTGGGCGGTGGTGGCGCACGCCTGTAATCCCAACACTTGGGAGGCAGAGGCAGGTGTATTTCTGAGTTCAAGGCCAGCCTGGTCTACAGAGTGAGTTCCAGGACAGCCAAGGCTACACAGAGAAACCCTGTCTCAGAAAAAAATAGATAAATAAATAAACAAACAAACAAATAAATTACAAAATGGTTATAATTGCGCTCAATTGATGTCTGAGATAAAAGTCTTCGAATTGGACAGAAAGGGAGAAGTGTCCTGGATAGCCCTGGGCTTGTTTTTTTATGCTAATTCCACTCCTCAGAGGGGCTGCAGATGAGGAGTTGCCTTGTGAACCTTCTCCCCACCCTAACTTTTCAAATAAAGACTTGAGCCAATGATTGGGCAGGAGGAAGTGGGTGGAGCTGAGAGTCTAGGGGAGGAGCAATGGAGGATTAAACAGGAGGGGGAGGAGCTACGGGAGATCAACAGAGAGGCGGCAGAGGGAGAAGCTGGGCGCCTGCAGAAACCGCAAGTTGTATGGGATAAAATAGATGGAAATAGAGTAGTGTAGTGGGAGATCTGCCCAATCTAGGCTTGTACTTGTTTTGTTAACTGATTGAGTTGAGCTTTCTTTTACCAGGGAATTGGGTTGGAAACAAAGTAGCAACAATAGCTCCCATCTTTTTTTTTTTTTTCCTTATTTATATTTTTAATATTCTCTTTGTTGTTCTGGGCACTGAACTCAGTCAAGGCTTTGCACAAACCAGGCACGTGCTCTATTGTGAGCTACATCCCCAGCTCTGTCTACATATTTTGATATGAGAATCAGACTTAGATATAAGCCAGGTAAAGGGCCCAAGACCAGAAGTGAGAGGGAGGCCCCTGGTTTTAATTATTTGCTTGTTATATGATATGATCCGAGTCATGGAGCCAGATGGTGTGTTTATAAAAAGATAAAGAGGTGTGAAGGAGGTATAGGGGAAGGGGGTGCCTCAGCAGGCCCATGCCGAGGCATTATCCCTTACCCCTGAGGGACCAGACACAAGAGGGTATAGTATAGAACAGAGTTTATTCAGGGCATGGGGAGGGGAGTAAAGGGGGTAGTAGAGACAGAGAAAGGCAGAGAGAAGGAGAGTGTAGAGAACTAGAGGCCAGCCATGACCACGTGGAGAAATGGGGGAAGGGAATGGGGAGAGAGGGGGAGCAAGGGGGGGAGAGAGAGAGAGAGAGAAGAGACTAAGAGAGAGAGGAAGGGCAAACAGTCCCTTTTATAGTGGGCCAGGCCTGCCTGGCTGTTGCCAGGTAACT
Organism: Apodemus agrarius; assembly: GCA_964023405.1. NCBI lineage: Eukaryota > Metazoa > Chordata > Mammalia > Rodentia > Muridae > Apodemus > Apodemus agrarius. The sequence goes on from OZ030014.1 coordinate 10,386,310, forward strand.
GTGGGGTGGAGCTTAGAACGCTAACACTTGGCTGCTGAGTCATGAGACTACTGGAGGGGCAATTCAGCTTTGTTGACCGTAGGTTTTCTCTAGGATAAAATGAGAGGGTAAAGCTAACGGCATCCTTCACACCTAGTTTGCCTGTGTCTTGTGTCTGTGTCCTGAGTTACAGCTCATGCCTGCCATCAGAGACGAATAACCAAGTCCCACAATGATTTGCTTCGTTTTATTTTATTTTTGAGACAGCCTCAGATGTGCTGGTCTCAAATGCTTGATCCTGTTCTTGTGCTCAACTTTTGTTTTTAATATAATCAGTATCACCTGAAACAATCCTAAAGTTGGGAACATGCAAAATACTCTGAGAAGGAATTTGTTCTCATTATCCTGATGCGGCCAATGGGTTTCTGGTATCCATCTGAAGTAATGTAAATCGTCCAGTGCCTTAGGGTCTGTGTGCTGCAGAAAAGAGAAAACACCAAACACAGTGCCAAACACAGAAATACTTTTCTTTAAGAAATAATGGTTTTGGGTTGGAGAGATGGCTCAGTGGTTAAGAGCACACTGACTGCTCTTCCAGAGGTCTTGAGTTCAGTTTCCAGCAACCACATGGTGGCTCACAACCATCTGTAATGCGATCTAATGCCCTCTTCTGGTGTGTCTGAAGACAACTACAGTGTACTCATATACATAAAATAAATGATCTTTTAAAAAAAGAAAGAAAGAATGATTTCACCTAGGTATGGTGGACCATACCTTTGATCCCAGCATCCTAGAGGCAGATTCAAGCAGATCTCTGTGAGTTCCAGGCAAACCTGGTCTTGTTCAGGCAGCTGTATTGGTTTTTTTGTTTGTTTATTTGTTTGTTTGTTTTGTTTTGGATTTGGTTTTTTCGAGACAGGGTTTCTCTGTATAGCCCTGGCTGTCCTGGAACTCACTCTGTAGACCAGGCTGACCTCGAACTCAGAAATCCACCTGCCTCTGCCTCCCAAGTGCTGGGATTACAGGAGTGCACCACCACCACCACCCGGCTGGCAGCCATATTGTTGATGTATCATGGATGTAGCTTCCCTGTCATTTTTAGGAGACAAAAATCTCAGAGCAGACTATTTGGTCCTTTGGCTCTTACAATCTTCTTTTCCCTCTTTCAAGGTATTCCCTGTGACTTAGGTGCAGGAGTTGTGTTGTAGATGTATCCACTGGGGCTGGGCTCCCTACAACCAGTTGGTCTCTGCGTTATGGCCAATTGTAGTTTTCTGTGATGGTCTCCATTCTCTATAAAGGCTTCTTTAATGAGAGAGTGAGAGCCACATGTGTCTATGTACCCATTTAAAGTTTAAAGTGATGCTGGTGGGCTAAGATCCATGACCTAGGGGCCCTGGGGAGTTAGCTACGTTTCTAGTATCAGCCATTTCCCCCTCTTATTAAATGGGCTTTAATCTAATTAGATAGCTGTTGGTTACTGCCAAGACATGATGTCATTATTGCAGCTTTAGGGCTGTCTTTGTCACACTAATCATTCCAAGGATGTGCTTATTTAATACAAAGCAGTTAGCCTGAAATCATATGCACATAAGACACACTAAATGGACTCAATAGGTTTTATATCTATCTATATGTGTGTATATAGATATATATATACACACACACAGGCACTAAACACATGTATTTTTATATATACATGTGGTTTTTTTGTATACACATACACACACATGTAGTGTTTGTGTGTGTGTGTGTGTGTGTGTGTGTGTGTCTGCCATTTGAAGGGGAGTGAGGGGGAATGGAATAGGTGGTGTTGGAGGGAAGTCAGGGAATGGGGAAATGATATAATTTTAATTAAAACATTTTTAAAAGACAATATTATTCTACCTCACAAAACCAAAAATAAACTTTATCAAACTGTTGCCATGTTGGGACATGGAATTTGGGACAAGGAACCCCACACCCGTGTTCCCTGGCCACAGTCACTCATATTTGTCTCCAGAATCAACTCTCTTTCCCCTCTGAGGTGAGAGCAGTGTCTTTGCCCTGAGCCTTCTGAAGACCATGAGGAAGCACATCTCCATTTTCCTTCCGCGAGAGTGCTAAGCATTGTTTTCTGAGAGATATGACCCTTTCCTTAGTCTCTCCAGCTGTTTGTCCTTCCACGGAGAGCCCCACCTTCCTGGCCACTAAGCGGATATGAGGCAGGTCTTCAGGTCAAGAGAAGACAATAGGCACTTGCTCCTGGACTCTGACCAGCTACCACCTCTGATGTCCCCGATGACCCAACAGATGGCAGACTCAGCCAAGTTGTGGAGACCCCCAGTAGTAAAATTAGTTAATACATGTTGATACATGAAATGATGATATCCATTTATACATAAATGAAAAAAATAAAATGTTGTCACTCACTTCACCTTATTATTCTCTTTGCTTTTTGAGAGTCTCACTCTCTTGACAAGGCCCTGAACTCAAGGCAGTCTTCCTGTCCCAGCCTCTGGAATGTAGAGGTTCCACAATCAACTACTATCCCCATCTCTCATTCAGTATTCCTTAAGTGTAAAGTAAGAACGGTAGGAGTGTCTGAAGGCAATTTCTCAAAGTGTTCATCATTCTTTTCTCCATGTGGTAGAACTATGAAATGCACTTGCTTTTGCTTATCTGTATTTTAGATTTTCTACAAAAACTTTCCTCTGGCTTATAATTTTAAATAAAATTTGTTAACTTACGAACTTAGCCAACACATTAGGATCTTTTATTTGTAAATACACTACTATAGCTAGGAGAATGAATGTTACACTACCTAGGCTTGGATCATATTCCTTTAAATAGAGTTTACCTTTTTTTTTTTTTAAAAAAAAGAATATCCATTTTTAAGATTTATTTATTTATTTTATCCATACAAGTATACCACCATTGCTCTCTTCAGACACACCAGAAGAGGGCGTCAGATCTCATTACAGATGATTGTGAGCCACCATGTGGTTGTTGGGAATTGAACTCAGGACCTCTGGAAGAGCAGTCTGTGCTCTTAACCGCTGAGCCATCTCTCTAGTCCCTAAATATAGTTTTCTAAATTTATTAAAATAAAATGACTCTGTCCGATGTTTAGTAGAAACCAGTCTATCCACTCCATCCCACCTGGGACAGCTCTTTCCAGTCCTGCTTTCTGTGCGGGACAACGGGACAAAGCCACTCCCATTTCTGCTGAGTTTTATGTTCAGACTGTTAGGAATTGGCGCTTCTTATCCACACACCATTCTCCAGGACACCCCTCCCAGCAAGGAAGCAGCGCAGTGCTCACAATCTTACTCTGTGCTGCGAGTCCCTAGTTATCTGTGAGGCTGAGCAAACACCAGCTCAGAGCACGCTCACAGGCTTTGTGATTGTCCTCTGTGAGAATGTACCACTGGACACATCCTGTCCCACGTAGCCCCCGCTGTCCCCAGGGCAGAGCAAGTTAGACCTTTCTCCCGATTTCTGTAAAAGTCCTCTGTCTAGCTGAGCGGTGGTGGCACACGCCTTTAATCCCTGCAGTGGGGTAGCGGAGGCAGGTGGATCTCTGTGAGTTTAAGGCCAGGTTGGTCTACAGAGTGAGTGAGTTCCAGGACATCCAGGGCTACACAGAGAAACCTTGTAACAAAACAACAAAAAACAAACACAAACAAAAGTTTCCTGTCTAGAATCCAGCATAACACACACATACACACACACACACACACACACACACACACAAAAGAAAGACTACTTCTGAATGTCTGAATGTCATTCTGGAAAAATGAAAGCTTGACTTTTCTTATACACAGCCACGAAAACATGTGTCCTACTGTTACCAAGGAAACTGGGGGTCCCCTTTTGGGTTCTTTAATTTATCAGTAAAACATTTTATAGTCACTTCATAATAGGCTCAGGGGGGAGCTCAAGGACAATCTTACTAAAGCTTGAGAGAAAAGAAATAGAACAGGCCAGTCGAGTCCCAGCAGCCAGCCACTAGAGGAAGGGGAGATGGAGACAAATCCATGCCTTTGAGGCCAAGCGGAGAGGTCAGTAAAACAGAAATCTCAGAATGCCTTTGCAGGAGGCATGCAGAGAGAGCGCTGTTGAATTCATAGGGCTATACGAATCCAGAGGGTAGATTCTTGTAGATGCCAGGGACCCATATTTAGAAACAGAAATCGGGGCAGTTTATAAAGGGAGGAGAAAGCACCTTTGAGAATGGGGACTGGCTGAGGGGTAGGGGACAGAGACCAGCAAACCAGCTGGGCCTCGTGGGGTCCCCTAGAAGAACGTCACAGCCCCACCTTTGGGCTTTGTCTCTTGGGCTTGTTTTTACACATGTTCTGTTCCTTATCCACGGTTTTCAACCTTCCTAAGGCTGCAGTCCTTTAATACAGCTCCTCATGTTGTGGTGACCACCCCCCAACCATAAAATTATTTCCATTGCTACTTCAATTTGCTGCTGTTGTGAATTGTAACGTAAACATCAGTGCTTTCCGATGGTCTTGGGCAACCCCTGTGCTGTCTAACAGGTGGGTTGTTAAACCCGCGACGGGGTTGAGACCCCCAGGTTGAGAACCACTTTAAATGAAGCCCCAGGGATGAAGGACATATGTTCTTCCTCTGAAGAGTGGCTTCTTTCATACGCTCATCTTAATGTTCTTGCTTTCCCACCTTGTTCCATGGCTATGGAGTAAGAGACAAGTATCAGCTCTAAATCAACAGCTCCATTTGTGTGATTTAAAGAGTAAGGTACAACTCATTCACTCCCTGGACGCTGAATTTTTGGCCTCTTCCCTTCCCAAAGTATCCCTGATACCTCGGCAGGAGTCGCAGGCCACCTGCCCTGCTAGGTTTTGGGTGTGGAGTGCTTTCGTCTTTGCAAAGCGATTTGGTACACAACTCCCCGAGCAGCCCCGCTGTTAGACTTAGGCTGCTTTGGCTTTAGTTTCTTGAGATAGGGTCTTGCTGTGTAGCACAGGCTGTCCTTGCCCTGGGTGACGGGTATCTGCCTCTTGTAAGTGGGATAACGAGTGCACACAATCACTGATAGAATGAGCTAGGCTTTCTGCCTATGGGGGTTTGAATAAAAATGGGCCTCGTAAGCTCCCAGATTTGAATGCTTGGTCACCGGGGGAGTGTCCTTATTAGGTGGTGTGTCTTTGTTGGAGTGGGTGTGGCCCTGCTGGAAGAAGTATGTCACTGGGGGTGGGAGTGTTCAGCAACCGGAGCCAGGCCCAGTGGCTTTCTCTCTCTTCCTGCTGCCTGCCGGATCTGGGTGTAGACCCCTCGGCTCTCCAGGGCCTAATGAACTGTGCTGCTGCTGAGCTCAACATTCTCCAATTAAAGGTTTTTCCTTGGAACTCACTCTGTAGACCAGGCTAGGCAGCAGCGGTGGCATGTGTCTCTAATCTTGGCACTAAGTGGGCAGAGGCAGGCGGATCTGGCTGTGTGACAGCCAGATATGCATATTGAGTTCCAGGACAGCCTAGAGCTACGTAGAGAGACTGTCTCAAAAAACAAAACAACCATCCAGATTTTTGTTGGTTTGTTTGTTTTTTAAACTCCGGCAGGTAATGCCAGGATTAAAGAAACTCTAGTTCCTCAAAGTCCAAGGGGCGTGAATCTGCTGTTCTGTCTCCCAAAAGGGATCATTTTCCTTGCCTCTGAGGGAAGGGCATATGGATCTGACATACACCTGTGGCTGTATATCAAAACCCACGCCCATCCCCAGCCTCGCTCTGTCCCTCCTCATAAGTACCTGTGAGAGATTTCGAAGCCCCTCACTAGCGTTCTGGCCCCTCTCGGCCCCCAGTCTGCCTCCATCCCAAACTCTCCGCTCCAGTTCATGGGCTTCCCTCCCGGCAGCTCTTCATCCTCCTCAGAGCCTGGCATCTCTCTCCTAGTCTCTCTTGATATCTCTTGCTATCCCCAGGATTCTCTCTTTTCTGCTTCACTAGCCCCGGCCATGGCTAGTCTGTTTCTCTTTCAGTCTGCTCCAGACTCTTCCAGATGCCTCTGACACCCCCCCCCCAACACACACACACACCAGCCCCTCTCTCACTCGCTCTCCCTCTCTCAATCTCTCTCATATCCACAATAAAATTTCATCTCACGGAGCGGCCATTTTAGCGGGTTCTTTCTCTTTCCTCTTGAACCGTAACTTATTGTGGGAGCTGTTTCCTTACTCTGTGGCATCACCAGCTGACTGACTGTGCGCTCAGATGGGAATATGTGGAATCCCTCCGAGGGGCCAACCAGGCCTGTGAGTTGGATATCGGTAAAATCTCTCAGCTTGAACTCCCTTAGGGCAGTCTGGGTGTGGCAATGGTTACGGGGCAGGTCCAACCAAATGTGTTTCCGGGAGCTGAGAATGCCTGAGTCTTGCGTTCTTCAAAGTTCAGCTAAGACAATCTAGCATGCTTTCATCAATGTCTCCTGCCCCTACTAAATAAACTATTCCACCCTGGAACAATCACTCCGGGGACCCTGAGCAAGCCTGACTTGAAAACAGAACTGCCTGTGTTGCTAACAGGTGACAGCTCAGAACAGCGAGACAAGCTGCAAGGTAACTACTGGGGCCGGGAGCATAGTTTGAACTGGCCTGGCCTGGCCTGGCTCAGACTCTTACTGGGCAGCAGATCTGAGGGCTGATGTAATCAGCCACAATAAATAGGTTGGCTGCCAAGATAAACACATTAGCAACACAACAAGCACTGTGTGTTTATGCTAAGAGAGGAAAAACAAATTTCTGCATCTTGGAAGGAGTGTGCTCCCCTCCCGGTTGTCTCTGGAGTTGGTGATGGGGGAGCAGTTTAGTTGTCCAGACCCTCATTAATGCTAAGTTCTTTCTAATTGGCAGAGGCAGCCAGGGACAGAACTAATGCATCCTGGCAGACGAGGCAGTATCAGGTGCTGTAAATGAGAACCCCCCCACCCCACCCCCCACCCCCCCCCCCCCCCCCCCCCCCCCCGAGCACAGGCAGAGGAGCATCCAAAGCCGAGGTGGCCCCTTCACCTCGGTGGAAACAAACAGCTTCTGTTCTAGCACACAGTGACGTTTCACAGATAGCGTTTCCAAGGGCCATTTTCTCCTGGATGTTGTTCGCAGATAAATGGAGTCTCTCTGTTTGGCTAGAAAGAGGACTGTGTGCTGGACCCTTTGGGGAGACCCCTCCCATAAATCCTACTTACCTCTCCATCTTTAGTCAGCCCAGCGAGCGAGCGCCCAGGGCACTAGTGAACAGGGCTTTAGGCAACTGCTTTCCCATTACAAGTCCCTGCCGGGTCTCACAGCCTGGGTTTGGTACCCTGACCTCCCTGCTGCCTTCCACCAGCAGTTTGCTTTTCTCTGAGCGAGGACAGCATAGCAGGGCGAGTTTAGATCCTACCTGGCTTGTTAGCTGTGGTCTTTCTCTAAAGAACCCAGAAAGAAAATATCCAGACCCCGAGATGACCTTTTCTCTCTCTCTCTCTCTCTCTCTCTCTCTTTTTTCGAGACAGGGTTTTTCTGTGTAGTCCTGGCTGTCCTCGAACTCACTGTGTAGACCAGGCTGGCCTTGAACTCAGAAATCTGCCTGCCTCTGCCTCCCAAGTGCTGGGATTACTGGCGTGCACAACCACGCCCGGCTGATCTTTTCTCCTAATCAGAGTATGTAGTCTCTATTATGGGATTATAAAGTGGGATCACAGAAGTTTCTGGAACCTGTTCCGCTCTCCATTTTTGTTCCTGAGGCTCTGGCGAACTGAACTCTGTAGGAACTTCGTGGAGATTTGTAAAGTCCTTTTTCCAGCAGAGGACACTGAAATGCTCACGACCTCCTGAGAACTGAGCCTCACAGTTCTCAAAGTGTCTAAAATCAAGACTGCTGCCTCCTATGAATCCCAAATTATCAGACATTAGAATTGTTAAGTTTCCAATCCCAATGGCTGAGGTGCCCATTTAACATATCAGAGCTGGCCTGGCTGCCGGTTCTCAGCTCCCTCTGTCCCTGCCTGCTGTAGAGTACAGCTGGTAGACCCTGCCCCGCCCCCCCAATCCCCCAGCCCAGGGGCCGGGCTGTCTTCCTGCTCTTCCCTATATAATCCCGACATTTGGGTTAGCTGCTGCTCTTCTCCTTCTGGCTTTCTGGCTGTTTCCCCTCTCTTCCTTCTTCCTTGCTCTCTACTTCTGCTTCCAGGGCCCAGCTCAGCCTGGTCATGTCCACTCTGGGCTCTCCCAGATGTCTCTGCCTCTGGCTATGCTCTCCCTTTTATCTACAATAAACTTTCTCCTCCTCCACACTTAGAAACAGTCATGTTCTTCTTCTTTTCTTTCTTTCTTTCTTTCTTTTTTTTTTTTTTAAAGATTTATTTATTTATTTAATGTATATGAATGCGCCGCAGTTGTCTTCAGATACACCAGAAGAGGGCATCAGATCTCATTGCAGATGGTTGTGAACCATCATGTGGTTGCTGGGATTTGAACTCAGGACCTCTGGAAGAGCAGTCAGTGCTCTTAACCGCTGAGCCATCTCTCCAGCCCTATTTCTTTCTTTCTTTCTTTTTTTTTTTTTTTTCATTTTGAAGTAACCAGGGAAAGAGCAATTCCTGCTCCCTACCCGTCTTCCCCTAGGGTCCTCAAGTCTCAGTCCTGAGAGCTGTCTTGACCCAGACGACTCATCAGAGATAAGCCTTTCCTTCTGCGCCATTACTTTCCCTCTTATAAAAACTTACATGCTAGAGCCATCAGGTGAGTCAGAGTTTTGCTTTGTTTTCTCCTCTAATAAATCCTGGATTTTAAGTCAGCAGTAAGTTTATTCTCCAAAGAATAGCACAATTTGTTTTCTGGTGCAAACTTACTCATGAATTTCTTGTTTCTTGGTTATTTGTGTACATGCATGGATACCCGTGTGTGTGTGTGTGTGTGTGTGTGTGTGTGTGTGTTGTTATTTGTTTTCCTGAGCTAGGATCTCCTTGGCCCAGGTTGGCCATCTTGCCCTCCTCCTGCCTCTCACACAGTCTTAATCTCAAATGTACTCCTAATAGTCTCGCTTTCTAAACCAGAAGACTGTAAGATATAAGGCTGTGGGTTCCAGATTCTTCCCATAATTCGATAGTCTATTGGATTTGACTATTTTGTTTTGTTTTTGTTTTTTGAGACAGGGTTTCTCTGTATAGCCCTGGCTGTCCTGGAACTCACTCTGTAGACCAGGCTGGCCTTGAATCCAGGAATCTACTCGCCTCCCAAGTGCTGGGATTAAAAGCATGCGCTACCACTGCCCAGTTTGAATTTGACTCTTAACTTTTGCATCATCTAGTTTTTTTTAATTGTTGCGTGTTTGTCTTGTTTTTAAAACATTTTATAAATGTATATATTTTATTTTGTGTATTTTTTCAGACATATATGTTGTGTCTTATGTTCTGCCTGCAAGTATGTATGTGTACTACCTATGTGCTTGTGTCCACAGAGGTCAGAAAAGTGTCAGGTGCCTTGAAAGTTGCAGATGGTTGGGAAGCCCAGATCTTCTGCATGAACAGCAAGTGATCTTAACCACTGTACCATCTTCCAACCTTCTTTTACACCATCTGTAATTGTCACTGATGAACCAGCTGGCCTCCATTTTGGACATGAAAGCCATCTTACAGTAAAGACAAAGTAGGGTCAGAGATATTTATTATTAAATATCTATTTCTCAAAGATATGTCCCCACCTTAACTACAAATAGTTCTGTACTGCCTGTTCCAGGAAATTGCAACCATGTCTGTTTCAAAAAGTTGTCATAACCATTGTGAAACCTTACCTTTGTTTCAAACGGTCATTATGACTGCCTGTTGCTATGACCTCCTTGTCGTAGTCTGCTTCTGTAACCTTACCCGTCTGCCTGCCAAGTCCCCCATTTGGAAACTCCCTACTCCTTTGCTATGAAAATCTTGCCCATGTTCAATGCTGACCTCTCAAATATTGCCTTAGGGCGACGCAGCCTGTGTATATGACTTTTTAAAGAGCCTGTGTATATGAATTAATTGTCTTACTTTGGCCATGATGATTTGGGTCAGTCCTCTTTCTCCTCCCATCTTTGGGATTAATGAGTCCCTTCTTCTAACACCATTTTTGTCTTTTGGTAGTCTCCTCTCATAAAGCAGAAAGCCAGAAAGAAAGGTATTAAAGAAGGAAGAATTCTAATCCCCAACAAAAGAAAAAAACAAACAAACAAAAAACCCCAAAACAAAGTCCTAAATCCAACAACAGCAAACCTTATTGGCATCTGTTAAACATCACAGCTAGATACATACCCTTTGAATTAGAGATGTATTTAATTTAGAAATTCAAAGGAAGGCTTAATACACATAAGCATGTGTTTGAACTTGTGTGTGTGTGTGTGTGTGTGTGTGTGTGTGTGTGTGTCTATTGATGATCTTGTTGGATTCCTCTTCTGGGGCTTCCTTTGACAAGGAAAGGATGGAGAGACAGAGAGGAAAAATCCCAGCAGGAGGGAGGGTGGAAATGCAAAAGAACAGACAGTGAGATAATCTGACTCAACACACAAACCCAGGGATTGCCAAGACACAGCCTGTGTGGTGTTCATATTCCCCTGTGAATCCCAACTCAGCTGTAGAGACCATAGAACCTACGGATAGTGGACTGTTAGCTTGGATGACCAAACCCTACACCAGGAAAATCTGACCAGTGTCTGGCTGAGATCATGTCAGTTCTCAGAATGTAAGAGTAAGAAACAAGATTACAGAAACATCCCAACAGTAGGCAAAAGGCACATGACATATAAATTTACATTTCTCTTTTCTTGGGGGATCCCCACCTCCACATCAGATTGAAAACAAAGGAAGTACCCTCTACTTTTTTTTTTTAAAGATTTATTTAATGTATATGAATACACTGTAGCTGTCTTCAGACACACCAGAAGAGGACATCAGATCCCATTACAGATGGCTGTGAGCCACCATGTAGTTGCTGGGATTTGAACTTAGGACCTCTGGAAGAGCAGTCAGTGCTCCTAACCGCTGAGCCATTGCTCCAGCCCCAGTACCCTCTACTCTTCAGCATGTGGCAGGATCAATTCTATTTATGGCAGTTCCTCAGAACTCCATGCTAACACTTCTTAAAAGGACAGAGGTAGTTTTCTACCAGAGAATGGTATCCACCAAGCCATGAGTAGAAAATTGTTTTGTGCTAAGAAAAAAGAGAAGCACTTCTAGCAACTTTGGAAGCAAGAGTTTCTAAGATGGATTCAGTCCCAGTGGACCAGTTTGTGTGCTTAGAGAACGCACCAATTGTAAAAGAATAATATTTTGAAGTGTTTGTGTTGTTCTTTTCAATAGTCAAGATATATGTGTATTGTAACTGTGCTCCAGACCCTAGTAGGTCCTCAGACCGTGGCAAAACGGACTCAGTGATGAGAGAACCATTCAGGCTGTAAAACTTAGCACGTAGACAGAGCCGCCTGCCAAAACTAAAAGACCTAATCAAAGCCCACTGTTCTGGGAAAGTCTCAAAATGTACTAAACCTTGCTTTTTAGTTTCTCTAGTTCCACTTCTGGCTAACTGTTCTTGTTAACTGAAGAATGTCAACCCAGAACATGGTTTTCGTGCTTAAAGTTTCATCCTAAGGGCTGAAGGGATGGCTCAGCGGTTAAGAGCACTGACTGCTCTTCCAAAGGTCCTGAGTTCAAATCCCAGCAACAACATGGTGGCTCCCAACCATCTGTAATGAGATCTGATACCCTATTCTGGGGTGTCTGAAGACAGCTACAGTGTACCTACATATAATAAATAAGTCTCATCCTAAGAAAAGCTCAGTGCTACACTGCAATCCCAAACACCCTGTATAGTCATTGGCCAGCTAATCAAGACTTTCAACCCACATCCAAGTGGTCTTCTCTGGTAAATACCCCACAACAAGTATAAACTTTAGCTTGATTTGCTTAACAAGGAAACACAAACTCTTCAAGTTAAGCATGTAATTGTACTGGCTCCCCTCCATGCCCTATTCCCGCCCCCCCACCCTTACCCCCCCACTCCCTTTTGTGTTTTAAACAGAATCTCACCACGTATTCCTGGAACACTGTGTAGACCAGGCTGGCCTCAAATTCACAGAGGTCTCCCTGCTTCTGCCTTCCAAGAAGTAGGATTAAAGTCATGTAGCCCCCAAGACAAAGTTGAGGTCTCCTGTTTCCCAGGCTAGCCTTGAGCCCCCTCCTCCTGTGATCCTCCTCTCGCAGCACCCTGATGCTAGGGCACAGGCATGTACTGTTACATCTTTTTCTTGATTGCTAGGAGAACTTCCATATATTTTGCATACGCATACCTTCCCCTCGTGACTCCAAACATGAGCCCCGATTTGTTGAAATGGGCCCCGGTTGTTTTATGACCTTGATCATCAATCAGTTTAGGACTTATGTTTCAGATCAGGCCAGTGAGACACGAGAGGAAGTCTTATGGGTGTCCTCAAGTCTTCGCAACCATGGGAGAGATTGTCAGATCCAAAGGAAATTCCAATTTTCAAAAAAGGCAGTCCAAATAAATACCCAGAAGTGAGCCCAAGCTGGACTCTAGGAGGGTTACTGGCAGTCAGTAAAAGCCAGTGTTCCTTAGGAACTTGTGAAGCTGGTTTCTAACGACCAAAGTCATCTTCCTTAGCTCCAGCAAAAGGAACATGTGACTCCCCAGTTAGCATTCCGGCCTTCCTCAGTCTCTCAGCCCTCCAGCTCCTGGGTTCCTCCCGACACCCCTCTTATAACCTGGCTGCCTTAGCCTCGCTCTTCCTGGCTCTGAGCTGTTTATTCTCACTGGGCTGCTCTATCCTCCGCCCCTGCCATTCCTGCTTCTCCTACAGAGGCCACGTCCGGTCCACTTGCCTTGTTCCACTTCTCTTCCAGATGCTTCTGGCTGTCCTCCCGTATCTACAACTAAACCTTGGCATTCCATGACGCAGCCATGTCAGTACTTTCTACAGAAACAGAGATGTGTCTGTCTTCTGCAGTGTGCCTGCCTTCCAAGGATTCTTTGAGACAGCGATGACCTTGACCAGCTTTTCTCAAGACTCTCAGAATATGGCCCCCAGGAAGTTCCTGATCTAACCAAGAAATTCATACGCTGGGCATCACTTCTGAACCATACGGTAAACAACAGAGCCAGCAAATATCAACAGTTTACTGTGACTTAAAAGTGAGGTCTTTTTTGTTTGTTTGTTTGTTTGTTTTTTGTTTTTTGTTTTTTTTTTCAAGACAGGGTTTCTCTGTGTAGTCCTGGCTGTCCTGGAACTCACTCTGTAGACCAGGCTGGCCTCGAACTCAGAAATCCGCCTGCCTCTGCCTCCCAAGTGCTGGGATTACAGGCGTGCACAACCACACCCGGCAAAAGTGAGGTCTTCTTAAGAGTTTATCATAAATACCCACAGATATTTAGGGTACCATGGCTTTCATTAAATGACTATGCAATGAAACATGCCTGAATCATGTTAGGCTCAGCACTTTAATCAGGAAGTGCTCAAAAATCTCTTCTTTCACCCAATGTGAGAGAGAGAGAGAGAGAGAGAGAGAGTATTGTACTTTACAAATGAGTCTAAAATTTAAGATAAATTATCCTAAAAGAAACATTCTTTTGGATCATTCCTTCATTTGTTGGTTTATATGATCCGTGAACTGAAAATAAATTTAAACCTAAATATCTACATATATTTGCACATCAAAATTGAATATAGAGACATGAAGGATTAGAAAGGTATTTTTAAAAATGTTTTTAAATGGATGATGAAATATCTATATATTCACTGCTGAAAGAAAAAGTAAATTCTATCTGATTTGACTCACCTATAGCTATAAGGAAACTGGTTAGGACAGGTGTTCTGGATATGCAGGGCAGTAAATACTTTGCTATTTGATTAAAATTCCAATTCTTAGGATTGGAAATCAGGTCTTCCCCCATCCTCCACCCCAACATTTTCTTCTCCTGACTCCATTAAAATTCATTTAGACTTGCCTTTGTTTCAGAATTATCTGCCTTCAGCTGCAAGGGTAAGTGGTTTATTTTACTTGGGGGGTTAAACTTCAGGGTCACTTCCTGCCATTAGTTTCCTGTTAGCAGGCTTGCTACTCAGGGGCACTTCCTGTTCCTGTTCCCAGCCACACTGAGCAAGAGATTCTGGACAGACACTCAAGTTTAATTGTCCCGAATGGTTTTCAAATATTTTGGTGGAGACGGGTCACTGTCACTTTTCCTGGATAAATCCAATGTGCTTGCTGATGACACTGTTTGTAGAATGGGTAACAGAGTCTTTTCTTCCATCTTGGGAAAGAGCTAGGTTGAGTGAGAATCGGTTGGTTATCAATACCAGTAAGTATCAGGTCTGAATCCGGTCCCCCACCACGGGAGGACATCAAGGAACAACTGCATGGCCCTCTTTGTTAGTGAAAGCCCACAGGTGCTTCAGTTCAATTAAACAATGCTTAATCACTGGTGGCTTTTATAAAGAAGCAGCAAATGCATTAAAATAATGATTATTTTCAATTTCTGACTGATAGGTCAGGATCAAAAAATGACGAGGTAATTGGAAAATTTCAGCAATTAGGAAACCAAGGCTTCCCCCACATTTCCTTCTCCTGACGCCATTAAAATTCACTTAGACTTGCCTTTGTTTCGGAATTATCTGCCTTCAGCTGGAAGGGAAAGCTGTTTATTTTACTTGGGAGGGGGGAGTAAACTTCACGTTTTCAAATTATGAAGAGCTTAAAATGTCAACTGTGGTCGATACATCTCAGAAAAAGAATTTTTTTGTTTTTGTTTTTTCTTTAGACCGGGCTTTTCTGTGTAGCCCTGGCTGTCCTGGCACTTGCTCTGTAGACCAGGCTGGTTTTAAACTCAGAGATACGCCTACCTCTGCCTCTTGAGTTCTGGGATTAAAGGAATGTGCCACCACTGCTGCTCAGAAATGTTTCCCTTTAAATCCTACTTTAACAGTGTTCAAGAATAGAAATAATTCTATTATTTTCAATACATTCTTAGACTACTTCATGAGGACACAAACTATTATTAGCAATTGTGTTTCATTTCATCAATAGCTTATCTCTTTAAAACGTTAACTATTTCTTTCCACAGATTATTTACTTGACAATGAGCACAAGGAAAACCAAATGTAAATATTTTAAAATCCATTTAGAAGGATTGCGTTAGATAGGATGCTTCTGAGAGGAAACATCTCCAAACAGTATTTGGCCAAATGAACCTTTGGTTTTTTTTTAAAAGATTATATTTATTTATTATATGTATATGAGTACACTGTTGCTATCTTCAGACACATCAGAAGTAGACACTGGATCCCATTACAGATGGTTGTGAGCCACCATGTGATTGCTGGGAATTGAACTCAGAACCTCTGGAAGAGCAGTCAGTGCTCTTAACCACTGAGCCATCTCTCTAGCCTCTGGGCAAACGAATCTTAAGTTAATCAGAAAAACTAAGCTGGGATGAATAGCCAACAGGATTCTGGACGGACAGTGAAAAAGAGATCAGGTTTAACCTAACAGATAACCTGGCATTATGCTGGTTCAGGCAACCTGATGATGGGGGGAAGAGACGCTAAAAGAATTTAAAACTCAAGCTTGAACCGGGCATGGTGGCACACGCCTGTAATCCCAGCACTTGGGAGGCAGAGGCAGGCGGATTTCTGAGTTCAAGGCCAGCCTGGTCTACAGAGTGAGTTCCAGGACAGCCAGGACTACACAGAGAAACCCTGTCTCGAAAAAGTAAAAACAAACAAACAAACAAAAAAAACCAAACAAACAAAAAACCAAAAACTCAAGCTTGTATTACATACATTCAGGAACGGTCAAAAAGCTACCTATGCACCGGGCGTGGTGGCACACGCCTGTAGTCCCAGCACTTGGGAGGCAGAGGCAGGTGGATTTCTGAGTTCGAGGCCAGCCTGGTCTACAGAGTAAGTTCCAGGACAGCTAGGGCTACACAGAGAAACCCTGTCTAAAAAAAACAACAACAACAACAAAAACAAACAAACAACAACAACAACAAAAAAAGCTACTTATGCATCGCAAGGTGAAAGAAACCAAGCCATGGCAGGGTGTTCAAGAACAAATGGTAAGAAAACACGAGGAATTGGTGTCCGATGTTGGGGTCCAAAATCTCTGGGTATAAAAGCTTATAAAAACAGAAAGAAAAAACCCAATGTATGTGGCTGCACATGATTATAAATCTTTCCATTAAAAACAAAAACAAAAACAAAAACAAAAACAAATCCTAGGTTACCCTAGGATAACCAAATCCTGAGCTACCCCATGTAGCTCAGTTGGTAGAATGCCTCCTTACAGAGTCCAAACTCCTGGTTTATCCCCAGTGCCACCTACACCAGATGTCATAGAGGACACCCGGAACCTCCCTCTTGGGAAGTGGGGGTGCAAGTCATCCTCTGCTGCATACCAAGTTCTAGGCCAGCCTGGCCTTCATGAGACCCTGCTAACTACTAACACCACCACCACCACCAACAGCAACAAAATCCACAACCAAACTTGAAGGCCAACAACCCCAAAGCCTGTCCCACGGTATGATGGAGTTTTGTTTAACCCTGAGCAGTCTTTCAGATTTGAAGTCACTAATCATCCCCCACCAGAGAAACAGGAGGTAATCCAAGGATGGGTGTAAAAAGATGCTGGACTTTAATAGCATCCAAGCGCACACAAATTAACCACCATGTGCACTCCAGAAGCACACAACTGTAAATGTAATTACATCAGCCGCTGAAACGTGTTCTGCTGGAGTTCAAAGCAAGGGAAATATCTGGTGTGTGTGTGTGTGTGTGTGTGTGTGTGTGTGTGTGTGTTGGTTTTTCGAGACAGGGTTTCTCTGTGTAGTCCTGGCTGTCCTGGACTCACTCTGTAGTCCAGGCTGGCCTCAAACTCAGAAATCCACCTGCCTCTGCCTCCCAAGTGCTGGGATTAAAGGTGTGCGCCACCACCGCCCGGCTGGGGTGTTTTAATTTCAAGAGTACATTGGCATGGCTGGAGAGATGGCTCAGCTGTTAAGAGCATTTTGACTACTCTTCTAGAGGTCCTGAGTTCAAATCCCAGCATGTGGCACACAACCATCTGTAATGAGATCTGATGCCCTCTTCTGTTGTGTCCGAGGACAGCTACAGTGTACTTATATATAATAAATAAATAAATCTTTAAAAAAAAAGAGTACATTAGGAAGCAGTTTTTATAATGTTATGTATAAAAACTGAGGGAAATTTAAACACACAGAATTATCTTCAGGGAGTGACATAGTAGGTGATTTTAAGGGTTTAAATTTTTATGTATATGAGTGTTTTGCTTGCATGTGTTTGTGTACCACTTGCATGCCTGGTCCCACAGAGGCCAAAAGAGGGTGCTGGATCCTCTAGAACTGAAGTTACAGACACATGTAAGATACCTCATGGGTTCTGGAAATTGAACCTGGGTCCTCTACCTAGCCCTATTAAGGTTTCTTTCTTCTTTCTTTCTTTCTTTCTTTCTTTCTTTCTTCCTTCCTTCCTTCCTTCCTTCCTTCCTTCCTTCCTTCCTTCCTGCCTTCCTTTTTAAAATGCTTTTTAAAAAAAAAATTATCTCTCATTTTATTAATTAGAAAATAGAAACAGAGCCTGGCCCTATGGTACAGGCACATTGTGCCTGCTACTCCAGAGGCTGAGGAAGGGGGATTCTGAATGAGGTCAAGGCCAGCTGTGGCAGCTCAGTGAGGCCCTTTTGAAAAACAAAGCAAAAGGGCATTGTTCTCACTTGCCATTTTCATGGGCCTCTGCCTTGGCCAAATAAGTAAATAACTAATCAATAACCAACTAAATAAAAAGGAGCAAAGCGAATCCCGACTCAACGCTGCTGCGTGTGGACTAGCTTTCTGAATCTCTTGCTTTTGTTCAGTCTTCCAGAAACGGCCACGTGGGGACACAGCCTCCTGGCTGACACAGTTTGGGCCTCTGTCTGTCTCCCCAGCTTTCTCACAGGTCTCACGCTCTTGGCCTTGAGCGTACGTAGAAGAGACTAACCGAGTCTTTCTGTAAAACTCAAGAACTGTCTAACGTACGAAAAGCAAGCTGTGAAGATTTGACAGACCTGCTCTGAGTGGCTGGCTAGCATCCGGTTTAGAATAACGTTGGTCCTCAGCGGAGGCCGCTGCACGGGACCGCCGTGGAATTTACCCAAGGGCTAGCGCTTGCTGGTTCTGCATTCTTTCAAATCCTTCTGCTTTTTCAAAAATAGGTCCTTGCGCTGAGCTTTATGTGCTTATATGGCAAAGCTACCCTGTTTACTGTCACAGGACCAAGGCATAAAATCTAGTTAAGGGTCCTTGCCAAGACATGAATCAGTGGCAGCATAATATTCTGAACTTCGTTCCCTCTTTCCATTCTCTAATATTTCTTCCATCACAACCCAAACAGTTACTCATAATTAAACGGAGTAGAGGGAACGGGCCCTGGCAAGAAATGCAGTTGGCAAGGACCAAAAACCTCCTCATTGTCTTCCACACAGAACAATGACATCAGTTCCTTCCACCGTCGGAGGGAGGGGGAAAAATGGATTTTGCAGGGCAAGGGTTGTATTAAAATGAGAGGAAGGAAGCGGCTTATTTACATATTCCTAATCAAGCTAATGCATTATCATCTGTTGATGGGGAAAGGCGAGGCCTTGGGGAATAGAGGGGTCATTCTGGAGCCTGCTTCCGCTTCCCATGCCGCAGGCTCCTGAGCGCTGGCCCACCTGCTTCTGTGTCTCTCGGCTCAGAGGGAAACCCCAATCGTCAGGGAGATGACCCGGACAGAATCCAGAAGCTTCAGGAGAGACACTGCCAGCCACACAGTTTGGAAAGTTAAAGCACAGGTGGCACCCCCTTCTGGAGCATCTGCTGTTTACTTGGGGGTGGGGTGGGGGCTCCTCTCCACACCCTGATGCAGAAGGACCTAGGGAAATTGGCAATCTCATACCGACGGCTTCTAAGTTGCTCAGCTTCCATTCGTCTGAGGACCAGCAACCTCAGCACAGTCCATTCTTGCACCCCAATAACCTGAAGGCCACTGTGTCACCAGTTCATGGATATCTCTAGGCATGTTAGTGCCCAGCTCACCTTGGGGGCTTCCAGCTGAGCAAGGGTCAAACTCCAAACGGGGTTCTTCCTTGGATGCCGCAGGTCTTTCTTTTCCCTTTCCTTTCCTTTCCTTTCCTTTCCTTTCCTTTCCTTTCCTTTCCTTTCCTTTCCTTTCCTTTCCTTTCCTTTCCTTTCCTTTCCTTTCCTTTCCTTTCCTTTCCCTTCCCTTCCCTTCCCTTCCCTTCCCTTCCCTTCCCTTCCCTTCCCTTCCCTTCCCTTCCCTTCCCTTCCCTTCCCTTCCCTTCCCTTCCCTTCCCTTCCCTTCCCTTCCCTTCCCTTCCCTTCCCTTCCTTCCTTTCTTTCTTTCTTTCTTTCTTTCTTTCTTTCTTTTTGTTTGTTTAGAGACAGGGTTTCTCTGTGTAGTCCTGGCCATCCTGGAACTCACTTTGTAGACCAGGCTGGCCTTGAACTTAGAAATCCGCCTGCCTCTGCTTCCCAAGTGCTGGGAATAAAGGCGTGCGCCACCACCACCCAGCCAGGTCTTTCCTTTTATGCCCCTTGCCAGCTCTAAATACCCCTTTGATCATATCCGTTCTACAGAAATGCAAGCAGCTGCCTAGATTCACACAACTCCATTACTGTTATTACTGTTCCCTAGGAAAGGGGAGAATAGGCAAAGGGGTTATTGGCACAAGCCCCAGAGGCGACAGAGACTTCCAGACTGTAGTTGTCAGTGACGTCTAATGAGATCATCGTTGTCTCCAGGAGGTCCTCGGTCATTGTTGAGAAATAAGTTTTGGATTCTAAGAAGAGATCGGACTTCTCATTCATCCCTTGAGTAGGTCTTCCGAGTCTCATTTATTTACCTGAGTAAAACCTCTAAGGGCTGCAGTTCCCTGACCCATCACAGAGTGGGAGGCAGGTGGGCGGGAGCACCCATGCCTAGTTCCCACTCCACAGAGCTGGATGGCCCTAAGAAATGGGGAAGACAGAGGTGTCTGGGTGGAGTGAGATAAGCCACTCTCTACTCAGAATGTTTGAAATGAGGGGTCAGCTCCAGACTGTTTATTCCTGAAACTAATAAACTATCGCAATGCATTCTATAGCAGAAAGCTAATCCTGGGCTGATCCGACCTCATATGACCAACTCCTTAAGTCACATGCTGACCCGCGGTTCTCTGTCCAGGGCCACACATTTCAGAGATGAAGTGGGAGTCTTGGCATTGTAGTTGGCACAGAGGATGCCCTGTCAGCTGACAATGATGGTCTTTGAAATGCCGGCCAAGTGGCCGACAGTGGAAAGAAACCGGGCATCCACACAGGCCAAAGCAGCAGCTGTAGACCTGTAAGCCTGCCCGATGGGCCCGGCAGTTTCCCTCACTCCACACCCAGGCTTGTGTGGGCACCAATGCATGAAGAGTATTCAAAAGGCACCGGCAGAGAAACCTTTGGAAAAACTCCCCCCCAAGAAAGTAGCAAGAAAGTTTCCACAGGAATGAGAAAACAGCTCTAAATAAGGCAGGACTCTCTTGTTGACAAGTGACAGGTGGCCAGCTCAAAGGAGGAGTGTAGACTGTGAGCCCCCCAAAGAAAACAACAACAACAACAAAAAAATGTCAGCGTATGTAAACGAGCCAGAGTTCAAAGAGGAAGTCCCCGGAACATGCCGATTTAGAGGCCCTATAATGTGGGCTACATTTTGGCTTTTGTTTTTCTGTGTAGGTTTGGCTCTGTGGGGCCAGTTCTCCCACATACCACGGCAGTGGCGTTTGTAAGGGTCATGGCATCTTTAGTTCTGTGGCATCTGGAACGCCTCTCTGCACTCAGGAAAAATGTCCCCTCCTAAGTTTGAGCACATGCCCTCTCAGGACAGAAGCTGGACATCAACTGCTTTGAGATGTCAAGCAGGCTGTAACTGACACAAGAGCAGACCCTCTGACCTGGCCCTGGGGAGCTCACATTCCCGGGACAGCAGTGGCAGCTACCCTAGGGATTCCACATGCTGCTAAATACCCCTTTGATCGTGTCCGTTCTACGGACATGCAAGCAGCTGCCTAGATTCACACAACTCCATTCGGCGACGATGCCGTTACCGGAAGCTTCCTTCTTCCAATGTGCCTGTCCATCCAGATTCCAAGCAAAGATGGTTTGGGTCTGATTTTAGTTCCTTTTGCTTTGGTTATCTGGTTGTTTTGAGGGAGGGGTCTTTCTCCGTTGTCTCAGGTGGCACTGAGCTCAAAATTCTCTCAGAAGGAATTATGGGCCAATGCTACTCAGCCAAGGATTCTTGTTTCTTTTGTTTTGTTTTGTTTTGTTTTGTTTTGTTTTGTTTTGTTTTGTTTTTGAGAGCCACTGTGTGCTGAGTGCATGCTCCCTTCAATCCCAAATTTGTCATTTAAGGAATAAGATCTCGTTTTGGTCCAACTGTGTGAAAAGTCCCTTTCTGGGACTAATGGCAGTTTTGCTTTTAAAAGACAATTTTAGAGGCCCTCTTAAGGAACAGAAGGGCAGAGCATCCTGGAACAGCAGGGGTGCGTGACGACCACCATAGCGGTCGAACCACTTTTGTACGGCGGATTGCACATGCGCTCCAGGGACCTTCCCAGGCGCTCTCCGGATTCACAAATGAAACACACACACACACACACACACACACACACACACACACACACACACACACCACACCACACCACACCACAGCACACCAGTTAATTTTGACATGTTGTGACTAGCTGGGCACACGATAGTGTTAATACCTGGGCACTCCTAAACCTCCCCCTCCTAGCAAACCCTCCCCTCTGCTACTCCCGAGTTAATTTCTTTTTAAAAAATCTATATTTCTTCTCTGCTACCCCAAATACAACTGGAGGACGTGGCCTGTGTAGCCACTTTTCCAGATTCTCACGTGTCATGGCGGGCCTTTAGGTCTGGCCTTCCTTCCTCCTGTGGTGTTCCCTGCCCTCTTCCTCTCTCGGTTCCTATGCAAATCTAAAGGTCCCGCCTCAGTCTATCTGCCCAGTCACTGGCTGTTGACATTTTTATTTCCCAATCAAAATCAATGGAGGAAGCGGGTGACAAGAAAGACCGCTCCGCAGTTCAATGCACTGACCTCTTTTCCAGAGGTCCTGAGTTCAATTCCCAGCAACCATGTGGTGGCTCACAACCATCTGTAATGGGAACTGATACCCTCTTCTGGTGTGTCTGAAGACAGCTACAGTGTACCCATATACATAAATATATATACATCTTTTTTAAAAATTTAAAATGAGAATTAGAAGAAAGAAAGAACAAAAGCAATTGGGGGCAGGGACCTGCATCGTCTTACGAGCAAACGTGGGAACTCCCATGTAATTTGGGAGTTCACTAAATCAAGTCTCCAACAGACCACTTTCATCCCATATAAAAATGTCCTATTTATCCGTCCTTTGAAATTCATAAGGACCAAATTACAAAGGCTTGAAAGAGTGAGTCTGATCTTCCAGTCCCAAATAAAACAAGAGGCCTTAAAGCAAGGAAGCAGTGACCTGTGATGAATAGAAGGCATGGACAGATAGAGATAGATATAATAATATAAATTATCCATGTGCATTAGTTTGAACATACTTGGCCCAGGGACTGGCACTATTAGGAGGTGTGGCCTTGTTGGAGTAGGTGTGTCACTGTGGGTGTGGGCTTTCATACTCTGGTCCTAGCTGCCTGGAACCCAGTCTTCTCCTAGCGGCCTTCTGATGAAGATGTAGCACTCTGAGCTCCTCGTGCACTACGCCTGCCTGGACGTGCCATCCTCCCATTTTGATGATAATAGACTGAACCTGTAAGCCAGCTGGTGTCTGTTCACAGCAGTGAAATCCTAACTAAGACACTGTAATAATCTATATAATATAATGTAATATAATAAATACTGATTATATAGACGATAATATAATATTATCTATATAATATAATAATCTATATAATATAGATATAATAATATAGGTGTAGATGAGAGATGGATAGAAAGGCAGACAGATAGATAATAGGTAGACAGATTTATTAGGAGATTTATTAGAATGGCTTACAGGCTCTGGTCCAGCAGTCCAACTATTACTATGTATAAACAGAAGGTCTAAGAATCCAGTGGTTGCTCAGTCCATGGGGCCGGATGTCTCAGTTGGTCTTTAGTATACACTGGGATCCCACGGATGTAGGCTCTAATGCCCGTGAAGGGAGGGACTTGCTAGCAAGGGAAGAACAAAGAGGCAAAGAGAGAGCAAGCTTCCTTCTTTCCATGTCCTTAACAGAAAGGTGTGGCTCTGGGCCAGCAGATGGAGAGATGACTCAGCAGTTAAGATCACTGGCTGCTCTTCCAGAGGACCTGGGTTCAATTCCCAGCACCTACAAAGTAGCTCACAACTGTTTGTAATGCCAGATGAAGATGCAGTCAAAACACCAGTGCTCATAGAAAGAAAGAAATCATGAGAGAGGAGAGAGAGAGAGAGAGAGAGAGAGAGAGAGAGAGAGAGAGAAATCCCTCACCACTGTGCTCAGCTGCTTGGGATTTTGTGAATTCCAGATGTTGTCAAGTTGACAACCAAGAACAGCCATCACACATGGGCAGCTCCTGTTTGTTCCTACAGGTCTGCTCTCCATCCTTCTAGATCCAGCTCTCCAATGGCACGGATAGCATCCGTCAATCAGCACCTCATCGTCTTTCGGCTAGTGGAGTCAGCCAACCAAAGGCAGTGGTAGACAGAAGGTAGCAGGGAGATGAGCCTGGGACATAAGGTCTCTGCTTCCTCCCTCGGCTGATGGCTGCCATTGACAGTCTCCTCTCCCTGGCACCTTCTCTGGGCTCTTCACTCTCCTAGCAGTAATTGCTTCCATGACTTCCTGATTTCTAACCCCCCACCCACAGTTTATAATTAGTGCCTTTACACAGTGGAGGGGTTTTAACATTTCTATTTAAAATTTGTTTTATTTCGATGTATGTGTATGAATGGTTTGCCTGCATGCGTGTAAGAGCACCATGTGATTTTTTTCAGAACTCCTGGAGCTGGAGTTATGAATGGTTGTACCATGTGGGAACCCACGTCCTCTCTGAAAGCAATACCTGCCCTTAATGGTTGAGCCATCTCTCCAACCCAAACGCTGTGGTTTCATATTTCCTATTCACATCATGTGAACATACCGTCAAGTTCTTGCTGGGACCATGACACATGCAGAATCATGATGTTCTCTGAATAACGTACTGAGTGATCACAAGTGGCTTGGGTAGACCCGGAAGAGACGAAGGGCGAATTTGAAGGCAGGGAGAAAGACAGAGGAACAGAAGTGAGGACAGACACACATTTCCCTCTGTTCAGATATGCCCCATGCTGCACCCACATGAAGATGTTATGTGTATGCTTAGAGAGGAAGAGTCATCTTAGAGACGGAGGCTTAGGATCACTCACCACGTGTCACCAAGTCCTTCTACCATTGGATGCAGAAGAGGGAGAATTGCAAGTGTGAGGCTAGCCTGTGCTACACAGGGTGACTTCATCTTATTCATGAAATCCAGCCGCCACCACCATTGCCAAAGGGAAACAAGAAAGAGAGAAAGGGAGGGAGAGAGGAAGGGGGAGATGGAGGGAGGGAGAGAGGAAGGAACAAACACACTTCCTGGTTATGGGTGAGAACCCAAGAACAGGTCTCATAAGATAAAGATCAAAATTTAGCCATTTGCTACTGTGCTTGAGGAGACATATCCCTAGCCAGAGCAGTTTCCAGGGAGTTGGGTTGTGGGTATCAAGTCTTTGGGAATTCCATAGTGAAGGCAGAGGGCTACGGAGGCAGTGAGGAGGCGTGCAGCCAGTCAGGTGGTAGAGAGAGACCAAGGAAGAACCAGAGGAGCAGAAGGGCAGAGGAGTTTTTCATTTTCGTTTTTGGAGACAGGGACACCTGTAACCCAGGCTGGCCTTGAACTCCCAATCTTCCTGCCTTCGCTCCCCAAGTGGCAGGCTTGCAAGAGTTCTCTGTCAAGGGAGGATTTTTAGATGCAACAAATGTGAGAGACTCTGCATTCTGAGGCGTAATTTTCCAGAGAGGAACAGTTTCTGGTAAAGAGGACGAGAGGACCTGAGCAGGGTAGATTTGGGCAGACAGGATCCTCTCCTTAATCTGTAGGGTTAGGCTACACGGACATTCGAATGGCTCTTGGAGATGTGAGGACCAAGTTAAGACATTTTACCACCCCACATTTCTGAAAAAGTTCATAAGCGGGGACTTCTATGAGGGGTGAAACTGGATGTGAGTCACGAGGGTTTGACAGTGACAGAGGAGCAAAGATAGAAGGCAGAGCTTGTATAACTGAAGAACCAAGCACAGGGGTGTGAGGTGGTGGCGCACGCCTTTAATCCCAGTACCTGGGAGGCACAGGCCGGCAGATTTCTGAGTTCGAGGTCAGCTTATTCTACAGAACAAGTTCCAGGGCTACACAGAGAAACCCTGTCTCAAAAAACCAAAACCCAGGCAAGCAAAAGGACTTTAACAACTAAGTGACAGATGAAGACACATAACCCGACCAGGGGAAGGCAATGTACACCTTCTCCCTCCTGTGTCCCCTACCACCCCCCCAAAAAAAACCCATGTATTCATGAAAGTTAACGAACTGTCAGTTGAGAGGAGCAGGTGGTGGGAAGAAACCACACTGGTGTCGAGTACACAGATGTGATGATGTGACATTTGGTGGACTGTGACTCATACAAAACAAACTGGAAGTCAGAAAAGAATGAAATGGTATGTCATAAATTATAAACATACATAGAGTAACAGTATACCCCCCCCACAAACACACCCCACTTAATTACTAAATATTAAACCCAGCATCTCACAGAAGCTTTTCAGGTCTGAGTTAGCTTCCTAGACTGGGCGTGGCTCTGTTGCTGCAATGTTGGAGATGGGGCCCAGGGCTTTGGGTGTGCCAGACCTGGGCCTTGCCACTCAGCTGTGCCCCCAGTCCTATATACTTTTAAAAAATTTCAATATATTTTCAATATATTTTAATGAGATTTCTCATTCTTTTATGGTGTTATAAATTCTATGGTCTTGCTACATCATTTACCCCTTAAAACAGAGAGCTATTGGCTTGATTGATAGTCAACACCTGTATTGCTACGGGAGAATGAAGGCCGGAGTGTGGGTTTGAGTTCAGTCTGTGCTAAAACAGCAATCGTAAAACCTACCAGGTCTACATAATAAGTCCTTGTCTCAAAAAACAGAACAAACAAAACAAGAAAACAAAAAGCAAAACTGAACAAAACAGAAAACATGTAGGCTCTTTTCAAGATGTTTTCCTGTTCAGCCATAACGCAGTGAGAAGCCTTGTGTACATGCTATTTAGCGTGGGTTATCTATAGACAGGACAACTGTACTCGGAGTGGCTGGCCAGAAAGCACATTTGCTCTATTACATGATACCACACCAATTTCCTTTCCACCTCTACAACAGAATGTTCTAAAACCTTTCACGGTTTGGTTGATGGCAAATATTTCATATACTGCACTTTTAAAAAACTGGTCATTTCCCTGTCTGTACAGCTGCTAAGCTATTTGATGGTTGGCACATTATTTAATATTCCTAGAAGCAGAGAGACCACAGTGAACCTTATTGAGAAAAAAAAATCTGCGTTAGTTCAGCTTTGTTTAGCTGTGAGTTTAGTGCTGTTGGATGTCATTCGGTTAAACAAGATGTTTCTAAACATAAACACACAAAAACAATACTATGTATCGATGGGTTAACAAAGATGTAGTGAACATCACACGGGTCATGAGAAACTAATTGCGTATGTGCCCGAAGCACAATAATTGATCCCCACCCCATCCCCCGCTCCTCCACACCCCCATGTGCACAGACCCATAGAACCATAACACTGATCATAATTTATAAGGTCAGTTTTATGGTTCAATTTACTTACATCACGTGTTTGTGTGACTTAATTAAAAGGGGATCAGGTATAAAGTTAAAAGTTAGCTAAAGCGGGTGACAGGAAGTAAACACCTGAACCCAGGTGTTACCTGCCATCTGGTCTGTGCCCTCTGACCCTCCCACCCCGAGCGGAAACAAGCTCACACGCCATCTGCTCAAACAGTGAGGAGGGACGGAGTGCCCAAATGGCCGTTGCTCCAAGGAGACACGGTCAGACTGCCAGGGAGGACGCTTTCACTTCATTCTTGAAATGGTTATCTGGGTATGGTGCAAGCCCCCGGCCTGAGTTACAGAGACATGGGAGCCCTTGGTTACCGCTAGTTACATTTTCAGTGTCACCTAAGCTACACAAGTCACTTTGGGCAGCCACAACAAAGCTCTCCTCAATCCAACTTGGCTAGGGCCGTACCCAGAGGAGCCAGAGCCTTTCTTTAGATTAAAACGAGGGGTATTTTGGGCAATTCTTAGATGAAATAATCTACAGGTATATTTTTAAAAGGGGCTGAAGGTTGTATATTTTGAAAAGCAGCTTCCACCCGAGGTGGTGACGCACACCTTCGGTCCCAGCACTCGCGAGGCAGAGGCAGGTGGATCTTCTGTGAGCTTGATGCCAGCCTGGTCTACCAAGCAGGTTGTGGAACAGCCAGGGCTATGCAGAGAAATCCTGCCCCCACCCCTAGAAAAGCAGCTTCCAAACTGGAAACCCCATTTCAGCGTCTCAGGTTGCCAGATCTCAGGTGGCTGGTTTCTCAATCCCGACAGCAATGGCTTCACACAGTGGCACCAGACAAAGGCTCCTCTGGCCGAGGGTCCTCAGTGACAGCTACTTGACTTCAGCAGTAGATACAAATCTGTGACCCAGATGCAAATCACGCCTGATGACGCAAACAGCACACTGTGGAAGAGACGAGTTCTGAAAGCATCCAATTTGACAAGCACTCGATTTACCACTCCTGGGGCCCTAAGCCGTGAGCAATGCCAGGGCCGGGGAGCCGTATTGTGCATGGTGTGTACAGTGATATTTCCCTGACCTTTCAGAGTCCTGTGAGTAATTCTGCTTGCATGAGTTCAAGCGCTCTGAAACTGTATTAAAAAAAATATATATATATATATACATATATATACATATATATGTATATATGTGTGTATACATATATATGTATATGTGTGTGTATATATGTGTATACATATATATGTATATGTGTGTGTATATATGTGTGTGTGTGTGTGTGTGTGTGTGTGTGTGTGTGTATATATATTGGAAGGGCCATCCAGGGACTGCCTCACCTGGGGATCCATCCTGTCTGCAGAAACCAAACCCGACACTGATGCTGCTGCTGAGGGACTCTTGCTGACAAGATCTTGGTGTGCTGCTCCCTGGGCGGTTCTGCCAGCACCTGACCAACGCAGATGCTGGCAGAACCATCGGACTGAACTCGGGGACCCAGGACACTCTAGTGTGGGAGCTGGCAGGACTGGAGGAGCAGAGGGGGATTGCAACCCCACAGGAAGAACAATGCCAGCTAGTCGGACCCCCCCAGTGCTCCCAGGGACTAGACCACCAACCAAGGAGAGTATAGGGAAGGATCCATGGCTCTAGATACATATGTAGCAGAGGATGGCCTTGTCTGACATTAATGGGAGGGGAGGCCCCTGGTCCTGTGGAGGCCCCAGCATAGGGGGGTGCTGGAATGGGTGAGTGGGTGAGGGAGCACCCTCATAGAGACAAAGGGGAGGGGGGAGAGAGAGAATGGGATGGGGGGTTGTGGGGGAGGTAACCAGGAAGGGGGACATCATTTAAGATGCAAACAAATGGAATGATTAATAAAAATTAATAATAAAAAAGAAAAACAAATGAATATTTTATATGTATGAAGGTTTGCCTGCATGTATGTGTATGCACACACTGTGTGTGTGTGCCTGTCGCCGAAGGAAGGCAGAAAAAAGTATTAGAACCCTTGGAGCTGGTTGTGAGCTGCCATGTGGGTGCTAGGAGTCAAACCTGGGTCCTCAGCAAGGGCAACAAGAGCTCTAAAGCACAGAGCCTACGCTCCAGCCCCCGCCCCCAATACCCCATATTTACCACTGGTTATTCTAAACGCTCGTCTTTGTGAAGAAGGGTTTTTGTTGTTGTTGTTGTTTTTTGTTGTTGTTGTTGTTGTTGTTGTTGTTGTTGTTGTTGTTTTGCATTATCTCTATAGTCCAGTGATCATATCTGAAATGTCAGATAGATCTGTTGTTCTTAAAGAGGCCCCAGGAGGCAGCGCTTACAGGCTGGAGTGAGTGGAGGAGTAAAGTCTCTGCTCTTCTCCCCATTCTGTATCGGTCCCTTGTCTCATTGCAGCAGTAACAAATCTGGCAAAAGGTAATTAAGAAAGACCGGTTTATTTCGGCTTACAGTGACGTGGCCAAGGTAGCTGCTATCGTGCTCTGAGCTTACTCTGATTCCATCTTATGTCTGCTCAGGGAGTTTTCTAGCTCTGCCTCTCGAACACGAAGTACTTTCCATGACCCTGACCATGCCCAGAGGAACAACCAAAATATCTGCTGAACGCTTAGCCAAAACAAATGTCACCAGGTTCCCCTGACCGACACCTGGCAATGACATCATTTCGTTTCTTGCCTTTATAAATGATGTACTCCTGAGCTCGGTGCCAAGAGTCCTTTGGGGGCAAGAGCCTGCTCTCAGTCACCTGCTAATAAAAGACTCTAATTTGGCTTTATATGCCCAGTGGTCTGTAGCTTTCTCAATTGGATTATAACCACCAACTGGTGATGATAGAGTTCATCACCATCCAGGGGAGGTTGAAGAGAGACTGAGGAAGCAGCTGGCCATGCTATGTCCAGAGTCAGGAAGAGACAGAAACGCTTATGTTCACTTCACTGTCTTCCTTTTGCTTCAGTCCAGGTGCCCATCCCACGGAATGTTAGAGTGGGTCGTCCCACCTCAGTCAGGCTAACCTAGACATGACCACAGATTTGTTTCCACGGCGATTCTAAATGTCATCAAGGGGACAAAGGAAAATTCACAATCACATACTCCAGAATGCTAATCCCCAAAATCATCGTGTTTGGAGACAGGGATTCTAGGAGGCAGTTGAAGTAAAATAATATAAGTGTTTTAATTACTTTTCTATTACTGTGATGGGACAATTTACAAAAGAAAATGTTTAAAGGATTTAACAGATTCAGAGAGAGACAGAGACAGACAGAGAGACAGAGAAGTCAGGGACAGGGAGGGAGGGAGCTCTAACTAGTATGGGATTCTAAAACCTCAAAGCCCACCCCCAGAGACACACCTTCTTTAACAAGGCCATGCCTCCTAATCCGTTCCAAAAAGTTCCACCATCTAGGGAGTAAGTATCCCAACATGAGCCTATGGGGGCCTTTTTATCCAACCACCCACAGTATGGTAGTGTTCTAATGTGACAGGTGTCTTGACCTTCTAAGACAATGATTCTCAACCTGTGGGTCCCCACTCCTTTGTGAGTTGAACAACCCTTTCACAGGGGTCACCTCAGACCATTGGAAAACACGAGCATTTACATAATGATTCATAATAGTAGCAAGATTACAGTTATGAAGTAGCAACAAAAATAATGTATGATTTGGGACGGCCATTACATGAGGAACTGTACTAAAGGGTCTCAGCCTTGGGAAGGTGGAGGACCATTGTTCTTTTTTTTGTTTTGTTTTTTTGTTTTTTTTCGAGACAGGGTTTCTCTGTGCAGCTCCGGCTGTCCTGGAGACCAGGCTGGCCTTGAACTCAGAAATCCGCCTGCCTCTGCCTCCCAAGTGCTGGGATTACAGGCGAGCGCCACCACCGCCCGGCTGAGGACCACTGTTCTAAGAAATGATCTCTCCCTGGTGTCCTCTCCTTTCCCCCACTCCTCCTCCCTCCATTGATAAACCTCTTTTGCTCCAGATCCCCTTGCATGGTGTAATTTCTCAGGGTTATACCTTCTCAGGGGCTGCCAAAAGTACTCTGCATATTTCTTAACAGCTGCAGCCCTGGTCTCGACTCCCCCATGAGGGCTGCTGTTCTTCATTATTCTGATTAAAGGAGTCCATTGTGTTTTCGTCCCTGCTTCTGCACCAGGAGTCAGCGCCCAAGATTCAGGGTCTTTCTAATTGCCTTGGGCGATACAATCTAGTCTACAAACAACAGGTGCTAGACAGAAATAGATGACACTGTTACAAGGCAATTTCCTTTCTGAATAGTGTTTGGCAGCGGGGAAGAGCACATCTGTTACAGGGGTGCTACGGAGGAGGAGGCTCCACTGTGGAGTCCGCCTCCTGCTGCTTCCCTGGTAACACTTGGAAGGTAAATATTAGCTTGGCTGTTTATTTAAGCTACCATATGGCGAGGAGGAGTTATCTGGACTTTGTGGAGGCCCATCCAAAGAAGCTATTTCCTTCCAATCAAAAGAATAGAATCTGAGTCTCACCTCTGGCTCTTATTGAAGATGTGACACTCTAAGCCAGCCCAGGCATTCCGTATTTTCTCTTCCCTTCTAGTTGGGCATGTCAATCACCTGGTTAGGAGTCCAGTGCCTGGAAAGCTGGTTCACCTGTAGACTTACTAATGAGGAGTGAGGGCTAATACCCCATAATGAAGCCCCTCCCGTCAGGCAGACGCTCAAGGCTCTCATCAGGCAGCACCGTAGAGCCCGCTTGCTTGACTGAGTTACTCAAGAAAAGTCTAACTTCTTTTCTTTTTCCTTTCCTGTCTCCCCGCCTCCCCCCAGACAGCGTGGTTCCTCCTACTTTGAACTCTGAACTCTTTCACTTTCTGTGAAGCCCCTCCTGCTGCTGCTTGCCAATGACGCGTACAAAGGGCGTGGCTTACTTCCTCATCAGCATCTTCCTCCTCCGGGCAGATGCCCACATTAACTTGCTTGCTCTGTTCTCAGTCTCTTAAGCCCTTAATAAAACTGTTCCCCTGCTCTCTTTGAAATCTGCTTACTATTTTTCTTTTTAATTAATGAGTCTAAGATCCCAGAACACTATTTGTTTTCTCCGCAACACTGCCAACAATTTTCTAGGAGACACGCTGTTAGTTCCACCAGGTGAGAATAAAAACCCTACTACAACTTTTGAGCCAAATTTGAAGCAAGCTTTATTAAATACTGGCCAGGATGGTAGACACTGGCTAGACCGTACCTGGGATTCTCAGAGAGCGGCTGTGAATTATGTTAGTCAGGTGTTTATAAAAGCAAAACTCACCAGGCTACGCACTTCGTCCAATCGAGGGCAAGCACACCTTCAGACGTACTTCCTGCCTAAATAGTACCTCCCACCTACGTGTGATCGAGTACATTCCGTGCGGCTGTGAACTCAGAGTTCTTCCTTCTCTAAAAAACTGCACTGGCAAGGATCATGCTGCCTGCCCCAATTAGGATTACTATTGCTGTCATGAAACACCATGACCCAAGCAAGACGGGAGAAAAGGATTTATTTGGTTTCCACATCACAGTTCACCATCAAAAGAGTCAGGGCCAGAACGCAAGCAGGGCAGGAACCTGGAGGCAGAACCTGATGCAGAGGCCATGGAGGGGTGCTTCTTGTAGGTTTGCTCCAAGTGGCTTGCTCAGTGGCTTCTGTATTAGTCAGGGTTCTCTAGAGTCACAGGACTTATGGGTAGTCTCTATATAGTAAGGGAATTTGTTGATGACTTACAGTCTTTGTCCAACTCTCCAACAATGGTCAGCAGCAGCTGTGGATGGAAGTCCAAGGATCGAGCAGTTGCTCAGTCCATCAAGGCAAGTAGGCGAAGAGGAGAGAGAATAAATCTTCCAATGTCCTTACGTATGTCTCCAGCAGAACGAGTGCGCCACCACCACTTTAATCCCAGATGACCTTGACTCCCTGTCTTAATCTTCTGGGATTCACAGCCACTGTGCCTCAAGATCTCCATGCCAAGATCCAGGACAGAAACTTGTATTTCTGAGTCTTCAGATTAGGATCACAGGTGAGCCTTCCAATTCTGGATTGTAGTTTATTCCAGATATAGTCAAGTTGACAACCAGCAATAGCCACTACAGTGTCCAAGGTGGCTTCTTTCTTACAGTACCTGGACTGGACCACCAGCCCAGGAATGGCCCCATCCACAATGGGCTGGGCCCTCCCTCATCAATACTTTAAAAGAAGAAATCTGTATAATATGATAGATATTTGAATGAAAATAAGAAATAAAACAAGAAAGGGCATGGCTGGCCCTAGGTTTGGTAGAGAAGGCCATTGCTATAGAATGTTCCCAGTGCCAACATTAATTTTTAATGGTGATCTCTCCTGGTAGATATGAGAGCGGTTTATCAGATAAAATTTCCTCTGGGAGCCTTAGAGTGGTGTTAAGTGCTTTTCAGCTGCTGCTGAGAAGGGACCCCTCCCTCTCCAGGAATAGCTGAGACGGGAGGGGGGAGGGGTGGGAAATTAACACCTGGATAATTATTTGGAAATTGATTGTTAATTATTTTAAATAATTATTTCTAACCAAGGTTGTCTCTAAATATTGTCTGTTCTGCATTCCACCAGGAGCAGTGCCCTGCTTTGGCACACTCTACCAGAATGAGGCCAGCACTTCTGAGAAGGATTTTTGAAAGCTGCTGCAGCCAGAGTGTGATTCCTTCCTGCGGAAGGTGGAAGTCGCATTAAAATGAAATGGTTGTGACGATCTGCAGTTTCCTTAATGTGTATTCTAGTTTTCTACATTCTGACAGAAGCGTGCTTCATTTGACTTTCTCCAAAATTTGCTTTAGATTTAACCGAATTAGACCTTAAACTGTTTCAGTGTGAACATTTCTTCCAAGTTATAAATGAATCAACAAAATCTGCTTTTCATCCAAGTCTCCAAAACTCAGGGACGGAGCTAATTTATAGAATAAATTTAAGTGATAGGTATAATCTTAGCAAGTAAAAACTCCATTTACTTATTAAAAATAAAAGTGAGCCGGGCGTGGTGGCGCACGCCTGTAATCCCAGCACCCGGGAGGCAGAGGCAGGTGGATTTCTGAGTTCGAGGCCAGCCTGGTCTACAGAGTGAGTTCCAGGACAGCCAGGGCTACACAGAGAAACCCTGTCTCGAAAAACCAAAAAAATAAATAAATAAATAAATAAATAAATAAATAAATAAAATAAAAGTGACTGGTTTCAGGACCAGGACCAGGGACTGAGGTGAATATTTTACATATCAAAGCAGACCTGGCCTCCAGGTTCTCCCAGCATGCCTCAGTTCCTATCTGGCCTACCCTGGCCCCAACTTTGAACTTTCCAGACCAGGGGCTTGGCTGCCCTTCCCCCAAGGCTCCTCCCTATATAGTCCAAACATTTTGATCTCTCCTCTCTTCTCCTCTCCTCTCCTCTCCTCTCCTCTCCTCTCCTCTCCTCTCCTCTCCTCTCCTCTCCTCTCCTCTCCTCTCCTCTCCTCTCCTCTCCTCTCCTCTTCTCTTTTCTCCTTTCCTCTCCTTTCCTATTCTCTCTCGGAAAGCCTGCCCTTTCTCTCTTTCTCTTCCCCTCCCTGCCTCTCTCCCCCTTGTGACTTCCCTGGCCTGTTTTTGGTGCCAGTGAATTCACCCAAAAGCAGCTTCCCAATAAACATGCATTTAATATAATCTAATCTGCCTTGAATTTGCTCATTTCACCAGCGGAGACATAACCTACCAGTGACCAGAGGCAGGTGAATCTCTATGAGTTTGAGAACAACTTGATCTACCTAGCAAGTTGCAGTAAGATTTTTGACACAGTTAAAACCAACCAACCAACCAACCAACCAACCAACCAACCAACCAGTAACAAAACCAGAGTGGTAGTGCTAGAAAGAGCAGCATAAGCTAAGGCCATCCTAGGCTACATAGCAAGAAGCTGTTTCAAGACAAGAATAAGAAAGGAGCACACGGGTTGGCATATAGCCAGGTAGCTCAGTGCAGAAGTGCTCACGCATCAGGTACAAGGTCCTGGGCTTAATCCTTGGAGCTGGGGGTTTGGAGGAGAATTTCAGTTTGTTATCTGTGTAACTGCTAAATAAATATACTTTGTCACCTCTTGAGACCTCCAGGGAAAAGAGAGAGGCTAGAGAATGTATTCAGTCCCCACGGCCACTGAGGTAGTCAGTCCTGCGTGCATAATGAGAACTAACCACCGGACTACAGAGATTCCGAATGAGTTGAATAAACACATTCGTGTTTTAGAAGGGTGGCGCCCACTGGTCCCTTGAGAGAGATGTTTCTGTGCCCCAGACCTCTCTGGTCCTTGCCCTGTACACCTCTCTGACGTCTATTTTGAATTCCTTATTATAAGGTCAAGAACGTTTTGGCTGTGGTTATACCTACCCATGTTGGGACCTTAAATTTTATTCTGTTGAGCTACATGTCTGTTTTTCTGTCAGTTCTGTATTGTTTTTTTGTTTTGTTTTGTTTTGTTTTGAATCACTGTTGCTCTGTTAAACATCTCAAGATCTGGAATGGTAATCTCTCCAGCATGTTTTCCTCCTTTTTGCTTAGAAATGTTTTGGCTATCCGGGGTCTTTTGTGATTCCATATTCATTTTAGGCTAGTTTTTTTTTAAATTATTATTGCTGTAGATGGAGAATTTGATTGGGATTTCATGGACTCTGCAGATAGCTTTTGGTAAAATTGTCATTTTCACAATATTAATCCTATCTATCTATGAGCATGGATGTCTTTGCATTTTTTTAGTGTCTATAACTCTTTCTTCAGAGGCTGGAAGTTTTCATTTTAGATGTCTTGAATTTCTTAGGTTTATTCCTTGATATTTTATTGGGGGGTGCTATTGTCAATGGGGGTGTATCCATGATTACTTTATCTGGATTTTTATTGGTGGTATAGAGAAAAGCTATTTGGTATTGTGGGGATATTTTTGGAATAAACCTTCCAATACCAATGAGAGGAAGGGAGAGGTTACCAGCAGACAGAAGCCAGGGTAGTTCCCAAAAGCCTTCAGTTTGGGGTTCAGTTTGCATTTTATACTTTAAGCCACATTTTATTACACCACAAAGTGGGAGGCTGGCAACCGAGAGATTTTGTAGAAGCCTAAGTGGCGACCAGCAGGTTGCCAAGGCAACAACCTATTGTAGCTCTTTCTCTAGGTTGTTCTGTTCCCTGTAGCAAGTGAAGTCATGCTTAGCAAATCAGCCATACAAACAGTGCTTGAAGCAAATCACTAAATAAGTCAATAAATCAGTATCTAATAGTCGGTCTTTTCTCTCTTTTCCTACTCCATTGGGGTTGCTTCTGCGGGCTTCCACACTGCTGAAATTGTTTCTCATCTCTAGAAGTTCTGTGGTAGAACTTCTGGGATCTTTTATGTATAGTATTTCATCTGCAAATAAGGATAGTTTGACTCCTTTCCCCATTTATATCCCTTTAATTTCCTCCTCTGCTCCACTTGGTGTTTTGAGCACAATATTGAAAAGGAATAGGTATAGCGGAAAGACTTTTCTTATTCCTGATTCAGTGGGGTTCTTTCAAGTTTCTCTCCATTTAGCATGATGTTGGCCATGGATCTCTCACATATCGGTGTTACTGTGTTGAGGTATGTTCCATCTGGTCCTGTATTCCTAGGGCTTTTGTCATGAAGGTATGTTGAATTTTGTCATAGGCTTTTTTTTTTTTTTGCATCTATTGAGATGCTCATATAATTTTCATTTTGAAGTTCACTTATGTGACTTGTTATATTCACTGACTTGTATATATGTTGAACTATACATTTTCAGGATAAAGCCAATTTGGTCATGGTAGAAAATCTTTTTTGTGCACATCTGCTTTTGGTTTACAAGTATTTTGCTGAGGATTTTAAAATCTATGTTCATCAGAGATAATGTAGTATCAGTGTTCATCAGAGATAACATGGTCTATAGTTTCTCTCTGTTTCTGTGTCTCTGTCTCTGTCTGTCTGTCTGTCTGTCTGTCTGTCTCTCTCTCTCTCTCGTTGAATCTTTATCTGGTTTTGGTGTTAGGGTGATACTGGCTTCATAGAAATAATTTACGGTCTCTGTGGTCCTGTTTTATTCTTTTGAATAGTTTAAGACAGACTGGCTGTAGACCTTTGAAAGTCTGGTAGGATTGTGGGCCTGGGCTTTTTACAATTGTTTCAATCTCCTCATTTGTTATGAGTCTGTTTAGGTTATTGATCTCTTGTTGGTTAATGTTTGTGGTTTGGCTGAATTGAGAAGTTAATTTTTTTTAGATTTGCCAACCCTATGGAGTATAGGTTTTTAAAGCATTTCCTTATAATATTCTGAATTTCTTTGGTGTCTCTTGTCATGTAACAGGTGACTCTGCTTATTTCTGATTCTATTAATTCAGATGTTTTTTCTTCATATGTGGACCCTCTCTTACTTTTGGTTAGTTGGATCAGGGGTCTATCAATTTTGTTTATCTTCTCAAAGAACCTGTCCTTAGATTCATTAACTTTTTGTATTGTTTTCTTTCTTTCTATTTCATTGGTTTCTGCTCTGATTTTTATTATTTTGTGCCAGCTAGTGAGTTTTGAGTTCAGTTTGACCTTATTTTTCCCAATTAAGTGATCTGTGCTCTTTCTGATCTTTTTAAAGCCAGCACTTAAAGCTGGCTTTAAAAGCACTTTCCCTCATAGGACTGTTTTTGGGGTGTCACAGAGGTTTTCTTGTGTTATATTTTCTTTTCTTTTTTAAAAGATTATTTATTTTATGCATGACTGCTCTTATCTGCATGTACACCTGAATGCCAGAAGAGGGCATCAAATCTCACTACAGATGGTTATGAGCCACCGTGTGGTTGCTGGGAATTGAACTCAGGACCTCTGGAAGAGCAGTCAGTGCTTTTAACCACTGAGCCATCTCTCCAGCCCCATGATATATTTTCATTTTCACTTAGTTTCAGGAAATTTGATTTCTTCCTTCAGTAATGAAGTTGTTTAATATCCATGAATGTCTAAATTTACTAGAGACTGATCTGCTGCCAATTTTAAGCTTTATTGCAGTATAGTAGGATAGGATATGTGGAGTTATTTCAATCTTTCTAATTTTGTTAAGATTTGTTTTGTGGTCCAGAATGTGGTCTATTTTAGAGATTCTTCCATGGGCTATTGAGTAGAATATATATTTTTTTGATGTTTGGGTAGAATATTTTATAGAAATCTGTTATGTTCGTTTGGTGAATGATGCCATTTAATTCTCATGTTTCTCTGCATTTGGTGTTGTTCAGATGACATGCTGTGGTGGTTTGAACAGGAATGACCCCTTAGACTCATGTGTTTGACTGCTTGGTTCATAGGGAGTGGCACTATTAGGGGGTGTGGCCTTGGAGTGGGTGTGGCCTTGTTGGAGAAAGTGTCACTCTGGAGGCAGGTTTTGAGATCTCCTATGCTCAAGCTATATCCAATATGGCTTAGAGTTTCCTTCTGCTGCCTGCAGATCAAGATATAGAACTCTTAGGTTCTCTAGCGCCACGTCTATCTGGACACTGGCATGTTTCCCACCATGATGATAATGGACTGAACCTCTGAACCCGTAAGACAGCCCCAATTAAACGTTGTCCTCTGTAAGAGTTGCCTTGGTCATGGTGTCTCTTTACAAAATGAAACCCTAACTAAGACACCTGCCTATAAGAGAAAGTGGGGTTTTGAAGTCACCTACTGTTAATGGGTTGACATTATCTCTGCGTGTAATTCCAGTTGTGTATTTTCTTACTAAATCGGGTGTACCAGAATTGGGTCCACATATGTTTGGGATAGTAATGGCTTTTTGATTAATAGTTCCCTTGATTAGGATAAGTTTCCTCTCTTATTTCTTTACTAGTTTTAGTCTGAAGACTGTCCCTGTCAGATATTAAGACAGCAGCATTCGCTTGCATCCTGGTCCTGTTTGACTTCGGCACTTCTAGCCATCCTTTCACGCTGAAGTCATGCTTACGTTTAAAGCTTTGCTTCTTGTGAGCAACCACGTCTTAGTTAGTTTACTGCTGTGAACAGATGCCATGACCAAGGCAACTCTCACAAAGGACAACATTTAATTGGGGCTGGCTTACAGGTTCAGAGATTCAGTCCAGTATCATCAAGGCGGGAGCATGGCAGTGTGCAGGCAGACATGGTGCAGGAGGAGCTGAGAGTTCTACATCTTCATCTGAAGGCTGCTAGTGGAAGATTCACTTCCAGGCAGCTAGGACAAGGGTATTAAACTACCCCCACCTCTACACACACAGTGACACACCTCAAATAGTGCCAATCCCTGGGCCAAGCATATACAAACCATCATAAACCAATAGATGGAATTTGTTTCCTGATCCATTCTGCTGGCCTCTAGTTTTTGAATCGAGGAATCGAGACTGTTGATATCTGAAGTTATTGAAAGGTATAACACACACACACACACACACACACACACACACACACACGTATTGTTTTGTTTTTGCTTTTCAAGACAGGGTTTCTCTGTATAGCCCTGGCCATCCTGGAACTCACTCTGTAGACCAGGCTGGCCTCGAACTCAGAAATCTGCCTGCCTCTACCTCCCAAGTGCTGGGATTAAAGGCGTGCACCACCACTGCCCAGTTGAAAGGTGTATATTGATTGCAGTTATTTTGTTGATGATTTCTGGCACTCTTGCTTTTTGTTCTCCGTGGAACCTTGTGCTTTAGTGCTGATTCCTTCTTTCTGTCCTCTCTGGGCCTCACACATTCTTCCCTTCAGCCATCACGTTAGTGACAACGATTTTTTTGTTAGAAATCATTTGTACTCTAGCATCCAAATATTATTTGAAATATATTTGTCTGTTACAAGTTAGCACCGTATTTCATAGGCTCTGACCCTAAATCAACAATAACTGGAAACCAAACACTGATATATTCATGAGGAATTGGATGGCCCTTGGGTAGAGCTGCTAAATGCTGCTCTGTCCAGACATGCTGTGATCCTCTTTTCTTATTTCCGAGTTTTAGGTCACTTTTCTAAATGTACATCAAGTGTTTCGCACAGATCCTGCTCCATACTGGGGCTCGGGAGGCGGCTGCTTGTCTGTAATTTCTATACCGGTAACTGGATTTGACGACCGTGAGCTGAAGGATGTGAGCCTGGGCATTATTTTTTTAGTCCTTTGTTTGCTAAGTGAGGATAATGGAGAATTTGACCTTATTAGGCTTTTGTGAGGCTTAAGTAGGATTTCGTGTACTCTCAGCGGTTAGAGCCTGGCACGGGGTGGTCACTAAGTTAGTTAAATTGATCCCGCCAGCCCAGCACAGCTGATGTCACACGACTACTGTCATTTTACAGTGTAAGGGCACGAAAGGAGGAGAGATCTTTGCTGCAGTGGCAGCAGGG
Organism: Apodemus agrarius; assembly: GCA_964023405.1. NCBI lineage: Eukaryota > Metazoa > Chordata > Mammalia > Rodentia > Muridae > Apodemus > Apodemus agrarius. Next base: position 10,426,607 of record OZ030014.1, read on the forward strand.
TGGCCAAGCTGCTCAGCTAGCCCAAGGGCATTTTGCAATTTGAATTCAAGCTATTTATAGCTAGGCTGGGAAAGGAGTTCAGAGTTCCCAAAACAGTGGAATGGATGTATTCCAGGTCTCAGGATAGCAAAGATAAATTGTACCCTGTCATAGTTAGGGTTTCACTGCTGTGAACAGACACCATGACCAAGGCAACTCTTATGAGGACAACATTTAATTGGGGTCGGCTTACAGGCTCAGAGATTCAGTCCATTATCAGCAAGGCAGGAACATGTCAGCATCCAGGCAGGCATGGTGCAGGAGGAGCTGAGAGTTCTACATCTTCATCTGAAGGCTGCTAGCAGAATACTGACTTCTAGGCAGCAAGGATGAGGGTCTTAAACCCACACTCATGGTGACACACCTACTCCAACAAGGCCACACCTACTCCAACTAGGCCACAACTTCTAATAGTGCCACTCCCTGGGCCAACCATATACAAACCATCACATATCCTCTTAATTTATTTTGGTCTGTTTTCCTCCTGTACATGGACACAGTGATAAATACATAAAACACCTTTATAGGATACTACAAGAGTTGTAGGATCTGATATTTCCAGATCCAATCTATCCAACTGTGCTTGTGATATCTTCCCCAGGGGGAAAATGTTCATTCTTTTTGCTATGATCAACTTTCCCGGATTGTTCAACTGCGTTCATTGATATAGACATACAAAGCAAAAGTTACCACCAACCAATCAAACTACGCCATCAAAGCACAAAAGTCATTTGCTTTTGATAATCCCATTTTGCATTATCTGCAATGCACATAGAGAACATGAATCTTCTGGCATTAGTGAACCACAGCTGGCAAATATATATATATATATATATATATATATATATATATATATATATGTGTGTGTGTGTGTGTGTGTGTATACATATATATATATATATATATATATATATATATATTTGTGAATGTATATGAAAAAGACACGATTATAAATAACCAGAGATGAAAATCCCTTCCCAATCTGTAGGCTGCCATTTTGTCCTATTGACAGTGTCTTTTGCCTTACAGTTTCATGAGGTTCCATTTATCAAGTATTGGTCTTAGAGCCTGAGCCAATGGTGTTCTGTTCAGGGAACACTTCTCTTCCATGGAATTTAGTGTATCCAGTTTTATGTTGAGGTCCTTGATCCACTTGGACTTGGGTTTTGTGCAGGGTGGTAAGTATGGCTCTGTTTTCATTCTTCTACATGTAGACATTCAGTCAGACCAGTAGCATTTGTGAAAGGTGCTTTCTTTTATTCATTGAATGGTTTTTGATTCTTTATTAAAAAAAACAAACAAGTATTTGTAGGTGTGCAGGTTTATTTCTGAGTCTTTGATTCAATTCCATTGATCAACATGTCTCTTTCTGTACCAATACCATGCAATTTTTTTTTTGTTTTTTTTTTGAGACAGGGTTTCTCTGTGTAGCCCTGACTGTCCTGAAACTCACTTTGTAGACCAGGCTGGCCTCGAACTCAGAAATCCGCCTGCCTCTGCCTCCCAAGTTCTGGGATTAAAGGTGTGTGCCACCACCGCCCGGCACAATTTTTTATCACTATTGCTCTGTAGTACAGCTTGAGGTCAGGGATGGTGATTCCTCCTGAAGTTCTTTTATTGTTCAGGGTTTTTTTGTTTTGTTTTGTTTTTTGTTTTTTGTTTTTTGTTTTGGCTAGCTTGTGTTGTTGTTGGTTTTTTTCATATGAAGTTGAGAATTGCTCCTAAGTAGCTAATGCAAAGATGACCTAGATTTTATGTTTTTACTCCTTACTGCAAAGGCATCTATCGATGCCTGACAAGCTAGGATATCAATAAATACAGAGTAGAACATCAGCACAATTCTGGCAGCAGATACACAGAGACAGATATACATTATGCTGTACTACACAATAAAATACAAGCCATGTTCTTACATTCTGTGGTCACCTTGTTCATTAAGAGAAGAAAGATGAAGGGAATAGAAATAAAATTCATTCAAGAAGAAACAAAAACCATAAAATTCTATTTTTCCTTATTAACGATAGGCCACCGAATTGACTCATTACTTCCAAAGATGTCAACTAAAACAACAACAACAACAATGACAACAACAACAACTACAACAAAAAGGCGATTTCTTTTACAAAATCAAAATATCTTTACGGAAAGACCAGACTGGAGGCTTTGCTTTCTGTGTGGTCTTTCTTCATGGTGCCCCCAGCAAAGAACTGCAAAACCACACTCTTCCTTTAGAGTTCATATGTCTCAATGTCAAGGATTGTATCATGAATGAGAAAGGAAGGGAATTCTGCTGCCAAGACTTGAGAGAGCCTTCTCTCATGGATTTCTTCAAGGAAGCTGTGGGAGGCAGTGGAGAAAAACTTTACCTTTGTCACATCTGTAAAATGGGCTGGCTACAAAATACTAGGCTCAGAGCTAAATGCCTTAGTGCATCTTGAGGTGATTGGAACAATTCTCGTCACATACACGTCCTCTACATTCCATCTATAGCTTCCTGTGACAGACCGCAAAGCATTATCAGTTCAGAGACAGGTCTCCCTGCCCAATAAAGATTCTGATCCACCACAGCCTAACCATTGAACGGCCTCTGTTATGAACCCAAAACATGGCCATCCTGGCTAAAAATACAGATTATATTGATCGAGAAACATTAGCTGTTATTTATGTCCATGATCAACAGGGCCCCTCTGTATGAGATCCCTGATGTAAACAAATAACATCAGAGCAAATTCTGTTTTGGGGAAATCAATTATGAAGAAGATGCTCTCGGATGGCACCTCAGAAAAGATCCAGGGGTCAAAAGTTCAAAAAAAAATTGACATGCATCCAGCCAGAAAGCAAAACCTATACCAAACTTATTCATGAGGGTAGTGCTACCATTAGCCCCCAAAGTCACAGTGTGAGGCACTGGATGACTTCTAGTTTGGAACCCCAAACACGGCCGTGCTTGCTAAAACAGAGTCTCTGCCTCTGTCTCTCAATGGATTGTTTTCACAGGGTGAATTAAACTCTCCTTTGCTTTCTTGCTGAAACCTCAACTAACAACAGTTTCTTTTCTTTGAGTGATATTAATTTGGTAGTTTGTGCATATTTCTTATTACAAAATTAAGAGCTATAGAGGGATTCTATCTTGGAAACATTTGAAATTATTAAATATATTATGATAGACTATATTTACATTATTGTAAATCATAATGAACAAAAATATTTCAGTGAAATATATACAAATATACATGATTAGATATTTAGAATATATTAGAATACTGACTCTCATATCTTGATATTATGCTAGGAGTCCTTCTGACTATATGGCTTTAATTCCTCATCTAGGAAGTCATGAAAACTTCAGATTTTCTTGGGACATGATTACACTCTGATAGCTAGTGCAAAAGCTACAGAAAATACAGTTAAAGACAATTTAGAAGCGCAGGGCAAACATTACGCAAAATGCTTGTTCTGATAGCATTTCATATCAGTTGTACTTCTCAACCAGCATTAATTTTAATTACTAAAGTAATTCATTTTCCTACTAACTGCTTTTCTGTAGGTGGTTTTTTTTAATGGTACACAATAATCTCTATTACAATGGAATGATTCTACATTCCATATAATCTTAGTATTTTTCCATCTGTTTCTATCCTTTGAAACAAATCCCTTCCTACCGATCTGTTTGCGACCCGTTTAAAAGCAAGAGCTGTTCTTAAGATTTAAGGGGTGGACACTTCTGTTGGAATCCAGAGCCACCATGCGTCTCAATCCCAGCATCCTTCACTCTGCTCTCAACTGCAGTTCACTGTCACCCTTGTCGGCTGCCCTGTGAGATGCACCAGACAACGTCGGATGTATGCTGGAGTCACACCAGAGGCATGTTTAGATGTCTGACTCCTAGGACCATTCCTTCGTTTCACATCTGGAGGAGTCATGTGATACTCATCTTCTTCTTGGCCTTTTAAGTCCCCTGTGAGCTGTTAGCGTGACATGAGATCACCCTCAGTGGCTCTGAAGAGAATTTCATCAATCATCTTAACCTCCAGCAGCAAGCTTGTTAGACTCAGATGTGAAGAGCACAAATCCACATTAGCAATCCAGCCTGAATTATTCCTAGAAGCACAATGGTATTTATTTTGGAATTCTTCCCTCCCTACCCCATCTCTCAAGCATACACATGCACACGCAGAGAGTGTGTGTAATTATTATGATATTTATGACTTCCATGGTTATAACTGCAACATAAACTAGTTTAAACAAGAAAATTCAGTTAAAATTTGTGTATCCGGAAAGTACAAGAGAGGGTTATTTTGGGCCTTGATAGACTGTGCCTCTATCAATAAATACACCAAGCTTCAATTTCCCTGCTCTCTCCCGGTGTCTTTTCATGGACTCTGAGGCATCTGGACCACCTTGGGTAGGGGCCATTACTGTCTTTGGCCTCACAGCTGACTGTTTAGGAACCACTGTGAGACAGACCATTCTTTCTGTAGATGGCAATGAACTATCTGGCCTACACTATACTTGACTTGCTCAGATTGTGAAGTGGATCAATTGTATATCCCTGGGTCGTCTTCTGTGCTTCACTGCACTGAGAAGGATCCAAGAGTGGGTTGGGCTTGCCTCAAAACATGTATGTAATAGAGGTAGGGGTGGTTCCTGGTGGAAAAAATACAACCTATTATTAAAGCCATGAAGGGTGGTGTGGGGCGGGCACACAGCACGGACATCTACTATACTTGCTTGGTGGTTTGGAGAATCAAGTGTCCCCAAGCCCAGCTCTGACTCTGGCCTTCCCACTCAGTTGCTATGTTTAATTAAACAAGACAGTTCAGTTAGCACACCAGGCTAGTGGTGATCACCTGGAGCCCAGCACTGTGCTGAAATAAAAGGCTCCTGGTCCGTCCTTCTTCAAAGAGTCGTGTTATAATTCTGCACACAGCCTCCCATAACCTCCTTTCCCTCCTAAGCCAACTGCAGGTCAGAAAACTCACTGCCTGTATGTGCACGGCTGTAGGACCATCTACTGGAGCGTGGGAAGGCTCTCAGAGTCAGCATTCCTGAATGCGATCCCCATCAAAATCCCAACTCAATTCTTCATAGATCTAGAAAGAGCAATTCTCAAATTCATCTGGAGCAACAAAAAACCCAGGATAGCTAAAACTATTCTCAACAATAAAAGGGCTTCTGGGGGAATCAATATCCCTGACCTTAAGCAGTACTACAGAGCAATTGTGTTAAAAACTGCATGGTATTGGTACAGCAACAGGCAAGTAGATCAGTGGAATAGGATTGAAGACCCAGAAATTAACCCACAGACTTATGGTCACCTTGATCTTTGATAAAGGAGCATTCCTGAATAAAACTCCCTCCCTTCCTCACCAGCTGTCAGTTTCTAGTAGCTCCTCAGAGAGCTGTGGCCCTGATGGGCCCCTCCCTACTTCCAGTTGTGATTGTGGCTGGTCCGATCTTCTGCAGGCCTTGTGCATATCTTCACAGCTAGCGTGAGTTCATGTGCCATCGTGTTCAGCAAGTACCATTTGGCCACAGACTTCCACCACCTCTGGCCCTTTCAATATTTTTATCTCATCCTCTGGGATGATCCTCAAGTCTTGAGGGCAAGGGATGTAATGCAGCTGTCTTATTTAAAGTTGGTTTTCTACCGTCTCTCATCCTGGGCATGCTGAGTAGTTGTAAGTCTTTGATTTAACACCAAGAGAAGCTCTCTGATGAGGGTTGAGAATTTACTAGTCTATACATGTAGAGATAAGACCTTAAGAATCAGTTTATTATTATTTCTGTTTTACAAAATAGCAGTATTGGGTTTTCCTGGGGCCTTTGACCCTACGGCATTTGACACGGTGGGTGGTACGAGGTGAGTCCCACATTTTAGAATGGGCTTCGAATCCAATCAGTGACTGGTTATTCCCCTAACATCTATTCTCTGTTCCACCAGAGAGGATGTCTTGCTCATGGGGTTGACAGATGGATAACACTGTTGATTTTTCTCCTCCAGTAGAATGCATAGACCCTTCCAACACCATGAGATCTAGCCGATAGGGATGAGGCTTCCAGGGCGATACCAGTTTGGTTCTGGAGCATAACCAAGAGCCACAACGGTCAAGATCTCAGGTAAATGGGTGGGGCTGGAAATAATCATTCTGAGTGAGAAACACAGATTCATATAAATGCACATATGGTCTCTCATAGATATTTAGATATGTGTATTTACACTGGAGTATCTAGAGGAATCATATAGAAACTAGTAAAGTATTGTGGGAGGGGTTTCAAGGTATGGAGGACAGAGCACAGGTAGATGGGAATAACAGAATGGGAGGTATAAGATGGGCTTAGGGATGGAGGGTAGGACAGAGGAGTGAGTATGGGGTTGGATAGCTAACACTCAAAGACCGTTTAAAACATCACACGGAGCCTGGTCTACAGAGTGAGTTCTAGGACAGTCAGGGCTACACAGAGAAGAAACCCTGTCTCGAAAAAACCAAAAATAAATAAATAAATAAATAAATAAATAAATAAATAAAAATAAAAAAAATAAAAAAGTTAAAATGTCACATGGAAGCATGCCAGTATAGAAGCTTCCTAAAACATACATATTCATGTACACAAAGTAGTTTAAATGGGGCTACACTCTGAGAGACAACGCCTCTCTCAGTCATTAGATCTATCAAATAAAAGGCTCAGTACCATCAGAACCGGGACCAGAAAAAGGGCTGGGGATGCTGGAGGAGAGAGAGAAAGAAAGAGAGAGAGAGAGAGAGAGAGAGAGGGAGGGAGGGAGGGAGGGAGGGAGGGAGGGAGGGAGAGAGAGAGAGAGAGAGAGAGAGAGAGAGAGAGAGAGATTGAGAGAACAAAGCACAAAGATGCGGGGGAATTCCGACTCCACATTGCGGTGCAGATCTAACTTTTCCTATTCAGTAACAATAACTTAGATACAACTTTTCAGCCAATAAGGGTGTGGTTATGTAACCAAGGGCCAAACGGGGCGTTACACGCATGCGCTGTCCTGTTGCATCTTATTTGCTTGCCTGTGACTCTGTAGGGGAGGGGCTTCGTCATCCCTGGGGATTTTGATGGAGACAGAGGAAGCAGCCTGGGCTCAGGTCCTTTGTTTTGTCTCACCGATTTGCCGGGGGCCATTCTGAATCTGCAGGATCAGGATTCCTCAAGCAATCTCAGGAGACCATGGCGCCACGCCATTTCCCTCCACTGGATTCACCCCCACATTCCCCCACAGTCCGGGTATGGGATACCTCCTTTAGAGCTGTTGGTCAGTCAGTTGCTGTGGAGGGAAACCATGACCAAGGAACTCTTATAGAAGAACGCCTTTAACTGGGGGACTTGCTTACAGTTTCAGAGAGTCAGTCCGTTGTCACCGCAAGCATCATGGAGGTGCAGGAAGCATGGTGTGGGAGATACAGCTCACAGCTACAGTCTGATCTGCAGGCAGCAGATAGAGACAGACGGACAGATACGGGGCCTGGTGTGGGCTTTTGAAACTACAAAGCCCACTCCCCCAGTGACACACCTCCTACCACAAGGCCACGCCTCCTCACCCTTCCCTGACAGCTTACCCACTGGGGACTAAGCTTGCAAACATGTGATCCTGCGATCCTGCAGGAGCGTCAGTCTCATTGAAACCATGACTGTGTGTGTGTGTGTGTGTGTGTGTGTGTGTGTGTGTGTGTTCCCATGGATCCCTGAAGCGTTGCAGGTTATTGCTGTAGCCCTTGGTTACTCCCAGTTGTAATGTGTTTTTATTTATTTTTTAGTGAGATTGGTGGAAAAATAATGTCCATCCACTTTGACACCGCTGGAAGCCCAAGAGCCAAAATTTGCTTTTATCTTTAGATGCGTTATGATTCTAAAATGTACTTTTAGCATTTTCACTACCGTGAAGGCCTCCGTAAAACATTAAGGCCTAGATGCGACGTCGAGGCTTAGGTAGAATGTTAAAGCCTGGGTAACTTTACCTGGCTCTCCGGCCATCGTGTGCTGTGACTGATATTATAAGGAAACTTCACATATGCTGCTTCTCCTGTTACTTGGAAACTTTCTCATGTCCAAGCTGGTTACATATTCTGTTATGTTCTGTGCCCTTGGAAACCTGTCATTAGAAGTCAGAACTGCTCTATAGAGTTACCCACAATAAGCCTGGACCCAAACCAAGCATTCAGCAGCATTTCCTGTGTCTGTGTATAAGCTTTTACGGTATTTGCCTTTATAAGCTGCCCCGGGATGGACCTCAACATGAGAGCACCTGCCAACTATTGGAACAAGGCTTGCATTTTGAGTAGGAGTTGAGAAGTTTAAGTTCCCAAGACCTCCCTGGGAACTGACATTGTACTTGGCAGAAAGAGACATGTACATGGGTAACTGGTAGACAAGTTAAAACATGAATGTTAGACAAGTCCCATCCTGGTAGACAGGTTAGGACGTGAATATTAGACAAGGCAAGTCCCCTAACACCGTTGAATTCCCCAACCTAATGGGAGCAGGGTAAGTATGCAACAAGGATGTGTTCCTAAGGAAATCCCCCATCCCTAAATCCTGATTGGTGGGTTATGTGGCACAGATGTTTGTGGATTTTGGACTTAAAAACCCTGTAGGATTTTAATTCACGGTCACGATTCAGTTCCTGAATCTGGACCATGGCCAGGATCCATCAGTCCTGGGGTGTATACTTAATAAACTATCCCTGTCTGACTAAGATCAGAGGTGGTTTGGTTTGTGAGGTGACTCCTGGACCCCCAACGTCTACTATCGTTTTTACTGGTGTTGTGAGTTTGTTATGCCAACGTTCTTTTTATGGGATTGTGAATACTGATAATGATTTCCCTTGAGCCTTCAGCAAATATTGTTCCTATTGAGTTCCTTCGAGGTCAGCAAGTCTAATTAACTAATTATTGATTAGGACTATGGGTTTGTATAAAGAACAGATTTATTTTTAGCTGATGAAACTTTCATGCAGGGAGTGTCTCCCTCCTGATACAGAAAAGCTAGCTGAGAGAGGGAAATGATCACTGTAGAATTACTTAGCACTACTTTAAGTTTCTCCTTCCTTGTTCGTATGTTCTTGATAGAGCATGAGTCAGTTTACTATTGCCATTCAGTGTAGAGAATTTGCTCATGTAAATACTTGTTTGCCAAATAAGATAGGGGAAATGTTAGAATGGTATATATGGTCACACTCAGATAGCTTTTAAAAAAACAATGGCCATCAGGGGATGAGTTTAAGAGGTCCTTTTGATCATGTCATCATTTTTTTTTTTTTTTTGAGACAGGGTTTCTCTGTGTAGTCCTGGCTGTCCTGGAACTCACTCTGTAGCCTCAGACTGGCCTCGAACTCAGAGATCTGCCTGCCTCTGCCTCCCTCCCTGGGGAGGGAGCTTGGATCGAGAGCATGCACCATCAAATAATTTTAAAATCTCAATTTCAGCACACTTACTTGCTGTGTTTATTTTACACTCTTCCCTAAAGTGATTACTCCTAGAAAATTAATACTGATTAAACTATATTACAGAGGAAAATCAAATAACACTATTAAGATGATTTGCTGAATTTTAAGTGTGATTTTTTTTTTTTTCTTTTCAAAATACTAAGAATCTTTCTCAGGGCCCTGCCAGGCATGTGCTATTCCGCAGAACTATGTGCTTAGCCCACGTACAACACATGAGAACAGAGATCAAATAAAAACATACCAACCAAACTTGAAATAGACATTCTCTTTATGGACAGCTTTAGCGGCTTAGTAGGCCTGCTCAAACCCCATTTTAGAGGCCAGCCACGGAGCTGGAGCGACGCTGAGGGGGGAAGAGCATTGGTGCTCTTGCAGAGGACCCGGGTTTCATCTCCAGCAGGCTCAGGGCCCCTCACTGCTGTCTGTGACTCCAGTTCCAGGGGATCCAATGCTCTCTCCCGGCTTCCATGGGCACCAGGCACACATGTGGAACCCAGACGTTCATGAATGCAGGCGAAATTCTTATAAATAAAAACAAAATGAATGCATCTTACTGTTCAGTAAGTAGTTTGCCTGCAAATGAAGTCTTGGAGTTGCCATATTTGATTTGCCCAGGGCTCCGCCAAGTGGAGCTGTAAGGTCTGCCAGGTCTTGCCAACTGTTCCTTTATGGGACAGTGCTCTGTCGATTGTCATGCACTGCCATGCCTTTCTGGCTGAGTAATACAAGTCTCTCCACGTGCAAAGACTAACATGTCTTTTAAATCAATGTCAGCTTCAGAAAGGCCATCCATTTTCTCTCACAGTATACAGAATGTGGGCTTCAGACTCATACCTTTTGTTCAGAGTCCTTGCTCCTACAGACATACGCAAGTGAGTCTCCAGAAATTCAACCACTAAGCACGCCTTTAATCCCAGCACTTGGGAGGCAGAGGCAGGCAAATCTCTGAGTTCCAGGCCAGCCTGGTCTACAGAGTGAGTTCTAGGACAGTCAGGGCTACACAGAGAAACCCTGTCTCGAAAAACCACACACACACAAACCAACCAAACCAAACAAAAAATAAAAAAACAAAAAACCCCCGCTAACTGGAGAGTGTTAGCTTCCCTCTGCTTTGACTTCTAATCAATAGGATGAAAATAAGAGACATTTTTCTTGTGTATTGAAGAAAATGTGATGTGGGAGATTATAAAATGTACAACATTAAAAGCCACCAAAGTGTTGGGTAGTGGTGGCATAGGTCTTTAATCCTGGAACTTGGGAGGCAGAGGCAGGCAGAACTCTGAGTTCAAGGCCAGCCTGGTCTACAGAGCAAGTTCCAGGACAGCCAGGGCTACACCCATCCTGAAAAAACAAAAACAAACAACAACTCAGCAAAGCTTCCCATTAAGACTGTCCCTTAGCCGGGCGGTGGTGGCGCACGCCTTTAATCCCAGCACTTGGGAGGCAGAGGCAGGCGGATTTCTGAGTTCGAGGCCAGCCTGGTCTACAAAGTGAGTTCCAGGACAGCCCGAACTACACAGAGAAACCCTGTCTTGAAAAAACCAAAAAAAAAAAAAAAAAAAAAAAAAAAAAAGACTGTCCCTTAACCACGGTGTCACCTCGAATGAGAGAAGCAACTTTCAAAGCTCTTCATTCGCCTTCGGGAGCTCGGCTGACATGCTAATTTAATATTTCAATAGAAGCTCTGTTATTTTAATTAATTTGATGTTTGTTAATTATACTACAGGAACTAGTTTTAAATACCTGTTTGTAAATTAGCACTACAGCCTAAGCTCTGGGCCGCTTGAGTAGATTTATTGTTAGGTAGAAGTTGACAGCAAACAAAATTATGTATGGAGATATTAAAATTTTAATTTTAATTAAAGACATTTTAAAATCAGATATGGTTTTGTTGCTCAGACTCAGAAATAGAAATTTGCTTGGTATATTGTGTTTTTATGTATTATTTTATCAAGAGAAAATCTCTATTTGTAAAAAAAAATGTATTTCAGAAACATTTGGGTTTTTTAAGAGTGAACCACCCAAGAGTTTTTTTTTTTTAAGATTTATTTATTTATTTATTTATTTATTTATTTATATGTAATTAAGTACACTGTGGCTATCTTCAGACACCCCAGAAGAGGGCGTCGGATCCTATTACGGATGGTTGTGAGCCACCATGTGGATGCTGAGATGCAAACTCAGGACCTTCGGAAGAGCAGCCATTGCTCTTAACCGCTGAGCCATCTCTCTTGTTTTACGTAACAAATTTGATTTCTGCCAAACTAATTTCTATTGGTAAGACCCAATTGGTGGAATATTTTTAAAAACTTCAAAAGCTCTGAGGGAAAAATCAGTTTTAACTGAGAGGCCTCAAGAAGTTTAATTTTTTAAGAACTGTGAATTGGAGAATAATGTGGTGTGTAGTCGAGTGTGTGTGTGTGTGTGTGTGTGTGTGTGTGTGTGTGTATGTGTGTATTACTTGAGATTGAACCTCAGGTCTTTTGTGAACTGGTTAAGTACTCTACCACTGATCAATAGTCACATGCCATGATGGTGTGAAACATCCATTCCCCAAATATCTATCACCCACAAGGCTTTGATTGAGAAGTTTCAGAGGCTTACGTCCTAACAAAACAGAGGAACTGGTCAGCAGAGGAAGACAGACACCATCAAGCTTGGCATAGCCAGATGAGGCCTAAAGGGAATCAACCCAAAGATGCCAGTGAAAGCAAGACAGCGTGGCTCGAGGTCTAGGACAGACTCACACACACACACAGACACACACACACACACACACAACACATACACAGACACAGACACAGGTACACCCTATACACACACATACACACACACACACACACACACATCACATACTGGATACTAGGTAAAGTAGAAACAAAGTTGTTTTTTTTTTTAAAAAGAACATATTAAATATTGCGTTATCTAGCTATGAGTAAAATTTACATGGCTGGTCACATGTAATCACACAAATATATTAGAGGAAAAGGGAAGGGAACATTGTATGAATATGACTTGTTGGGATATGGTGTGTGAATTTGTGTCTCTGTCCTCCCTTACTACCTAGGCCATTCTCCGACTGGCTTTAACAAAAATCTGATGACCAATTATCTGGGCAGGAAGTAGAAGGTGGGACTTTCTTGGATGGAGAAAGGAACTCTGGGAAGAAGAAAAGGGAAGGCTTTTCTCCAGGAGACATAAGAGGAGACAGCCATGACTATGAGCCGAGAAGGTATAGTTAGCCATGTGGCTGGATAGGGCTAGATGGTAGGGTTAATTTAGACGAGGTAGTTAGTTGAGAGTCTGCCCAGCGAATACCTAAGCTTTGAAATATTTAAAGGTTTCTTTGTGTGGTTATTTGGGGGAACTAGCTGGTTAAGGAATAACCGCCACCGTATTAATTTCCAGCATTAGTTAGTATATGTAAAATGTTAGTAATTGTTTTTTTACAGTGGATAGATCCAGGAAAAAGTATCTTCAACATCTTGGGCCCATCTGGGAGATGGTAGAGAGTGTCACATTCTCACTTTCTGTAGGTGAGAAACACACAGAAAATTAATGCTGTAAAGCCCAACATGTTATTAAGAGATGTACAGATCAAGTCAAAAGAGGTAGGTGAGAAAGGTGCGGGTGAGTCACTGTCTATGGGAAGCAGAAAGGGACTGGGGGGTGTGCTTCACTTTCATAGTAAGCGACAATAACAAACACCCTGGCTATGGAACCACAAATCCTTAATTAATATATGCTCACTGCTTTGAAAAAGAACGAGGATGTGGAGAAAGAGGAACACTCCTCCACTGTTGGTGGGAGTGCAGGATGGTAAAACCGCTCTGGAAATCAGTTTGGCGGTTCCTCAGAAATTTGGGCATGTCACTTCCAGAGGACCCTGGCATACTGCTCCTGGGCATATACCCAGAGGATTCCCCTGCATACAATAAAGACACATGCTCCACAATGTTCATAGCAGCCTTGTTTATAATAGCCAGAAGTTGGAAGGAGCCCAGATATCCCTCACAGGAGGAATGGATACAGAAAATGTGGTATATTTATACAATGGAATACTACTCAGCAATTAAAAATAATGAATTCATGCAATTTGTAGGCAAATGGTTGGATCTGGAAAATACCATTCTAAGTGAGTTAACCCAATCACAAAAGAATACACATAAAATGCAATCACTGATAAGTGGATATTAATGAGCCCAGAAGCCCTAAATTCTCAAGGCACAATTAGCAAGTCAAATGATTCCCAAGAAGAAGAAAGGAGAGGACCCTGGGCCTGAAAAGATTGGATCCAGTTTTGTAGATCCAGAACAGAGAAACGGTGGGGGGTGATTGGGAAATAGTTGGGGGGGGAGAGGACTTATGGGACGTATGGTGGGGGGGAACTGGGAAAGGGGAAAGCCTTTGGAATATAAACAGAATATAGAAAATTAAAAAAAAAGAAAGTTAAAAAAAAGATATTCAGGACGAAACTGAACACACTCAACTTTAATTGCTACTTATTTAGCAATTAAGTTTTAATTGCTAATTTTAATTAAATTAGCTACTTAATTTTCTGTTCTACACAGGAAAGAGGAATCCTAGGACAGAGGCTGAAAGAGTCTTAGCTATGTGATGCTAAAAGTGGCGATGAGCGTGTGTGACTCATTGGTGACACCTCTCAGAAGCAGAAGCCAACTGAAGCCTCTTTACCAAGAAAATCGAAATTGAAATTTTATTAATTAATTATCCTTCCCCAAGCCCACATGCAGGGGCTGCCTACACTGAAATGTAGAAGGCCTTGCTGTTGAGAAAATAATAAAATATGCAGGCATAATGTCAAAGGCTGGAAATGGACCACATGACAGTCCTTTCTCCATTCATCTGATTGAGGGTCATAACATTGGCTCAGACCATGCCTTTCCTTACAACTTCTGTGGTCCTGAGCAGCTTTCAAGTAACGCCAGCCCCTGAGATGATTTTCCTGTGCTTGCTGGTTGGAGGACCAGAGCAGAGGCTGATGTTTCTCTCTTGCATGGAACAGATCTCTTTATCTCAAGAGCAAAAAGCGTCTGTCGGAGAATTGGCTGTGTAGTGTCTCCAACATGTCCTCCACCAGAGAGGCTCCCAGTTCCATCCCCTGGATACAATTTATCCACCAAAGATGAAAGAAACCCACACCAGATTCTTTCCCCATGAACAACGATGAACAATGCAAGGGATTTGGCATCTGAATGTTTGCAGCTATCAATGGAAAACCTTCAGAACATGACGGAGGCAAATCGGAATTGTCCAGGACAGCTAATTTTCCTTCCAGATTTGAGTCAGTTGCAGGTGTCCATTTTGGCACCTTTGAGACTCCATAGGTGACATGCAAAAGAAGATACTCAAGCTAAATACTAGCGGGGGTGGCTTTGAACGCATGAGCTTTTACAGCAGAGTCCGACTTTACACTAATGGCTCCCCGTGAGTATCCGTAACTCATGTGCAGTCTGTGCCAGATTCAAAGGATGCCAAAGGACATTAGCTACATAGTGCAAATGTAACTTTTTCATACTGGCAAGTCTCCCGACCCAAGAAAGAAATTAAGATTTTGCCAGATGCAGAAGGAAAAATATTGCTTATTCTTCAGTCATTTTGTAACTTGGCCAATTTCCTTTTGTTTAGAAGAGGGTGGAATATAAAAAAACTATATCAGAAAGTACTAATTTCTCTATATTTGGACTTACATTCAATTGAATTTAACCAAATTCTTTCCAGAATTTTCACTCGGAAGACAAAAACTGAAGGGGAGAGAATCTGCTAACAGGAACATTTAATAAAATTATTTTTCACCATAGGTTAAGAAGCTCTATTTCTGTGTTTTCCCACATTAAACAAAGCGAAAAATCCACAAGATAAAAGTTAGAATGGAATCAGACAAATTACATGTTGGTCAAACATACTGAAAATATAGGAACACAATTACCTACCAAAGTGAAGTGACTGGTTGCTGAGGTTGACACACATGGGATACAACATGGGTAAATCAAGTCACAACTGAGATTGAAACATCCTCCCTGCAGGCTGGCAGACTAGAAAAGGCATCACTGGTCTTAACAGTGGATCCTGAGCACTGCAGTACCAACCTTCCGGGCAAGATGCTCACACTGATGTATTAGTGACATGATTGTTTCTGGGGTAACCAAGTACTTTCTTATCAGACTTGAGGCCTGCTTCAAGGCAAAAATACATTCCTGGTACTGCAGACCTGGGTGAAAGCCTAGGGTTGGGGTGTCATAGGCCCTACAAAGTAATTTCCACTGATATTAAGCTGAATAGATGTGTAGCCCAACTGCCTTCAATATATTTATATTTACACCCTTGGAGTAGTGTTGCTATCTGATCTTTTTGCAATGGGTGGGCAATGGCTAATGCAGACACCCGCCCCTAGGCAAAAATATTAAGAATGAATGGGCTGTTGAGTGCTCAGCCCTAATCAGGGCATCGATATTGCCCCTTCCAAGATCCAGGGAACATGATGGAGGAAGAAAGACTTTAAGAGCTGAGGAATGGTGAGAGTCCTATAACACATTTTCTTCTAGACATGATATGACTGACCTGATTGTGAACACACACCAGCTATTATTGCTTGCACAAGACCTGCATAAAAAATGGTAAGATGTGAAGGAAGGAGAGGGACTCATGGGAAGTAGGAAAGGCCCTGTAGAGAGGGAAAGAAATGCTAACAGAATGGAGATGTCCACAGCACGTCCCGTACATGTGTGAAGTTGCCAATAATTGAATTTAAAAAAAAAAAACGATAAAGGGAAAAAAATCTAAAACTATAAAGATATAATGAGAGGCCAAATGTCCCCTCAACATTAAAGGTGGTTACTCTCATAGCCATTCAGAGGAGAGGGCATGAAACCAATTCCCACAACTCACCGCAATCTTCAGGATTTTAGCTGGCTTAACTCTCCAGGTCACTTCACCTTAATCAGAAGCTAAGCTAATCTAGATGCCCATGTAAAAACTGTCAGCCATCCTTCCACCCATCTACCTTCAGACGTGGAACAGGATAATCAATACGAATCACCAAGAACGCGCTCTAGCAATGGGGATGGAGACAGAACACACAGGTTAACTCATTTTTTCCTTTGACTGAAACAAGAGTTTGCTAGGCCATGTTGTGTAGTTGAGAATGGCCTCTCGGTCTCATGACCCTCTTTCCCGCCTGCCAGCTGCTGGGGGCACAGGTGTGTGCACAGGTGTGTGCACAGGTGTGTGCACAGGTGTGTGCCCCACCTCCTGCCAGGTAAGTAAGCTCTTCTCATGTCTTATCACTGATCGCACTGGAGTCTCCTGAGATCCAAAGCGTCCTTCTGTGGGTGTGTGCTGGGTGGTAACTATGAAAGATCGGTCGTAGCCATCCCTGGCCTCCCTCCCAGATAGCATGTCCCCAGATAAAGCCAATGCCAGCCTTCAGACCTCTGTGTCTTTTTTTTTTTTTTTTGGTTTTTCGAGACAGGGTTTCTCCTTGTATGTAGTCCTAGCTGTCCTGGAACTCACTCTGTAGACCAGGCTGGCCTCGAACTCAGAAATCCGCCTGCCTCTGCCTCCCAAGTGCTGGGATTACAGGCATGCGCCACCATGCCCGGCTCAGACCTCTGTGTCTTAATTTAATTTTACCTAGTTACTCTTTACTCCAGATGTTTGAGAGACTAATTTCTGCCCTTTGTGTGTCTGTGTGTGTGTTTGTGTGTGTGTGCACAACACACATACATGCAGAAAGAGGGAGAGGGAGGGAAGGAGGGAGAGAGAGAGAGTGAGAAGGAAGGAGGGGGAGGCAGAGAGAGGGAGAGAAGGAGAGGGAGAGAAGGAGAGGGAGAGGGAGGGAGGGAGAAGGAGAGAAGAAGCTAAGTAGCTAAGTAGCTAGTTTTGAATGTTTACCTTTCAAAGTCTCCCCTGACTATCCTTCAGGGTCACAGATGCAGCCTTGAGTCACCTGCATTGAAGTTGTTACTCTTGCCGTCATGATTTTTATGTGGAGGACAATCTACTTCCTTCAAAAGCTGCAAGGGTCACCAAGCCACCACGGCCATCCTATCCCGCTTGCTACACACTGCCTTAGGCATACTCTCATGATACTCTCTGGATCGTCCTGCTGCCTACTCCTCGGTAAAGGAACATCATTCCTTAGCATCAGAGAAGATCAACACTTTCTCAGAAGACATGCTCATGCACAGATGTGACACATCTAGGATTGCTGCGTCTTTTCATTCATTCCCTGCCTGAAGGTTTTAACGGGACATTCTCAGGCCTGCCAATGGTGTGGACAATGACCCAGACTTCTAATAGTTTAAAGCGTAGGCCTTTTGCCAGGGCAGTCTCCCAGCTAGCTCCTTTAACTTAACCTATCTCGCTGACCTTGTGGATAGTTCTATATAGCTCTTTTTGCCTCTGCTCTTGTCTGTTTTCCTCCGAGCCTGCGTTCTTCCCCTGCATAGTTTTCTCTGCCCGGAAGTTCCGCCATCCACTTCCTGTAACAGATAATGGCCATCAGATCTTTATTACAACTGATCAGTAGCACGACGACTTCTGATACAATTTTAGACTGCCTTTAGGCAGGTGGGAAAGGATGAATAATTACAAAATAAAAACCCTGGTGATGGGCCACAGAAATGACAATAACCAAAATCCTGCTAGCACGTAGTTCTATGTCCATACAGAATTAACAATAGAAAATACAGCAACATGACTTCATACAAAAAAAATTTTTTAAAGTTATCCCAACAGAAGATTAAGTTATGCTCAAAGTATTGCAGGGCAAGGGGACGACAGAGGAACCGAATGAGAGCCTGACTCACTGCGGCTGCACATTCACTTGCAGTGTGAATAATGATTCAGACCAGCATAGTACAGGTTTTCTGTGCCTGACAACCCAACGTTTTCAGACATCAAATCTTCGTGTACAGGTACCCACAGCTGGGAGTGCCGGGCTGATGTGGGCTTTGTTTGTAGCTAACATAGCATAGCACACCAAGTTAGGCACAGGGGACAGTGGTCCTATGAGCTGCCCATGTCTTCTTACACATCTGGTGGGTGTCATCTTGCTTTCTTTCAAGCAGACAAAATTGGCTCTTCATATGGAACTGATAGAAAGTCAAAGACTGAGCCCGATGTGGTAAGAAACTGCCAAAGGATTAGCACTGGCTTTGCTGAAGGAGTAATTATGCCGAGTTACAGACGCATCTGCCACACACCCACTAAATTATCAGAGAGGCCAGATTGCCCCTGCGCTCTACTTCTTGGACGTTTTTCAATTTCCAAATATGATACGGCGCTCTAGTTAGTGCTTACAAGCATTTTTCCTCAGAGAAACTTAAAATAAATCTTAGAAGACATGAAATTGTTACTTGGAGACCCCCCCCCTTCTTTTCCAGTTGCCTAGCGGGGGAATACAGGAACATTCGCTGTAACATTTGTTTGTACTTTTCAAAGTTCTCCACGGGCCTTGCTCTGCCTGATAAATACCATTCATTAATTCATGTGCACTAATCTATCTGATAAAGAACAATAGTGTTAGCAAGCTTCTCTCCGCTCCACTAAGAGAAATCTACAAAGACATGACGGGGAGGCTTCAGGTCTGCCAACTCGATCCTTAAGTGGGATTTGATGTCTGGTGTGTGCCCGTCGTGGCTTTAAACTGTGAGGAGTGGGTAGAGAGATGGCTCAGTGGTTAAAGTGAGAAGCTGTTCTCCCGGAGGACCCCAGTTGATTCCCAGTGCCCACAGGGTACTCACAACGGCCTGTAAGTCCAGTTGCAGGGGAATCTAATGCCTTCTTCTGCCCTGCAAGGTCACCGGGCACATATGTGGTCCGCTGATATGCATGAAGGTAAAACACCCATACACTTAAAAAAATTAAATTAAATTAAAAAATGAAAACAAGCCACAAGAAGACAGTGGTATGAAAATCACCATCCTCCTATGGCTCTCATCCCCTAGAACACAGTAGGATCCTCTTACAAATCTCCACCCAGTTATAGATTCATGGATACCTAGCGGTGTCCGTGTGAAACCTGTGCATGGAAAGGTTTTGAGATGCACCAATGTGGAATGGTACTTAAGTAGACGATAGAAATGGCAAAAGCCCCAAACTACAGTTTAGTTTTCTCAATTCAGAAAAGTTACCATTTCAAATATGGGGAAATCGTATCATCTTACAACACAGAAAAGCAACCACCCCATGTTTTTCTTTAGAATTTCTCAAGGAAGAGAGTGAACTTCCCTTAGGTATGAAGTGAGGATATCAATGTGTTCCTCCTATCAAGGCATGGCACACAGACTCATCCTTTGTAGAAAGGATCATGTGTGTTCTCACTAAAATGCTTGCACCAAGTCCTGGTAAGAGGTCCTACAGTAACGGAAGGGTTTCATCCCGAATCACAATTTTTGGTCTCTATGGCTGTAAATCCAGTCCCCCCCCAACCCCCCACCATGTCTTATTCTTTTTTTTTTTTAATTTTATTTTCTATATTCTTTGTTTACATTCCAAAGGCTTTCCCTTTTCCCAGTTCCCCCCCACCACTCGTCCCATAAGTCCTCTCCCCCCAACTATTTCCCAATCACCCCCCTCCCCCACCATTTCTCTGTTCTGGATCTACAAAACTGGATCCAATCTTTTCAGGCCCAGGGTCCTCTCCTTTCTTCTTCTTGGGAATCATTTGACTTGCTAATTGTGCCTTGAGTATTTAGGGCTTCTGGGCTCATTAATATCCACTTATCAGTGATTGCATTTCTTGTGTATTCTTTTGTGATTGGGTTAACTCGCTTAGGATGCTATTTTCCAGATCTAACCATTTGCCTACAAATTGCATGAATTCATTATTTTTAATTGCTGAGTAGTATTCCATTGTATAAATATACCACATTTTCTGTATCCATTCCTCCTGTGAGGGATATCTGGGCTCCTTCCAACTTCTGGCTATTATAAACAAGTCTTTATTGTATGCTGGGGAATCCTCTGGGTATATGCCCAGGAGTGGTATGCCAGGGTCCTCTGGAAGGGACATGCCCAATTTTCTGAGGAACTGCCAAACTGATTTCCAGAGTGGTTTTACCATTTTGCAATCCCACCAACAATGGAGGAGTGTTCCTCTTTCTCCACATCCTCGCCAGCACCTGTTGTCTCTTGAGTTTTTAGTCTTGGCCATTCTGACTGGTGTAAGGTGGAATCTCAGGGCTGTTATCTCAGTGTCCTGAAATAACCAGAAGAACAGTTTCCTTTTTCACTGAACTGCCAGTGGAGATGCTCACCACATGACTGCTGAGAGAAGGACAGAGACACAGAGGTCAGGTGCACTGCTTTGTACTTTGCCTGGGGTTTTCAGCTGTTCCTAATTCACCAGATGCTGCCTCTGCCCTTGTCCCGACCCACAGGACAGTTAACAGGGTTCCTGGACCACCTAGGAGAGAATGTAGGGACAAGAGACGCAAGAGATGGACAGCAAGACAGTATTCTGATCAGCTGTCAAATTTTATTGTTTTACACAAAGCAATATAAAGGAATGCAAGCAAGGTATGGGTTGTAAAGGGGACAAGACATTGTTTTGGGGGAACAATCTGGGGGGCAAGCGTTGTTTCTCAGGAACAGTTTCTCAGAATTGTCGCTCAGAATCTCAGGGAAAAGCTGGCTATCGCTGCAGGAATTTGGCACAATAAATTGATCACAAGGAGGTGAGGCGGAAAGGAGTTGCTATGGTAACCTAACCACGGGTGAGCTCTGTTTGTTCTAGCCCACTCAGGTGAGCTCTACATGTACTGACCACCTGGCTACTTGGCTAATCTTGAAAGCTAGTATTTTTCCTTCTAAAAGCAGGCTTGAAATGGCTGAAAGGGGGAGGTTTTGAGGTCTATGTGAGAACGGCTCCTGGCATGCCCTTACTGCCCGACCCTACCTGCCCTGGGGGTTAGAGGTGAGGTGCTGTGGAATCCAAGGTATTATACTTATTGTACTCCAGGAGCAGGTACAATAAGTCACCCAAACGCTGCTCCGAGCTCCTTTAATACCCTCCACCTGCTCCCCATTGGTCCCAAGAAAGCACGTCTTCTAATCAGCAGTTCCCAATTGACTGGCATTGTCTATGTCAGCAATCCTTAGTCTTACGGGGAAGTCTCCAATTCGAGCCTCCTGGGTGAGATGCCATTGGGGCTGCGTGGCCCCTGGCAGTTAGGTAGAGGTGGCCACTGCCATTCTTCCTGCAACCAGACAACCTTCAGGGATGGCAGAGAGGGCACTAACTGGAAAACCGCAGAGACTCGTAACTCAGGAAGGTTCTGCCTTCTTCCAGTGCATAGATCATTGAAACCTATAAGTGAAAAGGTCTTTGTCAAGGGGGCACGACCAAGGCAGAGAGAATAAACATGTGATAAATGAGACTTTTCCTTTGGGAGAAAAACTTGTTTCTATCCACATCAACTCAAGTTAGTGATCTACAACAACTTGGAAAAGTCCTTTATCTCTGCCGTTACTTCTCATATTTCTCATAAAGCAAAATGTCAAAAAGTTAATTAAGATATAATTAATCTTTTTTTCTACCTTCTCTTCCTTCCCAAGTCTTCTTCCCCTCTCAATTTCATAGCTTTCTCGTCTTTAGTCATTGTTGTTACATGTACACATAAGCAAATGAACATATCGATGTAGCCTGCTGAGTCTTTTTGGTGTTATCTGCATGTGTATGTTTCTAGGGATGACCACTTGGTACTGGATCAGCAATCAAGGGCTTGTACCTGGGGAAGACTAATGTCTCCTCAATTACTTGGTGATTGCTTACAGCTCTCCATGGCAATTTTCCAAGTTGTTGTAGATCACTACCTTGAGTTGATGTGGATAGAAACAAGTTTTTCTCCCAAAGGAAAAGTCTCCAGGTAAGGACCCATGAGATCCCCCCATTCATGTTGTGATGTCAACTGTTAGAATTACCCAGGTCTTGTTTAGGCAGCCATATTGTTGAGATTTGATGGGTGTGGCTTCCCTGATTAGTTAGAAGGCACAGTCTCTCGACAGACTTCCTGGTCCTCTCTGGCTCCTACTTTACTAAACTTATTCTTCTGTTTTTATCCTTAAGTACTAAAACATTTACTAGGTTACACAGTTAGCATTTTTTGTTTGTTTGTTTGTTTGTTTACAGACCCTGGTAGAGACAGGATGAAACTTCTTTGTATACATTTTAATTTAAAGGCAACTTCTTTCTCAGCATTAGGGACGCTTCAAAGGCAGACCATGTTCAGGTTTGCAGAAGCCCTGCACACTATACCACACTTCCAAAAACCCTTTTTGAGAATGCTTTCTCGTGTTCATAGCTGGCCTCAGTTCTGCTAATACAAATGACTATCTGCTGAGCATGCCCCACTGTTCCCAGGAACCACCCTAATCCTTTATGCTGGAGTGACCCTTAGAGGCACAATTTGGCTCTCTGGACTGATGGATGTAAATCATGTCAAAGGTCTGTCTTGGTGTGTGATCTGGCCATCGCCTGTTGGTCTGTCATCTTTTCACTGGAGGAACCTGACGATCATCTTCCTCAGAATGCAGCAGCTCAGGCCCTGCCCCCTGCCTCTTGCTTGTAAGCTTTTTTTCAGTTCCCCTCAGAGCTGGAATTCTAGATAAGCTCTGCAGGAGGTCCTGAAAAGCAAACTCCTGTGCCAAGTAGCTCTGACCTGCAGTGTGTGTCAAGGACCTGGCTGCAACCACAGTCTTTACGGTTTTAGAAAGGAATCCTACTAAGCGGCCAAGAGGAGTCATCTGGTGTCAGGTGAGAGGGGTCACCTTATCAGTGTAAAAAGCTAATGACAAGTGAGGAATTACAAAACCCTCTCAGTCCTTACTTAAAAGATGGGAGAGCACTCAGCATCCATCAAACGATGAAAGTCTATGCCAGACTTCAGGGGGAGGCAGCTGCCCACGCCCATATTCAGCCTCACGCCCACTTACGTATGAGAAATGCTATTTGGACTCAGCAGAATATATAGATGAGTGTGTGTGTCTCTCTGTGTGTGTGTTGGTGTGTAAAACAATGATAAAAGACAACATACTCTTTAGAAGGGGATGTAGGGAGACATAGATGGAGTTTGAGGCATGAGGGAGGGATATGATGAAAATACATTCTACTTGTGTATAAAATTCTCCTAAATAAATGAAATAGGTTTATTGCTCTCCCCAGAGTGAAATGGAGGGGAACAAGTATTCTCAATGTACACAATTTCTGATTAATATGGAAGTGGTGGTTGAAAGAGTACTGTAAACAATCCCTTCTGAAGTTAACTAACGATCAAAGATGCAGTACTAGAACGACTAATTTAACCAAGGAACCAGCTTCGTTAGTTCACTGATGTCAATTCATGTAGACCAATGCTAACTAAAATACCAAACCAACCAACTAACCAACCAACAAAACAAACAAACAACTGAGCAGCCAACCAACCAACCAAACAAACAAACAAACAAACTGACCAACCAACCAAACAAACAACCGAACAAACAAACAACTGACCAACCAACAAACCAACCAACCAAACAAACAACTGACCAACCAACCAAACAAACAAACAACCGACCGACCAACCAACCAAACAAACAAAACCCAGCCAGGCAGTAGCAAGCAGACCCGACAGGGTTCCAACCGCCACCCTAAATATTTGACTTTTAAGGTTGATCATCCATTCCTCCTACTGCAGACAGTAGCTAACCCTGAGAGAAGCCCCCAGCTCTCCTCGGTTCTTACATCTGATGGGATGTAACCTCTTCACGGTTCTTATGCCTGATGGATCTAGGCACTCAGCTTTCTCTACATAAATTAGATGCTGTTTTACCACAACTGCTCTTCTTCTAGCCCTGGGGATGAGCCTTGAGTATCATGGCAACCTGGTTGTTTCTTATTTTCTTTTCCTTTCCGTCCAAATCACATAGCTGTGGCTAAGCTCTGGCCCTGTGACTTACTTCTGGGGAGTGGGGAGTTCTGTTGCCTCTCTGGATCTTTGCTCCACTTCCATTGATCCAGCCAGCAGGACTGTGTAACATCTGGGACTGTGTGTCATAACCAAGAAGCTAAAAACTCCTACTGTGGGCTTTCCATGAT
This sequence comes from Apodemus agrarius, assembly GCA_964023405.1. Lineage (NCBI taxonomy): Eukaryota > Metazoa > Chordata > Mammalia > Rodentia > Muridae > Apodemus > Apodemus agrarius. The sequence goes on from OZ030014.1 coordinate 10,451,215, forward strand.
AAAGCCCTGGTCCGTAAATGGTCTAATTATCATCATAAAGGGAACTCCTTTTAGACTGTACCAAGAGCAGTTTCCAGGTTATGTAGAGGTTTGGAGTTGTCCCCGAGTCCAAACGATGCTCGAAACATAGTGTGTCTGAGCAGAAGCAACACCAAAATTAACCACAACCTACACCATAAAGCCAGCCCTGGCCCAGACTTAAATATTGATCAAACAAGACTGCCCTCCTTTGTGTGGTGGGAGCCACGCCTGTAAAGCGGGTTGCCACACAGTGGAAACCTGCACAGTCTGCCATCTCCTCTCATGCGCGTCTCTTCCTGCCCCGCCGGCTGCTCCCTTCCTGCGTGCTCCATACATTTGTCTTTTTCTACTCTGAATAAAACCCAACACTCCAGTATAAAAGCCTGTTTTCCTTGGCGAGTCTCTCTGCCAGCCTATCGAGGCCCTTGGGTTTTTGAGAAGGTGGTATTGGGCTAACAACCACTTTTGAGCTGTGAAGTCACACATGCGTTAAAACCTCAAGGACTCCCAAAGCAAGCTTTTAGGCAACAGCAGCTGAGCAAGGCAACCTTGGCGAAGGCGGAGGAGTGACTGGATGCCAAGTTCATGAGGTCAAGAGCCGTGGGGCTCACACCACCCGCCCCTTGTGGGATCTATTTGTGGAAGGCCCTGCTAAGGAGCAGTCACACTCAGGAAAGCTCCTCTGCACAGAGTATGCGAGACAAATGAAGTAAGGGAGCGAGCGGGGAGGGAAATTTCACCCGGAAAAAAAAAAATGGATACGAAAGAAGAGAGACGACAGCCAAGAGCAGCTCAGAGTGCTCAAGACAGAAGAGAGGTCACATAGCTCTTTTTAAGTGGAAAAATCCCCCAAGAACAGGACCCTTGTTCAAGCAACTTGTTTATCATCCAGTTAGACACCACCATGCCCAGGCAAGTATAGAACTGTGTCTGGAGATGAACTAGGCAAATCCATAAAGAACAAATTCATCACGTTCTGGAGTGGCCGCAAAGAGCTATAAATAGGAAAGATGCAACTCGACAAGCCAGACGCTTTGCTGGATGGTGCCTCTAAGTTCGCTTTCTATTTATAGAATAAGGGCCCCCAAAAAAGATTATTTTAAATGACTCCAAAAATAGTAACCTGAGTCTTTTCCTTAATGTTTGCTGATTCTGATGTTGTTGTGTTGCCCAGGGAATTAGCTGAACAAATGGCTAAAATATGATAAGGTTATGTTGCTGTGTCTTCCAGAGGGGAAAAAATTATCAATATATCCAACCATGAAATTGTCTATTTTCCCGAAAGTATTCACACTAGAACAAAACCAGGATGCCTTGGACTTTCCTCAAAATTACTAAGACAAGCCCAAACCTAAGTCTTAATAATTCCCCATTCAGTGAACTGCACCCCAATTCCCCACGGAAGGAGTTGACCCTCATGGCAACACACCAACACACTCAAGCTTTCCTCTACGTTATATGCTATTTTCTCAATGTCTTGAACCATGAGATGTTCTAGCATCCTCTCAGCATTCAAACGCAGACAGCTTTCTCCAACTGTGCATACAAACAACCAAAGAGCAGTTGGAGAAGCCAGCTGAAATACTCTTAAGACCTACTTGCAGCTAGTGGCAACATGCCTTTAATCCCAGCACTTGGGAGGCAGAGGCAGAGGCAGGTGGATTTCTGAGTTCGAGGCCAGCCTGGTCTATAGAGTGAGTTCCAGGACAGCCAGGGCTACACAGAGAAACCCTATCTCAAAAACAAAACAAAACAAAGCAAAAACAAAAAACAAACAAACAAACAAACAAAAAGACCTACTTGCTTTAAATGGGGTTTAAAGAACATCAGGTCTCTATGGAAAAATCAAACTCAGTCCACCCTTCCTTTTTTCTTGCCCTGTAATTCTAAGGAGCAAAGATGGAGGAGGAAGGAAGGATCCGATCCTGGCTGCTGCTGCTGAGACCAAATTCAAAGGGGAAGAGGCAATAGCAACTGGGGTTCCTCAGAGACGAAATGAATCTCCGTGATGAAGAGCCGAGCTGGGGTGGATGTGTAGACCTCACAGGAGCTGGCTTCAAGAGGGCCATCTGGGAAACAGATCACGATGACCTCCAGGTTCACAGCCACGGCTGGTCACAGAAGGTGTTATGAAGATGAACTTAAAGATGCATGGCACTGGAAAGATCAGGAAATAAAACTATTTGGCTAATTGAAAGTGAAGCCTCTGCTTATGTATTTTTAAAGCCTCACATAAGGAACGGGATATCTATGTCTCAGAAGTTGTCTTGGATGTCGTGGGGAGGCAAGTAGACAGATAACCATAGGAAAGTAAAACTCGAGAACTCTGTAAGAGTCCTAGACACACAGGGATTATGAGGCTATACCAGCCGAGCTCCAGACGCTGTTAAAAATGCACTTATTTAGGGGCTGGAGTGTCTCAGCCATTAAGGGCACAGGGTGTTCATTCACAGGACCCAGAGTCAGCTCTTAGCACCCTCTTGGTTGCTCACAACTGTCACAACTCCAGTCTTAGGTAGGTCAAAGCCCTGTGGCCTCCAAGGACATCGAACATGCATGTGGTTGGCAGACATACATGTAGGCAAAAAGCCCATACACATAAAAAAAAAACGAATGAGAAAATAAATAAATAAATAAATAAATAAATAAATAAATAAATAGTGTACTCACTCCCTGAAGGAAAGTTTTATTGACTTATTTGGAAACACTTAGTTCTCAGAGTAGCACACTTGAGACCCTGACCCCCAATCTTCTACCTGAGGAATGTCATAGAAGAATATTCAGATGGTCAAGGAATTGTCACCGACAATGTTTTCTATTCGTAGCTACTTAGGGATAGGTAGAGATGTTACCATATTTGCTTTAAGAGACTGAAGGAAAGGCCATTAGAGACTGCCCCACCTGGGGCTCCATCCTACACTTACCAAAGCCAGACACTTTAGTGGATGCCAAGAAGTGCTTGCTGAAGGAAGCCTGATATAGCTGTCTCCTGAGAGGCTCTGCCAGAGCCTGACAAACACAGAGGCAGATGCTCGCAGCCAACCAATGGACTGAGTATGGGGTCCCCAATGGAGGAGTTAAAGGACTGAAGGAGCTGAAGGGGTTTGCAAACTCATAGGAAGAACAACATCAACCAACCAGACCCCCCCCTCCCCAGAGCTCCCAGGTCCTAAACCACCAATTGTACACATGGAGGGACCCATGGCTCCAGCCACATATGCAGCAGAGGATGGCCTTGTTGGACATCAATGGGAGGAGAGGCTCTTGGTCCTGTGAAGGCTGGATACCTCAGTGTAGGGGAATGCCAGGACGGAAAAGTGGGAGTGGGTGGGAGGGTAGGGGAACGCCCTCATAGAAGCAGGGGGAGGGGGAATGGGATAGGGGGTTTTCGGAGGGGAAACCAGAAAAGGGGATAACATTTGAAATGTAAATAAAGAAAATATCTAATAAAAAAAGAAAGATTGTAATATTAGCCTTCTTACAAAGCAGAAAACACATTTGCTTTATTGTAATCTAATGCTCAGATTCCTTGGTCATATAATGCAATGTGTGTCCTGTTCTGAACTGCAGACTAAAGAAGGAAGCCAGGATTCCTATCCCCCATTGGTCACTACCTGCAGACCTCTTGGTGTTATAGGTGGCCTCTAGGTGGTACTGACATTAGGATTTAATGCAAAGGAGAGGCGCATGTCAGATGAGGAAAAATACCAGAAGCCTTGAAGCAAAAAATTATCTCTGGATCAAAAAAAAAAAAAATCAAATCAAAGAAGTTTCTACTGAGAGGAGTACCTTTCAGACGCCCTGGGGAACAGCCAAGAGAAAAGTTAATTAGGTCACAGTCATGATAAGGAAACAAAACCCACACAGGGCAAGAAAATTGAGTTTAGATATTCCTTGGATCTGCAGTGTATTTGCCAACATGATCTAATTATCGGGAGTTCTGCAGATGCTGTCATGCTGCTGGCGTGGTGGAAGGAAGAAAACTCAATTTCGGTCTACCCCAGAAATTCAGTACAGAAAACCGTGGACTCAGCTGTCACTTTCTGAGTTCTGAGAATGAGAACTTCCATCGTCTGAGATAAAGCAAAGTCCCTAAACCTGCAGGAGTTAGAATGCCTGCTCATTAACACCTACCACGACTAGGTTAAGTGTGAGCTTAGTGACTATACAATCCTATGTATTTGTTTGTTTGTTTGTGTGTGTGTGTGTGTGTGTGACTGTACCTGTGTATTGCTGTGAATTTGTGTCTATGTGCATGTTTGTGTATGTTTGTCTCTGAGTTTCTCTCTGTATGTCTGTTTATGTTTGTGTTTCTGTCTGTTTGTCTCCCCCCCCCGTGTGTGTGTGTGTGTGTGTGTGTGTGTATGTGTGTGTGTGTGTGTGTGTGTGTGTGTGTGTGTGTAATAGTAATTGTCGTCTCTCAGGCTTACTGACTCCATCTGCTAACCCAGACCTAGTCCTGGAAGCTTCTATCCTCCATACAATCTAATCTAGGCCTAGAACGTTTTTAGTCTCTGGCTGACTCAGCGGTTCTGGCTCTAACTCCTCTCCAAAGTGACTGATTCAATCTGGCTTTTCCTGAGTGGCTCTGCGTGGCCTCATACTAACTTTGGCCGTCTGTTCTAATCTGCTGGCTCCGTCTCATCCTCTGACTTGTTCTGTCTCCACCTGTCTCTAGCTCGTTCTCTCTGCACCCTGTCTCTGCACCACTGTCCCAGGGAAACTGCCTCCTCTCCTCTCTGCACTGCTCTCTTACATAGCTTCCCTTTCCCCTCTCCTCATGAGAGTCGGCATAGCCTCTCCTGTCAAATCTTTCTCTGATTCATCACTTTGTCTGCCACTCAACTAGACATCACTTTCAAACATGGGTGTGTCCTTCTACAGACTGACTTTACATTCATTGTTTGGGATTAAAGGTGAGTACTAAGGGCGTGCCTGTATTCCAGCCAGAGGTTAAAGGTGTGATGTGCTACACCACAACTAAAAACATGGGTTTTCAATAAACAACTCATCCTCAGGGTTCACAGTGTGATCAAATATCCTGAAACATGTATGTATATGCCTGTGTGGCTGTGAGTGTGTGTGTTTGTGTGTCTATGAGTATGTGCATGAAGCTGGGGTTGCTATCTGGAGGTTTGATATAAATCGAAAGGTGTCCTGACATTTTACGATACTGACTTTTCACTTTGTCAGATCTTGGGAGAGACGTATTATTTGAATGTGTGCATGTGTGTGTATATGTGTGTGCATGTGTGCATGTGCAAGCACGTGTAGGGGAGTCTGACTTCCATATTGAGCATTTTCCTCCATCACTCTCCATGCCCCCCCCCTTTTTTTTGAAACCGGGTCTCTATGGACCTGTAGCTCCTGAGTTCAGAAGCACTAGCCAGACAGCAGGTCCCAAGGACCTGCCTGTCTCTGCCCCCTCGGTGCTGGGACTGCGAGCACTTACAACAGCGCCCGGCATTTTACATGGGTGTTGGAAACTTGAACCCAGGCCCTCATGCTTGGTCAGCAAGCACTTGACTTACAGAGACCTTCACTGATCCCTGAGAGAGAAGTGTGTCACAGTTATCAGCAGTGGTTGTGAACTGCCTCACCTTTTTATTTTGGTTTCATATATTTTAAGGATAAGTTGTTAGAGATATATGCATTTAGAATTATGTTTTTTTTAATTAATTAGCATTCAGAGCAAAAGTTTTCATATTGAATTTTCTTTATTTTTAGGGGTTGACTCTCCCTATTACCCCATATCCTTGTTCTTCTGACTTTCATATCATGTATATACTTTTACCTCCATACCACTAAAAAAAAAAACAAAAAAAAAACAAAAAAAAAACCCTGTCCCCATTCATGAGCCTGTTTCTAATTTCCCTTTGCTAGTTGTATGCCTTCCTATGATAGTATGTAGTTATAAACCAGAAGCTAGAATACCCATGAGCTAGCAAACACACAGCTCGTGTGTTTCTGAGCCCGTGTTATACCTCCTTTATCACATTTTCCAGTTCTGTCCGTTTTCTTGCTAATTTTATTTTTCCTGACAGATGAATGAAATCCTATTTAGTATATGTATCATATTTTCATTATCCATTCATCTGCTGGTGGACGTCTAGGCTGGATCCCCTCCTGGATATTAAGAATAGAGCAGCCCAAACAGATCTGCAAAGTGTCTCTGTGGTAGGATACAGAATCCTTTGGGTGTATGCCAAGAAGTGGCGCAGTTGGGTCATATGGTAGTTCTGCATTAAGTTGTTGAGACCCTACCCTCCCAGCCCCCATGCTAATCTCTGTATGGTGCCTGTACCAGTCTGCAGCACCAGCATCCGGGACTACGCTGCCTCTTTCCAACCACATCCTTGACAGACTTTGTTGTCATCTGTTTTTATGGCAGCCATTCTCACTGTGATGAAATGGGACCTCAAAACAGTTTTAATTTGCATCTCTGTGATGGAGGCAGATACTTATCACCTATATATATATATATATATATATATATATATATACACACACACACACACACACACACACACACATACATACAAGCTGACAACTCTCAGAGTTGGTATGTATATATATATATATATATATATATACATGTACATATATATATATATATACATGCAAGTTGTCAGCTTGACATATGTTTAAACGTATCTGAGACAGATGAATCTTGATGGCGAGAATGCCTTCATGGCATTGGTCTGGGGCATTTTATTGATTGGTGATTGATGTGGAAGGACTCGACTTGCCATGGGTGATGCCGCCCCTGGGCAGGTTGTTCCAGATGGTTGAAGAAGGCAGGATGAGGAAGCCACAGAGAACAAACAAGTAAGGAACATTCCTCCCTCCATGGCTTCTGCTCCAGGTCCTGCTTTGGAGTCCTACCCTGTGTTTTGTTTTGCTTTCTTTGAATGATGGGCTATGATGTGGAACTATAAATGGAAATAAGTATTTTTCTCCCCGGTTTGCTTTTGGTCATAGTGTTTTATCATGGCGACAGAAACCCTACGACACTGACCATTAGCCTTCCTCCTTATTGTATTAACTGGAAGTTTAAACTTTTTCGGCTCTCAGTTTCCCAGTTCTTTATATATTCTAGCAGTTGACTTCTTGCCTGACAAACAACTGGCAAGGGTTTTCCCCCTTCTGCAGGCCGTCTGCTCTCTCAGCGTATAGCTTGCTTTGCTGCACGGAAGCTGCTGAATTTCATTCAATTCTCTTTGTCCTTTTACGGCGTTGCTTCCTATGTTATTGGGGTCTCGTGCAGAAAGAGGTTGGTTATACCTGCATTTTAAAATGTTTTCCTAAATTTAGCAGCTTCGGAAATCTAGACGTTAATTTCTTATACCCACTTTGAATTGATTTTTCTATAAGGTGACATCATTTGTAGGATGGGATATCTTGTATCTTTGACCATCATCATTTGTAGGATGAGATATTTTGTATCTCTATACAGCCATCATATACAAAGTGTTTGAAAAAGTTGTTTGTCAAAGGTTAGGTCGCCATGGATATTTGGTTTATGCCTGGGTTCCTATCAGATTCCATATTGTACATGTCTAGTTCTGTGCCAATGCTGCGTTGCTTTTGACACGATGGCCCTATAGTGGACTTTGAGGTTGTGCTGGAATCAACACTTCCGGGAGCGTTCTTTCACTCTAGAACTGCTTTTGCTATTCATGGTCTTTTGGGTTCCAGTATGTATTTCAGGATTGTTTTTCCTAGTTCTGAAAGTAATGTCACTTGACTTTCGGGGGAGATGAAATTGAATCTGTAGATTACCTTTGTGATATAGCATGTTTCACAGTATTTATTCGGCTAGTCCTGGAGCAGTAAAGCTCTTCCTGGTGTCTAGCCCCCTTTCCCTTTCATTTCCTGTATCTTGAAGTTTTGTGTTCTTCCCTTCTTTGCTTAGGTTTAGTTTTGGATCTTTTGTTTTGCACATCTGAAGATGCTGTGAATGAGATACTCATCCTATTTTCTTTCTGGGCCAAGTTCATTATTGCTATAGAGAAAATCTATGACATGTGCATATCAATTCTGTACCCTGCAACTTGGCTGAAAGTCCTTACTATGTATAAATGCTTTCTAGTGTAGTCTATAGGGTCTTTTTAAGAATAGAATAATCCCATCAGCAAATTGGAAAAAACCTGTCTTTTCCCATTCCTGACTGTATTTCTCTCCTATCTTTCTCTTGTTTTATTACCCTACATGAGACTTAGAGCAGTCTATTGAATACGAGTAAAGAGTGAGTCCAGTGTAGCATGAGGCTCACAGGTACAAGAGGCTCCTGAGCTCCCAGTGGAAGACCCAGACCCAGAGAGGAAGCCTAAGATGACCACGTCACAGCCCCAGTGATATTTGGAAAAACAAGCCTACAAACAAAAATTTTAAAGTAAAATTAGAAATATGTCAAGAAAGCAAAGCAAAACCTCAAAGAGGATATGAACACATCCCAAATGGAACAAAAGATCTGAATAAGACAGGAAAAGTCAACCCAAGATATGAGAATTGAATTTGATAAAAAAAAAAAAAATCTTGCTGAGAAAAAGCCAAACTGAATCGATGCCAGACCTGAAACATTAAAATGCCAAATTTAAAGCTCAGTGGAAAGCCTTACGCACAGAACAGATACGTGGAAAACATTATCTGGGCTGGATAACAAGGGAAGAGAATTGGAGCATTCAGTAAAGGTCAGTTGGAAATTTTAAAACGATGTCAATGCGATATAGGGGTTTTATGGGACCCCATGAAAAGGCCAAAATCTTCAGGCTATGGACACAGAAGGAGAACAGCGTACCAACCACATAGAAAACACTTTCTACAAAATCATAGGGGAAAAATATCCAAAACCTAGAGAAAGAGATGCCAAGTACATGAAGTTTACAGATCACCAATTAGACTTTACAGAAAGTGAAACTTCCCATGACATGCTATACTTAAAACAACAACAACAACAACAACAACACTAAAAGCCGGGTAGTGGTGGTGCTTGCCTTTAATCCCAGTACTTGGGAGGCAGAGGCAGGTGGATCTCTGAGTTTGAGGCCAGCCTGGTCTACAGAGTGAGTTCCAGGACAGCCAGGGCTATACAGAGAAAACCTGTCTCAAACCCCCCCCCCAAAAAAAAACACTAAAATGAGTCCTCTCCAAATTGCTTTGGTCATGGAGTATCGTGACAACAATAATAACCAGAACTAAGACAAGTTGGTACCAGGTGTGGGGTATTACTGTGATGTCCAAGCTGACCACGTTGTGTTTGGGATGGTTGATGTAGGACTTTGGAAAAGGACATTTAATGTTGAGAAGTCAGTGAGCTTTTCTGTAAGATCATAGAAGATCAGAACTTTGAGAGCTGGACAGACCATGGGAGGCCTGGTTTGTGATGTTTCAAAGAGGAGAAAAGACCTTCCTTTCCTCCTTTTATGTGAAGAAGCTGTGGTGTCTGGTCAACTGGAGCTGAAGAATCAGCTCTGATTAACAAGAGACCAGAACCACTAAAGTAAATCCTGTTCTTGGCTGGGACAATTGATGCTAGCTAGCACGAGCTAAAAAATTAGGGGTAGTTAAGAAGAGACCAGCATTGGGGCTGGAGAGATGGCTCAGCGGTTAAGAGCAGTGAATGCTCTTCCAAAGGTCCTGAGGAGGAAGAGGAAGGGGAGAAAGAGAAGGGGAAGAAGGGGGAGGAGGAGGAGAAGGAGGAAGAGGAGGAAAAGGAGGAGGAGGAGGAGAAGGAGAAGGAGGAGAAGGAGAAGGAGGAGAAAGGAGGAGGAGGAGGAGAAGGAGAAGGAGAAGGAGAAGGAGAAGGAGAAGGAGAAGGAGAAGGAGAAGGAGAAGGAGAAGGAGAAGGAGAAGGAGAAGGAGAAGGAGAAGAAGAAGAAGAAGAAGAAGAAGAAGAAGAAGAAGAAGAAGAAGAAGAAGAAGAAGAAGAAGAGCACATAACTGAGGGGAGATCTTCAGGTAAGCATTTCCTCAGAGTCAGTACACAGAAGCTCTGCTCCAGCGGTGGCCCAGGCTGGACCTTGTGCTGGCCGCTAAGCTTGTTCATGTGTATGAGTCTCCCAGGTGGTACTAGTTTTGAAAACATGAATTGCTCATGGAGAGCAGCTGAGGCTCGACCCTGCAGAGACCAGGAGAGGCCATTGGTGGGGTGCAGCTGGAGAAGCAGGGGAAGGCTCAGGATTGAAAGGGTCATGGTGGAAGCTGAGGCTTTGTACCATGAAGAGAGCCTGGGAGAGGGTATTGGTGAAAATGCAGCCCAGTTGCAGCAAAAGACCCAAGAATTGTGCAGACGCCAGTACCATGGGATGACCATCAAGAACGGAAGCAGAAGTGTAGTGGAGCCAGCTGGCCCCTGAGAGACAAGCTGCCTGCGATGCAGAGGGCAGAGCCAGAGAAGTGGCCTGTGCCCTTTGGAGGAGCCCAGAAGATCAGGACTCATCTCTGGTCCTCACTGGGCACACCTGGAGCTGCGCCCTTGTCTCAGGATGCTCGGGCTGGTATCTACACGGGTCCATCAGTATTTTGGAAGTCAGAACATGGAAATGCAATATTAGGTAGAGTTGTCCAGTTTAGGGACTAAGAAGGCAGCATACCCAGTTTAAAAAAATACAATATGTTTTGTTAAGTTTTAATTTTAGGTAAGCAATGACTAATATTTAGCATAGAATGCTTTGTTTGCTATCTGGACCATACCTGCACTGTTTCCCGCCAAGTGTTTAGGTGAAATTCTAACTTAGCCTCATGCCCATAGTTTTCTGCTCTACAGGGGCTTCCGAGAAAGAGAAGAAGAGAAAAGAGAGAGAGAGAAAGAGAGAGCAGAGAACATCCAGATCATGAAGAATCAGGCAATTAAGGAAATTCATTCCCAGAAGTGGGATTGAGCTAGTGAGCTCTCAGGAAAGCCCCCAAAGCACAATAAATGTAGATTTTTTCAGAGAACTTTAAGATTACAACATCTAAAGAATTTAAAGACGACAGTGCCCTTCTACTAGCACAGGGGCTCCCAGCATTGAACTGGTCAGGCAGGATTAATATCTCAATCCAATATTCTTCCAGAGCACCCCACATTCGCGGCAATTAAAAAGGTCCAGAATCTGGCTGGGTAGTGGTGGCGCACGCCTGTAATCCCAGCACTCTGGGAGGCAGAGGCAGGTGGATTTCTGAGGTTGAGGTCAGCCTGGTCTACAGGGTGAGTTCCAGGACAGCCAGGGCTATACTGAGAAACCCTGTCTTGAAAAAACCAAATCAAGAGAGAGAGAGAGAGAGAGAGAGAGAGAGAGAGAGAGAGAGAGAAAACTTCGTAAAACTTCAAGGTAGAGCGGGCAAGCATGCACGGTTTTACCGAGGTGAATGTGCCTGTCAGGCCGTTATTTCTCCAGGTTATTCTGGAGCAAGTGACACCTCACCTGGCAGACAGGCATTACAAGCAGGGCTTTAAGGCCATCACTAAATAAATCAACAAACCAGTAATTAATAGTTGGGTTTTTTTTTCCTGCCATATTCTACCGCACGGAGGCTCTGAGACTCCCTGGTGAGCAGAGAAGTCTATTTCATACCCGGTCTGTGGCGATCCTGCTTCCTGTGGTTTAGCCCGCCCCAACTCAATAGGGCAACATTGCTTCGGATTGTTTGTCTGTTTGTTACTTTTGTTCCACATAGTGTCTTCTTCTTCCTTCTTGCCTCCCTTCTAATTTGAATGCAAGGAACATTCTTCATTCTGCTTCACCCATGAACATTAAAAAAAAAAACAAACTCATTTAATTTATGTAAACTCTCTTCATGTGGGAGTTTAATGTTGGGAAAGATTAGAAAAAGACAGGAAAGCTGGGCTTGGCGGTAAACTCCTTTGATTCCTCGCACTTGGGAGGCAGAGGCAGGCAGATATCTTTGAAATTTAAGGTCAGTCTGTTCTACAAAGCGAGTTCCAGGCTAGCCAGGACTACACAGGTCCTGTCTCTAACTAACAAAAAAGCAAAAAGCAGGAAGATTTCATGGGGCCATAGGAGGCACCAGGAGACAGAGAGTTCTGGCATCTGGCATGATTTCAGAATGTCAAGTTGCTCTGTGCTCAGCGTCATGGAGAAATCCTTGGCTTTGGTGGATAAGATGTCAATGCTATTTAGGATTCGTCTGCTTTATGGTTCTGGGGCTTGGAGGAGCCACCTTATGCCAAAAGTCAGCAGCCTTGGCCTGTGGTTACTGACCTCCTCTCTGAGAGAAGGCTCTCAAGTCTCTCAAGATCAAGAATGTCCTTGATCTGCTTTCTATCAGTCAGAAAATGATTCCCAAATTAGATATATAATGGTCAGTGCCAGAGGTATAGTGAGATACGGGGCACAGTGAACAGTGCTTTTGTGGGCAGGTATTAGGGTAGAATCATCAGCAGTCCATTCTAGGACATTTAGAATTCAAGTGTGAAAGTAAATGGAACCAGAGCTGTGGCTTCAGGAATGTCACCCTGGAAGAAATATTAAATATGAGTTTTTCCCCCCATCAAATACAATAAAAATTGTGTTAATGACAAGGAATTAAAATCTTTTCATCTCCCCTCGCCCCACCCCAGACACACACACCTGGTAAGACATGCAAATGTTTAATGTTTAGTCCGCACCATCCAGTAAAGCTTTTGTTCACACACAGGTTCACTGTTCTATCACAGGAATGATGGCTCGGAACAGTCACCCTTTCCCGTCTCCTCCTTCCTTTCCTGTGCACCGATTCTTTTCAGACCGGCCGGCTAAATAATATTGTGAGGTCTGACCCCAGCAGCCAATGGAGGAAAGACCCAGCCGCCATCTTCCTTAGAATAAAAATCCAATTCACGCTTCCTGTCTCTGAGTGTTGGCACTTCTCAGTGCGCCCTCTAAATCAAGAGTAAATGTTGTCTTGTGTAGATACGTCAATGAAAATGGCGGCCTCCTTCTTTTTGAGCCTGATAGAGCGCCGAAGCTGAAGAACAGCATTCCTCTGAGGTGACAGGTGACCTTGCTCAGCACAGAGAGGAAAGGCTGTTGGGACAGCCTGTCTTCCCAGTCTCTCTCACCTTGGGCAAACAATCTCAGGAAGGAGATTTACTTATTTATTTTACACATATGAGTACATCACCATTGCTCTCTTCAGACACACCAAAGAGTGCACCAGATTGCACTTCAGATGGTTGTGGGCCACCATGTGGTTGTTGGGAATTGAACTCAGGACCTTTGGCAGGGCAGTCAGTACTCTTAACCGCTGAGCCATCTCTCCGGGAAGGAGAGACTGTTGCAACAATTTCCTCACACTCAAGTCTCACACCCTGCCCCTGTAAAGGGTCACAGCCAGCTTTTGCCCCGGCCAACACCATAACTGCCTACGGAAGAGAGGCTGCCCCCTGCTATGTGCACTAATAAGCCTGCTCCAGTTGGCTAACGAGTCGAAAATCAAACACTGAAATGTTACAAAGTAAAAATTTATTTTACAGCTGGGCCAGACTTACTCTCCTCAGAAGTAGGAGGATGAAGCAGCCCCGAAAGCAACGCAAGTGAGCAAGCGATTTAGAAAGCAGAATTTTGTAATTAGTTTGCAGAACAAACTCTGAGACAATAAAAATAACTTACAATATGTGAATCGCAGTAACATAGAGAACGAACAAGTTAAAAACAAAAACAGTAACAGCTAAAACAACAAAAACCAAGTTGAGTAGCTGGAGACAAGATGACCAGACAAAGACACTACCAGGAACAAGGTAAGAATGAAGCAGATTCTAGTGTTATGCTTAACTGAGAAAGGAAAAACGGAATCAGCGGTCCCTTAACACCAGCCTGTTATAGGTCAGTCTCTGGTCACCTTCCCTCCTGCTAGGTGACAAAACCTTTCCTGGGAAGATGTAACACAAACTTCTACTCAGCCCAAATAGGGATCCCATGACAGACCAAAGTTGGTGAACTGTGAGTTTTATGTTACTTTTACTCACAGGCACAAATATGTTAGGATTCTAAGCTCCGCCCCACAGTTACCTGGCAACAGCCAAGTAGGCCTGGCCCACTATAAAAGGGGCTTCTTGCTTCTCTCTCTCTCTCTCTCTCTCTCTCTCTCTCTCTCTCTCTCTCTCTCTCTGCTCCTCTCTTCCCCTCTTGGGCTCTTCCCTTCCCCCCTCTCTCCACGTGGTCATGGCGGCCTCTACTTCTCTACTCTCTCCTTCTCTCTGCCTTTCTCTGCCTCTGCTACCCCCTTAACTCCCCTCCCCATGCCCTGAATAAACTCTATACTATACTATACTGCCGTGTGTGTGTGTGTGTGTGTGTGTGTGTGTGTGTGTGTCCCTCAGAGGGAAGGGGGTGCCTTGGCATGGGCCTGCCGAGGCACCCCCTTCCCCCACACTGCCCATAGAACATATTCTTACGCCGCTTTCTCTTTTTATAATCACAACGACACAGGTGAGGGTTGCTCACAGGCATATGGGTGAGGGGTTATTTATAGGCGCAGCAGTGACTCAAAGATAGGTGGACTCACCAAAGCCCACCGAAGCCTGGACTCCAGCTCACTAAAGATGGGAGCCTGGAACACTTTGCTCGGCTAGCAGGCAGCTCAACGGGTTGGAAAGTGTTTTTTTCCAGGTGACTCAGTTGCTCTAAACATCTTCCCGGCAGCTGGTCTGATATCCGTCTCGGCTGCATCTTGGCGGCTCTTCTGACCCGGACTCTCAGCTTTTATTTCTAACTGCCTGGGAAGGGCCCAGTGAGTCTGGTCAGTTTCAGGGACTTCCTGAAGCTATTTTGAGTTGTTTACTTTCCTGCTTAAAGAATATCCTTGCAGGATAGAATGTTTCAACCCCAGAGGAAATTGCTATGCAACATTTCCTGAAAGTCTTCACCCACGTTATAAATTGGAAGATCATAACAGAGAAAAACCCAACCAGATCATTGAAACGTGGATGGACACCAATGTTGTTTAAAAAAAAAAAAAAAAGTCACCTCAATGGGACCTGAGATGTTAAAAAAAAAATCCAGGAAGAAATTCACATACGAACTGTTACGTAGCCTGGCAGACGTTAGCAGGCCTGGGATTGTGCGATGGTTGAGGGTGAGCCCTTCTCTCTACCTGTTCCCCTGGTGGCACCAGACTGAGAAGCAGCAGCCTTGCTCCCAATTAAGACTTAAAACACCGCGTGAAAAGGTTATCAGGGCTTTGTCAAGATCCAGGAGAGGAAAGAGAGTTTGTTAGTCAGAAGAAAGGAATGGATTCTACCTCTCAGGGTGGAGACATGATACTCTAAGTTGCCCCAAATATTATAGTGTTCCTCCCCTTAAGAGTTCATCCAACTGGGCCTCTCAATGACTAGGCCAGGAGATGGCCCTTCAGAAAAGCAAACAAACCTAAAGAGAATGCTGAGGTATTGGGAGGATTAATCATCAGAACGAGATAATGTATTTATATTTATATATACCAGGAGAAACACTGCCCTTCCCCCCCATGACAGGATCAGAATCAGGACCTGCAAGACCAAGTTCTTGGCACAATGGAGATTCATTTGCCCCAGAGGGACAAAGGGCAGGGAATTAGGGACAAAGATAGGAGACAGAGGATGAGGGAGAAGGGAGAGGGAGCAGGGAGAGGGGGAGGAAGGGGTATTTGTGCTTAGCCAATGGGGGTATGGATTGTTGAACGTCAGTCCTTCGACAGCTGGACCTTCGTCAGCTTTAGCAGTCAGCCTTAGGAGGAGACGGACCAAATACGGGCATAGACCTTGGTGGCTAGCTGTAGGAATGCCATCTAACTGTTCTTAGCAAGGCATGGGGAATGCGGGAGAGGGGCAAGGCCTGCCAGAGCCCTGTTTGCCATGCTCTCTCCGGCTGCCTGGAGTCTCTTTACCCCCTAGCTCCCTCGGGGCTGCTATCTCTTGATCTCCACCAAGCTGGCCTAGTTTCCTAAGTCAGAAAGTGTAACTTGCCCTCATCCCTGGCCCCGTGTCAAAGTCACTGTTCCGCTGTTGGGAAGAGACACCAGGGTCAAGGCAACTCTTATAAAAGCATTTAGTTGGGGGCGTGCTTACACTTTGAGAGGTTTGGTCCATTATCATGATGGTGGGAAGCATGGTAGCAGGCATTGTTAGCATTCTGTCTAAACACCACCCCACAGTTACCTGGCAACAGCCAGGTATGCTCCTCCCCACAGTTACCTGGCAACAGCCTGGCGTACTCCTTCCCACAACTCCCTGGCTCTGGAGCAGAAGCTGAGAGCTACATTCCAGTTGGAGAGAGGGAGATGCTGGCCTTGGCATGAGCTTTAGAAACGTCCAAACCCACTCCCAGGGACACAGTTTCTCCAACAAGACCACACATCTCTTTAATTCTTTCGAATAGTGCCACTTTCCTGTGACTAAACATTCAAATCACGAACCCTGGGGGCCATTCTTCAAACCACCGCACCCCTCCATCTATTTTTGAATCCTTGCCAACATCTTAAGCAAGCTCGCCCCCACACTCCCGACATCTTCACTCTCTCTGGTGTACTGCTTGCCAACCTCCATGGGGGAACTTTCTTGTTTTCCTGGACCCTAATGCAAAGGCAGGTCTCCCTCCTCCTCCTCCTCCTCCTCCTCCTCCTCCTCCTCCTCCTCCTCCTCCTCCTCCTCCTTTTCCTCCTCCTCCTCCTCCTCCTCCTCCTCCTCCTCCTCCATTTCCTCTTTTATAGCTCTACTGCCCCTTGGTTATTCCCCTCAAACTTTAATAAAACAGTGGTCAGTTTCCTTCTCAGTCAATTGTTAAATTCCCTCACCTTTCCTGCAGAAAGGAACCCTAATTTCCTGTAACAGAACCTTTAAAACTCTTTCCTCAGAGATACTGTAGCAAGAAGCCTGGAGAACAACGGCTAAGAGGTTAGATTCCAAACTCATGGGAACTAAACCTCTTCCTCCTTACCCCGCTGCAAAGTAGCTTTAGTTTTAAAGATAGCACCATTTTAAGAGAGTATTTTATTTTTACTTTGGGAAATATTTAGAAGATTTCTTAACATCAAAATGAGTTTAGTTTTTCAATTAAGGACCATAAAGGAATTAATGTGAGATTCTTTTGAAGAGTTGGGGTGTAGCTCATTCCTGGGATGATCATCTATCACATGTGAGACATGGGGGTGGGGAGGGAGGGAGGGAAGGTCTTCCTAAGTCTCTGAAAGTCAGCAGGGAGCTCTGAGGATGCAGTTGGTGACCATTACTTTTGAGTCATCTATGTGCCAATGTTGACCCCGACAAACTTTGGTTTACTAGATCAGATTTGAGTGGAATTTCTCGGGTCTGCCCTTCATCCTTTATCTAGGGTGAATAGATGGCTAGCCCCTTCTCCCTGTCACAGGACAGAGGACAGAGGAGGGAGGAAGTGGGGGACTGAAGAATAGGAGCGATTTCCTTCGTGCCTAGTTTTGCATGTTGTCGGTTCTCATTCTAACTGCTCAGCCTGTATCTAATTGGCGTGCATTGTGTTGCCAGTTCTACTGTGGTCTGGCTGCTCACACCCAGAACTTGAGCGCCGCGGTTCGTGCACACACGTGCACACACACACGTTCGAGCATCTCTCTTTACTTCTAAGCAGGTTGTAGCAATGCTCAAGTCATCTTTAAATGGCGGAGAGGAACTCATTTCCTAAAGTCCTGAAAAATAAAACCAAAGTACCTGCAGATCTTGTGGGATCCCGGGTGGGGAAACCATCAGATTGGCGGGGTGGCCCAGGAGCAAGGGACAGTTGGCTTGTTGGCACAGGGTCACTCAACACGCCAGAGCATGGCCTGGAGGAGGTAACTGCAGCACTGTATTTCATTTGTGAATATAAAGAGCAAGCTTTGGAATGATCAAATCAAGAGGACAGACTCCCCCGCTCTCAGTCGTTAGCAGGTCCGTCCTGGGCACCCAGGGGAAGCTGCCAAGTTTTTAACCTGCGTTTGCCTTTCAGCCAGGACCAACCATTTCCAGCCATTGTTTCAACAGAGGGGAGCAGGGCACGGTGATTATTAGTAGCTTTGATTTTTTTTTTCCTTTTTCAGACAAAAACATCTAGCTGGAATTTGGACTCTCCCGATGTGCCAGATTAAGTTTTCAGGGTTGAGATTCATCCCATGACCAGTTTTCTGTTACTGGTTTTAAGACTACCTCTCCATCCATGTAGCTCACTCTGATCTTGACCTCACACGATGTAACCTATGCTAGCTGGGACTGTATGTATGTGCGGTAGCACTGCGCCTGGTGTTCTCTCTAGGGAAAAACAAAGAAAAATTTGGAGAAGAGAAGAGCACGCACAGGTTGTAGGGCTGTTCTGTGCTCGGTGACACTGAGGACTTCTCAGGACTCTGGCACAAACGCAGGAGAAAGGAAACCCCCAATGGTTTGATGTCTCCAAAAGGCAGTGATATCATGGCGGATTCTGAAGACTTCTCCAAACTACATTAAACCACCCACCTTCTTCAAAAAGCCTATTTACTAGTAAAAACAGAGGCTCTAGCCGTTGTTAGTGCTGTCTCCTGCGTATGAGTGTTTGTCTGCACATGTAAGTCTGTGTACCATGTGCATGCCTGGTGCCCAGTGAGGCCCAGAGGCAGCATCAGATCCCCTAGACCGAGAGTTACAGATGGTCGTGAGCTGCCGCGTACGTGCTGGGAACCAAACCCAGGCCCTCCGGAAGAGCAACCCGTGCTCTTAACCACTGAGCTGCCCACTTCTCCCCAGCACTGAGGCGCCTTACCTCTTTAACAGGAGGCGTTTTCAGATGGATGGAGACAAAAGCATTCCCTTGTCTTCCTTTTGAAGTAAAAGACCCAATGTTTGCAAAGCATTAAAGGGATGTAGCACTTCAGCCTCCTTCTTAGATGATGTGTGTGATCAGACGCATGAGTTCATGGTCATCCTTACTACCTTGTTCATGCCTTGACAAGAGGGCACAGCCAGTGGATAGATAGGCTTCTATCCTATCATTCTATTCTATCATATCATTCAGCTATATTCCGAACGATATAGCTCTAGGCAAGAAGGAAAACAGTAATTCTTTCCCCATGTGCCTGAGCACCAACATTACCCTCCTCTGAAATGCATGTTAGTTACCGAGTGCCAGGACCTGACATGACACTGGAGCCAGCTGCCATTTTCCTGGGTACAGTGGAGGCTCGTTCCTTATTTAGGAAAACTGTGTAACTTGATAAAACAAAGAAACAAACTAGAAAAACCAAAGTCAAGCCCCAAACAAAACAAAACAAAACAAAACCCAAAATACCAACCCTCCCCTCCCCACAAACAACAAAACCATCACAGAAGAGCATCACAATAGTAACAATAAAAGCAGTCATCTTGTTAAATATCCCACTCTGTTGATGTGTTTTTTTTTTGTTTTTTTGTTTTTTTGTTTTTTTTTTTTTTTTGGTGATTCATAATGAAGTCTCTTGGGATGGTTTCTATGTGCTTGGACCAGGGAGTAGCACCATACGGAGGTGTGGCCTTGTTAGAGTAGGTGTGGCCTTGTTGGAGTAGATGTGTCACTGTAGGTGTGGGCTTTAATACCCTTACCCTAGCTGCCTGGAAGCCGGTATTCTGCTAGCAGCCTTTAGATGAAGATGTGGAACTCTCAGCTCCTCCTGCACCAGGCCGGCCTGCATGCTGCCATGCTCCCGCCTTGATGATAATGGACTGAATATCTGAACCTGTAAGCCAGCCCCAATTAAATGTCTTTGTAAGAGTTGCCTTGGTCATGGTATCTGTTCATAGCAGTAAAACCTTAAGACATCTCCCTTGATTATTTGAGGACAGGAGCACCGTAGTAGCCCAAGTGTCATTGGCAGCAGTGTGTATACAGCTAGGATCTTCTCAGATACTTATAGAAGGGGTGCCTCCTACTAGCTCTGACCTCCTTACACACCTCCCAGCATTTCCTGTCCGACTATTATTACTTTTATTACTATTATTTACCCTTTATTTAAAACAAACAGAAAAGCTCACTTCAAATAACCAAGTATTCCGTATGTTCAAGTGAATATGTTTTATTAAATGCATACTAATATCTTTCTCTAGAATGTGAGCATACATAATAAATTAAAATGCATATTTATTAAATATAAGTAGATATAATACCAGAACATGATTATTCCAGATGAGAAATCAAAATAAGCCCACTTTTTTTTTCAAGTATCCTTTGGTCACTCCAAATTGATACTGTTCATAAAAAAATACACCAGTTTTCCCTGGGGAAAAAAAATTAATTCCATAGCGATGTAGTTAAGGGATGTGTTTTATTTCATAGCTTTTTTTTTTTTTTCCAAGCGAAATTGCTGTTACAAAATGAGTTCAATGGTACAGGGGCTGCTGTCCACCCAAGCAAAGCAAAACCTTGCACGTGTGTACGGACGCACGTGGCCTCGCATTCTTACAGTATAGATGGCGGAGGCCCGGGGCGCGTCTGGCCGCCCCTGAAGCAGAGCCACAGGGATGCTGGGAGGTACTGGAACGCCACGGCACCTGCGGCTGCTTGAGGCTTTCTCCTGTGACTCTGACTCTCTGTTGGTGGCTGCTTGAAGAACTGTGTCTTGTTGTGTTTTTCCTTTTGTCCTCTAATTTATAGTTAGAGCATTGCAAGACAAAAAAATAAAAAATAAATAAAAATAAAATTCCCTGCTTGGTTTGTCTGCCGTTCAGAATCTCCATAAAAGGTGTCATGAGGTATCCCTTAATGTCAGCTATGTAGTGCTGCGGTGGTCAGAGAGAATGTGGACTTACCTGTAGGTACGGTAACTGACTCTTAGTGTGTGGTCTACACGTGACAGTGCAGACACATTAGTTCATGTTAAGCTCTTTTTCTTCCTTATCACATATGATGTGACTTTTACCCCCCCAGAAAATCTGACCAAAAAAGAGATACAGATCAAATAAAAAGACAAATACACAAATAAGGCCATCTGCAGAATTTAAAACTCGCCTCCTGCAATATTTCACAGTAATTTCTACATCGTATTTTACATCATTCGTTTAAATAATAAATGCTCGGGGAAGGGCTGGTTGGAGCCGGCTGCACTATCTCTTCGAAGACTTGTCTAATTTGCTGGCAGGTGACCTCCTCTGGGGCGTGGGGATTTTAGAAGGCTTGGCTGTGGATGGCCGAGAACCTGCTCGGGGCACAGGTCTGTGTGTCTGTGGGACGGTCTCCACGTCTGAGCACACAGACTGGATTTCTGAAATGTCAAAGTCGGATGCGTCGCTGCCGCGGCGGCTGCTGGCTCTGCTTCCCGCTTTGCTTCCCGCTCTGCTTCCTGGGCGGCTGGGAGTCTTCCTGGACTCTGGAAAGGGAGGACGGGGGACAGAGATGAGGAACCTTTATTACTTATCTGCAGTGCCACGCTTGATAACAACCTGTCTTTCTTGCACTCGGCGCTCACATAAAAACACCTTGGACTCGTGGCTTTTCATTATCACGCAAGGGTAGGCAGCCTCATTCTAAGGAGACGGTCAACGGACCACACCTAGGCTGACACCCCAAAGTCAAATTCTGGCTTATTCCATTTAAAACCGTGAAGCTCATCCGTTAACAGGTGGACACCCCTGCTGTTGGAGGTGATGTCCCCGGAAGCCCTGCTTGTTACCTGGTGCCTGCAGCCTCTCAGGTGCAAGCCTTGCCTCAGGGGAGGTGACCTAAAGAAAATGAGACTTGTCCCCATGCTGAGCTAAGAGCTTGGCAGTTCTGACCTGTTGCTGAGGTCCCTACTCTGTGAAGGAAGGCCCGGAGCCCGGGTTTCCCCAGTGACCTGGAAGAGCCCTACATGCTCCCCAGGGGGCAAAAGAGGTTCACAAAGTGAACGGAGCAGTACAGACTTATGCTCACGCCTCACCGCTTCCACGGAACATTCCAGAAGCGACTGCTTAGTCTCTTGTTCCTAGGATTCATTTATCTCGTGTGCGCGTGTGCGCGCGCACACACACACACACACACACACACACACACACAGGATTAGGGCTTGATTTCACTTCAAAAGCACACAGCCTCGTCAAAAACTTTCTCTTCAAATTAGGAAGAGGGAGCTTTAGCTGTCCGGTCACTGTTGGGGGAAAGAGATGCCACACACTCACCAGCAAACTGTGTGCGGACCCTGGCGGCCGCCGTCGTTATCAAGGCGCTGTCCTCGCCGCCGGAGTGGAAGCCTTTCCCTGACAGGTACCCTGGGAGTCGCAGCTTGCTTCCCTGGATCGGCGTTCCCTGTGTGCGACCAGCGCAGAGACCACTTAAGAGTTTGCCCGGGCTGTAGGCTATTCCACTGACACACGCTGCTCGTGGCTGGACATCTAGACATGCCCTCTGGAGGAGGGGCACACGCTTCAGATGAGTGAGGTGTGGGGCTCCCACCGGCTCTCCTCCTCTTTTTTGTTTTTTAAATTCTTACCCGGATAAAGGAACCCGTCTAAAGAAAAGGGCTTCATGGAAGAGAAAACACAACAGCCCTGGTGAGGAAACCCAGAGCGCTCAAACCGTGGGTTGTTAGGTACCTCAGACCGGCATCGTTACCGGGTTAGACAGCTAACTGTTGCCGGGGTGGGGATTGTGTAGAGGGGACAGGGTGCTGGACATTATGCTTGACCGTTCTGCTGCCTTCAGTGTTCTTAAGAAAATGAGGCAGACATTAGACAGAAACTGAGCGATGGGGGAAAAATCACCCCGAGAAAGCTTGTGGGGGGGAAACCTTCAAAAAGGAACCGTATGGCCTGGCCACTCACAATTTAGAGGCAACACTCGAGGGAGACTCCTTTAAAACTCCTCAAGAGTCACTTGAGTGACGTGCGGGAGTCACTGAAGACAATACAAGCCGTCTACAGCCGTGTTTCTACACTGTGACAGCTTGGACAATTTCCTGAAGTTAAGAACAACACTCTCTTGGGTATCAGGGGTCTCTATCTGCTCATGAGCACACAGCCAAGGAGCCATAGAGAAAACAAATCTATAAAAATAATGACTGTATTTTCAGAACCATCTTCTCATCAGTGCTGAAAATCCTTAATGGAGCGTGTGTGTACGACTTTGTTACTGATGTTATCCTTTGACTTTGACTTTGTATTTTTATTTGTTGATTTTAGTATGGTTCCTACCTTCTGGCTACCTGTGCATTCTATATGCAAAACTATGTGCAGGTGATTATTATTATTATTATTTTTACAGACATGTAGCCCAGGTTGGCCTTAAACTCATTCTGTAGCTGAGGTTGGTCCATAACTCTGACCCTCCCCCTTTCACACTCCCAGTCCTGGAATAATGGGCATGCTCCACCCATACTCTGCTCTGGAACATTACTTACGTATGATTTCTATAGGTACACATTCCCACCCAGCTTTTATATACATTAGCCAGTTAAGCCCCACACCCACCACACCGCCCACTTGGGAGAAAATGCCAACTGTCCACAAGAGGGAAAGCGCCGACTGAGAACCTGTCTGTCCCTCAGGGTCCTATGAAGGCCGAGGCCGCCCGCCTTACCCTGTGAGTGCTTGGAGTGTGCGGTGTGCACACACCCCAGTCTTGAGATTTAAAGGTGAGACCATCCTTTAATACTGAGCACACCTTCGCGCTAGTTCAGCGAGTGGACTTAGGACTTTATTCACGGGCATGCGCACACGTGAGCCCGTGCTGAGGGCTTTACCGTCTTCCGCGGGTGTCTTGCTGATTCACTAGCTTGACTCTATCCACTGCTCTCCACCCCAAGTACCTTGCTTTTAGGTGGGTTCTGGGGATACGGACTCAGGCCTCACATTTGTACAGCGGGGACCTTACCAGCCGAGCCGTCTCCCCAGTCCCTACTCTAATTTGGGCCGCTGCTACTTTAAAAAAAAAAAAAAAAAAAAAAAAAGGAACCTAGAAATCTACCTCAAACATTTAATACAAGTATTGGTGGGAGGGCAAGGGCTTTTCCGCTTGTACACAATGGTGTCACAACTCCCAGCCATTTCTTGTCGCTTCTGTGGCCGCTGCCACAAGTGGGCGCCAGTAGGAGTTTGGGACCCAGAGGAAGGAGGACGAGGGAAGGGACATTCCAAGGGAGTCTGTTTGTCTCAGCCTTCCTAGGTAGCTACTCGGGGACTTCCCTCTGTCCACCTATTGTAATTAATGTGAGGACTAAATAACTGGGAACAGTCATGAAAACCGGCACAGGCTTTTATAAAGTACTTCTTTTTTATACAAGGGCTTTGGCTTTCTTCCTAACCATCAGGCCAAGAATAACTCCTCGTTTCCAAGAAAGGATGGTTACGACACCCCCCACCACACTGCTGTGGTTCGGGTCAGGCATGTGAGGTGGTGCTCACACTGGTCAGTCCACAGGAGTTTCTTTAGAAACACAGATAGCCATTGATAGACTTTGAGTCGAATGTGAACACTCTAACTTGTGAGTTCATCTTGGCAAATGTTGTAATCCCTAAATATCTTCCCTCTGTACCTGCCACGTTGAGACGTTACAGAATGCTCACACGATATTAGTTAGTAAACTACAGTGCAGACACCTGCTGGAGACGACAGTTAGCGGTCCATCTTCCCGCCCCTATTCCTCTGGTGTCTGCACTTAGAACTGAGAACACCCATGTCACACCGGGCTGGCACAAACGAGCAGACCCAAATGTCACAGATGTTCAGAGGGATGGTCCACGGTGGACACTTGCTAAACGTCTTTTCCTTGAAGGAATTCTCTTTCAAATGACATTGTCTTGGTTCCCATCTAATGGGCCGTGCTAATTTTCTTGCTCAAATCATGTCTATTAGCAAGAGCGTTCCACCAACATTAGAAGGAAACTTTGGGAAGGCTGGCGGATACACAGAGAGCAGAAGCCCAGGAGCGTAGACAGCCTCATGCTGTGGGCGTGTCGAACCGCCTCTGTCTTTCCTGATTACCCCTCCCTCTCACGTCCCCTGAGAACCCTTCTGCAGGGAGTTAACAGGAAGATGTAGTATTATCAGAAGGGCACACGTCAGGGCAGCGGCGAGGCGGTGTTAGTAGGTGAGTGTCAGCCAGAGAAGGCTGTTGAGACTGCGGTCTGGGGCCTTACGATACCTCTGCCGATGACACGGGAAAGTCGGGGCACTCGGCTGCTTTACAGGGAGTTGACATTTTGCTGTTTGCCAACCATGGTTTACCATAATTGCGTGTTAGAGGATGGAGAATCTGCGTGGAACAACGGTACATCAAATGTAAAGGAGAGCCGGTGAGAAACAAACCCACAGAAGAGAGGTCTTCATGGCGGGGGTCACTTTACACAGGTAATGGAGGCAAGAGTAGACAGAGCTGATGATAAAACGGAATACCAAAAAAAAAAAAAAGTAATAAAAATAATAATAATAATTAAAGCTTTAAACAGAAGATTCAACCTGAGAGACGACAAAGCCCCTAGCCAGGTAACCCTGTACAGATGACAGCTTCGTGGGTCACTGGGCAGAACATGTTTAAAAACATGGAGAGAGGAGACACAGATGGGTGTGGCCAGTGTGCCCTGGACGATGGGTGTGTTGGGAGTGCAGGCCACGGCCTGGAGTCCTACCTTGGGTGTGCTGGCGGCAGCAGGCACCTGTGGGGAGGCTGCCTGGCAGGCGTGACTGGAGGCGGATGTGGATCTGTTGGGGGAGGCTCCTCTGGACGAAGGCCGGGACCGGCGGCCGCGTGGTCGGAAGGCGGCCATGCCCTGGCTGGCGCCGTCTGCTAAGATGAACTTCTCTCGCAGCTCCATGTTGGTCCTTCCTTTAGCTGGATTGCACGAGGGAAGCGAGGAAAAAAAAAAAAGCACAGACAGGAAGAGAAAGGCGTCAGTCTCTGTGGCGGGGAGGGCCGCCTGGCACCACACAGCACGCGGAGAACCTCGAGGACATCTTTTTGCCATGCCAGCTCCGACTCAGCATAACAAGAAGTTAGAAATGCATTCCTCCACAATGCATTCCTCTCGGGGGAACGAGGGGCCGTGGAGATGGGGGGGGGGCGGGCTTGCTCTACGCTAGACGCCAGCCAGAGTAGCCAGTGTAAAACAAAGTCAGCATGGAGATGGGAAGCTCATGCCACCGTCAGCCCGCCAGCCGCCGATGCCCGCACGTTGTTACCCTCCCGCCACACTGAGCAGACACGTCAGGAGGGCGGGGCCGTGTCATTTGCATGTGTTGCTGAGGTCCGGAGAGAGCCAGTATTTAAGATTGGGATTAAACAATTGTATACAACCAGAGATGGCTTGTTAGTCATGAAGATAACATAAAAACTTTCAGATTTTTTCACTCGAGTTAGGCAGATAGCATTTTAATTTTAGGTCTTAGGAAAAAACCAAACCAAACCAAACCAAACCAAACCAAACCAAACCAAACCAAACCAAACCAAACCAAACCAAACGGTTTTTATCAACATGCAGTAACAGACACCAGACCCAGGAGTCCACTAGAGGCCACCGGTGATGGAGCACTCATACAAACACATATGCACATGGAGAAGACTCCACGAGGACCCGGTGGGCAACGTGTTAGCATGTGCTTGACCGCCCGTGTAACGCCGAGCGTGTCGCGTTTCAGAGTTTATGACTAGAAGCCCCAGCTCGCTGCATGTGAGTTAAGCCATACGCGTGGATGAAGCATATTAATATTAAAACAAATCATGAAAGCGAGAATGTGAAGGTGGAAAAGAGAAAGGGAGGGGGTCAAGGAGGGTGCCGACCTAGAGTAGGCTGGGTAGCAGTAATTGAAGAGTTTGATTCCGAACGCAACATTTTACTCCCGTGATGGTGAACTAGAAGAAACGACACAGGATACCGGTCACATGAAAGAAGGCAGTTAGCAGAGGAGACAGTACAGTGGTTGGGCGTGCAGAGGGGGCTCAGGTGCAGCCTTAGCACACGGTTAGGAGAGGAGGAACTTCCCGGGGAAGAAGCCCTGCAAGGTCCGACTCAGGAGGGAGGCAGCAGCCGCGGAAGCTCGCCGGTCATGCTAGCTGATCCTCGGGGGCCCCTCGGGGGTGTGCGCGCCCCTTTGCTTTCTCCGCATTGACTGCATTCTTGCGCCCCAAGTGACCACAACAGGCTCTAAAGGAGCTGAGGACTTTCTGTCACCTGGCTGATGTTCTCCCTGTCTCCAGGGCGCAGCCCAGCCACCCTGCGGACGTGTTTGTGGCGAGCAAGCCTACTGCAGTACCAGTCACAGAAATGCGTGACACAGTTGCAGAAGGACAAAGTGCTGTAGCTGTGCTAACAAGGACTAAAGCTGCTGGCTTATGTTCCTACCGTATTATATGTACTTTTAGAGCACATCCGTTTTCTACTTCTAAGAAGCTTTCTGTGGAACAGCGGGCTGTGTCAGACCAGCAGCAGCCTTATGCGCCTTACGGTGACTGCATTTTCTGGTTGCATAATTTTAATTGTGTGCTCAATTCAGTCTCATATTGTTTTATTCACACCACACCCACACCCACATAGGCATGCACGCACATACATGCACATACATACACACACGCATACCACACACACATGTACACACAGGTGCACACACACATACACACAATATATACATACACACAGAAACACATACATACTCACACATACAGACACACACGCACATACACATATACACACACAGAGATACACACATACATACACACCACATACCGCTGGCGTGCAGGATATTAAGCCATTTAGGTTTGTATTAAGTATACTCCGTGCCTGTACTGCAGTGAGAGCCCTGAGACCACACTGCCCAGACGCAGCCCCGGTGTTGGGATGAGCAGCTGAGAATGCGGAGTGCCACGCCTTGCGGTGCTTCCCTTTACACTGCATCTTTAGCTAACAGAGCAGGGCTACCGTGTGGCCGTGTAGCAGGGTGTGCTGGCCTTGATAAGACAGACCTGGTGACTCTGACACAGCTGTATCCAGATGCTAGCACTGAAAGAAGGCTCCCTGCTTGGCCTCTCACCTGGCGGACTATAAGAAGCTCACAGATTAAAACAAGTCACTACAATCCTACTGCTTTCTTCTGCAAAGTCAGAAAATAATGGTGCTTACTGAGTGGGTGGCCACTAAATGGAAACTGTAAGATATGTGTGTATATATGTGTGTGTGTGTGTGTGTGTGTGTATACACACATATATATGTGTGTGTATGTATATATGTACATACACACATATGTATATACACACACACACACACACATATATATATATATATATATATATATATATATATGAATAATTAAGAATCTAATAACTATAGGACATTAGAAACAGGACTATCAGGCCTGGTGGGATGGCTCAGTGGTTAAGAGCACTCACTGCTCTTGTGTCAGAGGGCTTGAGTTTGTTTTCAGTGCCCATGAGTGGCTTGCCACCACCCAGCTCAGTGGCTCGCCACCACCCAGCTCTGGAGGATCTGATGCCTCTCTGGTCTCTGTGGCACATATATACACATACCACACGCATATATGTAATGACAAATAATACTATAATCTTAGAGACAAAATAGGAATATTAGAAGCTAAAACTCCTAGGCTGGTAGACAAGGCCATAATACAATATTTACATGTCCAGTGTTCTGCTAGCCAGCCCCGCCCCCCAGCTTCTTCTCTCCTTACTTCATAAAACTTTTAAACGTTTTACTCTCTAGTGTTCTGTCTTGGTGAATGGAAATGTCCATTCTGAAAACTGTAGACAGGAAGGTCTTACCACAGAAAATTCAGACTGTATTTCCTCCCTACCTGTCTGAAATTTATCCCATTAGTGGACAATAAGAGAGAGAGGGGGAGAGAGAGAGAGAGAGAGAGAGAGAGAGCGAGAGAGAGAGAGAGAGCATTCTACAGGCTGTTGGGAGCCATCGGCTGTGGGACTCATGCTGGGCCCGTTTGCTGTTGGCTCTCAGAGTGGGAACACCCCACGCGACTGTGCTTTCACGGGGCTGACAGCTTGACAAAAGGGTCTCCTTACCCCTGCACGGGTCATTTTTCACTAAGAACTCATCCAGAGCCATCCATCCGCCTCCAACGCGCACCATCACCGTGCTTCGCAGGATCCGGACCAGTCGCAGCTGCTGGGAGTCTCCAAACTAGGCGGCAGAGAGAGAGAAAGGGTCTCTAATTGTCAGTGCTGGTTCCAAGGCCAGGGACAGCATGCAGCTTGCGACAGCATAAGCAACCAGCTTGAGTGCTTGCTTAGTTCACGGTGATTCATTAGTGAAATTTCAAAGGGGTCTGTAACGGTCTACAGTAGACGGTTTAGCCCAAAGGAAACAGTTTGGGAAAAAAAAAAAAAAAAAAAGATCACAAAGGTTAATCAAGTATGATGCTGAAGCTTTGCACTAAAGTTACAAACTGTTTTTCTCTCTTGTAACAGTAACGGCACGCACAAGGCAAGAACAGTGAAATGTCTCCAGAAGTTAAGCGCAGCCATGACGATAAGCGCAGGTCCCCTTGCCCTGGGCTCACACAAAACTAGGTGTTCCTAAGGACTTCGCCAAACTGACTCTCAAGTTAAGACGACTCTCCTCTGAGATAGATACATGGGGAAATCTCAAGCTCCTTTGTTTTTCTTAGAAAAGTTTGGATTTGGAGAATAAAGCAATGAATGCTTGTGGCTAATAAGAATCCCACGCTAAAACGTCTGCTTCTCTAACGGTCTGAGAAGCCGCCAGCTAGAGTTTGGATTAACCCTCCCACTTTACAGTTACATTGAGGGCAACCTCAAGGCAGGCGCCAACGCATTATTAACGACCCGGCTTTCAGGTCCAAAAGGCTTTTCTCAGAGCTGTCTGCACCACTGGTACACTCCTTCAGTGAGGCACCAATCGTTCTGATGCGTGGGGATTCTGCAAGGCTTGAACAAGCGCTAGGACGCAGGCGGCTCTGATCACGGGTTTCCATGATTTGAAAGTCCGTGAGAAATGGTTTTTGTACTTGGACATCGTTCCTAAGAGGCTCGGGTCCAACCGTGAAAACCACTGTGCTGAATTTCATGCTTACCAACTTGGCAAGCGACAAAGAAAACGAAGGGTTGGTGAGACTACCGTCCGCCAACGGCAAGAAGGGACGCCCGCTGCTTTTCTATGACCCCAAATGCTGCACTTTGCGATGGGAACCCTAACAAGAAGCTGCACACTCCATTCAGGGACCTGAACTCAGAAGGCCATGGACGCGTCCAGCAGGGACTCGAGTGGCAGGCGTTGCTGCATCTTTGGTCTCTGCTCTTCCTAATCTTGATAATTAAACACCAAAAATTTAAATATCCCTATGTGTGAACTGCTTCTGAAATGTAAGCTTAAAAAACGGAAACCTGTGTTTATAGTGTTAGAGACAAAAATCTGTGTTGCTAGTAAGCAGAAGGCGAGGGGGGGGGGCGTGAAGAAAATTACCCTTAAGGAACCAGATAATTGGATCAGACAGATCTTGTCCAAGACCAGGTTCAAAATTAGACTTGAGGAAACAACCAAAAATGCTTTATAAAATGCTATTTTGGTTCTACTAGACACAATACTCCTGATTGTACTTTTAAAAGGTATTCTCCAGACAGCTAACGGTGTCTTCAGAAGTCCTCCAATTTTCCCAAGGCCAAACCATAACATGAGAAAATCATACTAACATTGTTCTTTGTACTTTTAGTATGTAAAATCTCATTTTCTATGAAAATGCAAGATATAACCCTACCTTTGGGCCCAGAGAATACCAAGCATGAGGAAGTGACATTTTACCTGTTACTAACAGATAGTTCATCCTAGTTATCCCTCGGTACCCCATAAATGAAATGACTATTATGTGTCAATTAAAAATGTTGCTTGAGAAAAATGCTCCTCGAGGTAATGGTATCATTTTACTCTAAACTCCTGCTTACAGGAAACTGAAGGGGGAAAAGGCAATTTGCAAGTTTGGATGGAGTGGCAGGAGCCGGGCACAGCACACACAGGGCCCGCGCGGGTCTGCGCCAGGTCCTCAGTGCGTGTGACACAGCTTAGTTTCGTGTTTTTACAGGACACCGGGGTGTGAGAACGAGCGGGCGGGTCTGATTCTCCTGCCTTCTCTTGGGTTCTGCTCTCTGTTGCTTTGCCTTGGCTGACGGTGGTGTGGGGTTTCCTTTAATCTTCCTGTGTTTTCCTGTGTTATGGTTTGTTGCTATCACTCAGAAGCCCGCTCCTTTCTACTGAGACACAGGAAGGGAGTGGATCTGGATGGAAGAGGAGGTGGGGAGGAGGTGGGGAGGAGCAGAGAGAGGAGACACTAGTCAGGGTCTACCATGTGAGAAAAAGAGTCTATAAGACGTGTGTGGGTGTTGTTTCTACCGACGGGGCAGAGGCCACCGTCCAACGTGGCGTTCTCCCTACAGAAGAGCGGGTTCAAAGCATCTTCCATAGGTGCCCGTTAAAGTGTAGTTTCTCCTGCGTGCATTTTTAACACTCTGATCGTGCCGCAGCACCGCTGGGCAGTTTGTGGTGACTTAAATGTCTATGCAAACATTTGGCCAAGACAGCAGAAGACACGACCTGGCACTCACCACCGTAAACCAGTGACTCAGAACAAATTAATTACGGGGTGAGCACGTGTCACTCACGGGTCCCGTGAGGGCCTCTTGGCATTCTGTCTCCCCATGGTCCCTGCTTGGTGCTGCTGTGTGCCCTATGTCCTGAACAGTCAGACACGGTGATGTCTGGAGAATCAGGTTTGTGCTCCGGCACAGACTTCGGTCAGAGTGCTATGAAGAGCTTGGACACTGTGCCTGCGTTTCGCCCGAGCAGCTAAGCAGCTACAGTTCATTATCTGGTTTGCTTAAAAGTAATCTCCTCCTCTGGGGCGCAAAGCGAGAGGGGTCCTGGCCCGAGGCTGTGAGAGTGCAGACAGGAACCGCACACCAACCAACACTGGAGTAAGCTAGCAAGACAGCATGGGGGGCCAGCCGTGGCAAGCTTCAATGACTATGAATTAAAGACTCAAAAAAAAACAATCATTGGGAACTCGAGAGTCCACTGGTTTATACCTGATTTCCCAGGAAGAACTGATAAAACAACGAAAAATGCAAGAAAGACAAAATTAGTTCAAAAGGAAACTTTCTGCATGGCTCAATCAGTCACACACACGTTCACGCTCACACACACATATACACACTCACACTCAGTGTCTCTCCCACACACCTGCACACTCACACCCTGTACTTCAGGATACAGCATGTAGTTTAGAGATGTTCAGGTTCCCGTTTGCTCTCCTTCCAAACCAAGCAATTTTTTTAAAATGTATTGAAAAAAATCTTTGGATTTCACATTGAAATTAGAGGTTTCAAATAGAAACCTTTAAAGTTTGAACAGTTAAAGTTTTCAAGTTGAAGTCAAGACGGCGGCGAATGAGCGTCTCTTCACAGAGCGGCAGCACTGTGTCTGCGAGGGACAGGTAAGGCCCCTCAGCACACGCCCCACCTCGCTGCTGCTTACTTAGAGACGAATAAAGGCAGAATGATAAAGCCACACTGCTCTGTAAAAACGTGATCCAAGTCCATTTATATTTTAAACAAAAGCCAAAGTTACTACGTAATTGGGAAAAGCAGAAGCATCTTCATATTTATAAAATAGATGTTTTTAACTTCTAGAAAAAAAGGTAACAAAATTTCAGCTCTCTGGTTTTGGTTTGGAGCAGCTGTTGTTTGGACCCTGGAAGCTTACCTCTAGTCATTATAAAACAAGAGGTATTGTGGGACAGCTTGAATATATGACTTGAGTATTTTACTTTTAGTAATTTGTAATTACTAATGTGCCTTAATTAGTAATTAGGTAATTAGTAATATACCTCACAAGTGGTATATGGGGGGGGGGGCAGCTGCGCCGAGCCTGAGGGCCTGGGTTGCAGCTCCACAACTCACACAGCAGAAGACAGCTGATCTGCATAAGCTGTCCTCTGACCTCTGTGCATGTGGTGGTATATAAAACACACACGTGCACACACGTACACACACATGCTACATAGACAAATGTAAAATGGTTACAGGTTTTTCTTCATATTATAGATGTTAAAAAAAAAAAAGGCCTGCTATTTACATGCAAGCTCCTTACGGAACACACACATTATAGAATTTGAAAGGTCGCATGATTTAAAATGAGGAGAACGGTTGGCGTCTCGTGCACCGTTCCGTCCTGAGACGATGTGAGGACAGTTAGGGTTCTTAGCAAACGGGGAGGATCAGACTGATGCACACACACCGTAGAGCCCACTGACACCCACTTCTGTCCTCGGGAGGGCGGCGATCGCCTGGGACACTTACCCTGTACTTGTTGTCGCCGATCTGTTCAACCTGGAACCTCTTGGCACACTTACACTTTGCCACCTGCCTCGTGACCTGTCAGGGACAAAGGTGTGATAGTCACGTTAACCTAGGTATACTTCACACCCAGGGGTGGGGGTGGGGGTGCCTAGAAACCGGTGAGCCCGCTGTGTGGGGGGCGCGGACGCCCTGAAGGATGCAGGGATGCCCTGCCGCGGCAGAGGGCCGACGACGAGTACCTCGTCCTCGATTTTATCAGCATCCGTGATGGGCTTGTACGCATCTTTGTTGGGATGCAGCGCGGCCACGAACTCGTAGTAGTCGATGTACCCGTCACCATCTCTGTCAAAGATGTCGGCCACGGC
The DNA here is from genome assembly GCA_964023405.1 of Apodemus agrarius. Taxonomy (NCBI): domain Eukaryota; kingdom Metazoa; phylum Chordata; class Mammalia; order Rodentia; family Muridae; genus Apodemus; species Apodemus agrarius. The sequence continues at coordinate 10,484,817 of OZ030014.1, forward strand.
GCTCATCTCCAGGCGACTGGTGGGAAACTCTGCAATGTGCCGAGTGGTGCTGGTAAGGTGGTTTGTTAGTCACAGCTTAAGGCGTATTTGGCCGCGGACTTTGATACTAATGTGCCTCGGCAGGGTGGTCCCCTCATTTTTAGCAATAGTAAGTCAAGGCATATGATGCAAATTTAGCTTCAAGAAGTAGGGGGAGGGGCTGAAGAGACCCGCTCAGTGGTTAGCAGGACTTGTTGCTTTTGTAGAGTTGACAAAGAAGCTAACTCAGGGTGCTCATGTCTTATTAATGTGATTACCAGATCAGAGTCATTAACTAGAATTATCTAGAAACCCGCACTTACTGATTTACTTTTATATGCCAGCGAGCACACGAAAGACTTTTACAATCAAATATTACTAATTTATACTAATAACACAGCTTGGGGAGTGTGAAGGGCTATTCCTGTGGCCGCACACAACAGTGGTGTGCCTGACTCAAGAGCTCAAAGCGTGCTCTTCGGAGCTGGCGGGTCCCCAGTCAGGGCAGGAGGCAACGCTTTGCTGGCAACTCAAGACCATTAGCCCCGCAGTCTTACGCTGTGCCCAGTTCCTGTCAGCCTCCTCCGGCTGCCGCATCTGCCTGGGCACTTACTGGAGGAGAGGATCCCGTCGATGAATTCCTGCCGAGTGATCTTCCCATCCTGGTCCTTATCGATCCTCCGGAAGAAGTCCATCACTCTCGATTTCTTATGGTTCATCCACCTCATGTATTTTTTCCGCCAGACATCGAAATCGAAGTTGGCAAATTCCCTCAGCTACAAAGAGGGAAGGTTTAGCTGCCGTCAGTGCCGCGCTTTGAACAGCCTTTAGAGTTTGCCTTCATTCTTGACAAGTTTATACATGTACACAACGAACTACCACCATCATACCCACTCCAGGCTCTCCCTCTAAGTCTCATGTCCCCAACCTGTCCCCTTCATCTCCGCCCCCTTCATAATAATCCACTAAACACACTCAGTGATGCCTCTGCACGTAGGGGTGGGACCATCAAATTCTGTTTTCTGCTGGCTGAATAGAAGCCACAGATGATGGTCTCTAGGTGCGCATCTCTCCCGTTTCAAGGAAGATATGATTTTACAAATGGCGTCTTATAAGGTATATTTCATTATGTCACTGAGTTTTCTTTGCGAATAAAATCCCTAAGTTGAACCCTGCTCATCCCAGCCACAGAGGTGTGTGCCCCGAGTGCCAGCCGGAGCTTAGGCAAGGTGCAGGTCTTGGTGTGTACCCATCTTGTCCCTCTGTCCTACTGGCTACCCCTATCTGCCTGGCCCGCTAACATTTTCAGATTTCGTAACATAACAATAACCTCCCACCACAGTGTATGTATGAAGAGATTAGCTAGGCAGTAGTGGCGCACGCCTGTAATCCCAGCACTTGGGAGGCAGAGGCAGGCGGATTTCTGAGTTTGAGGCCAGCCTGGTCTACCGAGTGAGTTCCAGGACAGCCAGGGCTACACAGAGAAACCCTGTCTTGAAAAAAAAAAAAAAAAGAAAGAAAAGAAAAAGACAAGATATGTATGAGCGGCAGACCAGCCAGTTAGAACGCCTTCCTGGGACCTCAGCACCCGCTTGCTAAGTTTTACGATTTCTACTTTTTGGTTCCCTGGACCCCAATCCCACGGGTGAGTCTTTTATAGAAACAGACACAATCTGAGTATTCCTTTTGGAAGAGAGATGGCTCTCGGAGGGTAAGGCTTTGCTCCTGGGCGGGAGAGCCACGCTTTGGAGCAGCGCGTGGGGCGGTGCGGGGCCAGCGGTGGGGAGCCCGGGGCTCTGACCTCCTCCAGCCGGTCCAGGGCGTCGTTGAGCTTCCGCCGCCTCTCCAGGGCCAGGAGCCACACCTGCTGCCACTTGCTCACCAGCAGGTTCACCCTGGGATTCTTGGTTTCGATCTGTGTCTGCGATCCAGACGGATACAATCCCGAGGCCGGGAAGCGTTTCCCTGTTAAAACACAACTTCAAGTCAGGATGGCGGACCGTCTGGGGTGCTGACAGGCGCCGAGATGGGGTGGTTATTTTGGCTCCTAGCCGAGGCCGACTTGAACTACCGTGTACTGCGAAGACAAGCACCCCTGACCTTCTTAAGGCTAACGTTCTGATCTCATGGGCTGCCGAAATGCACCTCGAAGGGGGTCACTTAAACACTGGAACCTCTGTAAAGGTAACAGGGTTTTAATGGGGTTTCCTAGGGACATCCGTCCATACCATTTCGGTGCTGAGGTAGCACAGGGAGACACGTTAGAGTAGGTTTCAGGCACCTGCCCTTCTTAGAGAAGAAGGCTGAAAAGTCTCGTCCTCAGAACCAGAGTGGGCTGCTTCACCAATGACAGCTGAGAAGGCTGCGGGTCCCCACCCCAATTCTTTCTCCATGGAACATGTGCTTCCTCTCATATGCACACATCCATGTTTACTGAGTTAATGCCCTCCCGTCTGGCTGTTGTTCTCATGTAACTAAAAGGCTACGTGAGTGGCCTAGAAAAATTACTGGCCTAAGATCATGCTCCATTCGGGCTCAAGTTTATGAGTAACTACATGCTTGAAATAGGCAACAGACCGGCTCCCGGAGCTCATTCAGTCCAAACGCGTTACAAAGTATCCTCTTCTGCAGAGGAGGAGACCCTAGCTGAGAACCAGGTAAACTGTTCAATTGTCAGGCTTCCCAGCTGTTCCGAGGTAAGGCCAGTCAGGAGTATGCCATTTATACAAGCACCTGGTCTCCTTGAGTAGCCGAGAAATTACAGCAGCTCTGTTCCCACTTAAAAAAAAAAAAAAATCAAACAAACGAATGCACCATTCAAAAATATACAAAATGTAACTACACTGTAGACTGTGCTTGTTAACATCCTGAACAGCTACCATACTGATGTGCTGGATGCCGTCTGTGGGTTAGGGCTCTAGATTAGTAAAGAGAGGAGCAGCTGCAGGCGCATGAACAGAGTCAGAGCCCGCTCTCCACCCGGGCCAGGGCCAGTTTTGGCTACGTCTCCTAGAAGGAAAATGAACCGGTCCCAGGGGCACCTGAGTGCAGCCTTCTATTTCACTTTAAAACAAGCAAACAAAGCCCACATTTCCTTTAGAAACTAAAATCTTTAAAAGTGGACTACTCACACAGAGTCTCTGCTTTCTCTAGGATTTCAAATGCTCAGTCAAACGGAAAGGGAACTGGCTTGTTCAGCTGCCCCCCCGGCCCCCCCACCCCCCACCCCGCTTACTTCCGGCTCGTCCCTTGTCCAAGACAGGGATGTGAGACTGTAATGATGGAGGGTCGGCGGTCCTCCTTTTATAGGTCTTGGTAACCTTATCAACATCGGGCTGTTTTCTGGTCATTTCTTCCATGAAGGTCTGGAAGGGAAAACAGGGTCAATTAAATCAAGGTGTAGATTGAACCCCAGGCTGAAAGGGCTGTGCTCTCATTTTTAAAGGACTGTCACGTTAAGTGACTGTGACGGCCGATGCTTTCCCTGATTTCCGGAGAATGCCAAGCATGACACCAGACCAAAAGCAAGTAAGTTCAGATTAAAAACAAAGCCACCATGTTTCAATGGGAAAACCCGACATGTGCAAGCCATCCTAACGATCGGCATTGACTAGGTCTGAGTTTTCAAGGACTTCCACCAGGGGTTTAGGGGAGCACTTTCCCGCAACGGTGCACTCTGCCTGCACAGCTTACACACTTGAATAGCTCTGCACACAGTGGCGTGAGATGCCATGTTAAACACAGAGATTTCTTTTTTTTGGATTTGGTTTTTTTCAAGACAGGGTTTCTCTGTATAGCCCTGGCTGTCCTGGAACTCACTTTGTAGATCAGGCTGGCCTCGAACTCAGAAATCCGCCTGCCTCTGCCTCCCAGAGTGCTGGGATTACATGCGTGCGCCACCACTGCCCAGCTAACAGAGATTTCTAATGGTCACAGGGAACGACTGACTTTAAAGGGGCGGAGGTAAGGAACTTAAGGGTTACATTTGAAGTGTTACATTTGAAACGGCTCAGTATCTTGCCATTCCTCACTGCATCCCCTTGGCTTCTTGTTACTGCCAACCACCCCTACTTGTTAGGTATATTGGCTGAGGAAAGACAGCGGCAGCGGTCAAAAGCGACAGAAAAACGTGAGGTGGGCAAACGCTTGTCAGGTTGGGAAAATTGAGCCACCATGGTAATCCACGGGGAGCATGACCGAGATGGGCCATGTAGACACCACTAACACAGGTTTAACATTTTAAAATTCTGTTTTCAGCTCCGTGGATGTGTGTGTGCACCACCCATGCTGCTGCTGGTCAATTTGTACACTCCCTGTGTGTAGTGCCTGAAGAGGCCACCAGAGGGCACTGCGGTTCCTGGAACGGAATTTATAGGTGATTTTGAGCTGCCCAGTTTCGCTTCTGGGAACCGAATTTAGGTCCTAAGTGTTCTTAACCTCTGAGCCACCTCTTCAGCTCCAGTAATTAAACTATAAATCAGGGCACACACAAAGCCATTATTTCAGAGTTTAAAATGAATGGGTGAGGTGCACATGTAGGAAGTCACTCTGAGGAAGAGAAGGCACGTCCTTCTGAGGAGGCTGCATTTGGAATATTCCTGATTGGTCTTCTGAGAAGGCGGAGGAGAAGCAGATATGAACCCAGGGAGCAAATGCAGGCCAGGGCCAGAGCAATGAGATCAGATTGCGCAGAGGGAGAGTCAAGTTAAATGAGACCAGCTACAGCGCAGCTGCAAGCTAGAAGCTCACTAGTCCGGGAACGCATCGGAGAAGCCTAGCAACGGAAGGAAGGCGACACCCGAGATGATGGTCAAGGCGGGGTGGGGTGGGGGCACTGAGTTTCTTTACCTGGTGTTCTGCGATGAGGGTTTTCACCTCCTCGATCTCCTGGGGGAGGACTTCCTTGTCTTTCTCGGTCAGCGTGGCTTCGGCCCACTGCAGCCACTGGAGCAGAGTCTCCAGCAGCTCCTGCTTGGCGATGAGGCCGGCCAGCGCCCCTGCTAACCTCTGCTGGTGCTGCTTCGCCCAGGCCAGCACCTGTGGCAGGGACACACGCTCGCTCAGGCTCTTGCAACTTAGTTTCAGTAACGCAAACCACACCCACTTCAAAAGTTAATTAGGATCATTCTGAGCTAGACCTGTGAAGCTTCCTGCTATTCTAGATCTGGCTGGTGCCTCTCAGATCCAGCTTGAGGAAGCGCCTAGTCCCGGTTTGTCGATCAAGTACACCCTCTCTAAAGGACCAAACGCGCTTACTCCAGGCGGCATTCAGAGGCAGTGGAATCTAAAGTGCTAAGGATCTTAAGTAGGAGCCCAACTCCTGTCACGTCCTTCCGTTCACTCCACAAGCATACAAAGCGCCCCCACCCCAACATTCTTCAGCGAAGCATTATTCTGCACACACAGGGGACAGGTGGGACAAAACCTGCAGCGAAGCACACATCTGCCACTTAAGGCCTGACGGGGACAGCTCAGGGCGTCTAACTTCTAGCCAAAGGCTCCTTCAGGGGCTGATGTGTGTGTGTGTGTGTATGTGTGTGTGTACACATGCACGCTCAGGATGCTTTCCTGTGATGAAGGCCTCGTTTCCCACAGCCAGAAGTCAGCCTCGACTGCCGAGGCTTCCCGCTTCCCTGCCCCGTCACCGTCACCGCTACCACAGGCGACGCTGGACGCACTGACCTCTTCAAACCTGGCCTGGATGATCGTTATCCAGTGCTTGATGGTGGTGATGGAGTCGGGGTGGCAGACGGCCAGAAGCGCGTCCCCCATACCGGTGGCCTTATTTAGTTCTGCTCTTTTCTCTTCCAGTTTCCTCATGAACTCCTGCGGTGGAGCAGACACCTCCATTAGCTGCTGGCCCCTGCTGTGACACTCATTCCGTGTCGTGCTATGTTATGGAGCTAAGGTAGGACTTCAGTCCGGTGGTGTAGGAGCTGACGCTGGCTGCCAGCCAGCCCGCAGGGATCTAAACTCCACTTCTGACTCCTGAGCTGATTCTAAGACTCACCTCAAGCCTGACACTTTTCCTTCTCTTATAGTCTAGCCTTACAGGTACAGCGTGCGCAAAGCGCATCCGTCCCGCATGCCCGCCAGGCCGCACCAGGCAAGCCTGCACCCCTATCCACAGCGAGGCGCCACGCCCTGGCTATTCTCAGCCAATCCCTTTGAGGGAGGGCAGTAAGGAAAGTCAGAATCAGATGATGTAACACGCACTACAGCAGAGTGACGGACTTCCAGCGTGATCTTGAAAGGTGAGGTTATGAAGTGGTGTGAAAAAGAACAATCTTTCAAGTGACTGGGAAATGCGGACATCAATACTGCATTGGGGTGGAGGGAGGGTGAGCACCGTGAATCTCTGACTTTTCTAGTCAAAGGTTGAGAAACATCTGTCACGTGGATCACTCTTGTGTGGTTTTGGCCGAGTTTCAAGCATTGCTACAGAAAAGAGCTTAGCTGGCCTTAGTGACCCCGGGCCATGTCCTTCCCGCCCCGCCCCCACCCCCTTAGCCATTCAACACTGAAATCTATGCTTTGAATTTATCATCTATATTATAGGTTAGAAAGACGCTCAGTGAGTGGAATGAGGTGCTTCCGGTCTGGAAGCCTTGAGTTTGGGCCCCAGGGTCCACGTGACAGAAGGCAAGGGCAAACGCCTGCGAGCTGCCCTTTGACCCCACCCCCCATAAACACAGGTGGTCCACGAGACACACAAGCTAACCAAGTAAATAGGACAAGCCCCCGAGCGAAAGAGGCTGAAGGGTAGTATTTTAATGCTTTATAAATGAGGTGCTTATTTTGCACACAGATGCAAATATCATCAAGATACAGTCCTCGCCTGTAAAATGCCCAGCCTGCTCGTTCAGGAAGTTTCATTCTTGAAATACACATTCTTGGGATACAACTGAGACAGACTGGCCTCACTCTGGCCAGAAGCCGAATGATCCTCTGGGAGGATCACGGCGCAGCCTGGAGGCCGGAGCCGAGAGCCTGGTTCTACAGTGGCTGCTTCCTTTCAGAAGGGAACCTAAAGACAGCTGCCTCCCCAGTGTGAAGGGGTGCGCAGGGGTGTAAGCCGGGAGGAGGGAGACATTCTCGAGTGCACAAGATGGTTCATTTCTTCTCAGGAAGACAAAACAGAACAGTCTAGGTGTAGTCACGGCTCCCGCCCTGGGGCGTCTCCCGTTCTGTGTCGGAAGCTACTCACTTTGTGCTGCTCCATCAGAGTCCGCAGGGCATCCTCATCATCTGGGAGGGCGCCATGGAAACGCAGGGTTTGCTCTGCCTCGGCCAGCCACTCCAAGAGGGTGTGGACCACAGAGTGGAAGTCCTCTGCCTAACAGCACACACACAGAGAACGGCATTTCACGATATACCGATTAGTGACCCATGCAGGACCACACGCAGCCCTTCCCAGGGAAAAAGCCTTAGTTTGAATTAATTATGCACATTACTCCTATTCAGAAGACGGGATAGCTATTCCTATAGTTGTCAAATATAAGGAGAGCTAAAGCATCTCGGAGCCCACAGGAGGCCTGGCTCACAGCTCTCCCAGCTGAGCATTCAGTGCACAGCGGCCCGTCTGGACTCTCAAGTGACTCATTCAAGCAGTACTAAGCAGAGATCAATAAACACTCCTCCTAAGTACTTGCTGCTAAGTACTTGAAATTCTCCAGAGAAGCATGAAGAAGGGTCCAGACAGTTCTGAGAGAGACTAGACTTCCCTGGCGACCATCTCCTAGGAGGTGAGGACTGGCTAGTCTACCAGAGGTGCTCTTGCCGCACCTGCAGGACCTCGCCCGCCCGTTATGCAGAGCTCGCGGTAGCTAGCGATCGAGCGCCCTACCTGCTGCAGGGCCGCTTCTAGCCGCGTCTGCTTTGAGATGGAGAGCGCGCACACGGTCTCCCAGCGGGTGCTTAGCTCCTGCATCTGGACCCTGACCCAGGAGGAGTCATCACGGCTGCCTTCTATGAGCTCCCTGGCCGAGCGCTTCAGGGCCTGCACGCTGCTGGTCCTCTTCCCCAGCTCCTTCTGGAAGACCTGAGGAAACCACATTACCCTTCACCACAGGCAACTTTCCAGTACAGGACCTAAGTGGCCGAGCGCGTTGCTGTGAGACACGGATGCGTGTAAGACACCACGTATGTACACCCGAGGCCCGCAGATTTCAGTGACCACGGTTCTGACTGAATCTAGCACATGGTTCCTCTTTGAGGACTTAACACTGTTTGGGGAAGATTTTGTTTGTATCCAGTAAAATTTAGGATTTTAAAAAATGAGATATGTAAGATTTAAATATAAATATATAAGTATATGTAAATCAGTATACCTTCTCAATTTCAATTGCACCCCCCCACACACACATACACAAACAATATCCTCACAGGCACCCATACCCCCTGACAGACAGACACACATATACACACACCCCTCACAGGCATCCACACTCCTGACAGACAGACAGGTACACTACATTAAATATGTAGATATTTTTCCCTTCTACATATTCACCTGTGGCAGGACTAGCCAACAGTTTCAGAGAGGACTTTCCGAAGTTCTTTGTATAGCTAAACTTACAGAGTCTTGCAACTACATTACTCATCCTTAATAAATAATTCATATCTGATGATGTTTAATGTGCCAAACATCTGGAAAACGCTCTGGGTTGTAAATATCTATAAAGCACATACCTAAGCACCCAACTTATTTGGACATGTCTGAATTCATCACAAGAACTTCTTTTTTCAATAGAAACAAAGCATTGTGGGCCTGACCAATGTTCTTTAATTTCCTTATTTGAGACAGGATCTCAAGGCTCAAAGATAACGTTGACCTGCCGCTCCTCTGGCCCCCACCTCCCCGGTGCCTGATATAAAGGGGCGGAGCTACCGCACTGGGTATGGGCGGGGCTGGGCATCAGACCCAGGGCTTCCCGCCAGCTAAGCCAGCATTCTGCCTGCTGAGGCACACGCCCAGAACACTCTTTTTTTGTTCTTTTATTTTCTCTTAGTGTTAAGTATCATTCTGTTCACAGAACAGACACAAACCAGGAAAGTAAATATGCAAATATGTTTTAAACGTTTAAGTGACAGTTTAAAAAGACCAAGCGTGGCTGGGACTGCACAGCTGAAGAGGAGGCAGGCAGAGAACATTTTGAAATAAAATAAGTTTTCTGAAGCCAGGCAAAAATCACAGCAAGGCAGTACACGGGGAAGCCGGCCGGGGAAGCACCACAGGCTGTCTGCAGATAAAGCCAGCCCTGGCGTGCTGGCTGTGGCTTCCAGCTCTTCTGAAGGCCTGCTACGTTGTCTTATATCACTGGAGCATAAGTTAAGATCTTGGGGTTGGAGAGATGGCTCTGCACTTAAGGCTTTCTTCTCTCTCTCAGGGACCCCACGTTTAGTTCCTAGCACCCACGGTGGGCGGCTTACATCCTCCCGTAACTCATAACTCGGGCTTTAGAGGAGTTAAACATCCCTCTGGCCTCTGGGGGTACAACCCCACCATGTGCAATACACACAAATCGAAACAAAAAAATGGAGACGTCGCCAGGCGTTGGTGGCGCACGCCTTTAATCCCAGCACTTGGGAGGCAGAGGCAGGTGGATTTCTGAGTTCGAGGCCAGCCTGGTCTACAGAGTGAGTTCCAGGACAGCCGGAGCTACATAGAGAAACCCTGTCTTGAAAAACCAAAAAAAAAAAAAAAAAATTGAGATGTCATATTTAACTTCCAGCTGGAAACCTCAAACGCACCCTTAATTTACGGGACCATTTACCACATGCACTAGGAAATCAAAGGGAAATGAGCTTTCTTAGCGTCAATAAGTCTCTCAGCACACGCTGTTAACTCAGGCATTACTCTGGATCAAGGAGAGGCTCTGTCTACTCATGACCCCTCGGGGGATCTGTCTACCTGAAGGATAGCCTCCTTCCGACTGGCCGAATGAATGGTTTTAGGTTTTATCACATAGCTGTTTAAATGAAGTGCCAAAAGGGGCAGAATTCAACTACATTTCGAGTGTAAGATAGACATGGATCAGGTAATTAAAAGGAAGGCATTCTGCTGACTAAGTGGTTTCCCCCCATGGCCTTAAAAGATGGCTTCTGGAATCTGCTCAATCACATATCAGTAGGAAGATGGCGATGCGGTAAGACCCACTCTCTTCCTGGTTTCGGAGGCTTCTACAACTGCTTGCCTTCGTCTCAATACTCAGAATACACAAGTAAACTACGGAATAAAAGGAAGTGCTGGATTATTGCCAATACCTTGTGATTATCGATCAGGTTCATCACCAAGTCAACGTCCCCGTGGACGGGCTGGTCTTCCGCCAGTTGGGGCTCGACTCGATACAGCCAATCAATGAGGGCCTGCAGGGCATCTGTGAACTGTCCAGAAAATAACAGGGCTTCCTCCAACTTGTTTTGTCTGGGGGAAAAAAGGAGATGAATTAGTCTTCTAAGGGTCCCGATGGTGGCCGCGGTGCTGAAGGGAGATCGTGAGGTGAGCGGCCTTCCGAGTCCCTCCTCTGCCTAGAATGCACTTGTCCCTTTCATGCCTTTAAACATATGCCGGGCATCGGTTACAGCCAGATCCCTTTAACCCCGTTCCTGCAAATCACTGATCCTTCAGGGGTCTAAATAAAGGTTTGCTAGTTTTATTTAAGCAGATTTATTTATTTATTTGGATGTTGGAAGCTGCCTAGAGCTGAATTCTAGCCCATCTTGATACAGGTTAAAAATCCAAAATACCTCAAAATTAAAAAAAAAAAAATCCCCAAATATGAAAGTTTTCATCACCAATATGATGCCACAGAATCCCATACTGTAAAACTGTATACCACACATGGTTTTTTTTTTTTTTTTTTTTTTTTTTTTTTTTGGTTTTTGTTTTTGGTTTGGTTTGGTTTGGTTTTTTGAGACAGGGTTTCTCTGTGTAGCCCTGGCTGTCCTGGAACTCACTCTGTAGACCAGGCTGGCCTCGAACTCAGAAATCTGCCTGCCTCTGCCTCCCAAGTGCTGGGCTTACAGGTGTGCGCCACCACGCCCGGCACCATACATGCTTTTATTTTAAAAAGAAAAAAACCCAAACCAATCCTATTTCTAATTTTATTCCAGCAGCCGTGGGATCCTGTGAGGGAGAGGTGGTGGAAGATTTAGCCTTGGAGCATGACAGAGTCCATGGTGCGAGTCACAACCAGGACTGACACCTCCCAAGAGAAAGGCACTAGGGGGCTTATCACACAATGCCATAAAAGAGAGACAGCCCAACAGATGAGCCATCCTCAGCAGAGAAACAGAAGAAAAATGACTTGGAACCTTCAGTAATGGGCCCGTGTGCTCTCTCTCCCTCCTGCTGGGAGCGCTCCGCTGTCCCTACCGTCACACTTCTGTCCCGCCATCATGGACTCTAACCTTCTGGAACTGTAAGCCCAGTTAGATACTTTCTTTTATGAAAAAAAAAAAAAAAAAAAAAAAAACTAAAATGAAAAAAAATCAACTCAGGCTAAAATGTAATATATATACATGACAAATGGATTTCAAATCTAGAGTCTCATCCTCAAAATGATCCATGGTATATATGCAAATGTTCCAAAATCTGAAGGAAAAAAACATACCAAATCTGATTATTTCTGATCTCAAACATTTTGAATAAGGATACTGAGCTTTTCTGACAAAGTAAATAGAACTAAGGATCGGGGGGGGGGGGGGGAATCTGAAATTGAGGATGTTTGGACCTTTATACTACTACTGTACTTTATTAAATACTTGATAGCTTCAATGTGAAATCTTGGGGCCTCACAAAACTCCAATGGGAAGAGGGAGATGGGAGGATTGGAGTGCTAGCCTGGGCTAGATCCGTTCTGTCCTGCAAACAGGCCACGCTACGGAGCCTATTTTATGTCATATCTGATACCAAGTTCCTAATGCAGGTGAGAACAAGAAACGATAAGGCTCTTATTCATATTTTCATATAACTATATGGAAATTAAAGAAGCAGAGCTGGGAGCTGGGCATGGTGGCACTGCCTGTAATCCTGGCTCTCAAGAGAGAGGAGGACCGGGGCTAGCCTTGGCTACACAGTGAGTTAAGAGGCCGGTAAACTACAGTATGAGACCATCTGTAAGCAAGCCAGTCGACCTAGTCAACACAGATATTCTTACACAAACAAGTCTCTGAGGTCCACAAGCTCTGTCTGCAACCCCGCCCTACCGTGCAAGTGCCTGGGGCAGGTCTACAGGGCACCAAGGCCCGGTCATCCTACCTCTCCACAGACTTTCCACATATGGTGTCCCACTTGTCCCTGAGCTCGCTTAGCATGTTGTCCAGCTTCAGGTTGTCATCAGCCAGCGAGGTCTTCTCCTTCAGAGACCTTCCAGTTCGATTGGTGGTATCGTAGACAGAATGCTTGCCTCCGAGTGATTTCTGAAACTCCTACATATTTAACAAGAAGAGAGGTTAAGTTCCTGCTTGGGACGATTTGCTTGCTAACTGGTGAAAAGCATCAAAGCGTGGGATCCTCAGTTTCCTAAGCAACTGCGACCAAATCACCCATCGCTGCGCAGGCTCTGTGTACCTTATACTCCAGATTTATCCATTAAAAAAAAAAAAAAAAGACAAGCTAGAGACGTTCATTTCATGCCTTCTTTTAGCAGCTGGGAGGTCCCCCTTACTGTCTCGTGACCGACACACACACGGACAGGACGGAAGCAGGCTGAGCGCGCCCACCCAGTGCGCCCGCCACCCGGAGGGAGGCCCACCTTGTGCTGTAGCAGCTGCGCTTTGATTTTGTCTGGATCGTTGGCGATTTCCAGTTCGGAATCCAGGGACTTCTCTGACTCTTCCAGCCACTCCATCAGTTTGCTCCAAGCTTCGTGGAACTGTTAGAGAGACCCATAGTTATCGGGAAAAGCTGTGGAGCACGTGACCTTGCGATTTAGTGTCTTATAAAACAGAAGCAATTGCTGATGGGATACACTAGAAAGTCATCAATTCGGAATTCCCTCTGAAGACAGATGGGTGGCAGAGCAGTAGTCAGCCACACTGGGCACATGTTTGGTCAGCACGGCAGCTTACGACGTACAGGAAGGAGCCGGACGGTGCTAAGGCGAGCTGGGGAGGCCCCCAGCCTGGCCCACATTGTCTCCCTTTGCTCACTAGTTAACATAAATCCTCAGAAAATGTCTGTTTTGTGTATTTGTCTCTTTACGTATCTTGACATTTTTCTGTGCCCAACTCCTATGTTAAGAAAAAGGAATGAAAGCAAAACACACACTTGTGAAGTATCTTTAAACGTGACAGGCAGAAAAAAGGCCAAATCCCTCTTAACACGGGAGAGAGTCTAGCACCCTCGTCTTTGTGCTCAGAGCCGGCTCAGGCTGACCCACCCACTGGGGTTTGAGATGCACAAGCCCTGCCCTGTTAGCATTCTGACCCTGTTTAATTCTGTTTGCCAACTGGGATCGTGAAATTATTCTGAGTCAACGCATGTTTGTTTCTAGCTACAGGGTTTATTTCTATTTCTGTTTCTTCTTCTTCTTCTTCTTCTTCTTCTTCTTCTTCTTCTCCTCCTCCTCCTCCTCCTCCTCCTCCTCCTCCTCCTCCTCCTCCTCCTCCTCCTCCTCCCCCTTCCCTTCCCCCTCCCCTCCCCCTCCTTCTTCTTTCTGCTTATGTTACAGAAGAACAGTCTGATACGAATTCTGGGTACCAATTAAGAAACTGGGTACACATTATTTTCTTATAATAAAATTAGGCGAAGAGCTGCATGACAAAGGCTGTGGGTAAGACCCCATGTAAGATGCCCGTGTAGCCAAACACTCTGATGATGAAGCGACGGAAGCTGTGTATGCACTACCAAGCTGCAGGCATGCACTACCAAGCATCTCAGCAAGATTTTGGCCTCCTGGCCCAGCATGTCCCTCAAAGTGCTACTTAATTTACATGAGAAGGAAAACAATTGAGGCTAAGACAAAGTCATGACAGCCACAGTCACAGAGCTACAATCAGCACACAGTCCATGACAGCCACAGCCACAGAGCTACAACCGGCACACAGTCCAAACTCAGCAGAGGAGAGATGCGGAAGGAGCAGTCACTGGGGTCCCAGGTGGCCTGGCTCTAGGACAGGATGGTGACAGTGGCCTGCTGAGCGCAGCAAACACGCAGGTTCTGTGGCTGGCTCATCCGACTTCCCAGTCTAACCTTAAGCCCCAGAAACAGGGCAAGTGCTATCCGTCTGCACCGGAAGCAGGAGGCTAGAGAGTTAGTTAACTAAGTGAGACAGAAACGCCAGTTAGCTGGAGAGGGGAGGAAATGGGAAGCGGCTCCTGGGATTAGCGAGCCTCTGCGAACTCGCTGTTCAAAACCCGGGGAAGTATGTCAGGAGTTAATGTCCCCTAACAGGATCAATGGGGACAGATTTCTGCTTCAGAAACTGAAAGAGAAATTGCCATACTTCTCACTCTAATGCCTTTAAATTCACACACATCGAAAGGCCACAAGCATAGGAAGGCCAGACTCCCCGTAAACATCTTCTGGCATCACACAGTAAGCCTGGCTCTCCAAACACAACCTTACCAATGCCGGACGACAGGAGCAGATGGGGCAAAAGTAAGAAACACAATATCCAGCCTCAATATTACACCAAGTTTTTAGTTTAAAAAAAAAAAAAAAAGAACAACTTCTGCCAAGTAAGGTGTCTCCACCCTCACAGGGCAGGGAGACGGGCAGTTTTCCTCTTCTCTGTTAATAACAGGCTGAGAGAGACCGGAAGGCTCCCTGGCAGGTTGGGGGGGAGGGGCGCCCCACTCCTGAGAGACTCTGACAATTAATTTCAAGTGAGATGGGGCAGAGCTGAACCTTGGGAAGAAACGAAGGCTGTGAACAAGTGGCCTGGGAAGAGAGGGGCGCGGATGAAGAGTTAGGCCCCTCTGGAGGATGCAGGCCTAGTCTTCAGCTCTGACGTGAAGGAAGTCTGGCTTCCAGAGTTAGCAACATAACTCAGACATGCGCCCCGATCTGACGAGAACAGGGGTTGAAGTGGCAAGGGGAAAAAATAAATATACACAAAACAAGTACGTTCTTAACAGGCCTTGATGGTCATCTACGAAGGTGGGTATTTATAGGTTTTCAAGATGAGCCCCCTCAGCCTGACGTGGCTGCCAAGACAAAGACGTGCAAAGGCAGGGCACAGGCCCTTCAGGAAGCGAGTGCCTTGGCTCCTTACTGTTACACGAGTCAGCAATAAAAGCCCCGTGATCACACAACTCAGCGGCTCCGGTTCACCAGCTGCCAAGGCCGGAGCGCCTCCGCCAAGTTTATTACCTGCTTGGCCCTCTTCCTCGCCTCGTCCAGGGACCTCCCTCTCTCCACCAAGCGCTGCACCACCTTCTCCCACCGGCTCTGCACGCTGATGAGCAGGTTCTTAATGAGCACGACGTCCTGCTTCTGACTGAAATACTTCAGGTGGGTTCCAGTCTTATCCAGCTCGATTATCTGCTCACGGTGGGAATTCACTTCGTTGGCGAAGACCTTTTTCCACAGAAGAGAACATAATCAGAGACAAGGGGAGAGGAACTGACTTTAAAATGTGCGCACCTGAGGCTGACACTCATGTTAAAGGACGCGGGGAAAGGTCCCAGGTGAATCCAGAAGGAGTTAGTGGGGCAGCTGGGAACGAATACACTATATAAGTAATACAAAGTACATCGAAAACAGTTTCGCAGGGCAGTGGTGGCACATGCTTTAATCCCAGCACTTGGGAGGCAGAGGCAGGCGGATTGCTGAGTTTGAGGCCAGCCTGGTCTACTGAGTGAGTTCCAGGACAGCCAGGGCTATACAGAGAAACCCTGTCTCAGAAAAAGAAAAGAAAAGAGAAAAAAAAGTAAAGGAAAAAGAAAAGTTTCCAAATTACTGAACTGACTCTTCTGACAGGAAAGCACACGCTTTCTGAGGAGTTCCAACGTACCTTGTGCTCATCGATTTGAAACAAGATAGTGTCCAAGATAAGGCTTGGTCTAGAGGCCACGTTTAGAGTTTGCTCAGCCTGGGTAAGCCAGTTAATGAAGTCCTGGAGGGAGTTGTGGAAGTCCATGGCTAAGTGCAGGGCCTCTTCCAATTTGGTCTGTAAAGGAGAAGGACTTAAGTGTTTGGTGCTCGGTTTGCTCGTCGGTGTTTCAGCTAACCGGTGACATTCCTGCTGGCTGGGGTCACTGCCCTGTGAGGACACCGGGACTGTTCCATCAACGGTGGCCTGCCGTCTATTTCTAGCTGGTTGTTGCTTGTTGCGCTAAGCAAAATTACTGAGGGTTCCTAGATTATTTTGTGTTTGGAAAGGTGATAAAATGCATACGATCGCACAAATTACAATTTTTGTATCGGTTTTATGGGAGAGATTATCGAACGTAAGTACAATCGTTTCATTCTCTTGCTTAAATGTGTGATTAGAATACAATTTTTCATAACCTTAAACTTGTGTGGTTTGTGTGTGTGTGTGTGTGTGTGTGTGTGTGTGTGTGTGTATTATGTGTATGGATGCTTCGCCTGCATGTGTGTCTCAGATCCACTGGAGCTAGACTTACGGACAGCTTTGAGCTGCCGTGTGAGTATGGGAATTGAACCCGGACCTGTCGGAAGAATACCTGGCGCTCTTAACCACCGGGCTAACTCTCCAGCCCCGAGTGGTTCATATTTTTAAAAAGCACCAGAGTTTTTTAAAAACTGGAGCAATACGGGACCATGTGATTCATCTTTACCTGCATTGTATCACTGTTCTCTCGGCCTAGACTACTGTTTTTAACCTCATGAAACACCAAGTGTATGCAAAAAAACAAAACAAAACCAAAATCCAAAAACCAAAACCCCGAGGCCTCCTGACAGCTAGAAATGTGACCTGCCATGCTGGTCAGAGCACGCACCTTCTTCTCGTTGAGTTTGCTCTTCACGGATTCCCACTTCTCTTTCAGGTTGGTTATGTCCTGGTCAATGTTGGTCTCCGCAGATCTGGGACACCGTGCGAGCATCTGCTGCCCCCTCTGCATGAGGCTCTTGTACGTCTCTTCTTTGATGGCGAAGGCGGTGCAGACTTCCTACAACGAGACGGCCCTCATGTTATGCGGCTTGCCAGAGGACGGAACCTAACAGTAGCATTCTTTTACTTTTTCCAAAGGATTCGCCTGTAGTGTGTGTCAATGCTCTGCCTGCATGCGTGTGTTTCATGCCTGGTACCCGTGGAGGTCAGAAGAGGGTGAGGAGTCAGGTCTGGAGTTGCAGTTGGCTGTGAGCTACTGTGCAGGTGACTGGCACTGGACCCGGTCCTCTCTTACACCAGTGGGTGCTCGTAACCACCGAGCCCTCTTCCAGTTTCCAGAATCACATTTTTTGATAAGGTCCCTCCACTCTAAGCTCCTCCTCACACGTTCCTCCTCACGCTTGTTCATCTCTTTGGCTTATAGAGCAAACCTGGCAAACAGCTACACCATACTGATACTGAAATAGTGCCTATGCTTACAGTCACACACCTTGTCAGCCGAGAGAGCGACCACTGCGCGCTGCACGCTAAGGTCTAAGGCAATAATTAGCACGCTGTTAAGACCATTCTCCCTGCACAGTGACGAGTGAGATCTGTAATGGTGTGCTAACAACTTAACATCTCTGAGGAGTTGCCCCTCTGTAAGCTGAAACGTTTTTGTCCTTTTTATCACCATATAATAACTAAAAAAAAAAAAAAAATTGGTACAGTAAATTTAATCTTGTATTCAGAGAACATGAGATGGACAGAATACAATGACTCAGTATAGAAAGATACAAGTTGAAATAAAGACTGCCAAGTTACCGGGGCCACATTTGAGAAATCATTTATAAAACTTTAAATGTTGCCAATGAGAATGCTCTATATATCTTCTACAGTGAATAGAGGAAAATCCTGTTAAAATGGGAGGCATGCCACCAGTGACGCAATGGTCACAACTCATCAAAAGCTAAGGCAGCTTTCATTGCATCGATTGAACTATAACGTGGGCTGAATCACAGTTCTGATGGAAAGTTATATACTCTACATCTTACTGACATTTTCAACTTAATAATTTAAAAAAATGAGAGACAATTCCATAAAATTAATCACTTGAAATGCACTGTTCAGTGGCGTGAGCACAGTTATAATGTGGTCTCCCCATCACCACTAACTCCATCTTCATCAGCTAAAACCTTATTTCTTCATCTTTAAAAAACAGCACATTCCGGGCCGGAGAGATGGTTCAGTGGTTAAGAGCACTGACTGCGCTTCTAGAGGTCCTGAGTTCAATTCCCAGCAACCACATGGTGGCTCACAACCATCTGTGATGGGATCTGTTGCCCTTTTCTGAAGACGGTGACAATGTACTCACATATATAAAATAAGTAACTTAAAAAAAAAAAAGCACATTAAAAAAACAAAGTGCAGCCGGGCGTGGTGGCCCACACCTTTAATCCCAGCACTTGGAAGGCAGAGGCAGGCAGATTTCTGAGTTCGAGGCCAGCCTGGTCTACAGAGTGAGTTCCAGGACAGCCAGAGCTACACAGAGAAACCCTGTCTCGAAAAAACAAACAAACAAAAAAAACAAAAACAAAACAAACAAAAAAAAGTGCATTTTATAGTTTTGTTTTAAAAAAAGCATTAAATCCTGAAGCAGCCTCAGGGAAGTGAAAACTGGTTTTGTTCTTATCTTCATTTCCAGCACAATGAGAATGTGTTAGCACCACAACCAGATCAAAAGGAAACCACTCCCAGGGCATTATGCTTTCCGATCTGTTTGGAAAGATTTATTTAATTTTTAAATGTATGTGTTGGTCTGTGGGTTTTGTGTACCACATGCAAGCAGGGGCCCTCGGAGGCCGGAAGCAGGCATCTGGTATTCTGGATCTAGGCTTACAGGTGTTGTGCGCTGTCAGGTAGGTGCTGAGAAATGAACTCTGGTCTTGGAAGAACAATAAATCCTCTTTACTGCTCGGGCCGTCTCTCCAGGCCCGCTGCAGTTTTTGTTGTTGCTTTTCTGTTTATTTGTTTGTCTGTTTTTAAACGTGAAATTTTTAGTCAAAGAAATCACATAGGGTTACATGAAGTTCATCCTGTGTATCCTTATGCAAACTAAGTTATTTTATACAGAGTGGTTTTCTGAAATTTTAAAGGTAAGTTCTCTGCTTGAAAGTTCTTGCAATCTTTTAAAGTGTAACATTCTGGAGACAGAATCCATTATTAGTTAACAAGTAATGAACTAGGTGGAAGCTATGTCAGACTGTCCAGGGAAGTAGGGAACTATGGGAAAGCCATTCAGGGTTTCACAATGACAGGCACTCTGAGGTCACGCAGTGGCTGGCAAGACTGTTCTGCACGCAAATGGGTCTGGCCCAGCTGCGAGCAGCAAACCCAAACCACAGGATTACATGAATTACTCGCACATGGTTACTGTATTGATTATAATTATATTAAATTATCAAACTATTTTAGAGAAGTGTCTTTATACTTCAGGGAATAACAGTTTATAACTGATACAATGCTCGGTTTGTTACACACACACACACACACACACACACACACACACACACGGGCTCAGAACTGCTAGACTTCTTTAAAAGCTTTTTTTAACCTCTGAGACAGACTCTTAACTTGAAACATTTAATCGCTAAATGGTGCTGTTTCTAGCATTTACACATAGTGATTTCTGCCACGAAACCTAATTTTTTAACTGTACCATCCTCCATTGTTATGTATGCATGACCAGGGCGAGGGCTGCACAACATACGGTACGTACCATATGTGCGTTAAGCTGCTCCCTGGCGGTCTCCGGGAGCCCTCCCAGAGGTTTGGATGCTAGGAGGTGACGCTCCGTGTCAGTCAGCCACTGCTGCAAGTCTTCGATTTCACCGTGGAACCCTTTGGCCTGCAGTGACAGGTGGTTTTAAGTTTGTGTCACAAATGCTATCACTTTCCAGCAAGGTCAAAAGGGCCCCAGCCTGCTAAGCCGTCTCTGCGCCTCATTAGGAAGCCGGGTCCCAGGCCCAGTGGCTCACTGAGGGTATTAGGCTATTAGGCTAAGAACTGGAGCCCCGCCTCCTCATCAGCTCTATTCTTTATCTCAATTATTTTTACTCCTCTCTTTAATGCATCAACTTTGAACCTGCACCCGAGGGCTAGTGGGCCCACCCTCGCCACTTCGGCCTCGCCACCGCCCGCCCGGACTCTGTCCTCTTCAGTCACCTGGCGCAAGGCGCTGTCCAGCTGCTGCTTCCTCTGATCTGTTTTTTCCAAAATGTCCTGCCAGCGCTGATTTAGAATCCTGAGCTTGTACTGGAGGTTGCTCGCTTCTTCGCCCTCACTTGACGCGATGAGATCATTTCCTGCTTTGTTGACGGCTTCCACGGTGGACTGGTGGGCTAAGACGTCATTTTGGAGCACCTGAAAACGTTAGCGTGATCAGTCACTGGAAATCACGGTAACAGAGAGGGAGGGGCCTCCTGTATCCCACGCAAGCCTTGAACTCAACACGTAGCTAAAGACACTGAAATTCCTTGTTTTTATTTTGTTTGTTGTTTTGTTCTGCTGCGTAACCCTGGCAGTCCTTGGATTTGCTCTGTAGACCAAGCTGGCCCCGAGCTCACCTCGATCTACCTGTTTTTGAGTCCCAAGGGCTAGGGTCGAAGGTGTGCGCCACCGCTGCCCAGCTGGCTTTTTCCACCTCCTGAGCGCTGGGAATACAGGTGTGTGATGTCACATCCGGTCTTAGGTACAGCCAAGGGATGAATCCTCGGTCCTTCTGCATGCTGGGTGAGGAGCCTAGCACCTGAACTACACCTTTAGTCCTCTGTACCTGTTTCATTTTCTTCATGTGAATCCTTCTGAAGCCAAAGCCTCAGATCAGGTGTTAAAGTAACACCCTTCCTTCCCTCCAAGTCTGTGGCTTCCTAGATGGGCACACACTTTGAGTTGACCGGCAGTCTCAAAGGGAGTGTACAAACAGTGACAGCTGTTCCCACTGGAATGACCTCGTAAATGATACAGGACATACTTCTGTACAGATTATAATTTGATGATTAAAACATTTTCATTGATTTAAGTCTATTTTAATTCAACTTAATCGAATGTCTTAAGGGATACTTTTACTCCTCTATACTCATTACAGCATTATCACATATCTAAGACACATGTTTTATAATGACTGTTTTGATAGAAGCAATGCATTACTTTATTCTCTCACTGAGGGGATGCTGGAACTACTGACTCCTTCGCCTAGCGAGAGCTGAGAGTTCACTCTAACCCTACCCTACCACTCGCATGTGTACTGTGCACCATTGGGAAAAGAACGTCATCTCTCATCCTATGTACGACATCGCACATCTGGAGGGTAACCCAGACCCGGGAGGCTTTCCAGATGAGACAGGCGGCTCCCAGAGTATTCTTTCTCTGGTGATTGGTCGACTAGGTTTCTGAGGCATCTGATGACTCAGAGTTTTCCAGAGGCACAAACCTGACTTGAGTAAGGAGCCAGGCTCTGCAAAGCATGCTCTTTGACATGTTTACAGCAGGAAACACTTCCTCTAGGCCTGGGACTTAAATACTGTCGGTGTCTACATCTATAGGACAGTTCTACAGAATTCCTTCCTCTGATGCTCGAGGCAGGGGGGACTGCAGAGCAGAGGGCAGGAACTTTCTTTCAGCCTTGGTTTTGGCAACCCCAAGTCACTATACACTGGTCTCTCACGAATGAAAGGCAAGAAGGCAAGAGGGCCTGTTTCTTAGTCACATGAACAGAGTTAAAAGGTTCCCACCGATCTCCAGCCGAGATAACCGGGCTGGGTGTCTGACTTTCCACCCCACTACACACCGTTCTAATCACTGGTCCTTTTAAGACAATTGCCAGATTTCCTAAGATGTAAATGCTTCTATAAACTCATTCCAATGAGAACAAGCCTAGTTTGTTTTTATAAGAGTTGTTCTGGCAAGTTACTGCTGCCCAGAGGCCCAGACACGTTAAGGGCCCTGGTAAGAAAATGACCTTTTCAGGCTGTCAGTGTTTAGGCTGTTTCCTCCAGTCTTAGAAAGTGTTGGGTGTTAACTTAGTGATGGGACCGGGTGGGGGGGTGTTAGATCTCTGGTGTTTGCCATGCAGCCCTATTGCCCTCCCTACATTGGATAACTGTTACCCAGTGCTGGCGAGGAGACACTTTCACGGAGCCCTCCCAAGGCGGCAGGACCCTTCCTTCCAGCAGTTTAAAGGCAGACAACCCCTGTCGAGATCACAGAGTTAGGGCCTCGGACGTTCACGGTTACGTACGTGATGCTTGGCGAGTTCGATCTCGATGGCTTTCGGGTCTCCCCCGACCGGCTTCTGCTCGCTCAGCAAGCCCTTGGTGTTCGTCAGCCAGGCGAGGAGCTCGTCCAGGGCGTGCTGGAACTGACCCAGCGCCAAGAGCGCCCCCTCGAGCTTGTGCTGCCGAGAAGCAGAGAGGACACATCGGCTTAGACCCCGGCCCCGGGAGCGGTGCGCACCGACCAGACAAGGGCAAAGGCCCACTGG
This sequence comes from Apodemus agrarius, assembly GCA_964023405.1. Lineage (NCBI taxonomy): Eukaryota > Metazoa > Chordata > Mammalia > Rodentia > Muridae > Apodemus > Apodemus agrarius. The sequence continues at coordinate 10,507,381 of OZ030014.1, forward strand.
GGAACGACGGCCAGGCACCTCCTCACGGCGCACGAATCTACTCATATTGGTCAACAACTCCAATATGGTGTGTGTGTGTGTGTGTGTGTGTGTGTGTGTAAATACAGCACAAACGGGAGAATTTTAACAAGACGATTTAGGTGCTTCTGAAGTTTACTGATATTAAGTGCTGACTCCATTTTTAACAGTGGTTTGGTGTTACTGTCGGAGCGTCCACTGCGTGCGCCCAGCTCCTGGTGCTTACCTGTCTGCTGACGATCCGCTCGTCCAGACTGTCCCATATCAACTTGAGCTCCATCAGCGGGTCCTGGACCGTGTGCTTGTCAGCCTCCTCCGTCACCTTCCTCAGCAGCAGCTCCGCCTGATGGTTCAGCCTCTCCATTTCTATCTGCTGCTGATAGGCTTCCGACTTAAATTGCTGTGAAAAACAAAAACAGACGCCAGAGGAACGCTTAAGAAAATAAAAGCAGAAATGCCTCTAAAGCTCACATGTCCCATGGACAGCAGAAGGGGCAGATTTTTCTCTCTTTTATTCAATGGCTTATGAACAGTTTGACTTTTTAGTCTGCACAGTAAAACTTAATACATCCCATGGAAAAACATTTTTTAATATCTGATTTTATATTAGTGCATATGAAACCCTAGAAACGACACCTTTAAGGAATTTAGTAATTCCTGATCTCAGGCAGGCACATAATATGCATTCCCTCATAATTCCCATGTTTTTACAGCTGTGTGGTATTTGTTAATAATGACTCCTATGTCCCACTGTTAGTACGAAATAAGTTATAGTTATTATAATTAACACTTGCAGAAAGGGTCTTGATACATAGCTCTTGGTGGCCTTTTACTGCTATTTTGCTCAGGCTTCCCTCAGACCCATGGCAATCCTCCTGCCTCAGCCTCACAAGTATGGGCTCTGCAGATCTGAGCATCACGCGTGGCTTTAGAATAACATCCTTCTCCCCGCTCCTTCCCACATGACTGACAGGCACTTAATGATCCTCGTCTTGCCAACCAACATTTTATTAACAATAGAAAATATTTTTTTTGAATCTCTGATATTCTTTAGTGGCTGATATTACAATGATATATCAATTACACTGATTGTAACAGACTACTGAATAATGAGGCACATTATAAAAGTCTCAATGGCATGATCCAAATTTGCCTCCCTCCCCCAAATACACCTACCCTTCATTCAGACCAGAGGATATCTGAGGGGCTGTATGTCAAAACGTAGAGGTATAGCTGCTTTTAAGTATATAGCTTTTGGAGTGAGTTACACTAATCTTGCCCCGCCCCCTTTGCTTATTTGTAATTCTATAAAGGGTAAGAAATGATTAAAATAAAAGTCTTTCTTTCTTTCTTTCTTCCTTCCTTCCTTCCTTCCTTCCTTCCTTCCTTCCTTCCTTCCTTTCTTTCTTTTTTTTTAAACAAGCACCTCTTTATATTTCCTATGTGTAGATATTATTCTAAATCAACTTCAGGGCCCGGGAAATGGATCAGTGGGAAGGTGCTGGCCACCAGGCCTGACCACCTGAGTCTGACTCCTGCTCTCTGACCTCCTTACCTATAGGGTACCCTCGTGTGCAAACACAAACACACATGTTAATAAATATGTGCAACAGAAATACATAGCACAGTTTGGGGGTCGTATGTAATGTCTCGCTCATGTCGACTGAGTGATTAAGTGGGAAACCCAGGGAGTCAGTGACTTCCGGAACTTACAGGCAGTTCCTTACCGACCGGGACCCCCGCACCTACCTTCAGCTCTTCGATCTGCTGTTTGACCGTCTCCAGGTCTGTCCCGATGGGAGACATGGTGGCTAACTTGTTGCCTGCGATATCAACCCAGTCGAATATTGCCTGCAAGACACATTTTCCTCATGTAAGCACAGTGGCTCTGAAGGCCTCAGCTCTGGGGTTACAGGGATGGGCAAGAAGAGCTCAAAGACGCTACGAAAGGCGCAGGCCGGCCTCACGAGAGCTTTAATATTAAAAATCAGAGTCTAGCTGGCTGAAACTTTTAAAAACGAAGAGCGTTTACCCAAATAAAAGCAGTAATATAAAACAGCTCCTCAAATACCAAGTAAATGTCACCTCCAATTCGGCATCAAAGCTGGCAAAAGGGAATCCTATTCTTAAATTATCAAGCACTTTCAGAGAAAAGTTCATTTGAGAACGTACATATATACATATATTCAGTCACAAAAGTGGAATATCCTATTTGCTTATTTAAAAATATACTATAAGAAAAAGATCCAAATGTATCTATTATTCAAAGAACCAAGACACTCACTGTTCAGAGGCTGGTCTAACCTTCCCGCCCCTACATTCCCTTACAATCCTGCTCATACATGTAATTAAGGGTACCATGACTGCAAAAGGCTTCACAGTCCCCCACTTTCTCCGTTCCTTCAAGGTTTCTACACATTTTACAAGGCTTAACACACTTTTTTTTTTTTTTTGGGTAGTGAATGTATAACAGAATTATTTTACATTTAATGAAGTTGACAGAAGAGAACCCTTATACACTATCTGATACGCTTAAACAACCGTTAACCAATTCCCAGCAGCAACCTGAGAAGAAAAGGAATCTCACTTTATTATAATCAAGCCTTGAGCCTTACGGGATACCTAGTATCACATTACAGCTTGCAGAGAGCCTTATTGGGGTGCCGTGCCACCTGGAATTTTAATCTTAGGGTGGAATGAATGAAGCAGGCTTCAGGCAAGATTCTGGGCTTGGACAAAGAAGTGGGCTCAGGTATTTTGGTCATTCTCCAAGCGCTTGGAGACAACTGTCACAGGACTTTGCTTACTGCCTTGACCATTTTCTGTGTGTTGTCTTGCTTGTTCCTCATCTTTTTTTTTTTTTTTTTTTTATTTGGTTTTTTCTCGACAGGGTTTCTCTGTATAGCCCTGGCTGTCCTGGAACTCACTCTGCAGACCAGGCTGGCCTCGAACTCAGAAATCTGCCTGCCTCTGCCTCCCAAGTGCTGGGATTACAGGCGTGCGCCACCACCGCCGCCGCCGCCGCCGCCGCCACCACCACCACCACCACCGCCCGGCTCTTGTTCCTCATTGTACTACTATTGCTCTTAATACCAGCAAGTAATTAACATGGTATAAAAGAGGATTGGAAAAAATTAAACCCGCCCTTCGGTCTCAGAATTGACTGGGGGTCATGCTACAGTGTTGTCTAATCATCTTTTTTCTTTCTAATCCTCGCTCCTGCGCTGGAGAACCTGCTGACCGACTGACCGGGCTTTGTCAACAGCTGCAGTAATACGACTTGGTTAACTCCGGTTGCCATTCCTGACCGGCTGGACCTGGGATGGAGCTGACTGTGGGTGAGGGGTCTGTCCCATCACAGCGCCTTGCCCATGGCTCCCACGTGACCCTGTGCATAGCAGTCACTTCTCCAGCCATGGAGAACAACCCTACTCAAAACATTCGCCCTTGTGACGTAGTGTCCCCCACACAGAGTGGGAGCCCAGTGGGGTAGCACTGGCCACTCATTACTGAAGCGGGAAATCATTACTTTGCCCGTGCAAGTGTATACACGCGTGTGGGGGTCGCAATGAGGTATTATTTGTCATGAAAAGTTATCACGTGTATTTCCAAAGTCCCCAGCCCTTCCAGCTGGCGTAAAGCCTAGCTGGAGATATTTATTTTTATAGACATAGGAAGAAGTGGCATACCGAAAGAGGTTTTAAAAACATGTTCTCATGTGAGCTTTAAAAATAATATTCACTTCAGTGTTATGGAAATCCTTGAGAGAGGGTTTTTCCACGCAGGAAGAAGTATGGCAGACTAAACTCCTGCCAACCTGTTAGGAAACAGGAGCACGGGGAGGGAGGCAGAGGAGGTATACCCTGAGCTTGCCTGAAGAGAAGCTGAATATTAAGAATCGGTTTCTGACCGGCTAATGAAGCAAACGGGAACCTTGAAGAGACGTGACAGACAACAATCTTAACGATTATGTAGATGGAAAAGAAGAAAGCACCTTGATCCGGGCCAGTTACGAGCCAATAAAATAGAATTCTATTTCGGTACCCGGGGAGAGCACTGGCTTCGAGGCGGTTCTCTTCAGCTCTGACTTGGGTTGAACTTGGTGGTATTTTTAGCCCGTGTTTACCTCTTCCATCTCACTTCACTCAGCCTTAGAACAGAACTCCGCCTCGGCCTGTCACGTCACTGCCCCGTGCTCAACAATTTATGGAAGACACAGTGTGGGAATATTTACTTTCACTTGAAAAAAGAAAACCATTAGAACACTTCTTTTCAAAGCAGATTTCACGGACGCGTGTAATAATTAATCATCGTTCAGACGGATGTATATCCCGTATGCCTGAGAGGTAAGAAATATCTTCTAAGACTGAGTCAGAGTAGTTTGGCTACGGGAGCAGATTTGTCTGTAGCTGCGCACAGTCGCCGTGCTGGGCTGAAACCAGCGTCGGGGCACAGACATCAAAGAGCGTGATTCCTGCTTCCGGCGGAGACCGGCGGGCGTGGCGGCCACCTCACCTGCAATCCGTCCTGGTACTGCACGGCCGCCTGCATGGCCTCCTCCAGCTTGTCCACCCTGTCCTTCCAAGCTTTGTTTAGAGAATCCCATGCCGAATTTAACTGCAAAACAAACAGTAGAGTCCTTTCAGTGCCAAATCTGTACTTCTGACTACCGGTTAAAAAAAAAAAAAAAGGGTGTGGCTCGGCTAAGTCCCGAGGAAGGTGTTCTTACGAACAAGTGGCAGGTACCTCGTCTATGCTCTTCTTGACGATGGGCTTGTCGGGCTCCCCGCAGGCGGCGATGAGCTCCGAGCCCAGCGTGACGACCATGTCCAGCTCCTCCTGCAGCCCATCGATCTCCTCCCTTATTGCCTGGAAGTCACAGCAGAGCCTCAGAACACCGCGTAAAGCCACACCACAACCAAGACGAGGGGTCACGAGGGGTGGCCCGAGGGGTCATGAGGGGTGGCCCGGGGTGGTGGTGTTGGGGGGGCTCCTACATGAGGTTAGCAGTGTTTTGCTTTCTTTTACTTCCCAAGCTCATATGGTCATTTTTTGGAATGTGAAAACAACAAAAAAATATTTTAGAGAAAATAGTATCCTCTAATGCCAAATCTTTACTATAAAGATGAAAATAACTTTGGCGAAATACCAGAGCAATTTAAAAAATAACCGCAATACTGTAAAGCACCAAACACATTCTGATTTTCTCAAGTAGCTTGCTTGTTATGTGTTCCAAAGAGACACCAGTCAACTATGTAGACAAAGACTCTATGCAAAGCAACATTGGGAAACTCATGCTAACCCAGCTTTGGGGTCCCAGGCATTACCATAGGTAGGATCTGTCAACCCTACCTTGCACGGTCACAGTTAAACACACCCACTCGGTAATGAGTACTGAACAGGCATGAGCAAAGCCCCAAATCAAACATCTGAGGAGGATACATTTGCTTATTCTTCTTCAAGGCTCCACAGCCTTGAAAACAATTCAGAAACAATTCAGCTAAGAACCCGAGAAAGGAAGTACACAGGGTGGGTAATAAACCAACCAGCCCTTGAAGCTTATCCAGGGGGGTTGGGGAGGATGGCGCAGAAACGACCAGTGAGGTGAGGAACAAGACTACAGAAGAGCACTGGGTTAAAGGAGCCGAGGAACTCTGTGGTAGCAGGACAGAGACAGCAGCAAGACTGGGGGCCAGCAAGGAGAGACATCTGTCTTTACGTTACTCGTGTGTGTGTGTGTGTGTGTGTGTGTGTGTGTGTGTGTGCACTCTGACACAGACATGAGCAGTGTGGGTTGGTATGGAGGGATGATCTTATAGACAGTCTCCAAGTGGGCCCACAATACCTTGGAACCCACTAAGTGTTAAGAACCAGATACAGGTTTTAACAGGCCTGGGGGCGCTGTCTCTCTGCTCTTTGCTCTTTTCTTTGTAGTTGAACTGAGGTCTGTTACTTACCTCTGCTGCTTCCTGCTGCTGCTTTACCACCGAGGGGTCGATTCCGGGATCCTCCAGGTCCCGGATAAAATCCTGGGTGTCTTTGGTGGTGACGACCAGTGACATGTGATCACACCAGAATTTCTCTGCTAGTTCCATCACATCCAGCAGTTTGGCTTCCCGTTCTTCTACCAGCGTGTGAATGCTTCCCCAGATGGAAACCATTTGGTCCAACTTATCCTGCACAGCTACAAAGCAAAACAGTGTCGGTGAACATGCTGGTTACCCTCACATAAGCAAAAGCAGGACTTCAGCTCAGAGGGCAAGCAGTTACTCCACCTGTTATCAAACACATAGACTGGACCAGGTTTTCGCCAACTGCCGTATACACGTAATCGCTGGGCCCAAACCCACCACACACAACGCAGAACCTATGGGTCCACTCTGGCTGTGCCAACGCACCTCCTTATAAAAGTAGATGTGTGAAGCTACACAGGCTCAGAGTAGACTCAAGTTTACCAAGTTTCAAGCTCACAAAGGCTGGCGTAAATCCCAAAGGCAGTAAGTAACTAGCCTAAGATCTATTTTCTTGCGCTCTCCAAGAATGGTCTGATTTCTACTATATGAGTACTCTCTTCCCCGTGGCCCACAGATCACAACTCTACAATGTGTGTGGCTACGGTTGCATGCTAGATAAGATACCAAGGCTGTCTCCCCAGCTTTGACCTTATTAGCCTGAGTGGCTCAGAGAACCCACGGTCTTTACATGACCGCATTCTGTTTTCAACCAGTTGCTTTCGCAAACCGAGGAAGGCAGCACAGGACTTTGGGAAGCAACACATCCCAGTGCTAACGTTTCAAAGACCCGGCGTTCTCTCAGGCAGCTAGGCTGTTGGTGAACAGCCTATGAAATCTAGAGCTGTTTTGAAGGTAAGCTTGAGGCCAGGGGTGGTGATGTGCCTGCAATCCCAGTGCTTGGGAGGTAGAGGCAGGTTGGTTTCTAAGTTTGAGGCTAGCCTGGTCTACATGGCTAGCTCCAGGCTACAGATGGATGGATGGATGGATGGATGGACAGACAGACCATGTCTCAAACAAAACAAAACACCAAAATAAGCAAGCACTCAAGCAGACAAGAAGTCTGAGCCTGTCTCGTCACCTTTGGCAGATCTGTCTTTCTCGGTGCCCTCAGACCTGGCGATCATCTCCTGTCCCCTCTGCCTCAGAGTCTCGTACAGCGGCTGCAGCTTCTCCATGTCCACGGACACGCTCTTATTTTCACCAATCTGCTCCTTGATCTTCTCAACCTCGGCGGAGATGGAGGGTGGCTGCCGCAGGCGCTCCGCGATGCGCTCCAGGCTCTCGAGGATCTGGTCGATCTTGTCGTGAAACTGCGGGTTGGAAAGACTGTTGATACCCACGTCACACATAAACTGCACTCCCTGCCCCAAACTAAAAGCTGAAGACCCTTTGCTGTCGTTTCCACCCAGAGAGTGACATTCGGCCGGGGCATGAAGCCAAGGCTAAAGTGACAAGGTTTCCCACCGACAACCGAATGCATTCATTAAGAAGCCATTTACACCCCTTTTTGTAGCAATATGAATCTTAACCTGACGTTTAATTTTATCACAATTAACCATCTTTTTTTGACTGCCAGAACTGAGTATTCATTCTGAAATCCTAAAATGTATGAGTACACGCACAACTCATAGTTATTGATTAGGTGGTCTAATTAGGTCCAAGGGATTTCTTGAGTTATACATTTCCTCAATTGAGAACATAGAATTAAATAAAATAAAAATATATTCAATGTTCTATCTCAGGTTTGTATGATTTAAGAGGAAGTTTAACCAGGGGTCCGGGAAAATGCTTGCATGCTCGGGTATGGGGAAGAAATGAATTCTTTCCCTAGTGTGGAGAGGATTACCTGGGTGGACTGAGATATGGCCTCATCCAGGACCACAGCTCGCTTTTTGACATCTTCTTTGATTTGACTGTACAGGGTGTCGGCTGCCACATACTTTTCTTGGATATAAACGCCTTCCTTTGGGCTCAGTTCCAGGAGCTGCGGCCCGGTCTTGTTCATCTTATCTATGTGAGGCTTGTGCTCAGCTATCAGCTCTCGCAGTTGCTGTAATGAGTCAAACATCAGCACCTCACACCTCCATATTACAGCCGGCCACACCTCCAATGCACCCAGCTGGTGAGAACCCCTAAACAAGTGCCCTCCACACCTCAAGGCATGGGTCCGGGCCTCTGCCAGGAGGAGGAACCCCAGCACAAGACCAGACGATGTCCAGTTGTGCGTCTGTCAGGGGACAGGCAGTAATGGCCCTAAAGGAAAGAGCAAGAGCTGCCCGCTTTTACACGAGCATTGCATCGTCTGCAGAGAAGGAGCCGAGCCAGGGCTCTCGGGGCTTCCTTTTGCACATCCATAACACATGCAGAATCCAGTGGGGGAGGGGACCTCAAGAACAGGAAGAATCTCGGGACGGGAGGGAAGAAAGACACGGTCTGATACAGGGATTAAAACAAAACAAAACAAAACAAAACCCAGAGGTATGCTCTTTATTTACATTTCAAATGTTATCCCCTTTCCTCATTTTCCCTCCGAAAATCCCCTATATCCCATCCCCCCCCCCACCATGCTCACCGACCCACCTACTCCTGCTTCCCTGTCCTGGCATTCCCCTACACTGTGGCATTGAGCCTTCACAGGACCAAGGGCCTCTCCTCCCTTTGCTGTCCAACAAGGCCATGCTCTTCTACATATGCAGCTGGAGACATGGGTCCCTCCATGTGTACTCTTTGGTTGGTGGTTTAGTGTGGGAGCTCTGGGAGCACTGGTTGGTTCATATTGTTGTTCCTCCTATGGGGCTGCAAACCCCTTCAGCTCCTTCAGTCCTTTCTCTAGCTCCCCCACTGGGGACCCTGTGCTCAATCCAGTGGTTGGCTGAGAGTATTTCCCTCTGTATTTGTCAAGAGACCACTATAGCAGGCTCCTGTCAGCAAGCACTTGTTGGCATCTATAACATTTGAGATATAAATAAAGAAAATATCTAATAACAAAATAAATGTTAAAAAAAAAAAGCTTCAGAGGAATGAGGGTGAGGTGAGCCCACAGACACAGTAGTCACACACATACCCATTCATACATCACGATCTATGTGGCATATGGGTATTGAAGTCACTGGTTCATTTCTATGAGTTATCAGTTATGTGTGCGTGTAGCTGCGGGCAGGGTGGGGAGCTGCCTCAAGGGTACTGAGAGCTTAAACCAGCTTAGACCGGCACCAGCGCTCAGCCACCAGGCCGTCTCTCCCGGTCCTGTGTGCGCCTGTTGACTCGTAAACATTTCAAGGGTCAGAGAGTAAACACACAGCGATATACTGAGCATCACTGCAAGGTGTATTTAAAGAAAACACGTGTCATATTAAACGCTGCTTGATTCTGTCCTCTGGTTGGGAGACATACGACGTTTACGCTGGTGAGTGGAGCTGGAATTTAAGAGGAGTCACTTCCGGCAGGGCCGGAGTCAGAATAAATCTGAGACCTCCGAGGAGAGCAGTTCATGGGGCCACTCCAGAACCGTCGGCACGGGCCACCAACCCATTCTCAGTGAGCCTTTTCCTGTGAGCAGCTCTCCTGCCACCCTGTAAGATGTGGGGGGCTTCCACTTGCCCCTCGCCAGCCGCCCACTGTCCTCACCGGGGCTGTCTCAACTCCAGCCTCTATCTAGCAGGGGCTTCCCAGAGGGAGCACACGCAGGAGAGGAAGGCTAGAGATAATCTACAGGTGCTCAGCTGCTTTGGGGGTTTTTCTGAAGGCTACTGAAAATCTTTCCACACACAAAATCAATGATAAAAATGTGTGTGTGTGTGTGTGTGTGTGTGTGTGTGTGTGTGTAGGGGGATATCTACGCTAACATGCTGCCCGTAAGGGAGGGAGAGTCGCAGTGGCGTTCTGCTCCACGGGCGGTTTGGTCTAGATCTTATCTTCATGCCATCTCCTCCTTGTGGCGGTTTACAGAATGGAGGTGGTAACAGTCCCATCGGGCGACATGGAATCCCACGGGAAAGACTGATGGTATTATACATGTTCCAAGTTTGTATTCCAGAAGGCACCCTTGATAAAGAACCCGATACTCTAGAACCGAAGACTCTCACGTGCAAGGGCTCAGCTGAGGTTTCCGGAACTGCCTGGCCATCTGCTCTGTGCAGTGCTGCTGAGGAGAACTTAAGCTAGGAGCCCCGTGCAGGCTTTTGCAGGACGTTCTGTGACAGGCCAGGGAGCGCTGGCCAGGCGCTCCCTCAGGTGCCCGTGTGTATGAGCAGACGGCCTTTGGTGGTGGTATACACCTGTAACACCAGCAGTCAGGAGGCTGAGGCAGGGGGATGGTGAGTTTGAAGATGGCCTGGATTACACAGAGAGATCCTCTCTCAGGGGTGGGAGGTGGCGGCCATATGCCTTTGCCTGTGTGTTACCCAGTAATTCTTGAGGTCATCATGCTGGAGAAATGTCATGTGACGTACAGGCCTTTATGATAGCATAGCCTCTGGGGGCTATTCTCATTTCTAGATACATCTTCCCCCAAACAGTAGATATGGAAACAGGAAATGGTGTTCTAGAGAGCTACAAAATAACATTTCCTATGGACAGTGTGCAGACGTGGCTATAACATATTTGCCTTTATCCTCATATGTATAACCATGAGTTTGTTTTGCACCTTCAGAGATTATGAAAACTAAGAAGTCAATCCAATTTTTAAAAATCTAGGCAACAAGCCATTTCCTGCCACTACGTGTTTATTCTAAAAGCGGTTATTTGAGTCGCATATGACAGAGATGTTCGTGATCCACCTTATCCTGAGAGTCCCTCAGTGACCAGCCACCAGGATTTCTGAGGCAACAAAACTTCATGCTGAAGAGAAATTCAGTTCCACCTCATTTTAAAGCGTTTCGCTAGCTCAATGATTTAGATACTCCATAAACATTTAACTTTGCCTTAAGCTGCTTTTATAAACTCTCCTCTGTGTATGAATGTCAGAGAGTCTTCCGTGTTTAACAGAGTGACGGAGCTTGACGGGAGGAGCTGGGGATTAGTCAGTTGGGAGAGCATCTGCTACTCCAGATACAGAGGCCCTGGGTTCGATTCCCAGCACCCACACGGCAGTTCACGACTGTCCAAATCTCCAGTCCCAGAGTATGCAACTCCTACTTCTGTATCTTCTAAAATACACGGCCACACCTCCTGGGTTGGCTCTCAGCACCGCCTCCTGACTAGCTCTAGAATACACTGTGTGCAGACCAAGGAGAGCAACCAGACATGTCCAGGGCTGCAGATCTTCTGAGGTGGGAGCCCTCTCCCAAGCACATTCTCCTGAGTTCCCAGTGACACTGACAGTTAAGCGTCTGCTAGGGAGGGCTTCATGAGGCCAGTGTCCCACGGATGCTTCACATACCTAGGCCACCCCTTCGGTGTTCCACAGAGCAGAGGCGGGGAGGGCCGCTAGCTTCCTCAACGCTGTTTTGACAGAGGCACGCCATTGTGCATTTTCTCAGAACTCAAGGGCTCTGCATGCATGATGGCGTCTCTGTCCACTTCTAATCTGGCTTCTAATACTTTAGATGGCTCTGACCACTATGTAACGTATTGAGCATAGAATGTAATCAACGTATATGTACGTGGGATGCAATTCAAAGCACATGGTTGGAAGCATCTTAAAAGCTCATGTCGCTAGCACGTGAATAAAATGGTGCTCCTTTCCTACCCAGAAGGGCTGCGGTATACACTATCCTAAGGTTGGTATGGGGGTCATGTGTACACAGCGTGTGACAGGTACCCAGCTGTGAGGGAGTGCCGACCACACACACCACAGCATCGCTACTAAAACGACCGGTTTCTGTAGGGCGTGTGTAGCGGCACTTCAGACACCCCACTGGAGACCACCTTCCCGGGAAAGGGATCTCCCGTCCTCACCCGATGCTCCTCCTGCTGTCTCCTCAGAGTCTCGTACTCCAGGGCTGGGGCAGGCAGCTGGGAGATGATTCGCTGTGTTTCTGTCAGCCACGGCCAAAGTTCCTCATAGGTCTCCCAGAACTGGCTCACGAGGGACTGCGCCCGCTCCAGCTGCAGGTGCCTCTCTGAGTTGATCTGGCAGACGGCGTCGTACTTCTTCAAGACTTTGTCCAGTTTTTTCTAGAAACCAAGATGAGGAAACGTGCGTGTCAGGCTGGTGGTGTGGCTGAGTATGTTTTGACCAGTTCTGCATGTTTGTCACAGGGAGGGCAGGTGTACGTGAAGTGAATAAATATGAAATCTGTTCAGGTTGGCTGTCTCTATGCATGTGTTCATGCTAATAAATGAGGGCGCTCGAACTGTTATGCTCAGGGACTGAGGTCCAGGAAGCAGAACTCCCCAGGACTCCTACAAAGCTAGAAAGCAAGTTTCACACAAGTCTACCAACAGTTACATGATGAACTAAGGGAAAAGAAAGATTACCGTTCACAAATGGAATCGTAAAAACAAAGATCAGTTAAACATAAAATCAACTACACACACGGGAACCAAAGTAGGTCATGGTGCTATAGATAATCCACAATTTCATGTGTGCTCTGGCTGAAAGAGAAATGTACTTTATCTAAAATGTAATTTGAGGCATGGATGTTTCTTTATCTTTATTTTTTTGGGGGGTCCATATTTACTGTAAGATTAGCATGCAGTCATTTCTTTAAGCTCCCCTAGATATCTGTATATAAGTCAAGCTAATCCCTATTACCTATGGATGGTTTGCTATCAACCTGCAGAATTATTAAAACTACATACACCGACTGCTTCCTTAGCAACTTAGCTCACAGTTCTCCACTGGCTTCAAGTAACTTCACACAGAATGAAGAGCTATGTATTTCGGGTTTTGTTTCAGCTTAAACGCTACAAACGTTCTGGGGGCCTATGAGCCACAGACGCCATACCTTATAACTGGCATAAGCCGGCGTGCCATCAGAACAGTACTACAATCGATAATAACTAGACTGGTTGGATAGTCAACGCGGGTCAGTTAAGGAAACTTTAGTAGCTCAGATGTATTAATGTAGATGGTCCTGTCAGGGACATGTCTCCATGGCTGTTCTGTAACCTTAAAATGATGCTTGACTTAAACATATAATGACTCTGTTGCTTAAACAGCAGCCGCAGATACAAAGTGTCCTTCTAGAACTCAGCGCTCAAGCAGGTGCTCAGGGGATGCTACTCATCTGGAGTTCACTGCCCAGCCTTCAGACAAGGTGATACCTTCATGGACTGCTTCTCCTCTTCGCTGGATGTGGCCATGATTTTATGCCCAGATGTCACAAGTTCATCGATGATGTCTTTGTGTCTCAAGATATCCATGGTGAAAGCCTGGAATTTACCCAACAAAGACAAAATACAAAGACACGGTGTGACTGGGTGAAGGACGGCGAGCCAGCGAAGGAGCTGAAAACAGCGAGTTACACTGACAGGCTCTCGGGAAGCAAGACCACGCGGGTCTAGAGCCTGGCAGCAGAGCTCAGACAGCGACTGAAGATGCATTTCCTCACCTTTTGAGCCTGCAGCTGAGCGGAGGTCTGGTCTTGCTCAAGCCTGATGTCACCCAGCGACGTTAACTTCTTCTGAGTTTCCGAGATCCAGGATAACTCAGCATCCGCCGCTTGGTCAAACTACACAAGAGACGACGATCAGGTTAGCCGGCTCCCGCGGCTGCTGCAGGAGCATTCCCTATTTGCGTGGCTCCCTAATCGGAGACTCTCCCTTTCTCTTTTCATAGCATCTTAAAATAAACGGTAACTGATTAACAGGGAGAAGAACTCAGTCCACAAGCTCTTATGCTCTGCGGTACCAGGACCTCAGAGTTGGGCCCAAGGATGCTGGGCACCGTGGCTGCCTTCTCAGGCATCTTATGTCCCAAACGTTTACTCCTGGAAAAGTTGACAATAGACACCATTGTAAATAATCTTTCCCCCAGGACTTCAACTCTCAGATGGGCAGGGAGCGCTGTGCCGTCCAGGCACTCAGCTCCATGATAAAATAATGAAATGCTCCCAGTTCCTTATTGTCAGGGTTTCTATCTCAGTGTGTGTGCGTGTGTGCGTGTGCGTGTGCGTGTGCGTGTGCGTGTGTGTGTGTGTGTGTGTACATATCTGCACCCACGTGTGAAGAACATGCTCAGACAACTCGTGCACAGCCTGTAAGCGTCCCATGGAACACTGGACTTTGAACGTACACGAGAACATTCATAGATGTCTGAGTTTCTTTTCCTCAGTGTAACAGCAATTCGTAGCCTGGCAGAGGATGTGAAAGCCCAAAGCAATCAGGAAAAGTTAAAATCCGGAGTTAATAATGTTGGTAACTTAGTGACTTCCCCGCTGGAAATCCAGGTGGGAGTAGAGGAGGGGAATCAGGTAGGAAGAGAGATGGACGGGGCTCAAAAATAAGTTAGAGAACATAAATTCCACTTTAAGACTCTACATTAACTCAATGTAAGCACGCGAGAAGCCAGACCAGACCAAGCCTCTTCATTCCAACAGAAGTACATCTAAAAACCCCAATCGTCACAGAATAGACTTGCAGCTGCACCGTCTAGAGCCAGGCAGAGTGCTCTGAGCCTTGGGGGTCCTGAGGATCAATACCCCAAGGGTGATACACTCTCTGCTATTTCTCTGAGCCTCACCTATTCAAGGTTAGGTCCAGAACGGACAGACTACCCTTACACACCAATGGGTATAGACACAGTCCCGGGAGAATCCTGTTCTCTCTAGCCAAAGGATGCGGGAAGGGGCGGCCTAACCAGCAGGTAACAATCAATACCCACGCCAAGTTAATCAAATGCTACCGCACAAAATGGTGGCCCCACTCACTTACGCCAAGAGAGACGGCGGCATGAAGAGCCAAGGGTTTCACCCTTGAGTCTGTGACCACGTCCCTTCTGGGATGATGTTAGGCAGAGGCCAAAGCTTTATTCCCACTGGCTTGAAGCTAAGAGTTATCCTACAGTGTAAACGGAGAGGGGCGTGGATCCGTACCTCAGCCTGGCAGGTAGTAAGGAGGGACTTTTCCTCGGCTGCAGCCTAACTGGCACTGTAACCGGCAGTCACAGTGAGGAGTCAGGGCTTCCCTTGACACCTGGTGTTAGCCCATCACGGCTCCCTCACTGCGCTGTCAGGAGAGCTGTGTGGAGAGCTGGAATGGCCAGCCCCACCCAACAAAAATGAGGCATACGCCCTAGAGCCCCAGGGGACGTGGAGTTCGTCTCCCTGGCCACACCCCCAGCTGCTACGGACAGACTGAAGATGGATACAGGCAGAGGAGGCCAAGTTTAAATCCATATACGAACCGGGACGAGGTCCATCTGCCTGCCTCTGGAGAGCCAGCGTGAGACACCTATGCCGTCACGCCTGGCCAACATTGGTTTCTCTAAGGATGTACATTTTAATATTTTAGGTTCAAGAACTATGACTCTAACCTAATTAATTTTTTTTTTTTAAATCTTTGGGAAGCACCTGCAAACATCTGTTACTGTGACTGGGCAAGCTTCAGTGTGAGTTAAGCAGTGTGAACTCTGTCAGTCCCTCCGTATCTGTCTTACATCATTCGGCTAGCCGAGCACAGTCAAGTGCTCCTGAAGATCCTGCTCCCAGAGGGTACAGTGCTGGTCTTGTCACTCAGAGAAGGCTTGGGTGCCAGCCCTGAGGTGGGCAAATAAATTTTCACGGAAAAAAAAAAAATCCCGGTATTTTAAAATAGCTGAATCAACTTCACGAATAAACACAACTACTTTCCTACAACAACAAAGCCTACAGATGCCTGCCAAGGGTACAACAGGCTGGCAAACACATTCCTCCGGCATGAACGCTCCTCACAGACATGTCCTAGGCAGGGCAATGTCCTAGGCTGGTCTCCTACCAGCCTTTGTGATCCTCGACTGGTAAGTAAAGGACGGTCAGAGCAGGAGGCTTCAGAACCTACAAATTACAGTTACGCAATGCCAGAAAACCAGCGTTGGAGACGCCCGCCCACAGTCTACGTGTGCTCCTTGCTTCTGCCTGGTGTGACTCGAGAGGTGGGTCCCACATCTCCCGCTGGAGATGTCCGACAAAGCCATATGACCCCACGCAGAGGTTACAACCCGAACCTCACGACTTAATGTAAATAGCCACGAGGATGTCGACAGAAGTTAAACTTTCCATTCCCAGGACCGCCTTCGCTGCCCGCCATTTTCCACAGGGTTGTGGCTAACAGCAGAATTCTCTGAAACTCTGGAGTAGAAACTGTGTGAGCCACAGGCAGGTCAGAAACTATAATTTTTCCCCTTTTAGTCATCTTTGGAAAAAAAAAAAAACTCTACATCAACCAAGAAAACTCCGTTTTAAAAGCAAAGACTTTTTCTTTGCTTGCAGAAGCATGACCACGGCACAGGAGACACCCAACTGTCTACTGATTCAAACTGCTCACAGACACAGCGGGCTTAGACGAGGCGGCCGACTAGTGTGAGCGGCACGCGTGTGCGTAGACGCAGAGTGTTCTACTGGGACCGCGAGGCTTTCCGGGTGTGGCAGGGTGCGTCTGTGAGGGAATGGGGGCTGCTAACCGTGTGCACTTAGCAGAGCCCTGGTGCTCAGAAGCAGAGCAATTGGAGTGGGAACAGAGCAGCCAGCGGACGCGGGTTTATCCTGGTGAAGACCCGGGACAGCCGGAGCGCGCACGCAGGCCACAAGGCACTGGCCCTACCTGCTGAGACCTCAGGATGGCCGCGTCGATCTCCTCCACTTTCTGCGTGATCGTGTCGCTCACGAGCCGGTAGCGTTCGTTGTCCTCCGCGACCATCTTCTCCAGCCCCTCCCTCGCCCTCCAGGGCACCAGCTCCAGCAAGGCGCAGCTCACGTCATTGAGAGAGTCCAGCAGGGCTTTGTTGCTCCTGACTTCGGTTTTCAGTTCCTTGAGAACGCACAAACACACGGGTAAACGCCGGGGCAGGGTCTCCCTCTGCTCCCTTCTCGGGGTGGGGTTGGGGGTGGGGGCCCTTTGCTGGCTGTCAAGGCTGTGCTTGGCCTAGTTAGTTCCATCTGAGCTAAACAAACCTCTGTTATTTTTTTTAAAGATTCATTTACTATTATTATATCTAAGCACGCTGTCGCTGTCTTCAGACACACCAGAAGAGGGCGTCAGATCCCATGGCAGATGGTTGGGAGCCACCATGTGGTTGCTGGGATTTGAACTCAGGACCTGTGGGAGAGCAGCCGGTGCTCTTAACCGCCGAGCCATCTCTCCAGCTCCGAACCTCTGTTATTTACAGCTGTTTTGCAGAAGAAACCAAAAGTGTTTCCAGAGAAGTTTAGGGGAGAGTTCATTTGTCAACGCGGCAGGAGTTTTATCTTTTGAAATGGAAAATAAATATTTGCTGTGTGGAGAGGCAAGCTCAAGCGAGCTAACATGTTAAGTCATCAGCTAACAGAGGTCAAGCAAGGAGGCGTGTCGCACTCCAGAGGGACGCGGCCTGCCGTGAGGACATGCTGGTGCCACCTCCCCACCTCACGGGGTCAGCGGCAGACATGTTGGGATGGATGCTCAGAGGGGCGGGTGCCTTTGGGATATTGCCAGGAAAATTCCCCACACTACCCATCTCTGACAGAAATTTTTTTTTTTTCCAGTCAAATTACACGCCTCTGAAACAATGATCACCCTCCTTTTCTCCTTTCCCTTCTTCATTATTCTACCACGGGCAGGAAACTATATTCCCAGTCTCCTGTCTGTCTGTCTGTCTGTCTCTCCCTCTTTTTAAAGACTTATTTATTTATTATATGTAAATACACTGTTGCTGTCTTCAGACACCCCAGAGGAGGGCATCAGATCCCATTACAGATGGTTGCTAGCCACCATGTGGTTGCTGGGATTTGAACTCAGGTCCTCCAGAGGAGCAGTCGGTGCTCTTAACTGCTGAGTCATCCCTTCAGCCCCCCAGTCTCCTGTTTCTTAACGTGAACCTTGGGCCCTGTCTAACCGGTCACCTTACTGCCGGCTTCCACCAGGCCCCGCCCACCATGGCCGCCTTACTCGGAATCCTCACAGACACCCCCCCTCCGGGCGACACGCGTGTTCGAGGTGCACGGGTGCCTACTTTCTGCCTCTCTTGCACTTGGCTGGCCGCTTCTCCCTTCAGGCCCTGAGTCTCGTAGGACAGCAGCTCCACCTCCACCCTGTCCAGCCAGCTACACAGCTCCTTGTGTGTGGACTGCAGCTGCCCGGCGAGCTGCAGCGCATGCTCCAGAGTCTTCGCCACGTCGGCGCTCAGCTTGGTGATGTCTTTGTACCTGGCTTTAATGGCTTCCAACTTATCTTGAATGATTAAGACTTCGTCACCTAAGAGTCCAAGAAGATGCGTTATTTCTTAAGGAAGGGGAAACAGTGAGGGGCAGACAGTCTCTTCAGATACTGCTCTGGGGGGGTAGAGGAGACATTTTCCTGAAGATAATCTGACCCAAAAGATGCCCTCCCCAGGATTGCTAAGAATAGGAACGCGAATAGAAAGGCCCACGGAAACTTCAGATGTGTGCAATGTTTTATCTCCCTTACAAGCTCGCTGGCTTTGAAGGATCGGGGGCTAAGCCTGCCAGCACTGGGGCCGCTGATGTCATGGCTTACAAGGCGGTTACGTCAGGCGGGTATTTAACCTTCCTGTGCTTACTCATCATTACTCGCTCCCACACTTCCGGGCTCTGTATCTGCCGCTACTTCCTTTGCAGACAGATGTAAATTATGCCCTAAGACGCAGATGTCCAAATCAGACTTCTAGACGCTTTGCTGCACGCCTTTAACCACAGAGGATAACTGCCCCATGCGCCCTCACACAAGCCCAAACAGATAAGGGCTTCCCCATAGCCAGAAGAACTGCTAAGATAACTTCGCTTCTCTGAGCTGCTCAAAAGCCTTTCATGTAGCTATTAGGCCATGCGTCTGTCACTGTAGTGACTCAAGCTTGGCATAATTAAACCCGTGGACTGACTACCTTAACATGCAACGCTGTGGTGCAGCTTACCGTAAAAAACCAAAACAGAACAGGACTGTCAAAGCCCAAGTGTTCATCAGCCTCCCAGCAGGGGAAGACTCTTGTAGTTACAGGGCAGGCTTCCCTGGCCAGGGCCCAGACCCAGCACTTCCAGCTACGAGTAACACACAGGGCGTCCACCAGGGACTCAAGAGAGACCCCATTCGAAGCCCTCTAGACTGATCTCCAAGCCATTCTACAGGACGAAGTCTCAGAGCAGCCTCAAAGTCGGAAAGCGTTTTGTCTTTCCCGTCCCACCCTTGAGACGACATTGCGGAATGCAGCCCGCGGCAACGACCCCAGCCGCGGGCGCCTCCCTCACCTGTGGTTTGTTTGAGAAGTTCCAAGCCATTCAGCAGCGCCTGATCCACGCTCTGTTTCCTGAGGAGAATGTCTTCTTGTAGAGCCTAAAAACACAGGTACCATTTGTGGGGAGGCCGGGGAGAGGGCACTTGTTGGCCTCAGAGAGCATTCACTGGGCTCTAGGCGGGCAGATCTGCAGAAGCCCGCCATCTTTAAATGTCTGCTACTCTTCCCTCGCTCCACCTGTGTGCTATACCCTGCGCTCTTCTCCCAGGATTCACTGCACTCCTCTTTTAGAACACACCGAGGGTCTTATTAAAAAAAACAAACAACCTGCCCTGGTGGAGGTATTGGCTCCTTATGGGGTCCATGAATACAACAGTCATCACTGAATAAGCCAGCTAACTGGATAAATTCAATCTCATGTCCCTAAAGGTATCGTGCACATACGAGAAAAAGCCTATCGTGAGTTTAAATGAATTACAAGTCATAATGGACACGAAATGATACACAACCAATAAAAATGAATAAAATTAAGAACAACTGAAATGAGAAAAAAAAAAAAAAAGAGAGAGAGAGAGAGAGAGAAAGAACCCAAAGCAAAGGAATCAGTGAAGGTACCCTGAGTTCGGCCTGCCGCTCCCACAGCGCCTCTGTGCCGTGGTCCTGCACGGACAGCCTGCTCAGCTTGGCATGCACCTCGTTCAACCAGTTCATCAGCTCGACCTCGTCTTCCCCAAAGATCTTAGCATTGCACAGGGCCTGCTGCAGCAGCTCAGACCGGCCGTGGCTTTTCTCTTGGATCTCAAAGTACCACACTTGCAAGGAGTCTAGCTTACTCTGCACCAAATCTTTGTCCTCCCTGGAGCTCAGGACCTTTAAGGACTGGCCAATGCTAATGGCCTGGTGGAACTGTTTGTTGTGACTGGCGATGTCATCTTCTAAGACCTAAACGAAGTCCAAACGAAACAGAACGAAACTGAAAGGGATGGAACAAATGAAAACGTAAACAGAACCAAAAGATGATCTTTACAACGGATACAGTTGGGCAAGTATGCGTGACCTAACTAACGCATGCCGCAAAAGACCATGAAGCGAATGAAGAGGAGCCGGGCCTCGCGGGCACCTGACACATCTTACTTTGTGCTGGGCTATCTGCTCCTCCAGCTTCGGTGCCTGGGTTCCTATGGGCTCCGAGTTTGCCAGCTTCTTCTCTATGGCCGTGAGCCACTCGTTCAGCGGCTCCAGGGTCTCATGAAACTCCTGAGCCACCACAGAGATACCTTCCAGCTGACGGTTCCTACACATTCGCCGAGACGAAGGTCAGTTAGGGGTGGAGAACGTGTAAAATGTGTAAAACCGCCCACCGAGATCTTCAGTCAGACCTTCCCTACCACTCTGAACATGGCTTCCCAGAAGTCATCTAAGGCTGGGCTTTAAATCACGGACCTCTAAAGGGCATGTTAAACTAGCTCTCACTAAAGAAAATGAAAGATATCCTCCTTCCTGAGCATCATGGAGGGTGAAAGCCACATCCCCTGAAAATATGTCTGTCAAGCATAACCATTTTTTAAAAAAAAGATTTATTTATTAAATATAAGTACACTGTGGCTGTCTTTAGATACACTAGAAGAGGGCATCATATCCTGGGATTTGAACTCAGGACCTTTGGAAGAACAGTCAGTGCTCTTAACCACTGAGCCATCCTGCGATGTCCAAGCATAACCATTTTTAAAGGTAGCAGTAACAACAATGACAAGAGCACTTGGCCTCGCTGTTAGCACTTACAAATATGAATTTCCATAGAAGTGACAGCCGCTGTGGTTATTTCTAACAAGATGGTCAGAAATGGATTTTAAAACTTGAAGAACCACGACTGCTACATTACAGGAACAGAGTACCGAGTGCATTTGTCAGAAGCAACAGTTACTACTTTATGGACTTACACGTCAAAAATAGGACTGCCACTCACATTTCTGTGGGGGTGGAGTACTTTCTGAATCACTGGCTACAGGCACTCTGTCTCTGCTACCTTTCTCCCCTCAGGCTCCTCCTGTGCCGGTCCACAGCAGGGCATCGGATTCATCCGCCGCTGAGAGCCCTGTGTTGAGCTCTAGCTGCTGCACTGTCTTCCTGACACGTTGAGCTTTCTTTTTTAAAGGGAATCATAAGATCGGGGAGACGAGCTTCCTATGAAGCTGAGAGGGATTTCAGAACTGGCCGCGGGGACAGAAATACAATTTCCATTTTTCCTTTGTTTGTTTGTGCAACGAGATCTCATTACATAAGGCTGGCTGGCCTGGGATGCTGTGCAGATGCTGGTGGCCTGTAACTCACAGATATCCACCCGCCTCTGCCTTCCGAGTGCTGGCATTAAGGAGTGTGCCGTCACACCTGGCTCCGTGTAATCACACCCCAAACTCTTAGCCCGCACTAAAGGCCTTGCCCTTCAGGCCACGTCTCAAGAGGCAGGGATTGCTTTACTGTCAGCCCCATCTCTCTGCTGGCTGCTCTCTCATGGAGCTACTCCCTGCCGGAGTGTCATGGAGACAGGAGGTGCTGCACTGGCTGCACCTCTGGAATAACAGAGCGGGGAGCGGGAGCCCAGAAGAGCCGCGGTCTAGCCCTCCCACCTTCGAGGAAGGAGAGGGCCACCCGACGCTTCACTCCTTTCTAACCAACTCCTCCCTTAAAACATGGCCGTTGCTTCCCTCCTCCAATCATGTGCTTCCATCACACCCTGCATCTTTACTTCAAAGCCATCACTCTTGGCTTCCTTTCCCATTGGCTTTGAGTCTGCTAGTCTGCGCCCGTCTGGGGGCGGAGGCGACCCCGTCCAGCTCATCCTCATAAGCTAACACCTAGCTCTGTAGCTCATGCACGGTGGGTAGAGAATGACGGTGTCTCCCACAGAGGAATGAGTTACCAGCAAGGGAAAATGCTTTCTTAATAAGCAGGGGTGCGGCGGGTGGCCACAGGACATCAGAGGAATGAGGACGGGTGTGCCACATCCCCGTGATGAGGAGGACATGGCCGGAAAGGCAAGCGGTACCCCAGCCCACAGCCCCGAGCACGCTGCTCGCTCGCTCGCTCGCTCGCTCAGTACCTGGCTTCGGCTCTGCTAAGCAGCGCTTCCCATCTGCTGTCCAAGAGGCTCAGCTGCCTCTCCAGCTTCATCCGGTCCGCGGGCTCTGCCGACGCCGCAATTTTCTCTCCTTCTCGCTTGATCACCTCCACGGTAGACTTCCGGTCTTCCAGCAGCCTTTGCAGAAGCTTCAGACAAAACGCGCAGTGTTTTTAAACAGCAGGAGAATGTTTAAATAAATATAAGATAGAATGCATCGTGTGCGTGTGCGTGTGCGTGTGCGTGTGTGTGTGTGTTGTGTGTGTATATTTGCATGGATAGACATGGGAAAAATGAGAAGTGGGGTTTAAAAAATAATCCATTTGGGGGCAGCGGGAGGGTGCCCCAGGTCAAAGTGACTTGCCACTAAGCCTCATGACCTGAGTGTGATCCCTGGCACCCACAAGGTGGAAGGGAAAAGTAGCTCCTGCAACTTGTCCTTTGACCCCCCACGTGCATGCCAAGGCGCAAGCGTTTACACCTCAACAAAGAAATGTCATTAAAGAAAAAAAAAAAGCCTCCAGAGAAGAAACAGAAAAGCACTTGGCTGAGTAACTGTAGTGTCAGACACTGAGGCGTAGCTTTGACCACAGACAACCCTTCCTCCTACGGCCACAGTACTCTTTGTGATGGATCTCGTACAAAATCACAGAGCGGAAGATGCCCGTAGGATAAGCCAACTGAGTCATGGGCAAAGCACAACCACCACCCCCTCCTTACTTCCATAAAGCAGGGCTGCCCTAAGCATCCAGCAGTCATCGACTCTGCCAAAATAACAGACTTCCGTCAATCAAAACCCCGCTCCACGTGAGGCAGTGCATCACGGGCAGGCAGGCTAACACCCGACCAGGCCTGCAGGACAGAAGGTTCCTGGCTGTCCATGGAAGAAGAGCTTTAAACCCCATGAGGACGGAAACTTGAGCAGAGCCCTCAGACACCCCAGAGGAAGAGAGGGTGGGAAAGCTGGCTTCTCGAGAGCTGCCTAGAGGACTGCGTTTCAGGACTCAGCAGTTGAAAGGAAAATCAGTTTAAGTCTAGTTGAGGGCCACTCGTGGGGTCACCTTGCCCTGACCAATCAAAGCAAGTCACCCCCGAGCGGCCGCACACACGGCAAGCGCTGTGCTCCAGCAACTGGATGCAGGAGCTCAGCCGGCCGGGCCTCTGCTTGCTTATCCGATCCTGACAGACAGCTCAGGAGTCACAACTGAACAGACCCCGCAGGAACAGTGTATTCTAGAGGAACACACTGAGATCAAGACCAAGGAGGAGGGAGTGGAAGGGAATGTACATCCCCAAGCCTCTTCACTTTCAGTTTCCAGACACGTTCCCTCTGAGTTGCTCACTAGGCTGTGTTGGGGGGGCGCGGGGGGGGGGGGCGGGGGTGCCGAGAGCTTGGGACCCTCCTACCTCCACTGGCCAAGTGGCTGGGATTAGAGGCCTGAGCCACGAGCCTGGCTTTATTTCTCCTATCACTTCCTGTTTGGCTGAAGTTTTCAGAAAATTTGTAGAGCGCTAACATTTGTATTTCCAGAGGGAAAGGATCACAGATGTTCTTGACATGGTTCAGGGCATCTTGAGAACAATGTGAAGTCTGTAAGACACACACACACACACACACACAGTGTGTGTGTGTGTGTGTGTGTGTGTGTGTGTGTATGTGTGCGCGTGTGCGCAGGAGGAGAACTTGCGAGTGTTGGCTCTTTACTGTCCCCATGTAGTATCTGAGGACTGGTTGTCAGGCTTGGTGACAAGCCCTCTCACCACTGAGCTATCCTGCCAGCCCATGTGAGTTACTTCCGGTGAGCTCGAAGGAGAAAAAGTCCGTCAGTGGGTTTTGTTGACTAAGCATTATTAACTATCCCTGGGAGAACAATCCAGTCGATGTTAGCAGTTACATAATTAAAAAACACACGGATGCACAGGATTCCCAGGGGGTTTCCTTAAGCCTCTTTTTCGCTCTCTGGTCCTGGAGTCTGAACCGGAGCCTCCTGAATCCTAGACTGCTGTCCTGTGACTGCAGCACATCCCCAAGCCTCTTCACTTTCAGTTTCCAGACACGTTCCCTCTGAGTTGCTCACTAGGCTGTGTTGGGGGGGGGAGGGAGTGCCTAGAGCTTGGGACCCTCCTACCTCCATGGCAAAGTGGCTGGGATTAGAGGCCTGACCCACGAGGCCTGGCTTTATTTCTCCTATCACTTCCTGATTGGCTGAAGTTTTCAGAAAATTTGTAGAGCGCTAATGTGTAATTCAGAATTAAAGGAAGCAGTGAGTCGGTAAAAATCTTAGGCCAATGTAGACTTTTTTGTTTTGTTTTGTTTTTGTTTGTTTTTTTTTTGTTTTTTTTTTTTTTTTGAAACAGGGTTTTTCTGTTTTCCCGGCTGTCCTGGAACTCACTCTGTAGACCAGGCTGGCCTCAAACTCAGAAATCCGCCTGCCTCTGCCTCCCAAGTGCTGGGATTACAGGCGTGCGCCACCACCAGCCAGTAATGTAGACTTTTTTTAAACTAGCAAACAGTGTATCTATTTATAGGTTATAGGGTCATGTTTTAGTACATGTGTGCCCTGGAAAACAATTTAATCAAACTAATTAACATAGATGGTAGATCCTCTTCTCAAAATTGGTGATTGTGTTGAGGATATCTAAAATCTTTTGGCATTTCTGAAATATATGATATATAGGGCTGGGCTATATATAGTTCAGTGGTAAAGCACTTTTGGAGTGTGGCCTAACTCTTAGTTCAATTCCAAGAAAGCACACACACACACACACACACACACACACACACACACACACAATCAGGAAGTGATAGGAGAAATAAAGCCAGGCCTCGTGGCTCAGGCCTCCAATCCCAGCCACTTGGCCAGTGGAGGTAGGAGGGTCCCAAGCTCGAGAGAGAGAGAGAGAGAGAGAGAGAGAGAGAGAGAGAGAGAGAGAGAGAGAGGAAGGAATGTTGTTATGATAATTGCCTGCTAGCTAGATTAAGCCAGGACTAGAAAGATAAGCTACAACTTGATTAAAGGGGCTGGGGGAATGGCTCAGTGAGCACAGGCCCTTGCTCTACAGTCAAGAGGACTGAGTTTGAATCCCCCGGACCCACACAGAGAGACAGGTAGGATGGCATGTGGCTGCAATTCTAACATCCCCCAGTGGGTCGGTGGAGACAGTTTGTGAGGACGCCCTGCTGGTGAGTCAGGCTGAAGCATCCAGCTCTGGCTCAGTGAGAGGCCCTGCCTGGAGAAGATGAAGAGAGGGTAGTGGGCCTCTGGCTGGGTGGGAGGCGCTGTTGAGAGCCTCTGGTTCCGTGGGAGGCCCTGTCTACAGCCTCTGGTTCCATGGGAGGCCCTGTCTAGAGCTTCTGGTTCCGGAGGGGACCCCAGCGGGAGGAAATAAGGTGAGGAGGAAAAGAAGAAGACACAGGAAATGCTGCCCCCCCACCCCCGCCTCTGCGTGCATCCACGCACACTGACACTAACTCTTGATTACAATTTTCTATGTAACAATTCAATTTCAAATAGTTAGCCTTCTCCCCAGGTAAAGCATTATACAGGAGACCCTCACCGACCTCACCGACAGGCCCCACAGTCTGCCTTTTTCCACGTGTCACTTCAAATCACAGCTGCTAAATCACTGTAAATGCCATCCAGCGGTTCGTGTCTGACCACGACACCATGGCGGACCCCAGAACTGTCCATGCTGTCCCAAGCAGTCCCCTGTCAGTGCCAGCACATGCAGCAGCACGCCCCCAAGGGCGGGGACAGAGGGTCTGAGTCCTCTGCCCTCCGCTCAGCTCCAAGAACCTGCCAGTATTTACTCTACACAACGTGTGCGGATAGGTCGCACGTATTTAGGCAACAACGATATTCCTGTCCAAATGCCACCCGACCGGTGAAGCGTTCCTTGGCCATTCTGTTTAGCACTGCTCACAGGACCCCTCTTCTCTAGTACTTCCTGCCCTGAGCCCTGGCTCTGTCTGTCACAGCTGGATCCCCACCTCGTCTCTGCTTTGCAATCACTCTAGGTTATACATGGACTTTAAATGGCTTTTCACGGCCTTTCTTTCCCATTGGACTTCATGTTCAGTGAGGGACTCTTACTGTCTTCATTCAGGGCTGCACCTCCTGCAGCTAGACCCACACCTTGACCAGAGTCCGCGATCAGCAGGTGTTGCTTGAATAACTGACAGTATCGAGAGCAGCAAGACAGCGTTACTGTGACATCCTGTTAGTATAATCAGGAAGGCACACGTTTGTAGTCTTTTTAAAGATTTTATATGACACCGAATAAAGGCATCGCTAACTTACCTTCTGCTCCTGGATCTGCGCCTTCACCACTTTGAACTCAGCGGACGGAGGCTTCTGATTGGCCACAAGCTCCTCTGTGTCCGCCATCCAGCTGAGCAGGGCCTCCAGGGCATCCTGGAACCTTCCACAGTGTAGCAGGGCCTCCTGCAGCTGGGAGGTTCTCTGAGCCACCTGTTAAGTTCCAGTTGTTTCAGCTTGTTTACTTGTCTCTCATTAAGAGAGAGAGAGAGAGAGAGAGAGAGAGAGAGAGAGAGAGAGAGAGAGAAGGCAGGCAGGCAAGCAGGAAATCTGCCCACCCGACACTACTTCTCATGATTATCCCTAACTTAGCCACACTTTCCCTCCCCCTCTGTGATAGTTTATATAGGCTGGGCCCAGGGAGTAGCACTATTAGAAGGTGTGGCCTTGCTGGAGTAGGTGTGTCACTGTGGGCGTGGGCTTTAAGACCCTCTTCCTAGCTGCCTGGAAGGCCAGTCTTCTCCTAGCTGTCTTTGGAACAAGATGTATATAACTCAGCTCCTCCTGCACCATGCCTGCCTGGATGCTGCTGTGTGTGCTCCTGCCTTGACGATAATGGACTGAACCTCTGAACCCGTGAGCCAGCCCCAATTAAATGTCCTTATAAGAGTTGCCTTGGTCATGGTGTCTGTTCACAGCAGTAAAATCCAAAGACACCCTTCTTTTCTCTGTGTGTGTGTCCTATGGTGCTTTCCCTTCTGTTCATAACCAGACGCCGGCCTGGTATCCTGCCACAGTTGCGATGCCAAGCAGAGCAAAGTAACAGAGTGGCAGCCAGGTGTGTGGTGATGGAGTGACCGCCCTCTAGGGAGGGCTGCAGAGTCTACTCTGGGCTTTCCAGGGAAGGCTCCTCTGGGCTTCCGGCTCCCAGCTGCGAGCGGCCCTGGGTGATGCTAAGGTATACGGGAGTGAAAGCTTAATGCCATCTATCACGGGATGGGTGTTTGCGGTGATTCGGGGGGGGGGGGGCCCGAAGGGGGTCACCCATGCTCTAGTAAGCAATCCCTCCCTTGTACCCCGTAGAATAAACCTAAAAAACTCATTGGTCTCATCAAGGTGGACTTTGGTGAAATCCCATGCTGGTCTGCTGTTAGTGCCCATCTGGGTGAATGGACGTTCACTCGAATCTCCCCAAGAAAGGTTAACACAACTGCATCCCCACAACTCAGGGATCGTGGTGGGAGAAATCCTGTCTCAACCCATGAATGTCATCCATTCGTGTCCCATGCCGATTGCCTTGGGCCACTTAGTGTACAACATGAGACGAAGAAGCGTGTTTGGGCGTGTGTGGTTGCTGGTATGACCGTGACCGTTAGTCATGACTACTGACAGGGAAATTGGTAAGGGGTTGGACAGACCAGGCAACTACCTTCTTATTGAGAGTCTTCCACCGTGCGTTGATGCTGTCCAGGTCACGCTCCAAACCCTGAGTGCAGGTGCCTGCAGCTGCACTCTGAATAAGGCCTTGGCCCAGCCAGTTCACATCTTGCTGCTTTACCTGCAAGGGTTCGATTTCTTCTTTCTGGAATACCTGCGGATCGGGAGAACCGTGGTGTTAGAATCATAGCATCTAGCGACTGCCAACCATATAAAGACTATGTGCTTATTTATTACTAGCAGCGGTCGCTGAAGTTGAAGGGAGCTGTTGGCACCAAGTCATCACTTTCCACTACCTTCTGAGTATGAAATATAAACTTGTGGCATTTAATTATATATTCTATATACATTTAGGAAGAGCGCCTACAAACCCAAGATGAGTACAATGAAATTTCCGATCATCAGTCACAGTTTAACAATGATAAAAATATGCAAAAAAACAAAACCAAACCAAACCCACTGCTGAGCGAAGAGTAAGATGATAATGCCCCTGGGTCAAGGAATTCTCATGGGGGCTCATAAGGATCGTGTGGTGTGGAGAGCGGGCCACTGAAGCTTGAGACTGAGGTTAGAGGTGTAGACTCACTGGCAACACAACAAAATAGGTCAAGAGGCCAAGAACATGCCTGCCCGAGGGGTCAAAATCCAACAGTGACAAATGGAGAAGCAGAGGCACATGGACACAGGGCAAATGGGGACTCCCATAACCACCATAGCAGACGGTGTAGACCCAGCGGAAGAAGTAAGGTGACACAGGGTAAGACCCATATGCAGCCGGTGGACCCAGAGAGGAGGGGCTAAGGCTGACCTGGAGCAGCTCCTGACCCTGAGAGGAAGAGTAAGGTTAGAGCCTTTGGCTTTGAATATCGGTTCCACAGAGGGAAGCCATACTTCACACCCACCAGAACATAGTCCTCTCGGGAGCACTGAGTCACCTCCACTGAAAGAGGAGGGACTTGGATACTGAACATAAAACAAGGAAGAAACAGTCAACTCACCAATGTCAGGCTCATGACTTGTAGTGCAGAAACAAGATTTAAAAAAAAAAAAAAAAAAAAAAAAAAAAACCAAACCAAACCAAACAGGTAACATGTCTTTCCCCAAGGTCACCAATTCAAGTATGGCTCCTAATGGAAACACCTGGGAAGAACTTACAGTCCAAGAATTTGACAAAATCATTACACTATGCTCAAAGAACTCAAAGAGGATATGAACATACCCCAAAAGGACGAAAACAAAGAGCTGAATGAGAAAGAAGTGAGCTTATTTTCAATATGAAAATAGGATCCAATAAAGACAGAATTGCTTGAGAAAATTCAAGTTGAAATGATGTTAGGTAACAAACCAACAAACCAAAATCAGTGTGATGGCCCAGGAGTGGCACTATTGGGAGGTGTGACCTTGATGGACTTGTTGGAGGAGGTGTGGCCTTGGTGGAGTAGGCGTGGCCTAGTTGGAGTAGGTGTGTCACTGTGCTCATAGGCTTTAAGACCCTTTTCCTAGCTGCCTGGAAGTCAGTCTTCTGCTAGCAGCCTTCAGATGAAGAACTCTCAGCTCCTCCTGCACCATGCCTGCCTGGATGCTGCCATGTTCCTGCCTTGATGATACTGGACTGAACCTCTGGGCCTGTAAGCCGGACCCAGTTAAGGGTTGTCCTTTATGAGAGTTGCCATGGTGTCTGGTCACAGCAGTAAAACCGTAACTAAGACAATCAGTGGGTCACATTTAAAAACCTTGGTGGGAAGCCCTGCCAACAGAACGGAAGACTTGGAAGATAGGGCAGGAGTTCTTGATGGCAAGGGAGAGGAATTAATCATTCAATAAGAGTCAGTGACTAAAAAAAAAAGAACACAACACGAGCAAGCTTTGGGACACCATGAAAAAGACCAAATCTCCTAATTATAGGTACAGACTGAGGAGAAAACCCTACACTACAGACACGGAAAAGATTGTGGAGGGGGCAGACAGACTGAAATGAGAGAGCCCTGCACACAGGGATGCTCACCCCCTGGATCTGCACCCAGACCTCAGCTGCACGGCACCTCTGGCTTCTCCCTGTCCACGACTAGCTGGGAATCAGCTGTCAACAGCTCCCTAGAACTCTGTCTTCTGTCCACCCTATCCAACACATGGTCTCTTAGTTGCTTGTGACTTACGAAGGACGCACTACATTAAAGTGCAACTTCCACAGAAATCACTCCTTTTGCTTATAAGAGTTTCAGGTCTCCACCCTGGGTCTGCTATGGTACCTGGATAGTAATATGTACTTAATAATTGTTATTTGCTGAATTGGTATCAACACCAAAAGATACATCTGTCTTAGGTGGGGACTACCAACTGCTTTACAGGTAACATTGATGGCTGGTACATCAATTTTTCCCACACAACAAAACATATATTTATAATGCTGAGCCTGGAGAATGTCATGAGGAAAAAAATTATTTTTTACTCGGTAATGAAATTTTACATAGATATTAAAGGTAAAATAAAGTTTGGGATTCTGAGTCATTATACTGAAGTATACCATAAAATAACTAATGGCTGATAAGCAGAACATATGGAAATACAACAAAGGCAGATATATTAAAAAAGCACCTCGGGAGAAAATTATAGGGTTAGTGTGAAAAGCAGCTGTGAAGGACACTGGGGCCAAGGAGCCAACTCCCCAGACCCTGGCCCAGCGCTGAGCATGCTGGGTAGTTCTACTTTTACTGTAAGAACAAATACGTTGGAAATAGCAAACAAACGAGCCACTGTTTCTTCTGAACGCCCCCTGGTAACAAAAAGTTCAAGCTGCCTTTTCCACTGGAAATGTATACTGACCTTCCCACGCTGGCTAAGGGTTTCTATGTCAAAATAGCAACGATAAGAAATTAGCTGGACGAAATGAAGGTGGCAAAATCCCAAGTTGACAAGAAAGAAAGTTCAGACACTATCATAAGTTTTCAAAAAGGTGTACCTTACCAAGTGTGTCAACGGAAAACGGCCACAGGCAGTGACTAAAGACTTTGGCACGGCCGTTCTGTTTCTTTTCTATGGAATGCTCTAAGTTACCACTTCCAGGAGCTGAGTAGGAGCTTTGGGTATGTTCAGCGACTTACAAAGAAATACGCACAGGGTCACGAAAATGGCACCATTCTTACATCGCTGGTACATTATATGATGTTTCGGGGAAAACCTTTTATTTCCCGCTCAGTTTTCAGAACAAAACCCTTACTCATCTGACGGTCTAGCGAGCCGTCTGCAGCCCCGATCTGGTGAAATTAAGGGTTTGTACCAGAGCAGTCTGCATGGGCCAGTGATCATTTTCCAGACTCCTCCCAAGTGGCTATGGCTACTAGCTAAGTTGGGACAAAACCCAACAAGAACAATTCTACACGTGAGCTCTCACGTGTTTTTCAGGGAGAAGGCATTTTGTTAAACCTTTAGGTTTTCTGCGTGCTCCAGGAAAGGTGTGGCTGGCGGGGCGGGGCACAGAACGAGCAGAACTCGGATACTGTTTACATTCCTCATCTCTTAGTGGTAACAAATGCCTATAAAGACATGCCCCGCCCCCTCACATACACAGACAGGCTCGTAGCACTCGAACACAGAGGAGAACTTTTAAATAAAACGAGGTTAACGCTGAGGTGAAGTTTACCAGGGGAGCCGAGGGAAACTGAACTGAGTCCGAGTGGGAAGGAGAATTACAGGCTTACAGACGACCGACCTCCACTTTATCACAAGGCTGCGCCCTGCCCTTTACTCTTACCTCATCTGGGACTCTGGAGAGTCGGGGTCTACAATGCCCGAGAAAACACAAAAGCTTTCCTCTCTGGTGCAGGGTTCCTGTAGGCTGGGTGGGTGGAGGGCTTTTCAGGTCACAGCAATATAATACTGTGTTTGTACCTTTATGACTAAGCCTGCTGGTGCTTAATAAACTCAATACAACCGCCCTTATACGGCACTGTTTTAAACCACAGACTGTGCAAAATCCTGCCATGAACCTAAATGAAGAGTGGGGAGGATTCTGAATGGACCTCCACAGCCACCGTCCGCACCAGCACATCTGGGAAGGATCATTCCCGGACAATCCCTAATTAATCAGTTACACCAATGGACTTATTTACTGCTGGCAGCTGGCAAGGTGCTAATCAAAGCCCCAAGATGACTGTCCGCATTTGACCATTTTTTAAAATCATTCTTGACCACTCTGAAACAGAACCGCGAGCAGCTGCTACAGTGTTTTTTCAATCCCATCAGTTACCTGTACCAACTGAAAGCCATTGCAGACTGCGTCCGGCGATCCTGCCTGGACCCCTGGTTTCCTGGGCCCTGTTTTCTTTTTTACTTGTATGAATTGGAGGGGGCTTTTCTTCTGGGTCACCTCTATCTCCTGGGCAGAGAAGGGAGCCTCTAGACTACCCCTAGACACCATGGTGCACTCTTCTGAATCACAGTGTGCCAACAGTATCACACTGTCTAGCAGGGCTGCGCTACCAGAGTCTCCCTGCTGCTCCTCTGGGAGGTCTGTGGGTGAGAGGGCGAAGTCCACAAGGGGCTCCTTCCGACACTCCCTACTGTGTGCTGCGGTTTGGGACTCCCCTCGTCTCAAAGTTCTCTCCTGCTCTTCAGAGTTGGAGATGCCTTTGTTCGCCCCATCTCTGGGCACAACCAATCCAATGCACTTTGCACTCTCTCTCAGTGGGTTCTGCACACAACTGTTCTCACCGTGGGGTGACCTTTGACCGCTCACACACTTGGCCCCCCTGAGTGGAGAGGCATCCTGCAGAATCATTTGGAAGTTGTCACCGGGGTGGGCGCTCCTGCAGGAGAGCAGTGGGACTTTCTGCTCACTGACGGAACTAGCAGAAAAAAATGGCCTCTCTTGCTCTGATGTGTGCACGTCTTCGGCAGAGGACAGGCTTCGAATCTGTGGCTGCTCTCCACTTACAAGGCCCGGCTTTTCTTCTCTCTCAGCTGGGGGGCTGCATAAGCCAGAGTCGTCCTCTTCTGAAGTTTGAGAGTTGGAACCCCATCTGCCCTTGCTGGCCTTCCTGACAGCATCTGACCCGTCCTCCTGGGAAGGCTCCACAAAAGAACTTTCGCTTTTGTTTGCGTAATCCATGAAATTGGCGGGGACAAACATGCGCCAGGACCGCCGGTGCTCTCTCTTCTCGGCCTGAGACTTGGGCTTGGGCAAGCCTGAGCCTCGGATGACGTCACTGTTTAGTTTGAGGGCATCGAAGATCATCTTTTCGTCTAGCTTGTTAGCTTCCCGGCCCCTCAGCTCAAATATGCTGGAGGAGGACAGGGCACCGTTGGAGCACAGAGAGCTAGCGTCCAGTGTCCTGTGGCTGTAGGGGAAAGTCCGGTCTGTGAAATGCCTAGAAGACAGGCTACCTTTGGAACCAGAGTCTATCTGTTCGTTTAGTCTAACCGTGTCATAGATGGACCGCTGTGGGACGTAACAGTCCTCGATATTCAGGTCCTCCTCTTCTTCACCCTTGCCTCCGCATGGCGGGTTCCGGCGCAAACAGTCTGGTCTGCTGAGTGGCTTCCCCATTTCGCAGACAGTCAAAACAAATATCGCAGCTTCTGACACCGAGAGGAAGGAATCCGGTGAAGCATTTTCCCAAGAAGGTCTATCTGTGAACAGGGCTGTGACACATCCAGGCAGGATAAACAGCGAGGCATAGTGCCCGAGGTGATGGCGGTTAGGATCAGTGCATCCGTGGAAAAGAAGCTACCCTTTAACCTGGTTCTAAGAAGTAAGATGCACCGAGACAGCACATTCAGCTCCCTCCGCCTCCTGAAATTCCCTCAAAGTTCCCTTTCACTCAGTCCCAAGCAGACACAGATACAGACAGACAGACACAGACACACAGATACACGCGCACACACACACACACACACACACACACACACACAGAGAGAGAGAGAGAGAGAGAGAGAGCTAACAGTGGCTTAAACTCCCGAAAGACTCTGCTGTGACTCCGTTTCTCACTGTACTCTAGTTTTGCTTGAAGTTTCCAGATTAAAATTTCCAAATGAGCAGGCGTTTTAACAGGCTAGATGTTGACCTCGGCAGAACTCTGGCCGACTGTAATCCACTTAAAGATGTCCTGTGAAACTCCATGTCCTTTACAGATAAACAGCTTCAGAAAATTCAGACAAACACCAGGGCCATGTATTGTTCAGATCCGAAGGCACAGGGCGGTTCTTTGGAAAAAAATAAGTTAAGTTTGATGTTGTGAAAAAGTTAAGATTTTTCTTTTAGCTGGGAGGGGGAGCCATACATAAATAAACTCGATCCAAAAGGCAGTTTTTTTCTTCCCATATTAAGCTTCTTTGAGGTTATCCAGAATTACCCAAGAGAAAAGAGCCGGGGCATTAAAATCCAACAACCACTAAAGGAAACAGTAAAAAAGCACGGCTTACTATAACAAGTTTCTCTTTCAAAATAAAAAATTTCCCCCAAGAGTCTTATCTGCTCTTCCTGAAGAAGGCTTTTTCCACCTGAGGCGGCTGCGGCTCAAACTCCGGGCTTCCTCCGAGGCACAGGCGGTTGGCATCCAGCTGAAGCCCCAGCCGCTGCCCTGTGGCCCGGCAGGCTGCGGCCGCTCCCGCCGGGGCTCGGGCTGCGTCGGGGCAGCGGGGCCGCGCAGCACACCCAGCCCCGGCGGCATCGATCTGATCCGGCGCGGCAGCGGGTCGCGGACGCCTGCCTGCCTGCCAGCTCGCTCCGCTCTGCGCACCGCTCCGCCCTCCCGTGACTTAACTTCGCAGTCATCCTGCCCAACTCGGCCTCTTCCCCAGCCCAGGGCGGTTCCAGGGGGAGGAACCTAGGAGGCTGTAATGCAACAGCTTGGTGACATCAGTGCGGAGCAGGCCAGGGTCTGCAGCTGATTGAGGGCAGCCTGGAGGGATC
Source organism: Apodemus agrarius (assembly GCA_964023405.1). Taxonomy (NCBI): domain Eukaryota; kingdom Metazoa; phylum Chordata; class Mammalia; order Rodentia; family Muridae; genus Apodemus; species Apodemus agrarius. The sequence goes on from OZ030014.1 coordinate 10,542,443, forward strand.
CGAGGGGCAGCGGCGGCAGAACCTGACACCGGAGGCGCGGGGACAGCCACTCCCACCGCTGCCTCAGACTGCTAACTCAAAGAGGGGGAGGTGGGGGTCGAGGTGGCCAGGTCCCTGTCCTTCAGCTGGAACCGCTGCTCTCCTGCTGTCGCGAATCAGTTTAATAAGCAGGACCAACAGGCTCACTTTGAAGTTGAGTGTTTTATCATTCCTCTTTAAAGGCCAATTTCAAAACCGACTGTTCTGCACACTAAAGGACCCCCACCAGTACCTCGCCCCCAACACTGCTGACATGAATATTTGTAGTTACGAATATCCAGCAGGCCTCCTGAGATTAATGCAACGCTCAGGCAAGCAGAACGCCTCAAAATGGACTGGTTATTTAATAAAGTCACAGATACAGATTTTTATCTGCTCAACAAATGTTCTTATAAAAAGTCCCCCCCCCAACACCCCCAGACAGTGTTTCTCTGTGTAGCCCTGGCTGTCCTGGAACTCACTCTGTAGACCAGGCTGGCCTGGAACTCAGAAATCCGCCTGCCTCTGCCTCCCAAGTGCTGGGATTAAAGGCGTGCGCCACCACCGCCCCGCAAAAAGTTTGGTTTTTTTTTTTTTTTTTTTTTTTTTTTTTTTTTTTTTTTTAATATTCAGCAAGCCAAACCTTAGCCCTTTTTTGGCAGAAATGACAAGAATTATTTAATAAACCCCCTAATCCATTCTTTTATGAAATAAAGCAACACTGCCAGAAACATAGGTAATCACAGAGGCTTTTAAAAAATTCTCATGATCATTTGTGAACAAAATGTGGCTGGCTCGACCCCCCAGGCAAAGAAAGTAACTGTGAGGTAATTTAAAAAAAAAAAAAGGTGTGTGTGTGTGTGTGTGTGTGTGTGTGAACTTCTGTACTGTAAGCATCCCGAAGTTATTTTATAAACTTGCAAGCTGAAGTAAAATACGTTCACAACTACAACTCACACTCAACAGTTACTAGACACAGCTCAGCGAGGGCTCACCGTTGAGTTGAGAAAGTACATTTCTGCAGACATTCGTCAGGAAAACTAGGTATAGAACACCCGTCACCATCGAGACACTAATGTCCATTTTCACGGTCCAGAACTGAAGTGTGTCAACAAGCCCATGAGCCTGTGATGCCCAAGTACGCCAACACACACGAACTGTGCCCACGGCTGCCACGCTGGCGCACAGGACTGACCGAGGCTGGAGGAGGCACAGATCAAGAGTCCTATTTTCAAACCGGCCACGACCTTCGAAACGCAGAGCGCGACCTGCCCAAAGTAACAGTGGTAAAGTTCCCACGAAACCTGGGGGTTCCTTTCTCCAAACAGTGTAAGGCCCTTACACAATGCTTCAGAAAGAGTGGCGCTAACTCAGCCCTCTGTGGACTGAATCATTAGCACGGTATTATCCCAGCCTTATCAAAGGCTGAGCGGAACACTACAGATAGGCAGTGCATTGTGAAGAAAAAAAAAAAAACAAAAAACCAAAACTTCATAGATAATTCATTACTCAACCCCAGTACTCAAAGCGAGCGCCGGGGGAAATGACATCACGGCATCACCGTACTCCCCCCATCTTAAGGCGTAATGGGAAATAAAGACAATAAAATGGGCCCTGCGCAGTCTGGAAGCAGGAAGCGCCACGGGAAAACGTGCACTAGCTGATTACGCGTAAGTGCGAATTCTTATCATCTCTGTGAGTTCAGTTTATTGTGTTCTGGCTCGAGTTAACGACTGTGTTATGTGTAGTATGTTGAGATGTCTAGCAATAATGCGCATATCCATGTTGCTTGAGACCACAGGGAAGGCTGCACCTCGGTTAACATAAAAGGTCAGGTTTGTGAACAAAAGCTGACCCAACGCTCACCTTATATTTGTTCTATGTTCTATGTGACAGTGCCCACTGCTGGAGAAATCAGGACACATTACGTGGTATTAAACACTAATCATGAATTTTGAGAGCACACACACGCACATTTTCAGGATAGAAAAATACAGCTGGTAAGAGGGTTTCCCTAAAAGCTGTCACCACCACCGATAGATAGTTCACGCATAAAGCCACAGTGCTGTTTTCAAAGCGGAAATCAGCCCCGTTATGTCCAGAGGTGACCTAGCTGAAGACCCTCCCGCCCACTCCGACGGGACTGCCGCCAGAGCTAACTGGACAACAGCAACTGCTCTCACTTCCTACTTTCAAGTAATATCCTCTGAAAGGAATGTTCTAGCAAGTACTCTTATGACGGAGGGCAACAAATCACTTTGTGGAAGTCATAAAAGGCTAACTTCATAAAGCCTAAACCATGAGCCTTTTAGACCTGAAAGGCTAGAGAGACTCTGCTCGCCCACCACTGAGCGGAGAAAATGTAAATACGTGGTCTATGGGCTGTAAAAGCGGACACGTCGTCACCTGGCCCCCCAGCTCCTGAAGGCTGAGTAAGAGTTGTGATAAGAAAACGGAGTTTTGTGCTTTGTCGGATCGAGCCGCCTTCATGGGAACAACGTCAACGATTTTACAGTGCTTTCTAAGGCAGACAGGCCGTTAGCTAAAGAAAACTGGGGGTGCCCCATGGGCCCTGAGCTCACAACCACCACACGAATGAAGGCAGCTCTCGGGCAGAGTTGCCTGGGTATGCCATGGCTGCTGGTTTCACCGGAGAGTAACTCAAGAAGCACCACCACACAGGGAATACACTGAAAAGCCCCGAGAAGGTTTGGCATCTGATTTGGTGGAAACTGTGCTCAGGCTCTTTACCACGCACGCGCTGTCCTTCCCACAGCGACAGCGGCACTTAGTAGCACGCACCTACCCCGCCTTCAGGGAGGCTTCTAGGTGGTTAAAAATATTCTGCAGACCTACGTAGAAACCTTACTAGATGAAGACATGGGGATATCCACAGGCACACCAACGTATGCATGAGCGACCCCATTCAACTTCCTTCAGAGAAGAAGAGCCAAGATCTGAAAACATCTTCTGTATCAAAACAGGGATAAAAGAAAGAATACAATCTTGCCATTGTGGACGCAGGCCTGTGGCAAAGGCCTTCGCTAGTGCAGCCGTCTTGCCAGCCCTCAAACTCCCGTTGACAGTCCTTCCAGATTTCTGGTCCTGGTTCCTCGTGTGACGGAGGAAGAGTGCAGTTACATGTTAGGGGGCATCAGGGCACGGAGTCCTGACAACACTTCTTAGCTTAGGCATGGAGGTGGGAGTCCTCAAGCCCCACCGCGACTCTGCCGTGACTAAAGAGTGCGATGTTGCCGTAAGCCCACTCCTCTAGGTGGTTTTCATCATGGACATATTTCCACCTTAAAAGTCCTGACTGAAGGAAGGTGTACAGCCTTCTGGCCAACATCAACAGAAACCGGTCCACTCTTTGCGACGCATACCTAAACCTCTCCTAAAACAGAGTCACACAACTCCCCTTGTTCTCAACAAAAAATGGATAAGCTGTTCGCCTTTGATTTCTATTAACCATGACTATCATTAAAACACTTTTGGACATTTTAATTTTACTTTTACCCACGTGGTGATATCGTAGTCATTGTTTGGGGGGGGATCATTTAATCAATAGTTTAAGAAATTAGGTAGGGCTGGAGAGATGGCTCAGCGGTTAAGAGTATTGACTGCTCTTCCGGGGGTCCTGAGTTCAGTACCCAGCAACCACGTGGTGGCTCACAACCATCTGTAATGGGATCTGACGCCCTCTTCAGGTGTCTCTGAGGACACCTACGTGTACTCACATAAAATAAATAAATAAATCTTTAAAAAAAAAGAAATCTATGCATAAATGTTCTGAGCTGGTTTCTCGGCTGCCATGGCATTTTGCATTTTATTTGCCCAATGTTCAAATAATGCCCGGGTTAGATAATGCCCACACCTGGACCGGACTGAAGCGTGACAATGTGTTCCGGTCTATGTCTCTGATTTCAACTTGACTTAAAAATTCTCCGTTCTCTGAAATGCTATTTCCATTTTGAAAACAGAGCTGCCAGTTCATACCCACTCCTATCAGTGGCTTGTGGGGACAGGATGGACGACAACGCAGACGGCAGAGACGCCAGAAGGAGTGGGAAGCAGGGCTGGAGGGGTTCTGCTTCCTACCATTGTGCCCTGGTCTGGAGAGAGGGGAGGATCTAGATGCAGCGGAGATGCGACACCATGTATTAATGTTGGTCTGGTTTCTTTGATCTTCACTGAAATTAAGTCAGTGCAATATGGTGATGAGGACTGATGATGAGAGGATCTGATTGGCTGCTAATGACGTCACAGGGATCTCTGTGAATAGTGTATAGTCAGCTATGTAAGTGTTTGAGAAGTGACGATGTGCATGCTGAGGGTGCCTTTAGTCCAGGAGGCAGAGGCAGGTGGATCTCTGGAGGTGGAGGCCACCCTGGGTCTGTACCAAGAATGCCAGGCCAGCCAGGTTAACACTGTAAGATAGATAGATAGATAGATAGATAGATAGATAGATAGATAGATGATAGATAGACAGATAAATAAATAAGTAGCTACCGAGAAGAAGTGGGCATCTATATTATTCAATGTATCTTTCATTTGAAAGCAATCCTGAGAGCCAGGACTCTGCAGGCAGGACTTAGGAGGCACACAGCGGCTTTCTTTCCACCTGAGCAACAGATGTGATCGACTCTGACTGTCAGACTGTGGAGTGATCACATGGGGCAGCAGAACTGAACTGCAAGGGCAGAGGCTGGGAAGGAAGAGGAGGCCTTGAATTCCCAACGGTGGGAAAGGGACCCCACCCTGGGGACTTTAGTCCAGTGACTGGGAAACCATAAGGCCCAAGAAATCAAATATACAGTTTAGAAACTGGTATTAACTGAAGAGGCACCAATCCTCTGTCAAACTTCTGCAATCTTCCTTTGATGGATGATGAATTGGAATATTGGATTCAGAGTAACAAGATTTCAGTGATGATTGCCGGATTGATAATTCAACCCTATATAAGTTTTGCCTTTTAAAATCAATGTGAACAGCATCTTCTTCAGTTCTGTTTGGGGGCAGGGTGGGGCGGGGTGGGGCAGGGTGGGGCAGGGAGATCTGTGCTTAAATCTAACTGAAGAGGGGTGAATGCTGGGCTCCTGCTGGCAGGTCCTGTGGTAATTAGCCTGCTAACACCCTGCTCTCAGGCAGCCCCGTCTCCTGAGATCCATCCCAGGAGTTTATCTGGGACATTACTTGGCAGATCAATGTCTAACTAGATTATATTTGAAAGCTTATGGAACAGGTCCACACCTCAGTGCTTTTCTGATTCAGTCTTAAAAATTATAACGACCGGCTTTTCACACGGTGCAAATTATTCCATTGTATGTACTTTTTAAAGTTCCAACTTATATGTTGGAAACAATTTATCAAAAAGCTAAGACCCAACAGAAACTAACTTAAGATCTGCATTTTAAGAAAGATTGTTTTTTTCTGCTTTAACAGGGCAAGAAAAAACACAAAGCTGTCTGGTTCCACCACACTAGTAGCACACTCACTGGGATGCACACTCACTGGGATGCACACTCACTGGGATGTCACTGGGATGTCACTCACTGGGATGTCACTCACTGGGATGCACACTCACTGGGATGCACACTCACTGGGATGTCACTCACTGGAATTCACTTTCACTTGGATGTCACTCACTGGGTTGTCACTCACTGGGATGCACACTCACTGGGATGCACACTCACTGGGATGTCACTCACTGGGATGTCACTCACTGGGATGCACACTCACTGGGATGCACACTCACTGGGTTGTCACTCACTGGGATGTCACTCGCTGGGATGCACACTCACTGGAATTCACTCTCACTGGGATGTCACTCACTGGGATGCTCACTCACTGGGATGCACACTCATTGGGATGCAACTGGAATTCACTCTCACTGGGATGTCACTCACTGGGTTGTCACTCACTGGGATGTACACTCACTGGGATGTCACTCACTGGGATGTCACTCACTGGAATTCACTCTCACTGGGATGTCACTCACTGGGATGCACACTCACTGGGTTGTCATTCACTGGGATGTCACTCACTAGGATGCACACTCACTGGGATGCTCACTCACTGGGATGTCACTCACTGGAATTCACTCTCACTGGGATGTCACTCACTGGGATGCTCACTTACTGGGATGTCACTCACTGGGTTGTCACTCACTGGGATGCTCACTCACTGGGATGCAACTGGAATTCACTCTCACTGGGATGTCACTCACTGGGTTGTCACTCACTGGGATGTACACTCACTGGGATGCATACTCACTGGGATGTCACTCACTGGAATTCACTCTCACTGGGATGTCACTCACTGGGATGCACACTCACTGGGTTGTCATTCACTGGGATGTCACTAGGATGCACACTCACTGGGATGCTCACTCACTGGGATGTCACTCACTGGAATTCACTCTCACTGGGATGTCAAAAAAACCCATCTTAAGTGGGAGTTCCTGATGTTCTGGACTAAAATGGACAGTAACAGTGGCTGGTGACTCAAGCCCATAGCTTAGGCTACCACAAAGCTGATAGGAAAGTTTCCCAGAGGAAACATCAGGTCTGCTGTAAGGCACTGTATGCTTCTCATCAAAACACACGGGTCGTGATGCCATCACCTGCGTGACCCTATGCGAACCACCGACAGCCGTTGGCCTGTGTAACAGGAGAGGGGTGGACGGACCACTGACAGCCGTCGGCCTGTGTAACAGGAGAGAGGGGTGGACGGACCACTGACAGTCGTCGGCCTGTGTAACAGGAGAGGGGTGGACGGACCACTGACAGCCGTCGGCCTGTGTCACTCACTAGGATGCATACTCACTGGAATTCACTCTCACTGGGATGTCACTCACTGGGATGTCACTCACTGGGATGCACACTCACTGGGATGCACACTCACTGGCTGGTAACATGAAGCATTTGGCAGTGAACCCAAGGTGCAGGCCCGTTGCTTGCTCTCATTACTATGTTTTCAGGGTGCACACAAGCAAATGGCCCCTGTGTCTGCACCTCTCTGATTCTTAGGATCACAGCTTCCACAACCCTGAGGGGCTCTGCTCCCGCCGCACAGGATACACAGCAGGCAGTGGTGACGGGTATTTGAAGTCACCTTCCAGAGTTCACTCAATTACACCCAATTACAAAGATGAGCAAAGGAAACAATGTATCAGCTATAACAATGACAAGGTTCACAGTCCATTCTCCCCATGGGAAACAATTAAACCTGAAAGCTTTTTGTTTGTTTTCCCAGAGACAGGGTTTCTCTGTGTAGCCCTGGCTGTCCCGGAACTCACTCTGTAGACCAGGCTGGCCTCGAACTCAGAAATCCGCCTGCCTCTCTCTGCCTCCCAAAACCCGAAAGTTGAACACAAGGTCTCCCATGCTTTACGCTGAGTTTTACATATCCTGGGTCTGTTTGGTTGCCCTTGGTCTTCTATGTGTTAGCAGTGCAATATCCCTCTCCCAGTCGTTGACAGAGAGTGAGACACATCTCATGAACAGAACGGAACCCATGACAATGTGAGAAGGTGTGCGGTGCACACATACACAGAGCAAACGCCTCACGCTGTCGAGGGTGCCTGGCATCCCGGCCTCCAGGAATGACCCTATCTTCGCACCATGCAGCGATGCAGCTTCGGCTTCCATAAATGGGCCCAAATCCAAAGGCACTGAAGCAGCCGGTGTTAGAATGTAACGTTCCATTTATGAAGCATCACTCCTGCTATCAAGTGGTGGGCATGGCTTGCTCCAATCAAAAACAACTTATCTAATCTCATCAGGCACAGGCAGAAGATCTACATAAGACAGGATTCCAACATGAAGCAGCACACTGCCTTAAAAAATATAAACTTCCACAAGAAAACATGCTTAGAGAAGAAATTAAATTTAGAAGGATGAGAAGACTCCTTTAAAAAGAGGAACAGACAATAGAAAAAGACGGTAATTTACCACTAAAGAAGACGCCGGAGACAAACAACTGAAGGGCCATTCAAAACACCGCTCTGGTCACCTCAGATATCTGTCAGCTATAAATGGCGTCAGAAATGACTCCCATTGGGGTCGGGTTGAGGCTTGCTTGGACCGTCCTCAAGCACTCTTTGGCTTCTCTCTAGGCCCTTTCCTATGGGGACTCCTATCCCAAAGTCAGCCTGGAACCTCAACACCTGAACAGTATAACCAAATACATTCACTGCGGCTTCAAGCTACATAAACTGTATACTCATTCAGGCTTCTGTACATATGCAGTCATCCTAGACGGTAAAAGCAGCAACAGCCAAACACACAGAGAACCGCCTTTTCCATACTAATTAGAAACGGCTTTTAATAATAAAGACCTTCAGGGAAAACAAAGCGCTCCCTACCTTAAACACGTCAAGCTGCTGGTTGATGGTCTCTGTTTCTGTACCCACGGGGCCCTGGGACTCCTCGTGCTCTTCAGCCTTCTGGAGCAGAGTGGAGAACTCCTCCAGCTTGCGTTGGAACTCCTCCAGCTTCTCCGTGGCGCCATCCACCTGCTCCTCCCTGGCTTTTGCCCGGTCCAGCAGCTTGTTGCACTGTTTGCTCAGGGCTTCTAAGTCCCTTCTGACTCCGATCAGGTCAGGAGAGGTCTCCTCGGTGGCCAGCATCATCCTGCAGGTTCGATTGGCGCTGTCGTTGCTCACGATGAGGGCTTCCAGTTTCTTCAGGAAGGTCTGCATGCACGCCTTTTGCTTTTGCAGAGTGTCCGCATCTCTCCCCACCGGGGCCATGCTATCCAGCTCATCATCAAACTCCGTAAACTGGGAGAACATCTCTCGGATGGTATTCTGGAAGTGGCCGAGACCCTGGAGCTTGGTTTCTAAGAAAGAACACTTCTCGTCCAGCTGCTGGCTCAGCTCGCTGTGCTCTTCCGCTAACGTCTCCGCCTGCAACAACACGTCGGAGGTCCCCTTTGAGTCCGCGGCTTCTCCCACGAGGTCCTGAGCAAGCCTTTTTGCCGAGTCGACCTGATGCTTCAGGGTTTGCAGTGACTTCTGCTGAGCCTGCAGCACGGTCAGATGCTTGTTGCTGTACGCTTGGGGCCCGAGGGAGTGGTGGGCCTCGAGCTGTTCTTTTGCATCCCGAAGCTGCCTTCTGGTGTCCTTGGAAACTTCCTGAAATTCTTTGAACTTCTGGGCCATGTTCTCCAGGGAGACCTTCTTACTCTGGAGCTGCTCAGCGACCACGTTGACCTTCTGGATCAGAGACTGATTCTCCTCCGTGACCGCGTCTTTATCTACCTCGCAGGCACTGAGCAGGCTGTTGGCTGCGTTGCTCAGTAATTCCAGCATACCAAAGTGGTGGTCCATTTCCTTCTGCAGGGACTTTAACTCGGCCATGGAGCTCTCTGTCTCCGTGGGGTCCAAGGAGAACCTGACGCTGTCCAGGCTGTGCTGACATTTGTCTATCCACGGCTGTAGAGTCTCCACCTGCTCTCGGTACTTGAGGGCCTTTTCCAGCGAGTCTTTCAGTTTCTCTTCCCTTTCTTTCACCTGTTTCCTAAATCGGTCCCAATCGGTTTTGATGGTGTTAAGCTGCAACTGCAGAGCCGCCTTCTCCGCCCCCTGTGTCTTCACCAACAGGTTTTCGCCCTCTGCAACGGTTTTCTCATAGATGTTAGACTGCTCGGTGAAAGTTTTGCCAAAGTCCTTCTGCGCTTTAAGTAACGACTCCAAGACATCCAGCTTGGCGGATATCGGGGGAGAGTTCCTTTGCTCTTCTTTCTTTGCGTCTAGCCACGCTTGAAAATCCTTAGACATTTGCTGAAATTGGTGTGAGCTCGCACAGGCTGACTGGAGGCGCTGAACATGATTCTCTGGAAGTGAGACCACAGATGTATTAAGATTGTTAACATTATCTATTTTAAAAAAAACACCCCCTCACCCCCCCAAAATAAAGGTGGTATACATTATCCTAAAGTGGACCTTTAGCACTGACTAAGAGAACTGGAAGCAAACCTGACATCAAATACAACCCCAACCCATTTGTTGGACCTTTCCATAGTCTGGGGGTGTACGCCATTTGCCAGGCACTTCCAACTCTGAGAGATCAAGTCAGGACACCACCCATGGAGATTCTGTGTACTACACTATGCTGTCTGGGGGCCAAAGAAGTCTCAAAAGGTTGCTGTAACCGATATAAAGACAGAGCCAATTAAAAAACAAATCAGATGTGACCAGAGGCAAGGGCTAGACTCTAGCAGGACTTCCGAAACAGAACAGACCAGCGAGCCGTGTCCACCCCAGTGCATCGAATAAGCGCAGGCCCATTTGTCACAGAATCATCATTGCTACATGTGAGAGAGGGACATAAGAAAAATCACACATCTCCTACGAAACCTTTCTACAAAGCGGTAGGAGGAGGAATCGACATGAAACCTTGAAAATGACTATGCGTCTCTTTTTCTGATGAAAGACGACAATGTAGCACAGCAAAGGTGTTTCCACATTTAAAAGGAGCAACCGGGAGCATCCAGAGTTAAAAAAGCATTTGTGGCGTGGGCTCCCTGTGCAGAACACCTCTGTCTCAGCTGTGTAGACCATCTAGATGGCCACAGAAGTGCTCTCTGTGCTCCGTGCACAGTCACGGATTGTCACCAAGAGCTCGGACACAGCAAGACGGGGCACTGATTTCCGGCCCGGAGATAGGTATATAAAAAGAGGCCAACCTGTCTTTTGCTCAATATCCTTAAACGACTTTAAGACGCCTTCCAGTTGCCTGCTCAGTTCTGCTTTCAAGTACTCCTCTCTGACCAGCGCCGACAGGTCCTCGCAGACCGCCTGGGCCTCCTTGATCTTCGGTGTTTGCTGCTCGATTTCCTGCTTCAGCTTCTGGGCCGCCTCCAGTTGTTGGTTCACAGCGTCCGGCAGCGTGCCCGAGGTGAGGCCGCTGCTGAGTCTGTCATCCAGTTCCGCCAGGGTACCCGAGAGACTTCGCAGCAGGCTCTGGTACTGCGTGCTTTTGACGATAGCCTGGTCGATCCAGTCGCATCTGTCCCTCAGTTGGCCTGTCAGGCTGCCCCACTTCTCCGTCACAGCTACCAGTTGCTCGTTCACGATCCCGTGCAAAGAAGGGTCTTCCCCGGGCCTGCTGAGGATGCTCTGGCCAGCTGCTGTCAGCTGCTCATACTGAGGTTTTCGGGTGTCGAACTCCTGCAGCAGAATCTAGGTTAACCGTGGAAAATAAACAAAGGGTTGCATAATTAATTACGGAAAACACAAATTCATTCATTCATTCATCCATTCATTCATTCAATATATATGAGTACACTGTCGCTGTCTTCAGACACACCAGAAGAGGGCATTGGATCTCATTACAGATGGTTGGGGGCCACCATGTTTTTGCTGGGAATTGAACTCAAGTCTTCTGGAAGAGTTGAGTTCTGGAAGAGTTAACTGCTGAGCCATCTCTCCAGCCTCCAGCAAACATAAATTGAAGCAGCCAAACGTAATGAAACGGTACTCGCTTTTCTACTGTGTCTGGAATTCTGTTTTAATGTTTTCCTACTTTTTGAAGACAGTGTGGTTACCTGAAACTCATTGAGAGACCTCTGGTACTTCCCTGGTAACAAGATAATACCGTCTTTCAAGGGGCGGGAAGAATGATATCAACACCAGCCTGGGCAAGTGCTCGGTCACAGGAGAGACCGTTTCTGAGCTCACAGGACCACCGCCATGGCTGCCTTGCCTGGGTCACGCTTTTCTCCTCACTCGCTTTACACTCCTGATTCTACAGCGAAGACAACGCAGCGGTGACTTGATGATGCTCCAGGGCTCTAGACTTATAAAAGTTTGTTTTTTTTTTTTTTTAAATGGTGGACTTACTGACATGTACAATCTTTATCATGCAAGTTTTAGACATACAGTCTCACTGCTCAGAATGCAGAGGCTCACCGTGGCTGTCCACAGAGACGAGCCCCAGATGCCTCCTTCTGGTATGCTTAAGTCTTTTATTTACATTTTAATCTATTTATTTGTATTTGTTTACCTATTCCTTTCAGACTGCTAGGACTACAGGCAAATATTTGTCTAGATATTTCCTTTTCATCTTTGTGTCTTGGCTCTCTCTATATTATGCAGTTATGAACTAGCGCACGGAACTTTAAACCGCTGGGCCCTGGTGACACGTTTGACTGAAACGAGATGCTGTTCCCTGCTGAAGGCGCTGCTCGCCAAGGAGAAGCCCAGCTGACGCCACCGCGGACCTGGAGCTACTGTGCCAACTCAGCTGCTGAGGGTCTCCTCCTGGCGGGCTCCTCTGAGGACGGAGAGTGACCTGACGGACCTGCCCCTCTGCTCTCTTGCCTTAGCCCCTGCCTCCCCTCTGCTCTGCCTTCTGCTCAGGGCTATACAGGGTGAGTCTTACGAGTCTCCATCAAAATAAATAAAGCATCAAAGGATAATTTACAAACAATACAAAGTATACACCACCACTTGGCCAATCCATGCATCCTTTGGAGACCTACGTGGGTTTAGTGGGCCTGCAACCACCACGGTGTGGCAGGATATGAGGAGGAACTGCCCCACGTGCTAGCTCAGGGAGACGTCAGTGGCTACCTCGCAGCTGTGTCTCTCTGAAACTCCTGCGCCAGACAATGTGTCACATGACAGGTTTACACTGCAAACACCTGCCTAGCAAAGTCAAGCCCCACCCCACCCGGCTGTCACCTCCGGCGACCCTCACCTGGACCTGCTGCTTCTGTGTGTTTAACATGTTCGGGTCGATGGACAAGGGCCCGAGCACGCTGACCATCAGCTCTTTCTCCACGAGCCACTGCTTTAGCTGGGCCTCAGTGGTCTGGAACTGGGTTAGATTGTTGGAGGATTCTTCCAGCCTTTGTTGCCTGTCGACGGTTAACTGGTTGAGTTCTTCCCACTTAGTGTCTGAGAAAAGGAAAAAGGACCAAGCTGGCATTTGTTTTCCTTTCATTTTTTTCCTTATTTAATATCGCCATTGGAAAACGATAACTGTGTTCACAATGAGATATAATAGACGGCATCCCTTTCTTCCCGTTGGTGACAGGATGTGAACCTAGGGCCTCATGAATATTAGGCAAGGGCTTTATTACTTAGCTGCACCACAACCCCAGATTTAAAAAAAAAAAAAAATCCTTGAGTACTTCTAGGCAAATGGCTTCCACATTTGAATATTTACCCTCAAGCACTTTATTAAACTCACTCAGCGTCAACCATCTGTTGCAACTCTACAGTACAGAATCTCAGCAGCCCCGTGAAGACAGATCTAGCCTTATGACTGCGGCCAGACACTGACTTCTAGAAAGTTCACGCCTGAGGATGGACAGCGAAGAGGCAAAGAAAAAAAAAATCACAGAAAAAAAAATTAAAGCCTCCTTGTGCTGTAACAGCCTGTGACTTTGTGTTGAGTCACACTGAGAAGGAGCAGAGGGAGCAGCAGCTCTGTCCTCTGAAGACTGGTGGTGGATCTGGTATCTGTTCCTGCTTTTATATTTCTTTCAAAGGTTATTCTCTTCCTTTTCACCAAGATGCAGTAATGCAGAATGACTTTTAAAAGGGATTTTTAATTCTCATTCTCTCTCTCTCTCTCTCTCTCTCTCTCTCTCTCTCTCTCTCTCTCTCGTGTGTGTGTGTGTGTGTGTGTGTGTGTGTGTGTGTGTGTGTGTTTTATGTGAATGGGAGTATAGGTGCCCTAAAAGGCCAGAGGTGCTGAATGCTCCTGGAGCTGGGGTTATAGTTTGGAGCTGCCCAGGTTGGGTGCGAAGAATTGATCCCAGGTCCACTGCAAGAGCAGTATCTGCTCCTCACCACGAAGCGTCCGGAATGACACTGGATGACCTGCAGGAACCACGTGTTGGCTTGGCCTAGCTGCATTGAGACATTTGAGCCCCAGGTTTTTCGGGCTACTGTCGGTGTCTCCTGGGACGAAGCGTGCCCTCCAGTTCTGAATAGACCAATGCAGTCCCTCAGGCTGCTGTGTGTTTCTCTGTATGTTCATTCCCTCAGGAGTCAAGGAAGCATGGAGACTTGACAGGACAATTGGTCTTGGACATCAATCATCTGTACCCTGTTTAACCTGCAGACTTCATTATAATCCGGGCAACAACAACAACTGTACTGATTCTGAGAGAACAAGTCTTACTTCTCTCAACAAAACAGTTAGTCTTGCTCTGGCCCCTCCAACTCCGGCCTGGATTCATTCCTTGTGGCCATATGAGGTGACCTCAGCCTGGTAAGTAAGTGCTATCACTTACAATGAGCCTCTGAACCCACCTTCCAGGCTGCCACAGCTTTGAGGCCATCTTTGCTATGCTCAGTGCTGCCCTCTAGCACGGCCTACACCATACTTCTCTTAGACCACGGCTTCCGGCTTCCCAGCTCAGTTGCTGAAGAACCACCTGGGGGTGTTAACACACACTGGCCTGACTCAGTGAGAGGCCCGGAGCAGGGTTTGCAAGCTAAGATTTCTATCTAGTTCCCAGCAGTCTATCTGGATGCAAGACTTCAGACCAAGTTCAGTCCTAGTTTAGTGTCTGTCTGTCTGTCTGTCTGTCTGTCTCTCTCTCTCTCTCTGAGCTGCAAGCCATTTGGTTCTAAAGGCATTTGCCAAAAACTTAGGGCCTGCCACAGTCTGCCCCTGGAACACCCATCCTGTAGAGTTTACACTGAGACCAGGCCTGTAACCTAGCCTCGGTAATCTTAACATCCTCACCAAAGCAGCGTGTGCCCATGTGAGCCACACCTGAGCACCTACGTGTGACACTGCCGATCCGTGACCATCGTTCCCAGTCCCCTGGGATCTTACCCTCAGGGGGGACGCCGCCTTACTCGCCTAGGTTCCACAGAGCACATGTGTGTGTATGTGCGCGTGTGTGCTCACACTGCTGTCCCTGGAGCTATGACGCACGCCTCTGCCTGTTTTTAATCTACCGGATGACATCTCCCATTGGCCCAGGGGGTCTACCTGCTTCTGCTTCCTCTGCACCGGGATTACCAGCTTGGGTTACCATGTCAACACTTCTGCATGGGTTCTGGGACGGAACTGTGCTGGTGCTCCTGAGGCGGACGAGCACTTTACTGACCGAGCTGTGTCACAAGCCCCAAGAGATTTGTCTGTCTCTCTCTTGGCACAATATACTAAAGGGCAAACTTTAACAGGACACATTAGGAGGCTTATTTAATGGGGTCCTCTCTAGGAGAAGTTCCCATCCCTCTAATCTGACTGGTGAGACTGTTAACCAAAGCACGCGGGGTGGAGAAGTAGCAAAGGCATCCGGAGGCTCCGTAGGAAACACACACTCTTCAGCCCCGCCTCGTCTCTCAAACCTCTGACCATACCCCGAGGAGAGTCACTGACAGAGGCAGAAATCATGGTGCGGAGGGATTCCTGAGTCAGGTTCTGGCTGCCTTCGAACATTAGGAACACCTAACTCGTTTCTAAGCTTACGGTGCCAAGAAATGATGGGAAGAAGGTTGGAAATAACTATAGTGGGATAATCCGAGGGCCGATGCGACACACTTCACACTGCGCACTGTGGCCCCTAGTTAGACATACTGAAGCCTCTAAACGACAGAGTGAAGTAGGGAACTTGCTTTCTTAGTCTTTTTTTATCTCACAAACTGAAGAAAATTCTGTACCTGTGAGCAGTTTATACAAAGACAAGAGGGGAGGGGAGGGAGGAATGCCCCATATTCCCTCAGCACTGGCTTGAGAGAAAGAAGAGCCGAGGAGACAAGAGCCCCAGAAGTGACCTTGAAGGAGACGGGAGCCTGCCCTTTCCGGATGAATGAAAGAAAATTTAACAAGGCGCAGAGACTATGAGCATAAAGCGAATGAAAGAAAATAAACACTAATAAAAACGTTACTCAGTGCATAGCATTTCATGATCAACTATGAACCTCTTCATAAAAACAGCTCCCAGAGTAAACCCTGTGATTTTAAATAGTAACTCCCCCCCCCAGTGGTGTTCCTCTGTAGGACTATAGGAGTGCCGTGCGCCCCAGCACGTGGTCACTCACCCATCTCGGCCAGTGTCTGCTTCCAGGACGGGGCCTCGGGAGCCTCTGGGTTCTCCTTCAGAAGCTCTGCCAGTTTGTCTTTTAGTTCCTGCACTTTGTTTACATTTTGCTTCAGTTCTGCCTCAAATGACTAACGAGGGAAAAAAAACACTAATTACACAAAAATATGGCATCAAAAGAGAAAAAGCATTTCCGCCCCTCCAGGATGACCCAGAAAGGAAAACCCCGAGTCAAAGGCTGGAGCAGGCGAGGGCCTGGGTTATGCAGCTGATAATTCTTATTTTCCCCTTGGCCATCGTCAATTGTGAAATACAGAAACCGCACAGAGGAACACTCTATGGAGGTAATGACCAACTTATGTCACTGAGGACAATTTTCTAATTTCAAATGACTCTGGGCAAACGCAAGCTGTTCTCGGTGCGGCTAACTGATAAGCAAATCAGCCTTGGCAAAGGCCTCCCGAATGTGAGACGCCACTTGAGATTCCACATGGCAGAATTCGA
Organism: Apodemus agrarius; assembly: GCA_964023405.1. Taxonomy (NCBI): domain Eukaryota; kingdom Metazoa; phylum Chordata; class Mammalia; order Rodentia; family Muridae; genus Apodemus; species Apodemus agrarius. Next base: position 10,558,979 of record OZ030014.1, read on the forward strand.
ACACAGGTTGATAATTTGCCTACATTTTCATCATCGCAGTGAGAAACTACTTTTGCAGTCTTGACAGCTACAGAAATGCTGTCCATTAAAGAGGACAACGGTATTAGCTGTCCTGTTTTATAGTAGACAAGACAGGCCCTTAATATACTTAGTTTGTAACTAAATCTTTCCCAAAAGTTGACTAGTTAATATCCTAGATTTAAGCTGAGTTAGAGATGGCAAAGTAATTCGTTTTACAGTTTTCTCCTTTTTATAACGTCAGAGGGCTGGAAACGTGACTACTTGTTGTCCCAGTCTACAGAAAGGCCGACGCTAACAGAACAGTCGCCATTTGATGAAGGGTCTAGGGAGAAAACAGAATGGAGCTGGTGGCCCCGGGGCTGCCCTGGGCAAGTCAGTTCTCTGCTTCTTCCTCCGTGGACCCAGCCTACCTTGTTCTGCTCCACCTGCATCTTCACAGACTCCGTGTCTGCCGGGGTCGGGGTCTGGCGCCACCTGCTGGCAGTCCTGTTCATCTTCTGTAACCACTGCATCATCGCACTGGACTCTTCCTGAGCCTTTTGCAACTTGGAGAGCTTAGTGTTCAGTTCAACTATTTTATCCTTGAGTAAGAGGCCCAGGTCTTCGTAACTGTGGTTTATGTCAGTCATGTCCTTTTTAACAGATGTTAAACCTGCGAGCGGGGGGAAAAATATACAAATGACTGCTGAGGGTCAGGAAGAGGCGCGGTAGTGTTAGATTTATTTTCTTCTAATAACATAGCATTTTCTTCTACTTTGTCACTTCTAAGCCTGCTACAATGGACCACAGACTTTTTAGGAATAGAAAGATGATACTGCTAGTTAATATCAAATATCTCAGGAACAGTATGTAACTGGAAAATGTAAGAGGTAACACCATGGAATTGTAAGCATAAACATAACAGATTTCTCGGGTACCAAACGGCAAGCGAACAGGAAGGAAATAAAACCAAGTCCCAAAGTGAAACGTCACAGGTTCGTTTCTCTCAGATGGACAATTATATCAAATTCCGTTGATCGTTTGCCAGATGAGGCTAATAGTCACCTTTATTTGCCAAGAAATCCTGAGTATTTGTGTCTGTTCCTTCACCATTTAGTATTACTCCACCTGCAAGAAAACAAAAGACCAGTAAACAAACAATGAAGTAACTTCAGACTGCCCTAGTTATTCTACCTACTAACTATAGATGGCATTAAACAAACTGTCATACGGAACAGTCATTTAAGAACGTATAGAAGTGCGTGCGGTGGTGGCGCACGCCTGTATTCCCAGCACTCTGGGAGGCAGAGGCAGGTAGATTTCTGAGTTCGAGGCCAGCCTGGTCTACAGAGTGAGTTCCAGGACAGCCAGGGCTATACAGAGAAACCCTGTCTCAGAAAAACCAAATCCAAAAAACAAAACAACCCCCCCCAAAAAAAAGAATGTGTGGAAGAGCCCTGGTGTCTTACTTTCTGCCCTTCATAAACTAATCAAAAGCTGATTCTCAAATTAAAGTAAACAGCTAAGGTGTTTTATGCTAATGTCATATTAATAATAAAGCGGGGAAAAGGTTGTACCCCCCCCAGCACCTACGTATTAAAGCACACAAAGCAACTGAGAAGAAAATGTCTGCTTTGCCTAACGGCTGAGTATATATATTGTCAGCCAGTTTACACACCACCACCACCACAGGCCTAATGAAGGCAGAATGATTTAAAAGGACAGGAGGGAAAAGCCAAAACAAAAGCCTATTTTTAAGTCCACATCTGCTGACGATGAGAACACAGGGCAGGTAGTGCGTCGGCCTGGGGTAGGACTCTCCTGAATTTTAATGCCAGCCGTCCTAATCATCAGCTGTGTGCCTGAAGAGGTCGTGAATGAAGCTGGTGGGTACCATGGCAGTTAACCTGCAAGAACACCGTGGGAACCAGACAGAGGTAACCCACTACCTACCAAACAGAAACTCCTTAGTGAGTCGTCTTAGCTATTTGTCCTATATTATCATAATCATCTGGGACTGGCATGTCTCCCTAACCACAATGTAGATAGAATCCAACTTTCCTAAGTTAGCATCCAGTGGCTGTCTACAGAGGAGAGAGATGCCCATGCAAGAGCAATCAAACATTTATACATCTCTCTCTTCTCTCTCTCTCTCTCTCTCTCTCTCTCTCTCTGTCTCTCTCTGTCTCTCTCTCTCTCTCTCTCTCTCTCTCTCTCTCTCTCATACACACACACACACACACACACACACACACACACACACACGCGAGTGCATGCACAAGGCATTTTCCAGGACGTGAAAGCACCCCAGAATCTCCAAACTAATTGTTAAAAGCCAAGCAAAGCACACCAAGCCACCAAGCAAGAGTGTGGATTTTATTCCAAATATAAAGGAGATGGGAGGAACTAAGACAAACCAAAGACAACAGAATTCCTCTTCCTAAGAAAAATCAACATGACATCTCCGGAAATCTGATTAGGGCAGACAGGAGAGAGCACTGTAGCATATATAATACAGGCATTCCTTGAAAAGGGATCAGCAGAGTGGAAAAAATGGCTGTTTGAGAAAAGTGCAGCTGGAACCCGGGTGTCACTCACAATGGGGACAGCTGGAGGCCTGGTCAGACCAGATAAACCAGAGGACACACAATGGAGATCTGAGACGGCCTTCTGTCTAGTCTTCAACTTAAACAAAACGAAACAAAATGCCAAACGCCTCCCGGAAAGCATGCCTTACCAAGACACTATATTCATATTAAGTTAATTTGGGAACCAGATTTTGCTATGCAACTCCGGTCTGTGGCTGAGAGGAATGGGACCTCAGGGCTGAGGCTGAGGTGTGAGCTGACCAGCGAACAGGCTGCAGGATCGACTGCTTTGGGAACCCCCCACCCCACCCCACCCCACCCCCACCCCCGCACAAACATGCAGGCAGACAAAGGAGAGAGAACCACAGGGAGCTCAGAGACAGGAGCCACACCCTTGCCCCCCTCCACCAGGAAACCAAATCCATTTGCTGCATCATATAATGAGGAGAGACTGCTCAGAGAGGCTTCACTATCTCCACTTAAACCCAGTCAAAACAGACTGAACCCTTTCTCAGCATCACCTTCTTATCCTTACCTGGTTACATCTGACTTGCAGTATTTAATAAAATCAAACATTTCGCATGACAGGGAGGGTATGTGTGTCTATGTATATACGTGTTCCTACATCTGTGGCTACACATGTACCGGTATATGCTATGCATGTGTCTGCTCCTGCATGTGAAGGCCCATCCTGGATGCTTGCTATCTTCCACAATCGGTTTTCACTTTACTTTCTGAGGTATGGCCCCTCGCCAAACCTGGAGGTCAAGGATTTGGGGAGTCTGGCTTGTCTGCCTGCTTGGAGGATTTCCTGTCTCTGCCTCCTGAGGGCTGTAATTCCAGGTAGGGCACCATCCTCACTTGTGTACAAAACACGCGTGAGTACCAGAGATTCAGACTCCTGCCCTTAGGTCTGCACAAATGTGCCTGCAGTGTCATCACCCCGATTCCGTGACAGATTTCATTGTGCTTCTAAAAGTCACCCATCTGACCTCTTTTACTTTGTATTCCTGAGGTTAATTTTTTTTTTTAAAAAATTTAATTAATTTCAAATACACAAAAGGACCGCGAGAGCGCGGATTCTTACAGACTGGTCAGCACATACCTGATTTGGCTGCGGCTATGGCCTTTGCAGGGCTGATCAATGCACTCAGCAGGTTACATAGTGAGATCCCACTGTTGTTTACTTTGTGAATTTCTGGTGCTTTCAGACTCCACTTTTCTTGTAATTTCTTTAAACACAAAAACACATCATCTTTCAGTCTTCCGAGTAGCTTCAAAGTTGTGCATTATAATTGAACTTCTTAAGCATATTTCAAAGCAACAATGACTGCGGGCCCAGGTGACTGTTAACACGGTTGGCAGAGGAGAACGGGGCAAGGGCCATTCTGTGTTCTGCCCCCCAGCCACAGTGGGAGGCAGGCTGGGTCCTGGAGCCACGGGAATGTTCCAGAGTAACTGTCAACTGTAAGTCTGCAGGGCTATACCAGGTGCGGCTACATCACAAAGTAAGTAACAGGACAATAAAAATAAGACACGGGCGTACAAAATTCCACCTCTCGCCAAGTGTAACTACCAAAATCTCAATGAAGTGTTAAAGCTACCTGATTTCATTCTAAGAAAATCTGACAAAATTAGCCTTAACGTTTATGACTTAAGTCAGACAACAAAATACTTATACTCTATTTATGCAAGAGACTCAAATAACTTGTCTTCCGGTACTGGTTAGACCTTGCACATGAAGACAAGGGTCTCTTTCTTACTAGTTGGAGAGAAGGTAGTAAAAAAAAAAAATTAAATTGAGATTTGATATAGAAAGAAACTTCAATAATAGGGAGGCTAATGATGCACTATACATTTTTTTTAATAAATTGAATTAACAAAAAGATTATGTAATTCCTTGAAAAGATCAGCTAATCCCATTACTAATTTTCACAGATCCCACAGGGCATTTATGAGGCCAACTTGCTTGATGTTAGACTAAAGGACAGAACTACCATTACTAACACATTACTACCATTACTAACACATTACTACCATTACTAACACATTACTACCATTACTAACACATTACTACCATTACTAGCACATTACTACCATTACTAACACATTACTACCATTACTAGCACATTACTACCATTACTAACACATTACTACCATTACTAACACATTACTATCATTACTAGCACAGGCAAGCAGAAGTCAGTATGAGGTCTGATGAGCCACCTTGGTTTCTTCCAGAGATTTTCCCAAGTCCTCTGCGCCAAAAGAAGGCTTCACAACGGGAACCTGCCTGGTTGTTTCTTTTATCCACGTTTTCAGTGACTGAGCAAGGGTTTGGAAACCACTCAGCTGCTCCTGACAAGAACTCAGGGCGTCTTTCCTAACGAACAAAAATGAAGCAGAAGTTAAGATGCAAAGCCAGATGCTCCAAAAAGCCAATCATTAACCAGCGGCCAGCACTCCCAAGTCAGGCTCGACTTCAGCCTCCGCTTTCAACGCGCAGAGCGACTTCAGTACCAGGCTGAAGGTTTCTTATGTGGCAAATGAAATCAGCTAAGTACCGAGTTGTTGATCGCTTAGGCAAAGCTCACAGAGAAAGAGAAATACAAAACTCACAGGTAACAGTAGTCTCTAATGCTACATAAACCCTAGCGGTTTTGACAGGTCCATTTTATATAGTGCTTAATGCCAGCAGGCCAAGAGCCAGAAAATGCATGTACATGCTGCTGACAGGGGAGAACACAGGTCATGTTAACGGATCCCTCTTAACACTTAGAGGGATGACATTTCCACCTCTCCAAAGAGATCTCACCCGGTGACGGGAGTTTTAACAGGTACTCACCCACCCTAACACATAAGACACACCACTGTAAACCTTAAGGACCTTTCTACATGCCAAGCACAGGAGCTATGAAGACTGTTATACTTAGCATGTAAACGGCTTCTGGGCACACGTGACTTATGTGCAGGGGGCGGGGATAAGGATATACTTCAGCTGGACAAGCTACCGATGACCACATGGAGTTAATGTTTTAATAGTCTACTTATGACCGGAATTTAAAATTGGAATAGATAACCCCGACTGTGTGAGGCAGTCAGGAACATGTCTTCCGTGACGGGCAGAAAGAGAACCCAGAAGTTTTAGGTAGAGAATTCTAAGGAAGTAAAACAACAAAAGACAAGTAACCATTCTAAAACATCTTTTGGGAGCTGTTTCATTCATAAAAATCAGATGTGGATTCTAAACATGAGACAGAAAAATGGGAAGGTGTAGAATAGAATCACACAGTCGAAGGTCAAACTGGGCCGCTTCTTTGTGGATGTGTAGCTAGCTCATTCACCAATCTGAGAAAGCAAGCTATTATATTTTAATAACTTTTTTATTTATGTCCCCTTTAAAAAATTGTATGAGTATTCTGTCTGCATGTACACTTTGCATAACAGTAGAGAGCATCAAATCCCTTTGTGGATGGTTGTGAGCCACCATGTGGTTGCTGGGATTTGAACTCAGGACCTCTGGAAGAGCAGCCGGTGCTTTTGACTGCTGAGCCACCTCCCCCGCCCTGGAACCTCCCACCAGTACCACCGTGCTCACACAGTGTGCCCACTTTCACATAAGCAGCGTCTTCAGTTTCCCATCGGAACATTTTAGCCAATAGTTAATTTATGTTTTTGTTGTTGTAAACTCTCTGCAATCCCCCTTCAGCCTCCTGGGTTTATTTTTAACACACAAATCCAACAACAACATGAGTCTCCACAGTTTGGAAATCACCTCAGTCATAGACATATAAACAACAGCAACTCAGCTGACTGAGTAGAATAGAACACACTTTTTAGAGAGGAGCTTACTTCTCTTGGATCGTATCCTCCATTTCCTTGAATTTCTTTGACAAATTGTTAGTTTTCTCAAACACCAGAGCTTTGTCTCCTGGCAAGCCATGGCTGGATATCTCTTTCAGGAGGCTGTGCAAAGCTTCCAGATCTTTCCTGTGTTCTAAGAATTTTATAGTTGATTCCTGCAAAGCATTTACATCAGTGAGTACCAACGTTGCTAGATCTTACAAATCCACCATCGTGTTCTGCACGGAAGTGGAACAGCTCAGGCATCGCTAACTACATAGCACTGCACAGACTGTGAGGGTACAGGCAGGATACAGTGAGTGACTTTACACCCTGTGTTTTTATTTCTCTGTGGATTTAGCATGTTCAAGGATAGTTGTAACAGCTATGATATGTGTGGTACATGGTTTGTTTCTACTCAACAGGGAAATGCTTCATGGAGACACAAATACTGGTAGGAAAGATTGTCGATAAAACGCACGAGCTTGTCTTAGCCAGTCCTCGCGCTTGGCACTGCAACCCCTGAGGAATACACACCTGCATTTGCTGAGACAGCTCTGGGACATCCTTTCCTGGCATGTCCACCTCAGTGAGCGCCTGGCTCTGTGACTCCAGAAACGTCTGGAGCTTTTCCGAGAGCTTCTCAAACTGCTCTACTTTGGCCTTTAGTTCCACCATCTTGGCAAGCTTTTCCTTGTGTTTCTGACTCGCTTCGGAAAAGCGAGCAGACAGGTCCTTCATTTTCGCTTGCAGCGAGGAGGCAGTGGACGGGTCTGCCGTCTCGATAAATGTCTTCACCTTCTCGTTCATGGCATTTATGCTGCTTTGACGACCTGCAATATCCTGCTCCAGCATCTGAAAGACAGCAAGCGTTGCATATATCTAACAACATCTACAAATAAAGCCACAGAGTTTTGAAAAAGATTCTTCACAGCAACGTAAACGTGAACAACCTGTGACTAAAAAGGCTATGAGTGACATGTTTGGTTTTTCTCTCCAGGAAGCCAGTCCCAAAGCTCTTCAAGGGAGTGTGGAGAACAGCTGGCTGTTTGAAAGGGGCAGGGGCTTGTGGCCACCCCGAACCCCCTGGGATCTAGGGCAGCCTGGGGATTAGCCATGTTCTTAATTTTTAAAAGGCTTGGCAACAGCAAGATTGATCTGATGAACCCCCCTGAGCAGCTGGCCTGAGCAACGATAAAGAAGACTAAATGCAATGTACCTTTAAACTCTCCGTAATGAATATCGACAAGTCTATAAATCCCTTTTCAGGCACCGTCAAAAAAATTATTTACATATTCATCAGTACAAGCACTGATGGCTCTTCTGTGGGATTCAGAAGCGTCCCTCTTTATCTCTAAGCCTACCTACCTATTCGTAAAGATAAATAACTTATTTTCAAGTGCCAAGTGCAATTGTTCCCTCCAGGGAAGGTTCACTCACGGTGTTTTTACTGATGAGATCCTGGAGTGCCGTGGAGTTTAAGGGCACTTGACCTGGCGTGGCCAGTGAGCTCTCCACACTTCCCATCCAGTCCAGCATCTCATCCAACCCGTCCTGCACGCTCAGTGACCGGGTCAGCGTTATCTGGAGCTTCTCATTCCGTTCATTCACAGACCTGGACAGATCATCGTATCTCCCGACGATGTCATCTACTCCAGACAGAGAGGGGAACAGGAAGCAGGGAGTTCTGCTCGAATGACTCTTTTTTTTCAAATATACTTTACGATGAATATGTCTCCACAGAAAAAAGCATAGATGATACATTTTCAATGAATAATCAGGTCAGGTGTAACTTTTATAAAGACGGGGAAAAAAATTTCACCTGCCTTTCATCTGCATCGGTAAAGATTTTTAGATGCATACACATTTGGAGTGTCCCAGAGAGATGAAAGAAAGGTCTAGATGGTGGGTGGGTCACTGCAGTCACTACTGTGTCTCAGCCTGATCGTCAACACTTATGGATAACTGCCTGGGGTGGGGAGTGATGGTCTCAGACATACTCTCTAGAGACAATTCTGTCACACAGACACTCATGGTCAGCGTCTGTCATAATCAGAGAGCGACTTCAAATGCACAGACGTAAGAAGAGGCCAGTGTGTTAAGAAAACAGGATGGGACAGAGCAAACCCACTTAAAGCTATGATCATGCTTCTAAAATACAAACAATAGGGTTCACCTCCAAGTTTACTAGTAGACAAAAGGGAAAAACGAGTTTAAGAGAACAACCTATCTCCTGTGAGAGAACTTCACTTTCGATTCTAAAGATTTAAGAGGAAAAGAAAAATACTCATGACAGGTTTAAAGAATACTGCTAGTACATTTCTGCCTCTTTTTGGAAAACAACTTGTTTACTATCGTGATTTTTAAATATCTTTTATTATACAAAGACTCAGAAAGGCACCTGAGTTATTTCTGAATGTTTTAGGGGAGCCCAATGCGAAGCCCAACACTAGCAGTTACGGCCTAGACAGCCTGTCACCGAGTCACCTTAGAGGCTGGGTTTGGTCTATGGCACCTGACTCTGTAGCAAACAGTGTAGCTGCGGCTAACAGTGCCTCACTGGCCGGAAAGTTTATGTGACTGAGACAGATATACATATACATATACATATACATATACATATACATATACATATACATATACATATTGATCAGTTCCTTGTATAAAATTTTAATTCATTGAAATTTTCTGAGCAATAAAAAGTACTAGAAACAACATCTCTGTTGTAGTGTTTGTCCCATGGCCCCCGGTTCCTAACATAGAGCTCCTAACTGTTTCAGCAATTCCTTCATCCGTTCAAGGCTAGCCTGGGATTCACGCAAGCTCTTGTTGTATTCATTTATTTTTTAAAATCAACAGACGATCAAAAAAAATGTACTTTTAGAAGTTACTGCTTTTCTTAGAAATAAATAATACAAGATTTTTTATATTTTTATTTTTTTTGAGGCAGGGTTTCTCTGTGTAGCCCTGGCTGCCCTGGAACTCACTCTGTAGACCAGGCTGGCCTCGAACTCAGAAATACACCTGCCTCTGCCTCCCAAGTGCTGGGATTAAAGGTGTGCACCACCACTGCCCAGCGAGAGATGTTGTTAATTCCAGGCACACAGGCAGAGATCATGAAGCAGACAGCTTACATCTGTGAACACATTCTCTATCTGTAAGACAGCTCTATTTACCCCTGAGACAGGAAACCAGAGCTAAGACCTTGAGCTAAGGCCTCACCAAGCGTCTTCTGGATGTCATTCTTGGCGGGGAGCAGGGAGCCCCTGGCATCCAGGAGCACCTCTGCAGTTTTCTTCAGCTTCTCGACAGCAACCTGCTGACTGGATATCTGTCCTTGCAAGGCCTGTGGGATGAAGTGGTTTTCGATTACCTTCAGCACTGGCAGGCTCCCTCACACCCAGAGATGGCTTTCTGCCCGAGAAAGCTGGCCAGCCTCAGAGGTTCCACAGCGTCTTCAGGCAAACGGAGGAACCACAGCTCCCCCTCTAATGCTGCACTCATAGCTCAAAGACCCAAAATGTCTGGGGCTCGGTGGAGAAAGTGCTTGCTGCAAGCATGAAGGGCAGAGCGCTGGTCCCCAGAGCACACGTTAAGACTGAGTGGATATGACGGCCCTTTTGTAATCCTAGCCTTTGCAGAGCCTGACCCTAACCCAACCCAACCCAACCCTAACCCTAACCCTAACCCAACCCTAACCCTAACCCAACCCTAGCCCTACTAACCCTAACCCTAACCCAACCCTAACCCTAACCCAACCCTAGCCCTACTAACCCTAACCCTAACCCTAGCCCTACTAACCCTAACCCTAACCCAACCCTAACCCTGACCCAACCCTAACCCAACCCTAACCCTAACCCTGACCCAACCCTAGCCCTAACCCTAACCCTGACCGTGACCCTAACCCAACCCTAACCCTAACCCAACCCTAGCCCTAACCCTAATCCTAACCCAACCCTAACCCTGACCCAACCCTAGCCCTAACCCTAACCTGACCCTGACCCTGACCCAACCCTAACCCAACCCTAGCCCTAACCCTAACCCTTACCATAACCCAACTCTAACCCTAACCCAACCCTAACCCAACCCTAGCCCTAACCCTAACCCTGACCCTGACCCTAACCCAACCCTAACCCTAATCCAACCCTAACTCAACCCTAGCCTTAACCCTAACCCTGACCCTGACCCTGACCCTAACCCAACCCTAGCCCTACCCTTGGTCTCTGTACTGGTTGGTTTTGTGTGTCAACTTGACACAAGCTGGAGTTATCACAGAGAAAGGAGACTCCCTTGAGGAAGTGCCTCCATGAGATCCAGCTGTGGGGCATTTTCTTAATTAGTGATCAAGGGTGGGAAGGCCCACTGTGGGTGGTGCCATCCCTGGGCTGGCATTCTTGGGTTCTATAAGAGAGCAAGCTGAGTAAGCCAGGGGAGGGAAGCCAGTAAGGAACATCCCTCCATGGCCTCTGCATCAGTTCCTGCTTCCTGACCTGCTTGAGTTCTAGTCCTGACTTCCTTTGGTGATGAATAGCAATGTGGAAGTGTAAGCTGAATAAACCCTTTCCTCCCCAACTTGCTTCTTGGTCATGATGTTTGTGCGGGAATAGAAACCCTGACTAATACAGTCTCCTTGGCTGCACCAGGAGAGTCCCTATAGCAATGAGCTCCTATTCAATGGATAAAAATTTCCTGACTGCACCATCCTGGAGACCACTGCAAGCCTCAACGGTTCCCATCATCAGACAGTGTGATGTAGAGTTGGTTCCAAACCCAGGCCTCTCTCTACACTGGGCTCAGATTCCCGCCTTCTGTAAGTGTTAGGAGGCTAAAGCCTGAGCCTCTGCCTCCCAGTTCTAGGACTGTAGCTGTGTGCCACCATTTCCAGCTTAGTAACTATTGAACAATTTAATAAAACGAAAAAACAAAAGTATATGAAGATAGGGTGGTTTGAATGAAAATGGCCCCCAAAGGGCCACAGGGAGTGGCGGCATTAGGAGGTGTGGCCATGTTGGAGAGTAAGATAGGGCCTTACTGGAGGAAGTATGTCACTAGCGGGTGGGCTTGGAGCTTTCAGATGCTCAAGTCACACAGGCCCAGTGTCACTCTCTTCCTTCAGATCTGATCCAGATGTAGAACTCTGAGCTCCTTCTCCAGCACCATGTCTGCCCGCATGCCAGCATGCTTCTCGCCATGACAGTAATGGCCTAAACCCCTGAACCCCAAGCAAGCCCTTTCCTTTAAGAGTTGCTGTGGTCACAGGGTCTCTTCCCAGCTATCGAAACTCTAACTAATGCAAAGACTACCTAATCCTCACAATAGTTTAACCTTACCACATACAAAGATCATCTGTGAGAAAAATATACGCAAGGATACCATTAACCTGAGACCTAGCCTTCCATTCCACAGGGGCCTTTCTCTGAGCCTCTGTAGCACAGAAGTCTTTGCAGCACTTACCGAGTAAGCATTTCTGCTCCGATAGCCATCCCTGTATCTGTTTAATTAAGCTACGGGGCTTACAGAGGTTTTCATCTATCTTTTGCTCTACCTCCTAAAACTGTATGTATATTGGGTGCAGCGCATCTGCACAGATCAAACCCGAAATGTACAATTTTATTTCCCTGTAGTTAAAGCATTTTACTTCCTAATTAAATGTTAGGCGATCTTAACGATTTTTAAACTACCGGCACTTCTCAGCAAAATCATGGCCCTAGACGTCACGGTCCCTCCTCTGACATCTTCACACATTCTGTCCTCAAACAGTGTGACTAAGAGGAAGTAAACATTTCAGACAGGTCTGGTCTCAGACCTGAGGAAGAGGAAGAAGAAACAAAAGCAAATAACTTAGGAACAGGTCGGCAGTGCCCAGGGGAAGGCAGGCCGTGGGAGCAGCTGGGGATGCTGCCCAGCCCAGAGGACTTTCCTGATGTCCCTAAAGGGTCCTGACCATGCTGAAGCACCAGAAGGAGTGGTGCCCACCCGCTCTGCGCCTCCACAGTCTCCCTTCCACTGTCCTTGCCGCTTGACCCTTCTAGGGCCTTACCGTGAACTAAGATGGCCCTCACTGACTGGGCAGGAATGCAGAGTCCTGGGGGACACCCGTGCCTTTCCTTTAGCCCATGAGGCCAGTGGGCCCCCAAGAACTGGAATCTCCCCAGAAATCTCATGCTGGGAGAAGGAAAAGGCTAGGGTCTAGTGCCAGCCAAAGGGTAAGCTTGCCTCCTAGAAGGATATTTCACACACTTCTCACAACCTGTCAGAGCACCTTGTCTGAGACAGGGATGGGCCAGTGATGAGCGAGACCGCACCATGACCAGGAATGCATTTCTCCTGCGTCCCGCTTAAACCGCAGGTCAAGACCCCCAAGGCAGGGTCTTCCGTTCCCTCCCCAGTGTGGCCACGCTGAGCATGCCTCTTTTCTCGGTTTTCATCACCCCTTGGTTCCACAATGTGGCTCTATAACAGCGTGGCTCGCTTGTTAGCAGGGCTCGGGCTCTACTACGGCGATTCAAGTATCCCCACCTGCTCAAAGAAACCATCTCTAGATCACGACACGTTTAAACTTTACCTTTCAGTTTATCACACTGAGTAAGAATATAGTATTTTGAAAATGATCTCACCTAACTTTAAATTTTTTTTAAATATGGTATGGATCTAGGGAGACCCTTGGATCTTATTGAGAAGCGGGAATAGAATACACACGGGGGTGGGGGTGGGGTGGGGGTGGGGGATGGAGGGAGGGGGTTGGGGGGGAAGTGGTAGGGATGGGACCAGGAGGGATCAGGTGGGAAGAACAGAACAGAGGGAGTGAGAACTGGAATCAGGGGTGAGGGTGTGTGTCTGGGACAAGCTAGAAATCTAGGACAATGGAAACTCCCAGGAATCTATGAGGGGGACCCCAGCTAAGACTCCTAGCAATGGGGGATATGGAACCGGAAACAGCCATCTCCTCTAAGCAGGTTAAGACTTCCAGTGGAGGGATCAGACACCAACCCAGCCACAAAAACTTCGGCCCCCAATTTGTCCTGGCTACAAGATGCGTAGGGGTAAAGATGGGGCAGAAATAGAGGAAATGGCCAACCAATGACTGGCCCAGCTTGAGACTCACTCCATGAGAGAGCCCAGCCCTGACACTACTCCCGGCATCCTGCCACACCTGCTGACTAGAGCCTCGCGTAACTGTCATCTGAGAGACCTCACCCAGCAACGGATGGAAACAGATGCAGAGACCCACAGCCAAACATTAGGCAGGGCTTGGGAGACCCTGTGGAAAAGGGGAAGGAGAGATTCCAAGAGCCAGAGAGGTCAAGGACGCCACAAGAAAACCTACAGAACCAACCAACTAGCCTGGGCCCACAGGGGCTCACAGAGACTGAACCGCCAACCAGGGAGCACGTGTGGGATAGACCTGGGCCTCTGCACATGTGTAACAGATGTGCACATGTGCAGCTGGGTCTTCACATGGGGCTCCTAAATCAGGAGCAGGAGCTGTCTCTGACTCTGCTGCTTTTGGATCCGTTTCTTCTAACTGGGCAGCCTTGTCCAGCCTTAAATAGTCTTACTGGATATCCAGGAAGGCCTCCCCTTTTCTAAGGAGAAAGGGAGGCTGGGTGGGTAGAGAGGGAGGGGAGGGAAGGGGAGGAGGGCCTGGGAGGAGAGAGGAAGGGGAAACTGCAATTGGGATATAAATTAAATACATTAATTAATTAATTAATTAATTAATTAATTAAAAAGTAGAGTAGAGAGTAATTTGACAGTTTGTCTCATCAAGAGTTTGCCACTCACTCCTTTCTGGAAAGGCAGGCAGGAAGCCATTCTGCGGGAAGGGGTAACTGAAGTTTGCATCTCTGTGCATCATGAAGGAACACAACAGGAACGCTAAGACGCGGAGACACTGACCGCGATGGCAGCATTCTTCCATACGCCCTCTCTTGAGCAGATGCACATTGTGCACTTTGGGTCACGTGACCCCTTAGATCAGTGCTGCGGCCCTTCAATACAGTTCCTCACGTTGTGGGGACTCCCCCCACACCCCCCCATTATTTTCATTGCTAATTTCGAATCCTAACGTAAATATCTAGTAATATGCCGACAGTCTCAGAAGACACCTATGGAAGGGGTTGTTCGGACCCTCCAAAGGGTTTGCCATCCACAGGCTCAGAGAACGGCCCCTCTTGATACTGGGAACTGAACGAGACAGTGGCACCTGCCTTCACAGAGCTTAATCCTAATGGGAAAGTGAGGAAGGCTAACAAGTCTATCAGTAAGGAAGCAGGCTGGGCTGGGCTGGGGGGTAGCAGGTGGCCACAGTGAATGCAGCCAATCGATCATGGCAATATCGATCCGGTTAAGAGACTGGGGGACAAACGGTCAGGAGCATTTAGTCACATTTAGAACCCTCTGGCAGGACAGAATACTCCCACAGGTTTCCTGTGCAAAAAGTATCACATGAGTGTGGAGAAGGAATTCTTTCGCTAGGATGGCTGAGGGCTTGTCTCTCTTCCCCTCCTTCCTCCTTCTTTACCTTGGTCTCCTCTAACTGCCTCTGCAGATTTTTGGGGTCCAAAGCAATGGGCTCGAGCAGATGTTTGCTGGCTTTGGCCTCGCAGGCCTGGAGCCCGGAGAGAAGCCCACCGGAAGCATCTTCATAGTGTTGGTATTTGTCCACCAGATCTTTGAGGTTGTTTCCAAGCACGCTGCACTAAAAATCAGAGAAGAGAAGGAGAGAGAGGCTGAGGCCCACTGTCTTCTCAAGGTGGGTGAGCTGTGTAACTCGGGGGAAGAAACAGACATCCCCTTCAGGTGGAGAAGTCAAAAGGTAACCATGAAAACGAGCAGATAGTTCTAGACTTAAAATAATTAAAAACCATTACTGCTGGCTGGCCTTAAAGGAGGATCAGCCACCGGACTAGCGAACTTTCAGACAATACACATAGAAATGTGACGGCAATCCTTTAAGGTGCTTTATATGTCACTTCTACATGCTGCACAGGATTGACACAATTAGCTCAAATAACTTATATCAACACGAAGCAAAACCTAAGCCTCAGAGGTGCTTGCCAAATCATGTATGCAGTGTTACATCTGAACAGCCTCCGTCACAGTCTGGGAAACACGGTCTTGGGTCTTCTCCCCCACCCCCCAGCTTTGAGACAGGATCTTGCTATGTAGCCCAGGCTGACCCAACTTAATATAATCCTTCTCCCTCAGCATTTGGAGCATGCACCTCTACACATGATTCACAGTTTTTGTTTACTTAAAGGAAGCAGCACAGAATATTAGTCGTTAATAATGAAAATATACTGATCAAATACATCTGTAGGACAGTTCTGTAATATTTGAAGGGAATTATCCTACGTGAGTGACAATGACCAGAAATTGAGCACGCACACCCCCTCCCTTTCTGCTTAGTTCATCAGCGACACCTGGTGGTCAAATCTGGTACCACAAAATTTGAGAAAGTAACTTTAGGTTACTAACTTTTTTTTTCCTTTTTTTAAAAAATTATTTTCTATATTCTTTGTTTACATTCCAAAGGCTTTACCCTTTCCAGTCCCCCCCCTCACCATATGTCCCATAAGTCCTCTTCCCCCACCCCCATTCCCCAATCACCGCCACCCCACCCCCCCACCATTTCTCTGTTCGGAAAAGACTAAATCCGGTTTTGTAGGAGAGTACCAGAACAGAGGTTACTAACTTTTAAGAGACATTTTCCAGTTATAAAAAAACATGAATAAAACTACCACTTTCCCATGTCAATATTTATGTCTTCTACTTTTTTTTTTTAATGTCTAAATCCAAAGCAAAAGCGAAGAGGACACGTTGAAAAGTTTTTCACAGACTGACCTCCATTTAAAGGATAAAAGCAATCTTACCTTAGAGTAGAGAGAGCGGAAGCGGTCTGTCGCCTGATCCAGTTTGGTCTGAGCCTCTCTGTGGGTTGCCGAGGTCTCGATGCTGTCCCTGCCGACCCTGTCGCCGTCTCTCTTGCTGCAAGACTTGGCAGCTTCTATCAGCCTGTTTCCGGAAATGGTGATGTACCTCAAGTCGCCTTTGTGCGAAATGACGTCTTCTGAGAAGCTCTTCTGCCTCGCCAGCTTGTCCGCCAG
Source organism: Apodemus agrarius (assembly GCA_964023405.1). NCBI lineage: Eukaryota > Metazoa > Chordata > Mammalia > Rodentia > Muridae > Apodemus > Apodemus agrarius. The sequence goes on from OZ030014.1 coordinate 10,575,516, forward strand.
CCCGCTGAGGTCGTCGGCGCCAGCCCCCAGGTTCTCCAGCTCCTGCTCTGACTGCTGCAGCCAGTGCTCAAACTCGCTGTAGTCGGCGTCGAACTTCTCCAGCAGCTCCTGCAGCGAGTGCGTCAGCTTCACCTTCTTCTCACACGCAGCCAGCGCGGCCTCGTAATGCGCCTTCAGCTCCTGCGTGTTCCTCTGCAGCTTCTCCTTCTCCTCGGGCGACAGATAGTGGCCCTGTTTCTCCAGCAGCACCTGGGCCGACTGCGTGGCCAGGATGACCGCCTGGTGCTGAGCCATGATCTTTTCGTGCTGGGCCTGTGTGGAAACAAGTCAATCACAACTTTAGAGCTGCTGGAGACAGACACTGTGCCTTGGGGGTGACCAGACTTCTAGGACCCAACCTGATTCTCAATGCCCTTTTCAAGCCGCCATATCTATAACCCGCCTGTTGGTTAGTGTAGAGACAGTTGATAAGAGCAAAACAAGAACAGTGTACTGGCTGGTTTTGTGTGTCAACTTGACCCAGGCTGGAGTTATCATAGGAAAAGGAGCTTCAGCTGGGGAAATGCCTCCATGAGATCCAGCTGTGGGGCATTTTTTCAGTGATCAAGGCGGGAGGGCCCCTTGTGGGTGGTGCCATCTCTGGACTGCTAGTCTTGGGTTCTATAAGAGAGCAGGCTGAGCAAGCCAGTAAGGAACATTCCTCCATGGCCTCTGCATCAGCTCCTGCTTCCTGACCTGCTTGAGTTCCAGTCCTGACTTCCTTTGGTGATGAACAGCAATGTGGAAGTGTAAGCTGAATAAACCCTTTCCTCCCCAACTAGCTTCTTGGTCATGATGTTTGTGCAGGAACAGAAACCCTGACTAAGATAAACAGTATCAGAGAAGCCCGGCAGGGCTAACGGAGCAGACTGAGGGAGAGTGCTGGAGACATCTGGCCCCGCCGGTCTCAGGGTTCTAGTGAACGTGGAGGCGGTGACCTCAGCTATGCTGCAGATCTGCTTTAAGACCATCTCAGCTCACATACAAAGAGTTCCCCCAGAACCTGGCAGAGGTTCGCGTCCACTGAGGCAGGAAAGCAGAGAGGGCTCTCCGGAAGTGGCGAGGCCGACAGGTCAGAGGCAAGCAGAGTCGCTGCTGGGCTCCGAGGAAGCCTCTCAGAGACAGCCATCAAGCGCCAAGAGCCAGGCACAGAGACAGGAACCAGTAACTCTGGGACACTCCAAAACGGTTCCTCCCAAACTGCCTTTGCTCCCACAGGCGCCTCTCCTGCTTCCGTGCCCTACCATGCCCTGGCCTTCCCTCCTCCACAGCAGCCCACACCCCCTCGGGCACCGCTTTGAGCTCAAGGCTGCACAGCGAGCCGGTCTGCGGACACGCAGGATCCATCTGCAGAAACTATGGCTGAGGCTGAAGCCAAACTAGCTTTACGACACGGGAGCCTGGGCAAGCTTACCGGGTATGTAAGTGGCAAATGTCTTCTACGATGGGAACTTAAAACCTTAGGGAGTAGCCAGGAAGACTGAGAAACCAAGGAGACGTGCCGGGCCGCCTCCCCTGCTCTGGAGAGCTCAAAGATCCGCCGCCTCCATTTCTTTCTTTCTTTTTTTAAATGTATGCATATACGTCTGTTCTGGATGACCGCGGAGGCCAGGCGGGGTTACGGGCAGCTGCGAGCTGGGTGATGTGGGGGCTCAGAACTGACCATGGATCCTCCCCAAGAGCAGCGAGCTTTCTTAAATCACCGAGCCAGCTCGCCAGCCCTCTTTTGTTTCTACAACAGGGCTTCAGCTATGCACAGAAGCTATACCTAATGACTTACTTCTTACTGTGTTTATTAGCTAAGAACTTTCTCCGTAATTTATAGTTGGCAGAACGCTGGGGCAGGGAACGTCTTGTATAGAGCGGTCTGACTACCCATCCCTCCACACGGACTGACGGCATGGCGGTTTGAACAGCCCACCTTGACTTTCTCGCACTGCTGGTTGAGGTTGCCCTCCGTCCCGCTGTGCCCCTCGGCGTCTGTCTCCAGCAGGTTGCCATTGACCTCATCCTCTTCACCACCTCCTGACTTGCCGTCACCTTCATGCAAATGGGTCCCGTTCTGCTCCACGGGGTGTATGTGCTTCGTCCCCACCCCTTCGGAGTCTTTCTCAACGTTTGACAACCAGTTCAAAAGGTTTTCTATTTTGGTTTTGCTCTCTTCCAGCTGCCTCTCAGCCGCAACCTGGGTAGGGAAGGTTCATAAGAATTACAGATGCAGCCTAGGCTTACTTAACTCACTGACATATAAATGTGTGTGTGTGTGTGTATGTGTATGTATGTATGTGTGTATATATATATATATATATATATGTGTGTGTGTGTGTGTGTGTGTGTGTGTGTATATGTGTACACATGTACATATGTATGTATATGTGTATATATTTATATCTGTATATATGTATTTATGTGTGTTTACATATATGTGTGTATATGTATATATGTGTATATGTGAGTATATGTATGTATATATGTATATATGTGTATGTATGCAATCCTAAATTATAATAACTAACACATAGTAGAAACATTTGGGAATTAAACCTTACAGCGTTACTCTAGGTCTACGCTGCCTTCACACATGTATTTTGAAATTTTAACTATAGTTGACTGTACTTCCCCGGCAGTCCTCACATGCAGAATCTCTCAACCACCTTCTACTCACGGAAAGACTAAGTCAAGTCAATTCTTCCCATCTTCGTACTGGGCAGTTATGCACCCAGAGTCCCCACACTTCCGTTCTTGGAGCTAACCACAGCTCACCACCACCTGATACGCACGATGAGAGCCAGCAGCTAAGGTGCCAGCCACCTGCTGAAGCAACAGTGTACCAGACACCCGGACAGGCACCTTTTCAGTCTCCTCCTTGAGGGCCGTCGTCACCGCCTTATCCAGCTCCTTTTTCGACTGCTCTGCCTTTAAATTCAGCTGCTCACACTTGACCTTCGCCTCGTTGAGTTTCCGCTCGATCAGGGCTTTATCTTCCTGGGACAACTCGACACCGCTCTCTTTTAAAAAGATTTCTGTGTTCCTCACGATTTCTGCCAGCGCTTGTGTACTTCCTTGCATTTCCCTCTGTAATTCCTTAAAACACACGTGGAAAAGAGGAATTCTCATGTATCGTTTCAATTCTTGCAGAACTATAATTCTAAAAGAGAGCTGTTGCAGTCAGAATACTTGTGAAACTACAGAAATCTGTATGAGATCTCTGTTAGCACATTTACCACAGAAATTTGTGGTGATATTTACTATTTCTAAACACTGATACATATTTTCTGAGACGGTGTCTCACTACGTGGCCCAGGTGGGCAGAGAAACAGTCCTCCTCCACCTTGGCATTCAAGTGCCATGACCCCCACACCCAACAGAACTCTGATTTTTAAATACATATCTATTACTATGAAAAGAAAACAGTTCCTGTCAGAGAACTGAGACCATTTTTTTTTTTAAAACACCAGTTTACATAAAACATAGTGTTTGCGTCTTAGCCCAGCTACTAGGGTATGCAAGACTAAGATCTCTCAGGAGTTTTAGCTTTTCTGGGAATTAACAATTTCCCTCTGTGATCTTTCCTCTTAAAAGCAAGGGAACCCCATTTTATGCATTTTTATCCTTTTTTTTTGTTTGTTTGTTTTGTTTTTTTTGAGACAGGGTTTCTCTGTGTAGTCCTGGCTGTCCTGGAACTCACTCTGTAGACTAGGCTGGCCTCAAACTCAGAAATCCGCCTGCCTCTGCCTCCCAAGTGCTGGGATTACAGGCGTGTGCCACCACGCCCGGCTTTATCCTTTATAATATACCAATGCATCTTAATAATGCCGTTCTCTGAATTCAACTCTGAGCTTGCTCAAAGGCTTGAGTGTTTACTTGCCTGCATATTACACCACTACTACAAGTCATTAACTGTAGCAGCAACTTGATACATATTTATTCAGCTTTAATAACAATGTAGCAACAAAAGTAGCTTAGTTGTTGGGAACCAGTAAGCTTGGCTCAATGCCCCCAGCTGAGCTGTTTGGTTTCTTGATCACATCCCTTGATCCCATGGCTTAGCTTGATTCCTGCCTTCCCGCCCAGGACTTCCCAGGTGCCTGACCTATGGTTATGATTGTTTTCTCTGTTCCTTCCCTGGCCTCTAGTATATATATTGCTGGTCTCTCAGTAAAGCTTTGGCAGTCTCCTTACAGAATGACTCGTGTCTGTGTTCTATGTCAATCCCCCAAGCCTACGCCCGATACTTGGTACTGTGGCAGCGCGGACGCTGTCACTTATTGAAGGGAACCGAGACCCAAAGTCCTGACGAATACTGAATTAAATCAACAGCTACAAATTGGGAGGCTCTCGTTCTCCTGACACCAAAACACAGGTTTTCCTCTCTGGCATTTTTGCTCTTTTACCCCATTTCCTTGGATAAAAAAGACTGAATTACAGGAAAATACCAGAGAAACAGAAAGGGAGGTGGTAGTGGGAAAGGAATCAAAGTGACACCCATTTCTCCTGAGTGCAAGTAAGTCAGCCATCATACAAGGGTTACATTGTAACCCGTCATTTACCTCTTTGATACAGTATGTCACCAAAAAAAGTCAAGAGAAATTCCTGGCCTGCTTTAAATTGTAAATCTATATTTAGGTCTAAAGTTTAAATCTATTTCCCAGAGCTTCTGGGCATGCCTTGCTTCTGAGACCCCTGTGTTTCAACAATCCCAGCGGCCTCACGGAAATCCGAACCAACCCTAACAGCTGCAGATCCCAGAAGGTCTACCTCTTGCTTGGACTGGTACTTCTGCAGCTCCACCGTGCCGTCTCCAATCACAAAGGCCTCCTGGTGACTAATCAGGCGGTTTTCGGTCTGGGTGAGGAGATCACACAGCCCTTGGAGTTTCTCTTTGTACTCTTGCTGGCGCTCTGCCACAGCCTAAGATGGAGAAAACCCAAGACGCTTTCAACGGGCAATCTTCGATCCACTTCCGATCAAGCCCCTTACCAGAATAAACTTTCCAAACACCCTGAATTAAGCTTTTGGAGTATGCTGTAAACATGGTAGCATCGGAGTGCAAATCAAGCAAGGACAGACAGACAGACAGTACAGTACGTATGAGCATGTCTCGTATACACAAGAAGAGCCTGTCTGAGCGGAGATGCTCAGGAGAATACTGGCCATGCACATGTGTAAGAGATGGAACTTCTGATCGACAGGAAGAAACATCCCATTTTCTTAAGCTCTTGAAACCTGCGACACACATGATTAATTCTGCAAAAGGACACCAAAAGAGAAGTTAGTTGTGATTTGTCAGTAAACATATGGATATGTATATGAAGGTTATCATGCTGCACACAGTGCCTGGATACTTCAAGAATAAGAGAAACATTGCATGCATTATTTTTATTCCAATGCTATGTTCTTCGCCCACTGCTGTCCACTAAATCTAACAGATTGAGTCAAAACCTGCATTTTTATTTTCCCAATCTCTACATACTCATTACCTAGCTTACAGCAACAGTATACATGGCTCATGTTTACTAAAGGCTCAGCGGGGGTCAGGCACAGGGCTAAGGGTTTCCTATGAATCATTTTATCAGTGCTCATAATGTTACCAGATAAACATTACATTCCTAATTTATCGATGTGCAAAGTGAGGGCAAGTAACTTCTCTGAGTCACAGAAAGCAAACTGAGGCAAGTCAGTTCTACAATGCACACTCTGGAGCACAAGCTCTGAGCCCGTACCCCACTTGAGGGAATAGCTCCCTGAAGGTTCAGAGCTAAGCCTTCATCAGTTACTCTTGGACATCCTGAATGCTTTCTGGTTCTCATTTTCATGGAGAGGATAAAGGCATTCCCCTCACAAAATCCTGTTAAGAGGACAGTGAAAAAACTCAACCGCACGACAGCATCAAGGTGAAAGACTTTTTACCTCAATGCATTGCAGGGATTCTGCTCAGCACCCGCTGAGACCTGTCCAGAACACCTCCCTAGCGGGTACCTACGTTATGATTCCACACTGATCAAGTAAAACAGCACAACTCCACAAGAAAGGCAAACCTTCTGATGACCGAGCTCCTGCTCTAGCTGCAAGAGAGTCTCTAACCGGTCCACTTTGGTGGTTACCAACTCCTGCAGGTCAAGAAAACACTTCTGGGTTGTATTTAAGAGTCTCAGCAGTTGTCTGCTTTGGTTGGGAGACAGATCTTGTGCATAATCGGAGATGAAGGACTGCACATCAAAGGCTGTTGTTTCCAGCTGCATTTTGGTATGTGAAAGGTCTGTTAGCACATTCTGTGAAGAAAGCAGTACAAGTTGCCAGGAGAGGTAGGTGAGGATGAACTTCATCAGCACTGGTGATACTGCAGTATACTCACTATTTAAATATGATTCTTCTATCATTAATTAAAGGGTTAACAATACTTTTTCAGTATACATAAAAAAAAAAAAACCCGACTTATTCATCATCTGGTAATAGATAATTAAAGTGATTTTCAAATTGTTTGTGAGAGTGTGTGTGTGTGTGTGTATGTACGCCCGAGTGTGCGCATGTGTATGCTGGGCACCAGTGTGGAGATCAGAGGACCACCTCAGGTGTTTGTTGCTTCTGCTTTAATTGAAGCTGGGCCTTCCTGTCATTGTTCCCTGCTTCCTCCAAGCCAGCTGGTTGCCTGCAGGTTACCAGGGTAACTGGTAACCCCCGTCTCCCATCCTATTTTTCCACAGAAGCATTAGTACCACACAGGTATGTGTTACCCAACCCTACTTTACAGAGTCTAGGGATTTAAACTCTGATCCTCATACTTGCAAAGAAAGTGTAGCAAGCACTTTATCTACTAAGCCATCTCTTCAACCCAATAAGTATTTAAATATGATGGGAGGTAACATGAAAAGATAAATAACCCCAAGGTTCCTCACCTAGTAGATCATACTTAAAATGCCAAAGGGGGGAAAAATACCCAAAACAGCTGGATTGATCATAGTGAAAGTGCAAAATACCTGCTAGTATTTCCATTAGCCCTTCAATGGTGGTAATTCACAACAAGGAACACAAAAATATGAGTTGACAGACTACAATTTTAGTTTTCTGACTGAAGCAAGGAGCCCAGTGTTCATAAGAGCCCATAAAAAATCTTCCAGATCAAAATTTATTACCACACAAGCACAACATGGGCTACTATACTTTGATTAATCTGTAGCCATCTTGGGCTTATTCATTTGTAAAAGACAAACATAAATGTCAGCATATCAGTGGTAGTGAGAACTTGGTATGGTGGATGGAATTAATTGTAGCATTAGGTTGATTATGAAAAGACATCTCTTTAAGCCAAAGACCGGAAACAGTCCCTTACAGTCTCTGGAAGGTTGTTTGGTCCTGAACGCCTCTTACACCAGATCCGCAGGGTGTGTGCCTTTTGACACTTACCTTAAGAAGCTCCACACTGTTCTTTACGAGCTCGGCGTCTTGGCCGTTCACAGTTTGAATGTCCTTCACAGATCTGCTTTTCTCCGACACCCAGTCTGAATAGGACGTAAGTCTGTGTAGGAAGTCTTCATGACGAACTGCCAGCTTAGACTAGAAAACATTATACATTCGTGTCTGTTTGTCCCCCAAATTTCAAAGTCCTACAACGATTCTGTGTGGAGAGTTACTGTAAAAATATAATACTTAAAAAAAAAACCCACCCATAATGCAATTTAAATTCTCCATCACATTTTACTCAAAATTCACCGTTTTATGCCTACCATTTCCGAGTCGATTGCAAGCGAGATCAGTCTCATCCTTTCTGAGGACACACTGCTGAGGGACGAGAAGGCATTCTGTAAACGTTCGTGGCTTTTGCTCAGTTCCTCATGATGTCTTCTGGGAAGGTCGCTAGGAAAAGACTTTAAGAATTCTTCTGCCATCTTTAGATCTTTTCTTAAAAATACAGCCACTGGAGCCAACCCCAACTCAAAGGTCTGCAAACAAATACAGCCCACATCTGTTTACCACACAGTTAAAAAAAAAAAAAGTGTTACCTGAACACAAAGCATAAAAGAGAAGGGCATTCTGGTTTTTGCACATTGTGTATTAAATGGCACCATCCATGAGCCACTGGCTGCTGCAGCCTGGACCTGATGTCTCCCCGTGCTCTGGACCTCCGCTTGGTGCTCCGGGGGAGAAATGGAAACTTTTAGTAGGAGGACTTCAGATCTGGAGCTGTCGACTCTGAGAGGTGCTAGGGCCACTCTGTTCTCTCTTCTTCTGCCTTTCAGTTTGAGGCGAAGGACTGCCTTGCCACAAAACCAAATGCAACAGGACTAAGGGATCACAGGCTACAGCCTTTGAAGGCACGAGCCAGATGAGCCTTCCACTTCACTTGACTGCTGATGGAGAGCGGACAGGCACGCCAGTGGATGACTCTTACCTCTAACTGCTTCAGCTGATCCTTCAGGGCTTCTAGACTGCCTTCCACAGACGCCTGATTGTCTAAGGGGGGTTTCATATCCTGAAGCAAAGCCAAATATTCATGCATCTTCTCAGTATGTCGTAAACACTGTTGCAAGCTGTTGGAACGCTAAAACCAAAATTGGATACAGTTGTTAATAGCCTTTATGAAAGAAACTTAAAGCCGACAAAACGTATGGGATGGTCCCCGCTGCGTTTCCCACTGGAATGGTCATGGGAAACCAGGTATGTCAACTCACCTTTTCCTTTGAGCCACTGTCAGGAGACCTTTCTTTTGATCCAGACGTCCACTCCGGGCGCTCCGGAGGCTCACTGCACAGCTCTCCCAGCCTCTCATCTCCTGGCAATGGTGCTGTGTGCACACTGGAGCGTTCCACCCCTGCTTCTCTGACACTTTGTGGGCTCAGGGGACAGTGATCTCCTTCTTCGCTTCTGAGGTCACGGCAGACGCATGGCTTTTCCTCCGCCATCTCGGGCGCAGCACACAGTGTCTGCTTTGACGCTTCGTCCTGCTCTCTTTCAGTTGAATGCCCATCAAACAGCAGCTTGTAAAAGACATTTTTAAGTTGCGGTGGAAATAATTCAGACCCAAGGCCTTCTTCCTCTGGGCTGCAGTCCATCTGAGTTAATATTTTCATTAACTCAGATGTGCTTGGGGTTTCTTGGCTATGCTGGTTTCGCTTCAGTATCTCTAGAAGACTTGTCATACAGAGAGGATCACCTCTGCTCTCTGCCTTTATTTCTGATGAGTTATTAATGGGGGACATGCCAGGACTGGGCACACTGGATACTGCATTTGGCGACTGAGACAAGATAACTCTTTTAATTAAGTTCTGAACTGAATTAGTGCCTGTGCCAGCTGAAGGCCCTCCCACGTCTTGGAGATTCATATGAACTTTGTCCAAACTGCTTTTCAGGATGCTCTTTCCGTCTTCTACAAACTCAGCCGTGTGATCTTCTCTCTCCTGGGGTCTTGGGGCTGAGGCGCGTTCTCTGGGGGGCTGTTTCTCAGTGTTTCCTCCCTCTCCGCTGCTTTCTAACCGCGGGCAGCACACATCCGAAGTGTCATCGGAGGTGTTTCTCATTCCATTCACACGGAGCCGAGCCGGCGCAAAACTGGTGTTTTCCCCACAGCCGGCCACGCTTTTACAAGGTAGGAGTGACAGTGTGGTGTCACTATTTTCTGGAACGAACTGGAGAATCCCTGCTTTCCCTTCGGAGATACTTTCCTGGACACAAGCATCACTTTGTTGGATCTCGGCACCTGGGGGCCCGTCTCCTTGGGGGATGACTGACTTCTCTGCGTCATTTACTATGCGTGAGTCATCGTTCACCGTAGGAGAAGCTACTAAAGCACAGCTCCGGGTATTTCTGTTTGGTTCCAGCACATCCTCATTTACACCTTTACCACAATGCTCTGGAGAAGTAAGCAGATCTGTCTCTTTCTCTGGCCCTCCAGTGAGGGCGTCTTTCCCTGGGCTCTTCACCCCGGAGGATGTGACGGCTGAAGTCAAGTCAGCATGAGCCACTTTAGAAGCTGAGGCGTCAAATATGTCTGCAAGAGTCTGGAGCAGAACAGGACTGTCTGTCAGCCCCATTTGGACAGTCTTTGCTTCACCTTCAAGAGCCGTGGTTGCTGCGTTAGGATCCCCTCCGTGACTAAGTTCCTCGGCGCGCGTCAGCAGAGGGGGAGCCCGTCTCTTGCCCAGGTTGAGGCTCTCTGTTGTACTCTCACTTGGGAAGGGGCTGAGATACCTTTCTTCTCCTTCCTCTGGGCCGTTCACCAACCCTCCTTCTTTCCTAAGGCCTGTTTTCCCGATGGACGCCTCATCGGCCAGCTGGTCGCCTCTGCTGCCTCTACCTGGAACCAGACCTCTTCCGGTTCCCCGCTGACCCCTGCCACTTACTGTAAGGGACAACTGGCTCTCCTCAGAAGGCCCTCCTCCTAACTCAGCTCCAGAACAGACAATCTTATCAGAAGACGGGCTGCTTTTTGGCGATACATTCTCAAGGCCCTCGTCTTCAGCTTTTCGAATGTCTGCGGAGCCTGGCCCTTGGACCTGCTCGGCCTCCCCTGAGGCGGTGCCCTCAGCAGCCGACGGCCGCATGGCTTCAGCTGCCGCGTGACTGGACAGACTTGGTGTGCCGTCCTCATCAGCTTCAGGGGAAAGCTCTGGGTGGCCGCTTCTCTCCGTGTCCCCGCCTCTCTTCCCAGCTGACTCTGGCTGTGACACGCGTGCAGCGTGCTGCTTCTCTGATGGACTGTAACGGTGCATCTCGTCTGGGAGAAGCATGTCACTGACACCGTGGGTCTCACCCCCGCGTTCTTTCACGGTGGTAGCAGCAGCGTGCAACTGGGTATGGTCAGCTTGGTACTCGGGCTGGCCACACTCATCTGCTCCTCCTAGTCCTCCTCGCCTGTCACCACCGTCCTCACGGCAGTGCTCCCCATTGTCCTCATCATCCGAGTCACTACCAATGCTCATGTAAGGCCTGTAGCTTCCGCTTCTTTGTATGGAGCCTACCCCGTCGGTATCAGACTGGCTTTCTGGGCTGGTGTCACACTCTTCCCTGTCCCCTCTCCAACAACTGTCAGGTGTTAAAGAAGCTCCTAAGCTCTCTTTCCTTCCTATAATCTCACCCTCAGTCAGCGAGTCAGACTCGCTATCCTCAAAGTCAGGTGAGTTTTCACTTTCAGACACAGTTTCAGATACAAACTGTACGGAGCCACCTGAGTTAAGCTGTTTCTGGTCAACTAAATATAACTCCGGTTTCTCAATACCTGCAAGAAATCCCTGAGGGCAGCATACTTTGTTCTCCACATTTAAGCTCTCATCCATTCCCCCACGAGGAAACGTGGGATTCTCCTTCTCTTTCACTACATCATAAAAAATGTCATCAGGAGGAGGGGTCCTGTCGTTTTCCTCCTGCAAGGTGTCATAGTCCTCGGGCTGCAAACAGTCATGGTCGTCACCTTGAAGGATAAGAGAGTCATGGTCGTCATCTTCGAACAAGGGGGTGTCGTAGAAATAGTCATCACTGTCGCTGTCCGTTGCCGTGTCACTCTGCTGGCCAGCCAGCAGTGATGTCTCATAGTCACCGGCATCAATGGCTCCTTTAGGTGACAGTGGATCACAAACAGATGTGTTGGCGCTGTCTGAGCCATCCCGAGGGTCTTCCACCTCAGACCCACTTTTCTCCGACTCACCTGTCTGCCCAATGGTTCCATTCTCAGCAGAAGCATCTGACATGGATTCATCACTGTGATAGAGTACTTGAGGATCGCTGCACTTAGTGTCTAGAGGCTTCTGTCCACAGGACGCCCCCTGCAGGCTGACGCTAATAGCTGCGATTCCCAGGAACTGGTCTTGAAACTTTTCTCTTGTGCTTTGATCAGCCGACGCGCTCTGGTCACGGGGTGACGAAGCAGAAGCTTCGCATAAATATCCTGTGTTCTGTGGGGGATGTGTATCACCGACACTCCCCTGACTCTGCCTCAACTCATCGTGGCTTAACAGGGCACTCAGCCGGGGGGAGTAGTCAAAGACAGAGAGGCCCTTCTGTATGCTCTCTTCCTCCTCTCTGTCATTCAAATCACAGAGCCTACTGGCTTCTGATGTCAAATAGTTGGAATGGTTACCTTCATCTGGATCCTTCTTTGTAACACACTCACTTTGATTTCTCCAGTCTTTAAGTGTGCTACCCGAATCAGGTCTGAGCGTGTTCCCTTCAGTCTGTGTGGAAGATGATGCAGGTTTGGGGACACACACACTAGACGGACTATTGGCTTTCTGAGCAACTGTTGTATTTGTTAGGTTTTCTGGCCGAGGCAATTCACCATTGTTATCATTGTTTCCCATCTTACAAAACGCGTCATTCATGACCCACTTTGCATTTTCAGGAGACTCTTTATGTCCAGGGTGTGTGTGATGACATTCACCAGGACCAGCTGCTGACCTTGAACACTCGTGCTTTTCTTCACTCAAGGCGCAATCAGGAAAACCCTCGGGGATGGTGAAGACAGACAGGCTTTCTCCTATGGACGCGTCGGCTCCGAGTTCTGCACTGCAGCTTTCCAGGAGCATGCCCACGGCCTCGTCCAAGTCTCCGTCATAAAGCAAAAGCCTGTGCCCGGTGTTTGCGTCCATGTAGCTGTTCACCATTAAATAGGATAGGAATAACTTTTTAGCTTGTTCCGAGCTCTGGGCTGGGACCGGCTCTTCGCCGTCGGAACCGTCCTCTTCTTGCCTGTAATCATGGACTGGGGAAGGCTGGAATTTACAAAAGGAGAGCCACCTTCTGGCGTTTTTACAAGCTTCCAAATCTCCTAAATCCGGCATTTTGTCTGGCAGTGTTATATTCTTTAAAACCGACGCCGTGTTGTTATCTATAACCCCCAGCTGCCTAGCGGCCTCCAGATCAATGACTTGGGAGCTTTCTGGGATGTAGAGAGCAGCGATTTTCTGTCTCCCATTCAGAATTTTGGAGGCTAATTCATTCGTAATCAACTCCTGCTGTAAGGAAGAAGATGTGGGAAATATTTCACCGGAGTGGGGCCAGATGAGTCCAACGTAGCCCCGCTGGGCCTCCAGAACCAGCAGGGCGCTGCTGGACGTTATCAACTCACACTGGACCGCCTCATCCACTGTTAAGCGCTTCGCGGGGTTGGAGCGCACGATCCCGCCGGTCTGAACCTGGTAGGTGAGGATGCTGCTCGCGGTGTCTCTGTCAATCACTCCTTCTGCCGCAGCCTCTTCGACCGTCATTTTCCGACCAGAGTCGCAATCGATGAGACCGCCAGACAGAAGCTGTGCCCCTAACAGCCTAAACATGGTTTCTCGGTCTATGAGTCCCTCGTGCGCGGCTCTCATGATGCTGACGCGTCTTCCGCACTTCAGGGTTATTCTGCCAGCTTCCTGCGGTCTCACTGGTAAAAGCCACATCCCGGTGTTTTCCTGCCAAATACTCCTCTGTACCATATCGGTTAACGAGACCTTCTCAGAAGTGCATGGGTCAATAAGATCTCTGCAGGTATCTTGCCTTTCTAGGACTTTAGAAAACAAGGCAGAGGAAATCAAGTTCTGTTGGAAAGCCTTTTGTAAGGTCAGGTGTTCACCTGTGGCTGGAACAACCAGGGATCCTGCGGAGAGCAGTATCTCAAGAACTCGGACGGCCATGGATTCTGAGATCACGCCCTGAGCCAGAGAATGGAGCACCGGGACCACGGTCGGCGACGCAGCAGAAATGATCTGCTTTGCTCGATTTAGTTCTTTCAGTTGGAGCAGAATTTGTTCGTCAATGAGGCCGTGACTTTCAGCATCTCTGAGGTCAAAACACTTTCTCAACTCTGGTGAAATTAAGCCAGAAATCACTAGCTGTGCCTCAAGCAACCTGATCCCTGTTTCATAGTCAACAAGGCCTCTTAGAACTGCCTGGAAGATGGAGAGGACCTCTCCAGTGCTCTGATCGATGGTGCCCGCAATCACTTTATCCAGCTGGAAGGGAAATGCAGAAAGCCTGTGTCAGTCTCATACTTGAGGCAATCTCTTGCAGCTTAGGTGGTTTTGTTTTATAATGATAGACAATCATTTGAAAAAAAAAAAAAAAAAAAAGATCTTCTACTTACCCAGGTAGCTTGGGAGTGTTAAGCAGCTCAAACGCACAAGTGACCTAGGTCAGTGATCTACTCAACAGCACAGGATGTGATAAAGCTTTGAAAACAACATGCATCTGTGAAGTGAGAACTGAACATCCGTGTACTAACAAGGTTAGTGAGGACACAAGGGCAGCTGCTGAAGGCCAGTAAACAGAGCACACGTCTGTCCAGAAGGCAAACCATGCTTTCTGCGTCTGGGTGAGATTAGAGCCGAGTGACAAGAAAGAGAGCGTCAACTCCATGCTACTGATGTTTACAGCATACAGACTTTTCCAGGGATAAGGAAAACACTAAGGAGCCAAAAAAAGACTTGTCACGTACCCCCAAAACACGTCAAATTATGTGGTACTATTCCTGGAAGTCATTGGGTTAAATATGACAAACATCCTTAAACTATCAAACATTGTGTTGGATACATTGCTATGTATGAGCCAGACAATTTTTAAGTGATTTTTATTTTTTTTTTAAAAAAGATGTGAGTATTTTTACTTTAAGACATAGCCTCCCACCACTAAAATAACCCATGGATATCTCTGACAATCAAAACCCTCATAGTATTAATAATGGTAGAGATAGTCCATGGGCTCTTTTCTGACCATAGTTTATAATAAAATCCTGAATATATTGAAAGAATGGCTTTGGAAAGAAGCGTTAGACGATGAAGGAGTCCTTTTTCACCATGCAAGGCAGAGATTAAGGCATAGGATGATGATCTGCACATGTAAGATAGCATTTTATCAACAACACAGAAGCCTCCAAACCCTCAAATTCTACCCACGTATTCTCCATATATAAAGCCCAAGGTGCATTACCACATGTTCTCAGCCATGCAGACCTCACATTTTGTGAGGAGCGTTACCTTCTCCTCGACCTTCGCCTCTCCTGAGGGTTGTAACTCTTGCTGTTTCTGAGATTCACTGAATAATACATTGTAGCCTTCCTGCAGGGCTTTCACCTGTTTCTCCAAGTCACTTCTTTCTTCATCAGTCAGTCTGCAATATCCAAAAATTATCAAGGGGGCAATGTTGCCGTCAAGTGTAACAGTATGTAACATGCTTCAGTGTTGCTGCTACTATTAAGATAGAGCTTGATCTATCTTATGTGTTTCCCCAGGTCTTGAAATGATATATGAAACTAAGGAGCCTACGTGAAATATATAAGATTCTTTCTTTTGTCTGAGAAAAAGAATAGAGTTAAACTGATAGGTCATTACCTCTCTGAGATAAGAACAAACAAACAAACAGAGACCAGAGTAACTATTTCCAGGCTGATCCGAGATATTCTTTAAGGAATATCATAAACTTGTTTTGGGGTAACCATGAAGAGGGCATTCCAAAAGGATTAATTTTTTTCCAAAAGGATTTAAGACAAGGAAAAACACCTTCTTTGTCTAACTCATCACTAGTGAGAAAGAGCTCTAACACACACCATCCCCATATCCCCATGCATGTATTCTATGAGCACACATGCACACACATTTACATTGTTTTCCAAAAGGTTGCTCCGGAGTACTATGAAAAATTAAAACATGACTCAGAGCCTACATTACCACTCGCTGGCTAATGTTCAACCTGTCTGAGCCCCATCTGAGGATTAGCAGCATGCTGTGGCACATGAAGGCTGTCTGTGACACGTAGCTAAGTCTACATTCTTCACATTCTATTAAGCGAACTGTGATTCGTTTGTCTTCCACTTTTACAGTGTCAGGGATGATGCACTGCCTTCTGTCTGATGAGTGGAATTTTAGAACATAACCCTACCCCGGATGAAAGGGCTAACGAAAGCCAACATACTTGTCTCCATGCTTAGCCAAAAAAATCTGTATGGTTTGAAGAGCTTCCAAGATCTGTTCCTTCTTGGTTGATATTTCTTTACTAGAAATCTGTAAAGTAAGAAGGCACATTCAAAGCTTCCCCACAGAAGAGTGTGAAATAGTAATTAAAAATACAGAATTTTAATCAAGACGAAAAGTGGCAGGTGTATTTTCTGGGTGACGCAATTAAGTAACGTGTCAGCTACTGGTGGTGTTGAGGGCCTTAAGAGCTCAGCTCCACTCAGCATACACAGAGATAGCACAGTGCCCTCTATTAACAAGGGAATCTTAGTGCAACACACCACAGTTCTTGAGTCTGTCCCAGCTCAACCATGAATCTACCAAAGCCCGAAGCCTCAACACTGGCCCAGTATCATCCTTCTATGCCCCCATTCTCAAAAAGACACTGAAACTATGTGAGGAGCTCCCTTCCAGCAGCTCCGCTCATTGTGTTGAAAGCGCTACTCAGGAGGCCTGTAGATCAGGAAATAACTGGTAACGATAGCTCCCTCCATCTTATGCTATCTGTGGCTTCTAGAGAAGAGAAACTCATTAATTATGGGAGAAAGGCGGTTGTCTAAGACTTGTCCTGAACCCCATTTCCATTTGGCCAAAGTTTCCATTCTTATAAATGAACAGGGATGAGAGGAAACATTGGGCCAACGAAAAGATGAAAGCATACTAATCAATTTACATAGTAAATTTTGTGTGTGTGTGTGTGTATATATATATGAAATCATGAAGCTGAATGGAACGAATCTCTGAGGCCTCATTATGTACATCAAGCCACTTTCTCCTTCAAAAGAGAAAGCAGGTGTTCTGGTAGAAGCATAGTCAGGACCACAATCTTTTTTTTTTTTTTTTTTTTGAAGATTTATTCATCATGTACATGAGTATACACCATTGCTCTCTTCAGACACACCAGAAGAGGGCATCCGATCTCATTATGGATGGTTGTGAGCCACCATGTGGTTGCTGGGATTTGAACTCAGGACCTCTAGAAGAGCAGTCAGTGCTCTTAACCACTGAGCCATCTCTCCAGCCCAGGGCCACAATCTTATTTAAAAGTATCTGTATGTACTAGGTCTAAATCTAACAAACATCCTGGAGAATTTGTAACTATAATATGAAGACACCAGGTGTTTAGAATTCATGCTTCTGAAGAAATACGTTCTCTCAAGAGATCTTTGCTAAGGCTTACACACCTTGTTTGAATGCCTTCCTTTTTGGTAGTGAGAAAAAGCCTGAGAAGAAGGTATTTTAAATCAAACATTTGAGGCCAATCACTTTGCTTAAAAGCCACCAAATGCTTTCTGAATTCTTATTTCTTCCACCTGTATGAAATCACACCTCAAGGCCAGCCTGGGCTGCATAGCAAGGATGTTACTAGCCTAGACCTTGTCTTCCCCAAACAAAACCAACCCAACAACAACAAAATACAAACTAGCAGGAATTCCTACCATCAGGAACAGCCAGCCCTACTGGGATTTATACCTTAATGCCAATGTCCTGAGTTTCAAGTGGTATACTATGGAGCAAAACCAACCAGCTGCTGCAGTGTCCTCACACACACGTAGCAATGGGCAGGGGAAACCAGGAAAGACTGGAAACTGTATTCAATGGGAAGAATGTATGGGCCAGAGATCGGACAACAAAGCCTTCCTCATTAAACAGAAAAGGCCCAGGAGAGGCCTACTAAACACTCAAAGTGTTCACAGCCTAGATGGTCTTCTCCATGTCTCTCGGACGTGGGTGGCATGCAGGACTGATGATGTCACTGGTCAACAATCCCTGTCATTCTAGTCAGGGAGCTGAGATGTAAGATAAGGCCCTAGAGCCTAGTGGCTTGCCTATAGTGAGGTCAATGTACATTGTTCTGGCTTTGGAACAGGACACAGTTTTCTAGCAGGTTCTAACTATGACTCTTTGGGCAAAATGCCTAAGGACCTAAACGATTTAATTTTTATTGTAAAAGCCTCTAACTCTGGGGGGCGGGGAGATAAGGTAAAGATTTATAGCTTGTGCTTAGTAGACTGTCTGATTCGGTAAACTCTACCCCGTTAGCATTGGGACCTCTGTGGATATACCTGCTGCTTAGAGGAGAGGGGTTTCCCAGCTTTCTCCCCGTCTCCCAGGGTCTTGCTGATATTCGATACCCATTTCTGCAATTCTTTAGCTTTTTCAATATGTTGTTTCTTCTCTTCATCCAGTGACTTCTGACAGGTACAAGTGATTAAAAAGAAGAAAAGAAAAAGATACATTCCAATAAATGACTGAGCTTCTCAACCACCCTCTCCTCTCTGCTGAAAACAAGGAGGCACAACCGTTCCCCGTCATGCACACAGGTTCCTGAGATATTTTATTCATCCGCTTAGCCACGCCCTGCACATCGCACGGCAGATGTCTTTGTGGAGGGGAAAAGCTTTGACGATCAGTCTCGAATCACTGTTCTGGCCACCCAGCTGCTTCAGAAGTATGACAAATAAGCAAACTCAACTTTATTCACGAGGCTTTGGGGGAGGGGGGGAGATGTGGGAATCGCTGCCTTCACATTAGCATTACAATCGCAAATGCCTTGACAGATGCTAGTAGACAAAAGGAGAGAGCAAATGAAGAGAAACTCCACACAGATGTCGCCCCTCCTCCAGCACACAATGCACTTGTTAGATTTTAATTCCAAAGTCTCAACCAAAATATGAGTTAACATCGAACACTATGTTTAATATGTAGAGAAGAACATCACTGCCTGCAAGAAGTGATCTCCAGCCTCACGGGTCTGGAGCACGTTTGCATGTTCTCTTGGGTCGCGGTCCTGTGGGGCTCTGTGAGGTACTCTTTCGGGATGCACAACGTATGACGTCATAAATGTGTTGAATCTATTCGATGAAAGGAGGAGGTCAGAAGAAATGAGTCCGAGAACGAGCTGATGGTTATCATGCTCACCCCACTGTCTGGGTAAAACCCATTTATTTTAGTGAGATAAGATTTTTTTTTTAAAGTATCAATTTCAGGGGCAGCCACTCATTTCTCGTGTGCAGTTTAAGAACGACCATGTTTTCTGAGCAGGGAGCTATTTCTAGCCTACAAGACATTAACAGCGCTTCGAGCTGGTGACACAGTTCCTAGGCTGCACATTGAGCAAACACCATCTGCTCTGAGCAGATGGCGGGGTGCAGCCAGCACGGGCTCTGCACAGAGACACGCCCTACTGGCAGGAATAGTAGAGGTTGGATATCCCTGTCCCCAAGGGCTCGGACACTTCCAACAGCCTAAGTCCCGTGTGGAAATCAAAATCAGCTTTCTCCAGGGCCTCTTTGTATGTCAATTTCCTTTTAGTCTGGGGGCACATGACATTCCTGACGTATGACTTTTGATCTTTGAGTCTGGTGGCGATGAGGACATCGATAATGCCAACTTGAAGGGCCTCTTCTATGGTCAGCCTCGAGTAACCCTGTGGCTCTATCAGGCCCCCTGTCAGGTACTGAAATTCCAGGCACCGGATGCCCAGCTCTTTACTGATGATATTTGCATTCACGGCTTCCACCACCGACATCATTTTATTAGTGACGGGGTGGCCGATCCCTGTGAATACTAATTCACACTGGCGCAGCTGCTGGGCGAAGCCCTCATCAACCAGGCTTCTATGCAGAGCCTCAGCCATCCTGTACTTTTTCCCAGTCAGGGGATCAATGATCCCCCCTGTACAGACTTGGGCTTCCAGGCATCTGAGGGCTGTAACCCTATCAACCAAGTTTCTACGGGAGGCTTTCAGTAAGGAGATCCGCTCCCCACTAGTGGTCAGCCAATAGCCTGCAATGGGACTGTGCAAGTCCTTCTTGGGAACTACCTTGCTCAGCAAAGAGTCAGCCAGTTCTGTCAGTGTGGAAAGGCCTTCCTGGTACTTCTGCACCAAGGCTTTGTCTAGGGTTCCCTGCTCTACAGCTTCACTGATATTGAACTGCAGGCCAGTTTTAGTATCAGCCAGCATGTGAGAAGGATGCCCGTAGGAGTCAAAATACGTAGCTTCCTTCCACTGATACTGCTGCCCGGAGAGTTCGAGATAAACACTCTTATCAATCAGGTTTCTCTGGAAAGCCTCGAACGCTGTCAGTTCCGCCCCAGTTTTGGTATCTACCACGGCAATCTTGTGAGTTTTCTCTACATTGAGATTGGATATTTCCCTCTCCCCAAATGGCAGGAGAAAACACTGGCAGTCCACGTCAAACACACAGATCTGCAGTAACTCCGAATAATACAGAGCCTGCTTGTTGTTGGGATTAGGGAAGACTCTCGTGTTGCTGGACGGCTCATGGAGGAACTGTAGCACGGCGTTGTTCAGCAAGCCCTGCTGCACGGCCATTTCCGGGGGGACCCGGACGCCTCTCACAGGGTCAATGACGCCCCCACTGGCAATCTGTGCCTCCAAGATATGTTTACCTTTCTTCCTATCAAGCATCCTATTTTCCATTGCCTGGAACACTGACAGCATCTTAGAAGCATGCGAATATCCCAAAACTGCCCTCTCTGCCTCCAGAAGCCTATTCCTGAACTCAGGATCAACGACGCCTTGAAGAACCGCATCTTCGACACAGTAAGTCTGACCAGAAACGGGATCGATTATAAAACCTGTTGCGGCCTGTGCTTCTAAAAAGGCTAGCGCCATCATTTTGTCTATTATGATTTTCTGGGCCGCTGAGGTGAACGACATTTTTTCCTTGGTAGATTCTAGATAGAGTCCTGCAATGGAGGTGGCTTTGGTCAGAAACTTGCTAAGACTCCTCTGAACTTCTTCGACCGTCTTCAGACCAAGCCGCAGCTGCTCAACTGTTCTCATGTCCAGAAGCTTCGCTTCGACCAGCTGCCTGCCAGTCACGGTGTGCCTGAGCCCCTGGAACTGAAACTCATCGTCCCTAACAGAGCACGCTTGGTTAAGGTCACAGCTCTGGGACGCCTCTGGCTCTACGCTGTGCTTAAGGAAATCTCCCCTGAGCCCAGCCGACGCTCTGGACCCCTCCAGCATCCATCCAGCAGCGCTGGAACCCAGCCTCTTCTCTTGTTTGAAGGTCGTGACTTCTGTGTTTATACCACACTGCTTGTTCTTAGCTATCTGAAACAGGAACGTTTAAGACGTTAAACGTTGCCCCGAGAGCCTGACACTTTACCAAACAGTCTCCACCCAGTCACGACCCCTTCAGCTATGACTGAGAAAAGAACTGCAAACCCAGGGTAGGGATAACAATATTCTGAGAGACTCAAGTGTCAGCAACTAAATACATTCAACTGGTTCATGGGGAGAGGTCAGAATGTAACCTGACCATGGAGTACACTAGGAATAAAGGTAACATTTGATTCTTCTTCTATCTTTTCCTCCCTCCCCCTTGTGGTCTAACCCTGGGCCTTCTACCACTGAACTTCACTCACAACTATTTTCTAGATCTTTAAAAATAGTCCTATTAAAATATTTGCTCCTATAGAAATAATAGCTTACCTATCACATGCCTCATGCCTCGTCTTAAGCATTCTTAAGTCAGTGGTAATTTATAGTGAACGTAACCAAACCACTGGAAAATTACAGTATTTTCCCCCCTCACAAAAAGCTAAGCATTAGAAATATTTAAAAATCTCATCTTGGGGGCTGGAGAGATGGCTCGGTGGTTAAGAGCACTGACTGCTCTTCCACAGGTCCTGAGTTCAAATCCCAGCAACCTCATGGTGGCTCACAACCATCTGTAACAAGATCTTCTGGGGTGTCTAAAGACAGCTACAGTGTACTCACATATAACAATAAATAAATCATAAAAAAAAATCTAGTCTTGGAGGAAACAAAAAGAAAAGCAGCAGCCTGACATGACATAGCTAATAAGGTTTCAGGCCACTGTGTACCTCTAAGGGCTTCAAAAGCGTCACCAACTCCCTTTCAAGTCTGTCATCCTGATACGTCCCAGGCGGTCTGGAAGGACGCAGGGCTTGCTCCCTCACTGTCTCGGACAGCCTCGAGATTGGGTTCTTATCATCAAAAGTTATCTGCAGTTCAGTGCTTGTCTGAGAAAAATACTCTGAGTAGCTTTGCTGGCTGCTCTCCTTGTCCAGCAGAGGCCCCGGCTGCCGGAACTGAACCTCCTTCTCAGTGGCCCTGGGTGGCCATTTTCCTTCTGCCTGGTATGTTTCCTGAGTCCATCTGGACAGCGGAAGTCTGGCCTTTATTAGGTGCCCAGAGTTCCCGGGGGAGGTCTCTGCAGGGTGGTGGCACTCTCTCCCTGCCGTGTCAAAAGCCACTGTGAAGGTGTGGTCTTGGGTGGGGCTCTTCTTTTGAATTTCGCACTGGAGCAGAGTTAACTGGTGCTCATGTTCCTTTATCTGCTGGTCCATTTTTTGCTTGAGGTTTTCGACCTCCCGTCTCTGGGCCAGCAGCTCCTCCTCAAGCCTCCGGCATTTCTGATAGTGGTTTGCTTCCACGTGCTGGCCCTGCTGCATCTTCTCGCGGTAGCACTGAAGCTGCCGCTCCAGCTCTCGGATGTTCGTCTCCCACAGCTTCGCGTTCTCTTGCGCCCGGCAGCCTTCCCTCTGGAGAGACACGAAGTCGTGCTTGATGCCCGAGATGTCGTTTTCGGTGATGACCTTGGACTCCATCAGCTTCTCCATCTTCTTGCGGAACTCATCCGCCGAGCGCTTGAACTTGTCGGACTCTTCCTGGAGCAGGGCCATCTTGCGGCGCGTCACCTGCTCCTCGATGGTCTTGAGGTGCAGCTCGTCCTGCACCCTCCTCAGCCTGTCGCTCAGCTCCTGCACCTGAGCCCGCTGCAGCTGAGCCTTCTGCTCTTCCCGCCGCTTCTCCTCCTTGGACGCGCTCAGCTCGGCGCTGAGGCTCCTCACCTCCTTCTCCGTGTTCTGGATGATGATGTTCTGCTGGTCACACCTTTGCTTGAACTCGCTCACTAGGTTCTGGCTTTGGGCTAGATCGTCCTCCAGGCCTTTGATTTTCCTGTGGAAATCCTGCTCCGTTTTCGTCTGCTTGTGCAGGTGCTCGTTGGTGCTCCGCAGCTGGTCCTTAAAGCCGTCCGCCTGGATGCGCAGCGCCTCGCATCTTTGCTGGATGGCTCGCTTCTCCCGGACCACGGTCTCGGACTCCGCCCGGATCCTCTGCATCGCTAACTCGGTCTCGCTGTTCTGCCGCGTGAGCTCATCCACCCTCTGCTTGAGCCTTTCCGCGCGCTCGTTGCTTTTCTCCAGCTCTTCATTCAGCTTTTGGATTTTATCGTTATTTTCTTTCTCGGCTTGAATATTCCGGAGCAACTGTGCATGGCTCCTCTCACACTCTTCTTTTAGGTGATCCGATTTCCTCTGGCAGGGCCGGCTCCTTTCCTCTGGGAGGTCCTTCTCATCCCGCGAAGCGTGGGCCTGGGAGTTTAAATGCTCAAAGTTCCTCTCGGCTTGCTCGTGCGCCCTGCTGACTCTGTCTACTTCCCTCTGGAGTTTCCCTTTCTCTTGATGGAGGGACTCCAATTCCAACTGGTAGCTGTGCTTTATCCTCCTGAGATCGTCCGCTTCCTGCCTGACCTCTTCGGCTTTGTCGGTGGTCTGGTTCAGCTGCCTGCCGAGGTCTCTGAGCTGCTGGGAGTAGCGTTCCTGGGCCCGGTCCTTCCGTTCCAGGTCCTCCTTGAGGCTCCTGAGCGTGCTGTTGGTCTCGTCCAGCTTGTCCTTCAGCAGCCGGGCCTTTTCCTCGGACGAGGCCTTTTCCAGCTGGACGGCGCCCAGTTGGTGCTTGAGCTCCCGCATCTCCTTCTCCGCCTTCCTGTTGGCCGCGGTCAGCTCGTCCACCTGCTGCTTCAGCGCCCCCTCCGTCTGGCTGTCCGGGGCCGCCGCGGCGCTCTCTCCGCAGGAAAACTGCACGTGGGTGATCCTCCGCCTGGCCTCCAGCTCGATCCTTTGCTTCTCCTGCAGCTGCCGCTCGGCCGCCCGCTTCTGGAAGGCCAGGTCCCGCTCCATCTGCTTCACCCGCTCCAGGAGCTCCTCCTCGTGGTCCCGCTTGCGCTGCAGCTCTTCCACCAGGGCGCGCTTCTGCTGCTCCAGATCGCTGAGGCTCGAGTCCTTCCTCCGCAGATGGTCCTCCAGCGTCTGCCTGGTGGCGCTGTTGGCCCGCAGCTGGCTCTGGAAGGTGCGCAGGTTCTCCTCCACCGCCGCCCTCCGCGCCTCCGCCTCGGCGGTGAGCTGCCGCACCCGCTCCAGCTCCCGCTCGGCGGCCTCCTTCTCCCGCACGCTCGTCTCCAGCTCGCGGCGGTACTGCTTGGCCTCGCTCTCGGCCCTCAGCTTCTGCAGGGCGATGTCTTCCACGTTCCTCTGCTGCTTTCTCAGTTCATTCTCCGCGGCCTCCTTAACTTTCGGAAGCTCCTCCTCCACCCGGGACTTCTGTTTCTTCAGCTCAGCCACCATTGTTTCCAGCTCGCTGATCTTCCCTGTAAGTTTGCTATTCTCAACCATGGTTGCTTTCTGACGCTGCAGTAGATCTGAATATGCCCCGTGATCAGAATTCTCTTTAGACCTTTTCATCTACGAGAAACATTTAAAGGGTCAAAGGCGTTCCATTGAAATAGATTCTGCAGCCTCTGGAGACCAAGGGAGCTCAGATGAAGAACAAGCAGTCGCCACCAGCACCAGTACCAACACCTCCAGCGCAGAAGCCTCAGAAAGCCAGAAAGGAGGAGACAGAAATCCTGCAAGATCCTTTGTTTCCCAAAGAACGCCTTCTGTCCGCCAGGAGTACTTTCCTATAGAAAATTAGCAGGTTCCAGAGCAAGAAAGGCCGCTACAGGACATGAGCGGGAGCCCCGTGTTTAAATGTAAAAAGATGAAGCTTTTCTCATAATGATACCCACTTTAGTCTCACACAATTGAATTCTGTCGGCCTAGAACAATGCCACCATACAGGAACCAAGAACGAAAGATTCAGTTTTCAATAGCAGAGTCCAGCAGAAATTAAACATGATACATATGCACAGTTCCATGTTTATGATTAAAGAAACAGAATATCAGAACAGAGAGCCAAAGTCATACAGGAAAGGAGAATTACGCAAAGCATTGACATTTCTAAGTCAATGTTTATGCCCGCAGAAGTGACAATTACAACGAAGGTTGTTGCTAATGCAAAGGCAGCGCCTGCCCCCCCCAACCCCCATGGCTTTGGACGGAGGAGCCTCAAGCACCCCCAGGTCGTCCTTGTCGTTGGTTGGCAAGCCTCATCTGGGGTCCACCGTGTCAAGTCCCTTTAGAAACCCCACAAATACAAAGGTATTTGTGAAATAGGAAGGATTTAAAATATATATATATAGGGATTCATGTCCATCTTACCAAATAAGTATCAGGAAACCCTTCAGCAGCTGGGAGGACTGGGGAAGTAAATATTAATTGAACTACTGCATGTTTGGACTAGTTTATACACATATTCTAGTTTTCTTACTTAACATCTTGAGTCAGTAGCAATTTGAAAAACAACTGCAGAGAGAGAACAGCTGAAATAGAAATATAGAAATCATTTTATAGATATGCTTTGTTTTCACTGGGATATGTGACTTTCGAGAATTTAACTGACAACAAATCTTTTTCTTCCCCCACTTTCTTGATCTCTGATAATGTGGGCCTTAAAAGCTCAGCTTCCTTCATTAACCTCCCCATGGTTGTTACTACGACTCCACAGAGAAATAAGTCTCGTCGCAATTGCTAGGCTCAATGGTATATTTCTTTCAATTCTGTATCAAACTCAACCCTTATGACACCACCACAGTCTGCATATTGAAAACATGAAGTTCTCTCAGGGCACAGATACGCACACCTGTGATAGCAGTACTCAGGTCGCAACAGGAGGATTTGGAGTTCCAGCCCATTGTTCTGGGTTAACCAGAGAGCCACTGTCTCAAAAACAAAAACCACAAAATTTAATTTTTAGCAATTCTTTCTGAGAACCAGTGCTTCATCAAATCTTACTCGGAAACATAGCATAGCTGTAACCAAATTATTTTTAGCTGTTTTCTCTTGGTCAGAATTTGCTTACCTCAGCAAAAATAAAGAAATAAAATCTATTGCTGAGTCTTCGATATCTTAGAGTAATTTTGGTGGTTTATTAATTATTATATTTTATCTAATTAACTAGAATTTTTCACTTAAGATTACTTTCAATAATTTAGGTTAGTTACTGGTTTTCCATCTTTCCATCAAACTTACTCATGAAAATCAGTTCCTTGAAAAGTCTCTCAGCTCTCTGCAGAGGGATCAATAAGTTATAGAGTTGGGTGTTTGCATCAGCTACAGAATTTCTTCACCATATCAAATACACATCTAAACCAATGCTCTCTATATATCTTTAATACATGCTGTTACTTCTGAAATCTTCATGTGTCTCTGCTTATATGTTAATTATGAAAAACTGTTCTTTCAGGAAAGTTTATCCTGGAGAATTTAAAGACCGTTTCAGAAGCACTAGGGGTCTGAAACTCAGAGTTAGTTACATATCTTTTGTTTGTTTGTTTAACAAGACAGGGTGTTTTCTTGTAGCCCTGGCTGTCCTAGAACTTGCTCTGTAAACCGGGCTGGCCTTGAACTCAAAGAGATCTGCCTACCTCAGCCTCCTAAGTGCTGGGATTAAAGGCATGTACTACCACCACCCAACTGAGTTACATATTTTTAAAGGATATTCCATTACTATGACCCTTGAACATAGGGTATTAAAGTTTATCTTAAATCACAGTCTTTGTGTATCTTCAAAAGTATATTGTTTTTATTTTCAATTCATTATAAATCTTTAGTGCTTTGGTAACGATTAATATTTAACTCTTTGAAAATGTCCTTGTTTCTGTCCATTTCTATCTTACTGTAGGAGCTGAACTGAGTCTCTCACGTATGAACAGTTAAATATACACGGCAAGAACAGAAAAGGACTTGGATGGTTTCATGTCTAACAACCTTGTGTAAGATTTAAAAGACACGTACACCATTTAAAATGGAATAGCATCTCTTAACAATGTAGCAGAAATAAGAAAATTCTATCACAGGCAAGAAGTGCATTACACCTACTAAGAGAACTATGAGTACTCCAGGGTCTTTGGCTAGCTCTCAGGAAGCTGGTTATAAAGCGGGTTAGTTATAAAGCTTGCTGTGTGTATATTAGCGGGTTAGGGTGGAGACTCTGAACAGACTAAAACAGTCCGTGAAGGTCATATTCGGAAGCTGAGACTGTAACCGCCATCTCACAGGCGCTGGGTGGCTCCTTCTGCTCTTTCAATAAATGACCAGCACAGTGGTGGGCGGGGACACCAGGGAACCGCTGCAGTCCAGCTGTGGTGGCCAGGCCCCAGACCTTACCACTTACACGTTTTAACATTCTCCTGTTTTTGTCTGTTCTGGGAAAGGCCATCCGAAGAATAGAGCAAAGAATACTCCTTTCAAGACCAGAACCAATAGGTTTCCATACAATATACCTTTACAAGTCATTTCTTACTCTTCCTGTTCCTCAGCACAATTTTAAGTTCAGGATCAAAGCTGCACAAATCCTTTATATCGGAAAGAGGTTTACCTCTTCTTAACACGTATCACTTCTTGGCAAAAACCACGAAGCTTCAAGCTCTACACTTCTTAAGTCCATTCCTTTGAACAAATATCTACCACTAAGTTTGTCTTTTTGATACAGTTGATTTTGATTGAATTCTCTAAAAATGTATGTTAATTTAAGATGTGTAACACAGCTGTGTCTGCGTGGAACATCTGTACAGACTTCATATGAGCTGCACCTACAACTGACAGAAACCGTTTCTCAGCTGTGAGGAGGCTGAACCAACCTCTGCCCAAATCGTCCAGCTGGCACAGGACTGTTTGTGACACTAATTCCATCGCATTGGTTCTAAGTGGCTGCCTTTGAGGTTAGGGATCAAACCCACGACTAAAGCACGCTAAGCCTATACTCCAGTCCACCCGAAGTAACACTTTAAAAATGCTTTTCTGTTTTGGAGAATCTAAAAAAAGAACACACAAACTAATGAATGTCCAATGCTTTCAGTCTTTTCCAGGGTAAGCCGCCAATTAATGACTTGCATATTAGCAGTTAGCCATGTAAATTCATCATGAAGGTTATTTTCCTTCCCAAAGCACTACAGATCCGTCTCAAACCTAGCTCCTGTTCACATGGATATAACTTGTTAACCGTTACCTCCTCCTCTTCCAGCCTTTTCAAGGAATCACCGGCAAATTTCATATACTGTGTCATAAGAGTGACCAGGGCAGTGTACCGCGTCCGTAGGTCCATGAACTGCAAGGGAGAAGTGAAGAGAGCGTTATCTCTGAGCAAGGCGGTGCGTGAACCCTGACTGAGGCCCACACTACAGACTAGGCTCTGGGGGAAAAAAGCACACACTTATCCAGTCACGGTCTCACTTCAGGAGTAATGAGCCTGCTGCCCTCTTTGTAAGCCACACTAAGTCATAACTTCCTTCTGGGTTTGCTCATGAGAGACATTCTTTTCTGCGTTAATAAATCATCTTGACTTTAAAAGAGTTTTTAAAGAGACTCAATAAAATGTAATGTTATGGCACTTTCTGTCAGGGATGATTTAAAAGACACTAGAAGGAGACAGTGATGAATTCCCAAAATTGTTATATGTTAACATGCCATTAGATCATTTGAAAATAATCAAAATGGGCAATTTGACATTGGGTATGCTGTGCCAGGATAAAGGTAAAATGCTGTTCCGCCCGTTCCCGCCTGTCCTCCCTCTGCCCTTCTGGGTTCGTCACCTCTTGAATGATGAGGTCTGCCGAGCTCTGGATCCGCCGACGCTTCACCGGCGACTTCTGCTGGGAATCCACCATGGCCCTGTAGGTCATTGTTTGCAATTCATAGTCCTGCATGAAAAAGCCAATGTGATAAAATTATACAAAAGATCAAATGAGGGCTTTCACGGACTGACCCGAACTGCTTTAAAACCATGCTCTAGCGTGCTCTAGCGTGGTCTACCGATCTGCCTAACTAACGCTCGCGTCTGCTCTCACCTTGACCACAGCCGAGTACTGCTCCGAGTATTTCTGACACTCGTCCAGCTTGCTCTGCTTCACCTCTATTTCAGACACCAGCATCTGCAAACACAGAGTTTAGGGAGAAAGAGACGGAGGCGCTCTACAGGGCCCCCTCACGCTCAGGGACGGAGAAACATCCAGGCCGCTCAATGCTGTACCTCTTATCACTTCATACCTTACATGTGCCTTGACTTATAGATGAATAACAAACTTCCAGCATAAGATTAATAAGCAGTCTACTCTTGGGAGGCTTTCAAAGAAGAAATAAGAACTGTGCAGAGCAGACTTGGTACCTTTCCTTATGCCCACTCCAGATGAAAACAGTTAGATATTACTGGCTGTAACGATAAAAGCTTAAAGTGTCCAATTCCCACCAACTGTGACTAGCTGGGATTCTATCTATTACCTCTCCATATTTATTAATTTCACAAGTATAAAACCATGCCACTAGCATATTATCAAGAAAAATTAGACCCAGCCTATGAAACCCAGATGAAGTCTGTGGAAACTACTCCAACACATCTTTAATATCTAAGCTTTCATGAATGGCTTCCAGGAAATAAAAGCAAATGAAGGCAGGGTTAAGGTCTAGAATTCTCATATACATTATCACTCCTCACAGTTGTCTAAGTAATTGCCTTAGATGGCAACACAGGAGAGAAAGCTGCAGCTTGAGACCGACCACAGACCCTCAGTTCAAGTACCTTCTGTTGATTCAGCTGCAGGGCCAGGGCTTTGCTGTTTTCTGGCTGATTTTCCTGAATCTTTCTCTGGGTAGTTTCAATGTGCTGGATCCAGTCATCCAGAGGGTGGTAGGAATCCCTGTAGTGCTTCAGGGACTGGCCGATTCCTTCCAAGTCCCGCAGCCTACAAGAAGGGCAATGATGGTACAGTCAGGTTCCAGCAGGACCAAAGGAGGCAGGGAGGAGCAAGGCAGCCACTGAGCACAACAGGCAGATACCCGGCAGCGGCCTAAAACACAATCCTTGCAACACCTGCCCCATACGGCATCCGGGAGAACAGCGATAACCTGTCCTGGGAGCTATGAAGTTTCTTGGTGCTGTTTTACTATGGCACTAAGACTAAAGCTGAAAAAGCAGGGAAATTGACCGTCATTATAAACAATCAACAGATCCTGAGTAGCGGAAGCCTGCCTCAGATCACAGTTCATCTTTGGAAGAAGGAAATTCAATGGGTGTTTCAACATGGTCTCAGAGAGTATCTGTGAGGAACTGCAATCAAATGCCCACTTCTGTGATTCTAAATCAGCACATGAAACAAATCCATCATGCATTTTCCAAAGGTAAAAATACATATAAATACAACTTCATTTCTCGGGTGGAACCACATCATGAGAATATTCAGTTTTATTAACCGAACCATAAGAAGAGTGAGCGTGGCCGCCATTTCTTCTAAGATGGAGCCGCATCAGTTCCCTTTCCTTTACTGCTTTTAATTCTCATTGAACAAATGATTCCAACTGTCCTACAATGTCAGTGAAAATGAGGAGCAGGTCACTTCCATTTCTTAATTTCTCTCAGGTCAACAGAGATTGCTCTGTCGAGCCCAACAAATAAGCTTATGATTTATTGCCTAAACTCATGGTTATCTGAACACCATAAGTTGGCATTACATTATTATCTCTTTTTAAGAGACAGATTATACAAATGCCAGGATAAATCAGCATTTTTTAATTATGCACAGTTGAACATGTCCTTTTTCTGGAGGTAACAGCGCAGCAGTTAGGAGCACTGGCTGCTCCCCCAGAGGACATAGGTTTGGTTCCCAGCCTCCACATGGAGGCTCACTACTGGCTGTAACTTGTTCCAGGAGAGCTAACACCCTCTTCCTGCCTCTTCAGGTACCAGGTATGCATACCAGGTATGCAGGCAAAACACCCACACACATACAGTGAAACAAATCTTAAAAAGGAAAGAGAATGCTTCTTTTCAAGTTTCATGTTTTGCGAAAGAGAGTCTGTAAGAAAGAAATGGAATTAGGGAACAATCCTGCAGCTAACACATTAACTACAGAATGTCACTGAAGTCCTGGTAAGTTTAGAGTTTGCCCTCTGTACGCAAAGGGACTCCCACCCACACGTGCGCTGAACAGAAAGGTGACCCACCTGTTGTCGATCTGGACGTGGACGCTCTGCCACCTCTCGACGAGCTGGTCCGCCTTTTCTTTGTGCCAGTCAAAGTCCAGGTCCCGCTCTTTGTGCGTTTTGAACATCTCATCACTGATGGCTTTTGCTTTCTGCAACTCGTCTTCCAAGGCATGGAACACCTCTCTCTTCTCATCTACCTCTGATCGCCATTGCTAAAATACATGAATCAGCGGGCATCACGGAATAGTAATGTATCAACAAGTCATATAGGAACACGTTATTTACCTAAGGTTACAATTTATTCATCATTATGTGACATTTTTAAATCCTTGGTCCCCAGTCAGTGGGACTGTTTGGTAAGGGTTAGAGGGTGTGCCTTTGTTGAAGCAGATGCGTCACTGGGTTTGGACTTTGAGGTTTCAAAAGCCCACACCAGGTCTGGTTGTTATCTCAGCTGTGGGCTTGTGGATTAAATGTCAGCTCTTAGCTAGGGCTCCAGCACCATGCCGGCCTCCCCTGGCTGCCTGTCTGCTGCCATGCTCCCCACCGTGATGGCCGTGGACTCACCCTCAAACTGTAAGCAAGCCCCCAACTAAAAGCTTTCTTTTCTAAATTACCTAGGTCATGATGTCTCCTCACAGCAATAGATCAGTAACCTATACTAAAATGATTGAGTGTAGTTATTTATAGGAAGTTGTGAAATTAGATGTATGAAACGGAGCTGGCACACTACATCAGGGTCTTAGTGCCAGCCGCTCTCCGCTCGAGCTCTGTGCTAGAGGAATGACTCGAAGCAGGCCTTGGCGGCATGGCTGGAAGTGAGGCTCTTACCTTTAAGGTACTCATTAAATTCTCAATGTTGTTCTTGTCCGCTATCACTGCTTCTTCTTCACACAGTTTGGTTTCGTAGAGTTTGACCAGGGCTTCTGCAGCTTGAGTGTTTTTTAAAACCAAATTAACAGTCTTCAACCTTTAAAGAGAAATAAATATTAGTCCACTCTGTTCAATGCCCCCCCCCACACACACACACACTGTAGACCTAGAGTGTAATTAAAACTCATTACATGGGGACACTGACTGGCTTCCTGTAATGAACTGGCAGTCAGTTGATTCTCTTCCTAATAGATATCATTTGATATCACATTGTGTCCCACCCCAGGTGATATTTACACAGATTCTACCAGGAGATACTTCCTAACAGACATCACACCATGTCCCAGCCCTAGGTCGCATTTACGCAGATTCCAGCAGGTTCCTAAGTTCCAATAGGTTATGCAAGCATGAGCGGAAACCCCAAAAACTACAAAAAGGGAGCTTACAGGCAACCCCCCACCCCAGATTGGTGATGGAGACATATCACCAATCTAGTTTCTTCAGATCATCGACTGCCCACAGAACCACTGACTGAGAGGATGGGGTGGGGACTGCGTGGCGACATACTTCTCGATGTACGTGGAGGACATAGAATAGATCTGATTCATGCTCTGAATGACCACGCTGAGCTCTGATCGCAGAGCGGGGACAGACGGGGAGTCGGCCGCTTGGCTGAAAAACTCTTCACACTTATTTGTGAGTGTTCCCAAGTCGTCTTTAAGGCGTTCCAGCTCCTTCTTCAGTTTCTAGAACAGCAAGCAAACAGAGGTTATCATTATCACCACCACAGGTATGGTTCTTAAAAACACACTTCGAATTTTATTGCTAGTACAAGCACCTGTGTAACAGTTTTCTTTACCAAATAAACAGAAGTATGACAATCCAGGTTTATAATCAGTAATGTCTTTACTGCGTATTCCTTTGACCCACATCTCTAACTTTGTAAACAGGAGGTGTATAATGACTCTCTGCGAGAAGCCCACTAGGATGCTTCTATGTTTACTGCCTCAGAGGCAGACCTCCACCACAGGATCTCAGTTTGCATCCAGTCAGAAAGAAATGCACCACTGGACCTCGGTAAAGAACTGATATCACAGTTGAACGTTCAGGGAATCAGAGGTGACATTCATGGCCACTAAGAGGAAGCGCCTCTAGCTTTTGCTAACACGCGTGTACCTCTTACCTCCTGCTCCGTGATTCTGAACATGCTTTCGTGTAAATCGTCTCTCTCCAGGGGCGTCCGGATCTGCCGAATTAGCCTGTCTTCACAGCTCTCCAGGCGCAGCCGGATGTTGCGCACTTCTGAGATGTAAAGATTATACACAGACTCCTCTTGCTCCTCTGTGGAAGGACAGAGCATGCTCAGGGAGGAGCCCCTCCCCAGGAAGCCCTTCACCGCACCAGCTTTACTCTCACAGAGGCAAAGCAGCGGTTCCTATGAGCACAAATCCTAAGGACATAACCTTAACACAGAAATCTTAGAATGTGAATTTTAAAACTTGAGAAGTGAAATACCCAAAGGAAGTAATGCATTATTCTGTTCCATGGTCACAAAAATGTGAATTATATGGTATCAATTAACCATTAAATTAAAACAAAATCTAAAAGGAAAAAGCAGGTAAAAAAAATTGTTAATGTTTTAAGGTTTTAAAAACACAAAATATTACTAATAAAGTCATTTGATTCTAAATAGTGTGAAGAGTCAAGACAAAGATTTATATTAAATATAATTAACTAAACAAAGCACTGTGCTTTAACTCCTGTGTAAAACTTAACACGGGAAAATAATCAGATCTTCCGTGAGCCGTAAGGACCTGCCTTCTGAGTGCTGCCTTGTAAAACACAGCAAACATGCCTCACACAGATGAGGTGGGAACCCGCCGGCTGCCCCACCATGTGGGGGGCATTTCTGGTTACTTCAACTTTAGAAATGAATGATCTTGTCCAGCATCTTCCTAGCTCAGAGGTTCTGATTCTTATTGGTGATTCTGGGATTGAGCTCAGGGCTTCACGCAGGAAGGTATGTGCACCTGAGTTACATCCCCTGAACACACACACACACACACACACACACACACACACACCTTTTCATACTGTTCAATAATCCTGCATACATGTCACAGTTGACTGACATAATATACCCAAGACTGAGACTTCCAACGAGAGTACAAGAGTCTAGAGGAAACCCTCACAGGGGAAAGAAAACCAGCAACCCCACACTTTACCTCTTTCTGCAGACTTGAGAAGCTCTTGATAATACTTCCTGCACACATTAACTTCCTTTTCTAGTTGAGTTATATCAGAGCCTGAAAATATTTGGGACTCTTGGCTATCCTCCAGAAAATCTTCCAACCGGGACTGGAGATTACTGAGAACCTGCTGGTGTTCGCCGGGCAACATCGTCTTTATCTAAAGAACAAAGATCCTTGGATTAATGGCAGTTCCAGGAGCCATCTCTGAACGTGGCGGATCATAAATGACGTCACACTCACCGAAGCCACGTTACTAGCTCGAATTCTGTCAATTTCATTCATGAGATAATGCCAGGAGACTACACTCTTCATGTTTATGTGAGACTCATGCCAGAGAGTGAGGACATTCTGATACTCTTGCTCAATTCTGAAATAGTAGAATACAGACTTTAGGTCTTTTTAACTTCTTTCTGAAAAGACACTACAATATTTATTTCTCACATGCCCCCTATGTAGTAGCTACAGAACCTTCCAGTCCTGTGGGTCCCTGATACAGTACTGATGGCTTCTTTAACCTTCACAAAGGCCCCAAACCATACAAACCTGTTGGCAAAGTCAACTGCTTCTTTGTTTGGTGGGGGAACAGTGAAACACACAGACGGGACCATGGCCTCGTTCCCAGTAGGACTGATGACCTTCCACTTAGCGCGATGAGAGTTGTTTGCCAAAACACACTCATCGTCTTTGTAAATGGTTATCTGGTTTCAAATGAAAGAGAGGAAAGCTGAGGTCACCATTATTAATTCATCTTCTGCCATACTCAATCTTGGAAATTAATATATATATATATATATATATATATATATATATATACACACACACACACACACACACACACACACACACACACATATATATATATGAGACAGATAAATGCCTTCTGACTAGGAAGCATTATGACGTCATTTAATAATATCCAGCCTGCTTTGAGAATTACAAGTACCTCGATCTGTCTGTAGTCGCAGATGGCTTTGATAGGGATGGACGTCTTGAGTGGGTTGTCAGGATTCCTTGGCTTTAGCTGCACGACCGTCTTTGCTCGTCCCATCAGACCTGCTACCACACTCCGGTACTGCAAGAGCTCCTCCTTTTCCTCCTAGTCAGCAAACACGGTGGAATTTTAAAATTAATGATTCAAAACTTCCATCCCATACAGACTCACACAAACCATCATCACGGAAGAATGCCCTATCGGGGACACCTTCCACAGTTCACACGCCTCTTGAAGACCTCTTCCTTCATTTTGTCTGGTTATTTTGTTTCCTCTTTGCCAGTGGTACTATGTAACAGTCTGTGGTTAATTTGTTTCCTCTTTGCCCTTTTTTTTTTTTTACTATGTAACAGTCTACTGTCCACTGCACGGCTAAAGCAGTTTAAACATTACCCAAAACTACCCAAACTAAAGTCTCAACTGTGTGTCTGGAGTACAAATCTGTATGTAACATAGAACATAGAAGAAAACACTAGTCTACCCTTCACGTGTCTGACAAACCCACAGTTTCTGCATCCGTACCATGGACTCCTGAACGAGGTCTTCCAGCTTGTGAATGCTGCTGGATCGGTCACAGCTGTACTTGCGCTGAATGGCGTCTTTCAGATTCCGTAGGTAATCAGTGGCTTCTTTGGCATCATTGAAAAACTAAAGAGAGAAAACTTGGCAGCTGAAGCACAAATGCCCGGAAAATACAGAGCTGTTAAGTCTGGTGCCCAGGCCCTCTGTGCGCCGCTGACCAGCCAGGGTAGAATCAAAGCACAGAGCGACAATAGCAACATCCTTTCTGAAGCTGAAACTTAACCTTTGACCTGGGTGGCTGCAGATGAACATTAATTATGCAAAGTGCACGTGTATATTCTGCATTATGTTTTGGCTCTATATTATTTTGATCAAAAGCCTGTTTTTCTTTAGGGTTCAATCGGTCTTTTAAGTAGGGATGGAATTTCAAAAGATATATTAAAATTTCTAAAGAAAACAAATGAAGTCTTTATTTGGTTGACTCTATAATAAATATTTTTCCTGAATATTGGACACATTTTTAGAATGATTTTTTTTTTACAGTATTTGTATGTGTATAAATCAGAAGTCAACAACTGGCTGCTTCTTCATTTCTCTCCATCCTATTTCTTTGATCTAGGGTCTCTCACTGACCCTAGATAGTAATAATTACCTATTATTATTATTAAATAATTATTTTTATTATTATATTTATATCCATATCATATTTATATTACATATTGTATTAGAATACATATGTATATTGCAAATGTGTAAAATATATGATTATGTTAATAAGTATGAAAATTATTAATAAATCTCTCATATCCGGCTAGGCTGCCTGGCCAGCGAGCCTCAGGGACCCCCGGCCTACACAGCACTGGGCAGCTCACTTTATCTTTTCTTAAGTGTAGTTTCTGGGTCCTGAACTCGGTGCAAATAATTTGCCGACTAAGCCATCATCCAGCCACAGGATTTCTTCCTTAAAGGCTAGACTTTCCCCTCTAAGATGAGAATGCTGTACTTACATCCTGAAAACAAAGCACTGGCTTATTCCCCCCATGTTTCTTTGTGGTTTCTGCTCCTTGGCCCAAACAGCAGCGCGGTCTGTTTAAGCTGTGATTCTACTCACGTACCTCAAAATAGGCAGCGTTCTCCTGAATGTGCTGCTCCACACACTGGCACAGCTGCAGGATCCAGCTCCACTGCGTCTGCATGGCTGCTTTGTATGCCTGAGGGAGAGAACACACTGGAAACTCACTGCCGGGGCAGAGAAAAAGGCGCAGGGGCTAGTGTGCCTCAAACGTGGGTCACGCCTGTGTAACGGGTACAGTTTGGCCCCGCATAGCAATACTGACACATTCACATGTGTCACACATTCACTGCTTCTTTCTCCCTTCCCCCACCTCTCAGATAGGTGGTCCCTTACTGCACAGCCCAAGCTTGTGATAATCCCTCTGCCTCAGCCTCTCCTTAAAGGCCGGAATTAGAGGTGTGAGCTATCAAGCCCAGCTCAATGTTGATGGTTTTGAATGACAAAACATTGTACTATACAAACAGATACAAAAAAATGTAATGGACTGAACTATGAAAGTGGGTGGTTAATTCTATCCGAGAGGTCCTCCTTAAACAGCTGGCCTTACAGTTTAAAATTTAACGTTTAAACTGGTCTTAATTTTAACATTAGTCCAGATGGCTTTTCTCAAATTTCTTAATTTTTTAAAATATCTGAGGGAAAAGTATAGCTATTTTACATGAAAAGTTAACATCTGAGAGGAATGCAAGTTATTGCCAATATTTATAAAATCCCTCCTTTTCATTATTCCTTGGCCGCTAACTCTGACACCTGATTTAAAACCCCAAATACGCTTTTCTCCATGGCATCCCAATCTCCACCATTTCTGGATTTTTACATTACTGAGCCATGCAGTATGTGTGTGTGTGAACACAGGTCTGCAGTTTCCTTCTGTGGAAGATTTGGGGAGGGCAGAAAAAGCAGTCTATACCTTTATATCAATGTAATTATTACATTTAATTATACAATATTTAAAACACTCATCTATTTTGAGGCTTATTATTTAATACAGAGTATATCTTTCATAAAGGAAAGATACTGTAGAGAGCACATCTAGTTAGTTCATCTTGAATTACGAAACCTATTTTTGTCGAAGGTGCAGTTCCCTGCCTCCCAGGAGGGGGCGCTCTGTGCGTTAAGGATGTGTAAAGCAGGATCCTGCCCCTGTAGTGTAGTCAGGCGCCTGTTCCTGCAGCTGCGCACTTAGCTGCCCCGAGATCTAGCAACACATGATATTATTTGCTCCCTCGAACTAAGCTACATTTCTGCTTGTCACACATGGTAAGTACGCATTCTACCACAGAACACCCCTCCACTCCATCAGAGGAATTTACCTA
The DNA here is from genome assembly GCA_964023405.1 of Apodemus agrarius. Classification (NCBI taxonomy): domain Eukaryota; kingdom Metazoa; phylum Chordata; class Mammalia; order Rodentia; family Muridae; genus Apodemus; species Apodemus agrarius. The sequence goes on from OZ030014.1 coordinate 10,613,645, forward strand.
CAAGGAGCTCCACGGGTGCTAAGAGGAACCTGCTCCCTTTATCCTAAGAGATGGTGAAGAGAAGATCAGCATGACTCGTTGGGACAGTTATTTTTGAGCCAGACTGGAGTAAACACTCAGTAGTTTTAATTTAAAAAAAAAAAAAAAAAAAAAAAAAAAAACTAGCAGAAGAGGTCTAAGGTTGTAGAAGCATCAGAATTCAGCCCACGCTGTGAACTTTCTTACCTCGATGGTCAAGCGGGCTGGGTGGTTTTCCAGAAGCAGCTGCTCTGCGATCTCCTGGACGGCTTTAATACTGTCCTCCTTCTGCTCCAGCTCCCGCATCAGCTCCTAGGGAGGAAGCATCAAGAAGCGTTATCAGAACCGCGGCAAGCTCCTCCGGCCCAGCGCTGGCACCGGAGCGCGCACGCCCGACTCACCGTGTGGTAGCCTTTCTTCCGGGCGATGCTGCTGTTTCTCTCGCTCCAGTCGTAAGCCACTTCCGACTCTTCCTTTTCATTCAACCAGATCAGCTCCTTAGTTGCCCGGGTTACAAAGTTGTGGAGTGTGTCGAGGTGCCGCTCCTGATTTCTGGATGTGTTCTTATAAAGGGAAACCGTTGTAAGAGCCAGATCGTTTGCAAACAGTCATGATGAAAACAGAATGTTTAAGGCAAACACATTATAAAGAAAGGGACATACTTACCAAGAGTTTAGCATACTGGCTCTCTAATCTGTGCAACTTATCCGTGTATGAGAGTTTCAGAGGCGCTGTCATCTGAATCTAAAATGTGGGAGCAAAGAAATGGGGGGGGTGTCAGGGATCTTAAGTTCTGACTGATACTAATTACTGAGTTACAGGGTCATTATGTAAAAAGAAAATGGTACCCAAATACAATAAAATATTTTTTAAAAAACACAAAAACTCATATACCTCACTAATCTTAGCTTCCTTAAGGCTAGATTCAAATTCTTCAATGGCTCGGTGAACATTTTTATGGTTTTCTAAATGGCTTTCAACACTTGGCAAATCTGAGCCCCATTCAGTGCGGTCCAGCTGCACCTGAAATAGTAAAATAATGGTTTATAGAAGAGGGGGAAGAAGAGGAGAAAGAGAAGAGGAGAAAGAGGAAGAAGAGGAGGAGTGGAGGAAGAGGAAGAGGAGGAGGAGGAGGAAGAAGAGAAGTGTTGTTTCAAGGGTAAGACTGGAAAACTGAGATAAACATTACCTGCATCTCATCAACCCAGTTCAAGAGATCTTGAACAAATTTCATATTGACTTCCTCTTCGGTCAAGTTCTGATCCAGCAAAGACGACTTGAGAAGGGGCTTTCGGATCTGCATTAGCTTCAGAGTCTGTAACGAGTTGGGCTCTAACCCTAAACTGAAGTTTGGAGCTAGGACTGATGGGAACCCAGGTGTATATGCCGGAGTGACCGATGGCGTCAGGCGAGACGTCATCCCGGACGACAAGCCAGAAGTCACGCTAGACGACGTCAAGGAAGGGGTTAGGCTCTGGGTTAGCCCTGAGTTCAGGCTGGGGTGTAAGGTCTGTGAAAATCCTGAGTTTAAGCTTTGAGTGATTCCTGATATCACGAGCTTGGTCTGTTCCGTGGTCAGCATGCGTCCCTTGCTGTACACCGAGGAGCACTCGTTCCTTAAGGCCACAATCTCGTCACGCAGCTTCGCAACCCTGCGAACGACACGGGGTGCTTGAGGTGAGACGGGCAAGGCTGACCAGCCCACTGGCTTTAGCTGCTGCACCCATGCTGGCTCTGCAGCGGTCTCCATCAGTCAGGCGCCTCTACTGCAAGACGCTGATGGTGGCCGCTGATGGTGGCGCTGGCCCAAGAAGTCGCCCAGGACCTCTGCTTCCAACCGCTCTTCTGCAAATCTACTTGCTCAATAAATGCCTATTTTTTTAAAAGCATCATTGAAACTATCTTGATAAAACTTTGCCTCATGCTTCATTTTTAATATCACACTTCGAGACCTCTCCACATTATTAGTCCTTATAACCGTCATTTATAAGGAACATAATTATATACCATAAGGCGACGGTTCCGTTATTTGATTACTAGATTAATAAATTTTTTTATAAGCTCTGTCTGACATGAACATAAAGTTTTTCTAATTCTATCTACATAGAGAATAACTATTGGCTCCTAAAAGTGAAATTGTTGGCTCGAACGTGATTTACAACGCTTTACTTTCATATGTATGCAGAGACAGGGACTACAGTTTGCCAGGGTCTCTGTACTCTCAACTTTCTCAGTGAGGTTTTGGATTTGTTGTTTATTTTTGGACAGTCGTTTTCCTCCTGAGGTAGAATCTTGCTATGTAGCTCCTGCAAGCCCTAAGCCTCCTGTGAGCTGAGAATTCATGTGGGCACCACGCTACCAAGTTTTATTTACACCTTTTCCTACTGTTTTGTTATAACTATTTTCATAATAGAATAAACAGAAAACTGACTGAAGATGAGAACCCTTTTTTTATAGTTTTCACTGTTACAAATTGCCATCACCATCATCATCATCATCACCATCATCACCATCATCATCAATATCACCATCGCCATCATCATTTGACGGTCTGAGGACTAAACCTAGGACCTTAACTTTGCTTGCTTAAATATTCACTCTGCCTCTGGGTCATATCCAAGAACTCACATAAATATCCTAAATACTTGGAAATAAATATAGGCATTTAAAATATTAATTAGATGCCTCCAGTATTTCTGTGGCAGTAAATGTTAATAAGACTGAGGGCGTGGCCAACCAATAACCAGCCCAACTTGAGACCCATCCCATGGGCAAGCACCAATCCCTGACATTTATTAATTATATTCTGTTGTGCTTGCAGACAGGAGCATGTGGTCCTCTGAGAGGCCCCACCCAGCAGCTGACTCAGTCAGATACAGACAACCACAGCCAAACAGAGGATGGAGCTTGGGGACTCTTATGGAAGAATAGGAGGAAGGGTTGTGGCACCTAAGGGGACAGAACCCCACAGGAAGACCAATGGAGTCAACTAACCTGGACCCTTGGGGCTCTCAGAGACTGAACCCTCACCAACCAAAGAGCACACCCAGGGTGGACCTGGGCCTCCCTGCTCACAGGTAGCAGATGTGCAGCTTGGCCTTCTTGTGGGTTCCACATAACTGGAGAGGGGCCTGTCCCAAAAGCTGCTGCCTGTACGTGGGGTATGTTCTAGCTGGGCAGCCTTGCCTGATCCCAGCAGGAGAGGAAGCCCTAGCCTTGTGGAGACTTGAAGTGCCAGGGTGGGGGGATACCAAGGGGCGGGACTACCTGCTCAGAGGAAAAAGGAAAGGGGGATGGGGAAAGGATCATGGGAGTGGGTGACCCGGAGGGAAGGGATGACCCGGAGGGGAGCAGAGAGCAGAATGTAAAGTGAATATGTTAAAAAAAAAAAAAAAGAAAACTAAATTAGATTTTAAAAAGTTAATTATACATGTTGATTCTACTTGTTTTCATAGAAATATCACAATTCACACATTGTATATTGTCTATTCCCATCATGTTCTCACACTTACTGAGTGAAAAGGAGTTAAGAGCGTTCCTACCTCTGTACCAGCTGATCGGCCTGGTAGTATTTCCCGTCTATCAGAATCTGTACGTCAATCACGTGCTGGCGTAAAAGGTTCTCACATTCAAGTATGTACCCGGCGATCTCTGCTTCGTTCTGAAACTGCACTCCCGATTCTAATCGTTTGGAATCCTATATTTAAAAGAACTCAGCATTAATTCTGTAAAGACAGAGGTCAAAACCAGCTTTAAACATCAAACTACCAAATATCGGAAGAGACGCCTCTTTGGGCGTTCTTCCTTTTGGTTCAGATGCATGTTTTTCCCTCACTCAGTTCCTCCCGAGAGAGGAAATTCCAATCATAAACCTTCATAGCTTCTGCAGGCAACAGATACTAAGAGTCCATCAACTGTTAGCAAAGGTTCCAGCTTACCCAAGCACACACCACCCCTCTGCAGCAAGCCCTGGCCCCTGAAATCAACTTACAGACTGGAGAGCATTCCGGGCAAGGATGAGTTTGTCCTCGCAGCTGACGCTATCCCTCTGAACTCGGGTAGCAATCTGCTGCAGCATATCCAACCTAAAAGGGACAAAAGGGGAAAAAATCTTTTTGAAGTCAAAGAGTTCACCAGTCCTGCAAAACAACCCCGGCAAGGAAGGACGGACAAACAGCCTCCCGCCGAAGGCTGTGTACCTGTGTCCGTCCAAGGACTCATTGCCGAAGCTAATGCAGGAGTTGATCAGCGTAGGGCCACAGTGAACGGACAGGAGATTCTCGTTGGAATCGAGGCTGGTCCGAGTGCTGGTGGTGTTACTAAACACGGAGTCACTGCTCCGGTAGCTGTAGCTACTGCTATGCATTTTCAGCCCGAAAAGCTACCCTAGGACCATGCAGGTAGGACGTCTACCAGGTGAAAGGCGGTCTAAGGGGAGGGACGGGGCTTTAAGGGATCCTTAAATAAGCTTCAGCGCGCATATGCAACGCACTGCAAATACTCTGCTGATAACTATTCAAAAGAATCCTGCCCGAAGCCACTCTTTTGCCTGCTGAGGTTTGCCTTCCCAGCCGACTTTAAAGCCCTGCAAGTACAGACAGAGCAGGGTGACGGGGCGTCACTGGAAAAGATATGCCAAATATTTTCGCCAAGAGTCATCCAGCTTCAACCACCTAAAAAACAACTCAGGTACCCAGGAGTCCAGGTAGCACCAGTGAAGGTTGATTCTATTAATACCAAGCTCTGAGGAGAAACACAAGGCCCAGATCACACAGCTGGACAGCTGCTGGACAGCAAGCAGGTGCCAGGTGCTTCGTAACACAAGGTAAAATGCTGGACTGATCAATAAGTCAGTAATCAATAAACGAGTGCACAAACTTAATCAGAAACCAATTCTGTTTCCATTTCGCCACCTTTTCATTTGATCACTCCATTTAATTAACTAAAAAATGTTTAATTACTTTCCTTTGCATGATGGACTCTCTCTCTCTCTAAGCCACTACCCCCCTAAGCTACTATAGCTTGGATTCTAAAAGCCAAAGACACCACACAGACTATTGGCTCAGTAACTGCGAATGTGTCTGGGCTTGCTTCTCCTTCACACAGACTAGTACAGGCTCCAAGAACATCGATTTCTTCCTGTTTGTCTTCTACACACGTCAAGCCACATAGCTATAATTTGCAATCCTGGTATGTGCCCCAGAAAAAACTTGTGTCAAGAAAAATGAAGGCTTTTATCCAAATACTTCCCTACCTCCAATGCTACAAAGCCAAATGGACATTTCTGTGCTCCGAGTTAAAAACATTTTAATTTTCCAAGGGCATTTATTTTTCAAGTAAAACAGAACAATTAAAACCAGGAACAGCTGCGCCTGATGCTTTATTATACAGTTTCTGTGTACCAGGAGGGGAAACATTTCACACACAAAACCTCATCTCCTATTCATAACTGCCAAAGTGGCAGGTATTGTTACATCCTGTTACAAATAAAGAAACTGAGGCCTGGACACTTAAGAACTTGTCTACGATCACGTGACCTCCAAGCTGAAGTAATAAACCTAATCCAGAATAGACTGGCTCCCCCAACCTGGAGGTCTCAACCCCTTTCTTTCGTTAGCATGCCGTTGTGGGTTTGAATGTATCTCCAAAGCCCCGTGTGCTGGAAACACGAGCCCCAGTAGAGCACACCGAGATGTGAAGTGTTTAAGAGCGATGGCGTCACCATGGCGCAACCCTCGTGAATAAAAGCGTGTCGTTATCCAAGGGGCAGCCTGGCTACTGCAGCAGTGGATGGGGGGGTTGGGCCACTGGCTCTCCTGCTTCAGTGAGCATGTGTTGTCCCCTGTGCCCATCTGATTCCTCACCAGCCACCCCACTCCAGTGTCCTCTCTGCCCTCTACCAGGGGAAGGTACAGCACAAAGGTCCTCAAAGACGCCAGCCCCAGACGGCCTCCCTCAACCTCTGCAACTCCGAGTCACCAGCTTCTTCCCTTTTTGATTTCTTTAAAGGACGAGACGGTCTTTCCTATCGTCCAGGCTGGCCTGTAACTTTCCCTGCCCCTGGTTTAGCCTCCCAAATGCTGGGCTTACAGCAGACTTGCACCTAATGAGAGCCTAAATAATAAACTTCTTTTGTGCTACACAGTCTGTAGCAATACAAAGCGGATGAAGCCACACAGGTTAAAATCTAGCTACTGCCGTAGGGACTCAATATATCTTTGCTCAGTATCTTCAATTCGAAGGACACGTTGAATGCCTCATTTTAACCCTGTAAGAGCTGTGCCCCCAAGCATCTGCAATTCATATCAATTCATAGGCTCTGTTTATATAGACACGGTAACTTCATGATTTAACAAGGAAGCAGCTAGTCATAAAGGCTGGACTTGCCTTTGCATTAATTATATTAATTATCTTTGATACATGATTGCATGTCCACAGTGAAGTCGGTGTCAGAGACAGTGAGGATAAAGCTACACTGGGGGTCTCTGTTATGTGCCGGGCATTGAGGGAACCCAAATGACAGCTCCCCTCCACATTCTTAGAGTCCATACCTCAGAAACGGGTGGCTTGAATGACACATGAATAAGTATGAAGTTACAGCCAAGGTAAGCGCACCAAACAATACTCAAATTTAGCTGTTAACAAAACGAAGGCATGTGGCCCAGCCTGGGTCACCACGGAGAGAACGAGGAGGCTGAAGTGCAGGGAGGAGAGGGAGTCAAGAGAAGCAGGGAAAGACAGACTCCCTGCCAAAAGGACAGACCGCACCTCCCCTGTGAGGAGAGGAGGGAGGAGCCCAGCACAGGACAGCTCCTGACACAGGCAGAGCGCCAGCTCTGCAGCCAGAGCTGCCTGATGGCACATGCCTTTCGCCGTGAGGAGGGACAGAGGACAAGCCTCACGGACTGCCGTGGGGCTGTAGGATTTCAGCCTCAAGGGAATAAGCACAGGGGACGTGGCTGGGCAAGTGGCCCCGTGCAGTGCATTCGCCTAGAAGTTCTAGAACTCGCCGCACTTGGGTGAGCGGGTGGGCAGCTCCTGAAGGCTAGGGTATACACCGTGCTGAGTGCTGAGGTACAGTTAGAGCACAGGCTGGCCTCTGTCTCACTAGTTCTCCTGCCTCTACTTCCCAAAGGCTAGAATTACAGGCATGTGCCATGCACCCACTTTTATGTGGTGCTAGTGATAGAACCCATGGTTTTGTGGATGGTAGACAAATTCTCTAACTGAACACACCCCAGTCTCCATTCTTTTAAAAAGGGAAGGCCTTCTACCAACACAAGAGAAGGCAGCCATATGTAAAACGTCAACAAGAAACAGAATAGCTGATCCCTAACCTACCAGCTTCCAAACGTGGGCCTTGGTAATTTAAGGTCCCTTTGAGAAAGACTTCTGGGTATGTTTTTTTTGTTTGTTTGTTTGTTTGTTTGTTTTGAGACAGGGTTTCTCTGTGTAGCCCTGGCTGTCCTGGAACTCACTCTGTAGACCAGGCTGGCCTCGAACTCAGAAATCCGCCTGCCTCTGCCTCCCAAGTGCTGGGATTACAGGCGTGCACCACCACGCCCAGCATGTTTTTGTTTTAAACTATAATATCTTGTTAGATGAGATTCCACACAGCAACCCAACCTACTAGGTCCTTTATGTAGTCACTAATTTACACTTTAACTGTTCTTGTTAACATTTCTAAATAAGAAAATAGAAGGGAGGAAAAAAACCCTAAGAGGCTTATCCAAGAGTCATACCAACAGGTAAATGTAACATGTAATCTGTGTGAGCCTCGGGTCGCCCCTGAGAGACCATGCCTCATTCAACACAAGGGACAGCTCCTGAGGAGAGACCGAGGTGGAACTCTGTCCTCCGCATGCACACACACAGAAGTGCCCAGGCAGACAGGAACACACACACAGAGTGAGTCAACCAACCAACAAAACCAAACCACATTCTCAGAGCACGAGGACCGGGACGGCCCCGCAGCGGGCACCACGCTAGGACGGCATCTTACCTCTCCACCTCGGGACGCAGCGCCTTCTCCCGCTCTAGCATGGCGATGATGAGTTTGCCCCACTCCTTTTCAATGTCGTTGGGATGATAACCTTGAAGGAGTTTGATGCGTCCGAACTCGATCCAGATCTTAAGGGAACAAGAGAGCTAATGTAGCACAAAGAACCGGAGACAAGTCAAGAGCGCTTCCGAGTTCCGGAGAGTATTTGGCTCACCTCTAATAATTTATACAGTCGCTTAATTTTTGATTTCTCTGTCTCCTTTGGCGGGATTTCTTTCTCTTTGAACTGTAAATACTGATTATAAAGTGCCTACAATGGAAAGGGAAATGAATTACGGCCTGAGTTCACAGCCTGCTTGCATCCTAACACTTAAGGAGTCAGTGCTCCAGGGTGTGTGTGTGTGTGTGTGTGTGTGTGTGTGTGTGTGTGTAGTCGTGTGCTTGGTTGTACAGGAATAGCTAAGGAGTTAATTGTCAATGTGAGCCATGCTTCAACATGCGCCACACAGGAATCTAAACAATAAAAAATGGCTCTATTAAAAGACCCCCCCCCCCAACACACCCTTGAGAGTCTGAGCTTCCCGAACATCACACACCGGCTTTTAGCTTCAGAAAGCAGTTTGATACAATTGGAGTAAAGAAAGAAAAGGACCCACTTCCTTTCATTCCTCCGCTCTATTCTGGAATCCGCAGCAGCTAAGTAGGGCTAACCTGTGGCCTCACAGTCTACCACAGTCAGTTTCAGCTGGTTTTTTGGGGGTGGGGTGGGGAGGGGGCTGGTTCCTAACGATGGAAGTCAGATGTTATTAGCTGATGCTACTGCTATAAATACTCCAATCATGTAATTATCACTTGGTGAACCTTGTAAAGTGTCACTATACTCACTTAAGAAAAACCTTTCTAAAATCGCTTAAGTAAAACACTTTTGCATACTAATTAGCTAAGTGTAAGTTACGCTACTTTAAAACACATATTTTTTAAGGGTCTATAAAGGTGTATGAATTTGCTGATTCCTCAGGACATGTTTTCTTTCCCATGCTGCCCCTACCTAGTCACCTGTGTGAGCGCTGACACTCCTAAGATCTGCAGGAGTCAGAGACCAATGCAGATCTACCCAATGGTCGATAAACAAACAAACTGAAATCCAAAAACTACATTGACCCAAAACCAAAATCTTGTAAGCTGCTATCAGTCATTAACCAGCAAATGTAATTATGTGCAAAATGCTGTTTGCGGCACCATGCTGTAATATTAGGGGCAGGTTTTCATGCCCTAGAATAGTTCACATCCACAGAGGAAGGCATCTTACAATGAAAAGACCCCATAAAAAAGGTCTTTTTCTTTTTTTTTTAATTCAACAAATACCAAGTGACTTTCTGTAGAGAACAAATTCCCATGGCAATGAGAAGAGCCACACCGCAGATGCTCTCCACAGACGTGGACACAACAAAGAGCCTTCATGGGGCCTGTGCTGTGTCATGACACTTTGTGTGATTCCAGTCAGAGTTAAAACAAAGCTTACTAAGTCGAAGGCTTAAGGCTGCACTGGCGTCAAAATTCATATTAGTGGTTTATGAAGAAATAGACTTCCTGGCTAGTTCAAATACAAATGTAAAAAATGGCACAGTTTAGTCTCTGACACGCTATGTATTCATGATTTCTTTATGTTGATGTAACCTCTATCTATCTATCTATCTATCTATCTATCTATCTATCTATCTCAATGATTGTATCTAAGACCACATGATTAGCAAAGATTTTCCAAATCCTGGCCACTAACATCATCCCATGACCATCCATTGTAAATTCACTTGCACTCTAGATGGATCTGGATTTAAAATTCATAACACGCAGGAAGCGCCTTGTGCTCTACAGAAAAAGCCCCTCGGGGCAGCTTCTAACCTGACGCAAGCGGAGAGGTACGCTCTGGCCAGTGCTGCGTGTGTGAGCTTCCGGGGACCCTCCTGTCCCAGCCTCTGGTGGGCTCAGGTAAGACCTGACAATGTTAGTTTCAGAATCGCTCAAATTATACCTTCAATTCTCAACGAATTAAAGCATGGGGAATAACGTCTGAAAGATGTTGTTGCTATAATTTTTAATTATTAATATTTACCTCTACTTTTCTTTATTACCCAAGAAAATGGGTAATAAAACTTTGCCTAGTAAAAATGTGCAAGTTGCCAATGGCAACCTATTTTGAACTCTACGATTATGGGGTTAGCCTAGCATTAGTTTAAACTTTCCGATCAAATCAACCCCTCGGGTCGTCTGTGATATACCGACCTTTAGTTCTAGAGGATTGTTAGGAAATGTTCTCTCAGACATCGTGACCACGTGGTGTCTAATCCACTGGATGAGGTAGTTCACCATATTCTGGTATTCGATCCATTTGACTTCAACATCCTAGACAACAAAACAGCAGGAAAGGTTTGTATCCACAGATACTAACAGTCCTCCACAACACAGCTTATCAGACATAGTCCTACGAGGCCAGGTGTCATGAAAGTTGGCAGAGAAAAACAGGTAAATGTTTTCTTAGCTTCCACCCAGCTACAATACTTTCTACACAAACAACATTTAAAACGTGCTATCAACATCTGGAGACTAACCCAGTCCCAGTGAGTGCCAGATCTGGTCCAAACAGTGGCTGTCTGGGCCACTACATTGAAGAAGTTTCTGGGGCTTTTTAAAAAAAGCTGTGTTCTGGTGTCTGAGAGGTTTCCAGAGCTCAACTTAAGGGGAGGAACACTTCCAGAAGCCAGGCCACAGCATCTCCGCCAACTACTGAGAATCTAAGTCCCCTAGCCTTTGACGCAACACAGTTACAGATGTAGGGACCAGACAAGAAACGGTGGGGTTTTCAAGTACTCATAAACAAACTCTATTAAAGGGAGTTAACTGTTATATAATTACATTTCCGAAGGACGCTTACAAATGGCACAACTACACTCGCTGTCATGTAATAAAAATCTAAACTCTTAAGGTATAATATTTGTAGTCAGGAGTTATTGTCTGACTAGGGAGAAGAGAGACGCGTTGTAAGAGCACTGGAGAGCAGTAATCTACTCAAGTGTTCAAATGGCAGGAACGGACAGCACAGGCTAAAAATTGGAGGGAAGACTCAGGATCACGTGTGCCTCGGTCACCAGAGACTTCTTGGGAAGGCCGGGCCCTGGGCTCTACTGTAATAAGCAGTGTGTGAGGTCAGTTGGCCGAAGCAGGGTGTACGGGGAGTGTGGGGAGATGAGAGCCCCAGAAAAGGCATGGCACTCACACAGACATGCTCTGCCTGTGACTGTTTAACACCACAGAGCAACAGATGGAATTCTCAATACTGATAATCAAAATTCAGTTCTGACTCCTGAAACAGGTGCGTGGGTTTTTCCCAAGTAGCCTGTGAATGGTAATACCAATGACGGGCTATGATGATTGATTTGATGGAAAAATGGAAACAGAAAAGAGACAGAGAAGCGTAAGCGCTCAGGGCCGGGTCTACAGGAAGAAAGAAGAGGTGCCGCCAAGCAGGAGGATAAAGGAGCGGGGCTGTGGGAACCATTCTGAGGCAGCAGCTCAGAGACGGGAGACAGGAACACGCTGCACGGAGACCCAAACGGTTACGATCCTCACAGGAAAGGCGAGGGGAAGAGAAGAAAAGTAAACCCAGAAATAATACTACAGAGCGGAGACACGAGGAAAGAAAGCACTGGGCTTCCAAGCTGTGCACACGTATCTACACATCTCCATCATCCGTGAGAAGGGAGGGAGGAGCCTGAGGTCAAGGGGCATCGCCCTCACGCGGACATGGACAGTGTCCTGGTCACTTCTAGGCATGGCGTTTGCTTAGTGCGGCCGTGTTGAGGTGCGCAGCTTGGTTAAGTTCCACAAGCCTGTGAGGAACGGCACCTAGAGAGCTCGCAACCGCTAAAGCTGTGTGTCAGGAAGCCAGCCACGGGCAGAAACCTGCGTCTAGGCCTCATCTGTCATAAGTCAGAAAACAACTATCAATTTACTTCCTAGGGTCTTCTGAGTCATCTCTAAATTGGGTTCTATAGTGAAACGGCCTAGCTAGACATAAGGATAGGAGAGCCAGCAGCTGTAAAGGGGCAGCCAGCTAAAAAGGGGGATCCCTGCACTTCAGTGACCCGTAACTGTTGCCCAGAGATGTGCTGTGACTCTCAAGTCCCTTTCCTTTATTTGAGACAAAATGATTGTTTTTTTAGTTTACACTTTAATTTCAGGGGTAGAACAACACCGTGAGATGTATGTACATACGGTCAGAATAGCACGTTAACGCAGATAATTAAATGTCATTTAAAATCTTGTTTTAAAAATCCCGCACTATAATTATCAAGAAATTTGCTTAACTGGGCATTAATGAAGCAAAAGCTCCATGTGCGGAAAGGCCGACACTCACGTTTGCACCGATGCCTTCGCCACCTTCGGGGACCTTGGGAAATGCGTCATAGAGGGAGGATACATAGGTTATCACTGACTTCTCGTCCGGGGAAGAGACGTCGACATCTAAAGCAGTGACAGAAATGAGTTATTTCGTGGCGCAGAGGTGACTTCTGATGAGATGCCTGGGCCGGCGCAGGTAAGAGTCAAGAAGGCAACTCACCTTCAGGGTCCAGAAGTCTGATCACACCGATTTTTTCAGCTACATAAAAAGCATGCTCTAAGTTTGCAAGGTTGCTTTGAACAGCAACAGTATTCATGTCTATCAGGTCCGGCCTAGGAAAGAGTGCACCGAGTTAAGTTCCGTGAGTGCCAATTCAACCTGACATCTGCCAGGGCTAGCCACCTAAGTGATAGCATCTGCGAGTACCAGTACCACATCTCTATCAAGACTGAGGCTTCCTTTACGCCAGTGGTTCCCAGCCTCTCTAATGCCGGGGCCCTTTAATACAGTTCCTCACGTTGGAGTGATCCCCAACCACAAAATTATTTCCACTGCTACTTCATGACTGTAATTATGCTACTGCTATGAACTGTAATGTAAAATCTGCCATGCAGGATATCTGTCTGCGACCCACGGGTTGAGAACCCCTGCTTTAAACACTTCCCCGGCCCCTGTGTGCTGGGGGTCGTGTGGGGGGAGGAATGGGCAGTAAGTTATTGGAACAGTGCTTAGCGGTCATTTGCACAAGAAACTCCGTTAAAGTACATCGCCAATCTCGGGAGAAAAGTAGGCGCAGCTGTGTACTTTTGTTTGTTTGCTTTATTTCTTTTTTAACCTAAAGAAAAGGCAGGATTATGCCCACCCCCACCCCCAATCTACATTGTACTTTTATTAGGTCTTGGAAGGAAGTGTTCATGAACCGGAAATATATCTCCACTTCCTATTTGTCAGCAGGCCAGAAAATCATCACAAATACCTCACAGGCTGCCACACCCACCAGTGGGATCAACATTCACCAGTAACAGTAGGAGAGGTAAGGGGCAGCTTTCTACAAATACATACATGCATGCACACACACACACACACACACACACACACACATACACACACACACACACACACACACACACACACACACACACTATTTATTTAATTCACAGACCCAGGACATCTAGTTATGTCAAGAATACTCAACAGATATTTACAAAAGTCTAGACCAAGTGTCTAAAGTTCCTCCAATTAAAAAAAAAAAAAACTGTTCAAATTTCCTGGAGAAATAAGAACCAGACCTTCTGAGACTGCCAATCTCTGGGCAAGAAACAGCACGCTATTGTGAGAACCCGGCCATTAGCAGGGAGCGTAAACACTGAGTAATCCCAAGGAGAATGAATAAAGTCATTGAAGAATGAAGGTTTTTTGACCAAGAGAATAAAACACAAAACTTCTTTCAGGATGATGTCATTTCAGAAGAGAAACAGCTGCACAGCACAGAGTGGGGATGGGCGCCCTTCTGTCCTGAGTTTAACACGTTACCAGTACAGTGACTGGAGTGGATGTCTCCTAGCCAACATTTGCAACAGATAAAACAAATTAATTAAGAAAATACTGTAAGGGGGGGGCGGCGTCAAAAGGCACCGGGGAAAACAAAGACCTGAAGGAGTCTTCCTTATAGGGCTGCCCCCCTTCTCCTCTTCCAGGGGCCTTCCACTGCTCTGCCTGGAGCACCAGGGGCTGCCCTCTGCCCGTGTGTACCGCCTCCACTCTTGATACTCTCACTGGGATAACACCGCCTTTAAATTTCCCATCTATTTGGGACCAGAGAGATGCCGAAGTGGGGAAAAGCCCTTCCTTTGCAAGCGTGACTGTTTTGTGTTCAAACCTCCAGCAGCCGTCTAAAGCTGGGCTTGGCTTTGGTGTCTACAACCTCAGCAGTGGGCGGCAGGGAGAGGTGGAGTCCAAGAGCTTGGCAGGCCAGTTGGCAGGCTGTGAAAATGGTGAGCTTCAAAATGGTGGTCTTCAGGAGACACCTTGTCTCAAGGCAGGAAGAGTGCGATAGAAGATATGCAGGCACACACCTTTGTACCACACACATCACGCATATGTGTATACAAGCATACCTGCATGCCACACACACAAAGTGATCCACAAAGGGCTTCCCACTTCCTGGGGATATTTATCCCCACCGCAAAGCTCACATCACACTTCCATGCAAGGTTTGCAGGAATTTGATGCACAACCTCAATGCCTCCATGAGATCCAGCTGTGGGGCCTTTTCTCAATTAGTGATCAAGGAGGAGGGCCCATTTTGGGTGGTACCATCCCTGGGCTGGTAGTCCTGGGTTCTGTAACAAAGCAAGCTGAGCAGGCCAGGGGAAGCAAGCCAGTAAGGAACATCCCTCCATGGCCTCTGCATCAGCTCCTGCTTCCTAACCTGCTTGAGTTCCAATCTTGACTTCCTTTAGTGATGAACAGCAATGTGGAAGTGTAAGCTGAATAAACCCTTTCCTCCACAACTTGCTTCTTGGTCATGATGTTTGTGCAGGAATAGAAACCCTGACTAAGACAATTATATAATTTCAAAATATCTCCATAGTAACAGCCAAAAGCTATCTGAACACTAAAATTCCTCGGGTGGGGAATAATCCCAATATTACTTTCCAGACTCTAGATACTTAATGATTCATACATTAACACATGAGAATTAGCTGGGATCCTGTGGAGAAATATTAGAGATATCTAGGCCTTTCTCTGTGTATAGCAATTTCCTCTGAAGGTCAATAAGACCCAGGAAACTCTAAAAGAGGCTCCTTAAGACTCAGGAAGCAAACAACAGAGAAGTCTGAGGAAGCCCTGAAACCGACCAAAAGCACTACTCTCCCTCCCCAAGGTTTCACAAACAGGAAGAGGGATGAAGGGACCCAGCAGCTGAGGTTTCTGAAGTGGATGCTGACCAGCCAAGCTGCCTAAAGGTCCCCTCTGACCCCCTGAGCTGTTTGTATGTCCTGCTGCGTGCTCCAGGTCCCAGCTTTGCTGATTGGCCGCCTATGCTAAGCTGGGCTTTCTGTGATGCAGCTGACTCATTCCTGCCTGGGTTAAGCAATCCCTCCCTCTTACTCCTGCTGGTAGCCCCTGTGTGTGCATGCCTGTGTGTGCATGCCTGTGTGTGCATGCCTGTGTGTGCCTGTGCAATCTCTCCCCAGGAGAAAGTCTCTCACAGAACACTACTCAATCTGGATTAGGGTTCTAATTTTTCTTGAGATCATTGCTTCAGCTTTTTTCCTGTGATAAGGCTTTAGCCTAAGATGGCCTTCAATTCAACATGCTATGCATCAGACGATAAATTTCTGAGCATCCTTTGCTGTGACCTGCTGAAGGGGGGCATGAACCGTCAGGTCCAGCTTTCTCAATGTGTGATTCTTCTCTGAGGTCTGAGAATTTTGTTTTGTTTTGTTTTGTTTTGTTTTTAGAGACAGGGTTTCTCTGCGTAGCCCTGGCTGTCCTGGAACTCACTTTGTAGACCAGGCTGGCCTTAAACTCAGGTGTGAGAACTTAACCATGTTAGCAACACTAATAAATTTAATTTTCCTTTGAAGTCGCAATCTTTCTTAAAACTTTCATTTTACTCCTTTAAAATAAAATCACTTTATTCTCCTTAACTAAGAAATAAAAACATCAGATAGATAATTTAAGGAAGCCTCTCACACACTTTTTTTAATTAGCATGAAAACACAGTAGAAATGCCAGTATACACAAAAACCAACATGGCTCATTGCTTTCTCCTCTTGATACAACACAAGAGGCCTTTTAAAAAAAAAACTTTTTTAAAGATTTATTTATTTTATGTATATTGAGTTACACTGTAGCTGTCTTCAGACACACCAGGAGAGGGCATCTGATCTCATTTCAGATGGTTGTGAGCCATCATGTGGTTGCTGAGATTTGAACTCAGGACCTCGGGAAGAGCAGTTAGTGCTCTTAACCACTGAGCCATCTCTCCAGCCATCTGTTTAAAAATCAAAACAAAAAAATCCCCTCTTTTTCGGTGTTTACTTTTATTGTTTGACTCCAGAAGCGAAGATACACTGGAGAGGGAGGCTGACTGATCTAGCTCTTGACTGCAGATGACCAGGAGAGCAGCTGAAGTCCGGACCGTTGGAGGGAGTCCCTGAGAGAGTGTGACAGGGAGCCGTGAAGGCAAAGCTTCTGGAATGGCTACTCCAAGAGATGCCAGGGCTGTGAGGTTTCAGAACGGCATGGGTTTCAGAATGGCAGGACGCCGTGGATGCTGCAGGTGGGCGGAGCCAGAGGCAGTCACCAACCTGCTGAAGCCGCCAAGCAACGATGGAGTTGCATGCAGGCGTTTGCACTTCTAGATTGTAGTTTTGTTTTGACCTTAATGTTCCCATGTCCCCGTTCTCCCATTTTTGGAAGAAGAATATTTGCTCTGTGCTATTACATTTGGACACCTTTAACTTGTTTTCAATAAGAGGACCTTACAGTCATGAGACTTTGGACTTCTAAAGTATTGAAACTTATGAAGACTTTGGGGACTTTAAAAGGTAGAAAAAAAGAAGACAATTTGGGGATAAAGTGTGGAAGTCTATAGCTTAAAGTGATGTTCTATTTGCCAAGTTGACAAGGGGTGGAGTTATGATGGTTACTTCATCGCTTTGATATAATTAGACTCCCGTGGGAAGAAAGTGCAGGCTGCTAGATTGGGCTGGCCTGCAGGCATATTGAGAGGGGAAGGGGGCGGGGATTGTCTTTATCGCCTTAACTGATTGAAAAGCCCAGTTTAAAGGAACATAATACTATTCCCTGAGTTTGGGTCCTAGATTGTGCATGAGTAAGGAAAATAAACTGGGCAGGAACATCTGCATTTATTTCTTCTGCTCCTGACTACAGATGTGATGTGACTATCCAAGGTCCTGCCACTGTGATTCCCCTGAAACCCTGGGCTACAATCCAGACACGGCTGCTAAATCAGCCCTTTCTCCCCACAGTTGCTTTCTGTCAAGGTTTTTATCACTGCTTTGGAAGCCACCAGAGGGTCATACAAGATGAAATGTTCTATGTACGGGCGATGGTGACGGCTACATGACAAAGTACCGCCATGGGACATTGAATGCGTGTCCTATCATAGTTTAATCTTAAGGTAAAACAATAACAGAAGCCACGGAGCTTGGGTGCGGGTGTGCTGTGATCTCGTCCTGACTTGCACTTGCTCTCTCTCTGTGCTCTCTTAGGATACAAATCGTGCACAGCTCTTTTTACCTCGCCTGGAAATCAGGACTTACACAAGCTCGAACAAAATCAACTCGAATTCCAGCTATAGCTATGGGGGACATGGGGAAATGTGGTGGTTCTGAGAGGGAGGGGATTCCCAGTTGCTGCTGGGACAAGGGCCAAGAACCCACGTGGGCTGGTCTCAGGGTGATGGGCGGGAAAGCAACCGTAAACCCAGGCATGAGGAATACAACACACAGGCTAAGAGGTAACTGGATGCTTTGGGTACAAGCGTACATAACTTGTCCCAACCAACAAAGCACAAGGCTATTCCTTCATGAGTAGAGTATTTAACTGGCATCTCTCACACCCCAAGCAACAAGATGCTGAGAACAGTCACTAGCTTAGAGCACACCAGGAGGCCTCCTCAGGCAGCCCAACAAGGCCGGGAGCCTCAGCTGCAGAGCACAGCCAGGAGACACGCGAGCCTTAGCAAGGGGCCAGCCAAAACGAGGCTGACTCAGGGGAACTTCTTACAGGACTGCAAACCTTCCCGCCTAAGAACTACAGAAAATGCCTGGGGTATTAAGTGATCATCTCTGAGATCAGGCAGGAAATTTAAAGCAATGGGAGAGGAAGTGGGACCGGAAGGAGGTCAGACCCACAGCACTGCGCTCTCTAACACAGGTTGTAGCAACGAGAGCTGTAAATACGGCTGAGATAAGAGATGGAAGGGATAAAGCTGGCCACAACGGTGAAACACTCCAAATACAGCAGCTAAGAGAGAAGAAGTGAACGTTCAAGGCGCCAAACATGGACAAGTAAGACCAGACCTGCAAACGCACTGACTGAGTCCAAGCCCTTCCAAGGGTTTGAGTGGATGGTGGAATCAGAACCAGAGTGCAGCCTGGCCAAGAAATAAGCGTCAAGTGAAGAAATGAAGGACAACTCTGCCAAAAAGATGGGTGGAGAATGGGGAAAAGCAGTCCCACTCACCCACAGGCACCAGCGTGTCACTGTGTGCGCACGCGCATTGACACACAGAAACAGTGGGACTGTGAAGAATATATCTATCGATCCTTTAATTAGCAGAGACTATCAACATGCTTAAACCTCCAACAAGAAAGATCTCCGGAAGGGAAAAGCAGAAAGGAGGTGAGAGGGAAAGGCAGAGAAGAGCCGCAGCCCCGAGCGCACGGCAGCATCAGTACCACCACGAGCACGCGGCAGCAGGGGTCTTAGGATGAGTGGCAGATGATGCCTGGCCTGCGCTGGGGCAGAAGCAATGGAACTGGATGCCTGGAGCTGGGTGTGCATCCAGGATGGAGAAGAAAGTCTTTACACTTGCTGGCATCTATTTTCCATGAGAGGAGACACCAGGTGGTCTGTAAAGGGTAAAGAGAGGAAGGAGGAAGGAGAGACGACATCAGACACCTCAGCGCGCACTCACTCGGCTCTGCCCTGACCAGTGACATTCCACTGAGTGCACCCCTGCCTGGGGACAAGCACAGACAAGGCTGGGCTCCTGCAGGAGCAGGCTTTCCTACGAAAAACAAGCGCTCAGCTGTTTCTAAGAAAACGATAAAGGGATTTATTTGCTCAGTGGAAGTTTTAATATAAAAACAAAGAAAACCCCACTCCAGTTACCCAGAGACCAGGCTTAACGCAAACGACATGGTGGAGAACACAAACTCCACAAAGACACGTGTTGCGGCATAGGTTACACAACCTCCGCCCTCTCCTCGGCAGATCGCACAGTAAGGACACGCGTTCCCTATGCCTCACGTCTCCCGAGACAGCGAAGCAGTTGCCATAACAAATTCCTGAAGATGACTGTTCAGATCAGATCGTGTTCAGACTTCACACTCTAACTGTTCTTACTGCTGCCGCGAGCATCTCCCCTCCTCCCGCTCCCCACCCGCCCAAGGTCTCTGAAGCTGTCTCCTCCCCTGTCCCCCAGCAAATAAAAAGAGTCACACACAGTTAGGTAACAGGGCGTTGGCATCCCTTTATGTTCATATTTGGGCACACATATTACTGAGACAATCAAAGCCAAGAACTCCTAGGTGGCGAATAGGATGTGAAGATAATTTCCTCTTGTTCTCGAAACTAGGCATCTGAGTTTATTTCAAATATGCTTCCTTTTTTAACCCTACAGAGCACCACTCTATTAACAAAGCAGAGAGCAAAGATTGCAGCACTACCATCTAGCACAAGCTTTGTTAGTACTTCAGGATTAAAATATAACAATTGTAACAATTAAAAGGTAATTAAAGAATTGTGGCTTTCAACTTACAAACAACAGCTCACTTCCTATCTGCCTTTTAGCCCAATTAAGTCCAGAGGAAACCACTGGCTGTAACAAAGAGAGATCTCCTTCTAGCACCTGCACACCTGCATGTAAGTGGACTGCCTTGAGTAAAATTTGAAAACAAAAACAAAAACAAAAAAAAAAAAACCTTAATCTGTAAGAGACTAAAAAACTGCAAACCTCCCCCAAACAGGGTGGTGAGAATCCACTCATTTTCAGTCTGCTAAAATTAACACGTTAAACTACTTCATATCACAAGGCAAGATGAGAATATGAACCTATAAACAAGTCAGAAAAATCAAAGAGGTTCAGAAACAAATGCTGAAGGGAAGGAAGCAGGATGGAGAAAGGAGGGGCAGCAGCCGTGGCTCGCCATCACTGCTCTGTTGTTACAGGCTCGACAGCAGGTCACAAGGAGAAAGAGGACCAGAGGTGACCACAGGCTGCCTAAACTTCAGCATGTATGTGTTATGATAACATCCTTTCTCTCTCTCTCTCTCTCTCTCTCTCTCTCTCTCTCTCTCTCTCTCTCCCTCCCTCCCTCCCTCCCTCCCTCCCTCCCTGTGTGTGTGTGTGTGTGTGTGTGTGTGTGTGTGTGTTTTAATTTCGCATGTTGGAGAGAAAACGTTTTATTTTAGGAGACTCTCGTTAAGCCGGAAGCCCACCATCTCAGCTAGGCTGGATGCAGCATTCCCCCAGGACCCACCCGGCTCCATCTCCCCACACTGGGGTTACTAGGCACATGCAGCCATGCCTCAGTTGTATGTGGGTGCTGGGGATTTGAACTCAGGGCATGTTGCTTTCAGAGTAAGCACCTTTACACACCAAGCCACCTCCCCAGTCACAGCAATGTAATATTTGAAGTGATCACTTCGCTCTGAAATCTGCCTACCTAATAATTCTCTTTCCTTCCCCCAACTCATGGTATAACTCATGGTATAACTCATAGTATAACTCATGGTATAACTCATGGTATAATTCATGGTATAACTGGTGTTTTGATGAGCACCTTGTGCACTAACCACAGGAAAATAAGCCTATGATTTCAGCATTGACGTGTGTTTGTAAGAAACGAATGTAAATAATTCAGCAAATAAAAGTGTAAAGTTTAGAATGGGAAGCAGGTAAGTAGACCTAGCAGAACACAATTAAACTGGGAAATATTTATTTCTCAAAAGCCTCATAGAAGGAAGTGCCGCACGCAGTCCTTATCCTACACAGATTCACACATTCGCACAAAACACAAAGATAAATTCAACGTTTCGATAGGGAAAAACAACAACAAAAGTGTCCATCAATTTTGCATTTTAAATAAATTATGCTCCAGTCACAGAACAGGATAGTATGGAAGGGAAAGGGACTGCAGCAGGGAGTGTCTGCTCCAACCTGCCCAGGCTCATCAGGCTTGCAGGATGCCCTCCTGGTAAAGCAGTGAACACTGGGGTGTTCTCCCTCAGGAATGGAAGCAGGAGAACAGAGGTAACAACTTACTTCGAATCAGTAAGTCTCCACTTTCCTTCCCAAGGGAAGGCTCAGCACTGGGCGCTTCCATGAACTTGTCTAGGCAAGAGCGCCAGGAACAGAAACAAAGTAAAACAGGCTGGTATTTCCTCTGATACTTATTTGCCAACTTATTGGGTTGGCAATTATGGACAAAAATAGATGCAATAAAAATGGCAACCAGATGCATGCCACCTACCTAGATTCCTTTTGGATACAATCGATTTCTCTTCAAAGGCACACTGCCTATTTCAGGACTTTAAATGTGTTAATAGCTACCAGGGACCAATTTTTTTCTGAGTGCAAGCATTCTGGGTCAGTTTTGTAAACAAACCATTTAATTGGCATTGAAAAGCAAAGCACTGTTTTGGTTGTTGTTTTAGATTAGTAGCCGTCAGTGCTTAGGGTCACAGGCACTGGAGTCTATAATACGCAGGTGTGTGCACACATGTGCACCAGCCTCATATATCAGGACTCTGCAGCCCGAGGACTGAGGGGAAGAACCACCCAGTCAACACTCACACACCCTCCTGTGAGAACATTTCAAACCCCGAGGGGCCTCCTCCCACTGTTAAACCAGTCCAAGCCAGTTGAGCTGCTAAGGACTGACTGAATCCAGGACTGAGTCACCAGCCTGTAGGTCATATGATTAAACACAGCCTTCTGGGGAAAGTTACCCAATTAAAACATTGTTAAAATTTTAATATGATGAACAGTGGCCTCAATAAATTTCAATGCAAAATGCAAATTTATGCACAAAATAATGAATGCTAAATTATGTCCTCCTTAATTAGAGACTAGTTTAAGGGCAAGCTCTTGCAAACTATTGCCTAAAATTTCCAATGTTAATTGGCTAATATATTTAAAACAAGCCCATGGAAAGAATGCAGAGAATTGACGGGGACTGAAGTGAATGAATGGGTAATTTAAAGACAAGAGCGGGACAGGCAGAAACTAGCCAGCAGCAATAACCTCTCCCGGAAATGTGTTCCCACCCTCAGCTTGCTGGTCCTGAGATCCTGTCCCACATTATCTTGCAGGGACTCAGGGCCCGCTGCCCTGCTCCATGCTCTTTCTGGTCTACAGATTCATGTTCATTCTTGTGTGTAGACGGCTGCATCTTCACACTGACTGAGAGCACTGCGGCTGTATGGAACGCGGCTTTCAGGAGGTCTAGGGAAATCTCCCATTTGGAGAGGCTGACCTTCAAGCTCACAGAGCTTCATCTCTCTTGGTCAGAGACTGGTGAGCAGAGTTAGGGCAGAAGCCACCGGAAGTGCTCCTGGAATCCCCACCTCTGAGGAGCCTGCAGCAATGTGCTCAGGGAACTCCCTACCGCCACTCCAGCTCAGAGAGCACTTCTGGGGGGCCTGGCGTTTTTGCCAATTCTCCCTCATCCTCCCTTGGTAATAAGTCAAATGCTTCGCTTCTGTGACACTCTTTGTTTAAAAGCATCAAACCCAGCCTTCCCGGTTACTCTTCTGAATAACAAAGTTCTGAGCTTATTTGTAGTGAGGCAGGCTGAAGACCTCTCAGTCACTGTTTTCCGTGAAATGCTTTTATTATAGATCAAAGAGCATCGAACTTATGTGAACTGAACAAACAAAACAAGCAGGCATGTGGCATTTTTATCCTTGGAACTCTTTCCACGAAAACTCAACAGAACAAGCAGAGGTTTCTAGAAGGAACGGGGGACAGCAGCAACATCTGATAAGATTTAATTGGGAGAAATTAATTTATCTATGGCCTATTTAAACAAACCCTAAGAACTGCTCCCCACTTTCTCCTTATTACCTGGATCATAAGCCAGGCATATTAACAGCATAGAAATTGTGATTTTGGTCTTTCTTAAGCTAAGTATTTTAATATGCTTTTTTTTTATTTTAATAGGTCTTACCGTATTACATGACTTTTAGTGTTAGCTAACTCTAAGTTAAGCAGTTAATATTGTGTCTCAGTAATTTATAAAAAGAAGCGAAGACCTTCGTTTGGCAGTTACAGACTCACAGGCTCTTCGAAGCTCACCAGTACTTCCCGGGATCGTTGCTAACTGTCATGAGTCATCCAGGATGCAGAACCACACTGTTCAGGCCCACATTTCCTTCTCTTTAAAACTATCAGCATACAGGAATTATCCCAGCAATGACAAAACCAGAACAACCATATTCATGATGTCTTAAAGGGCATATGATGCTGAGCGTATTAATTAGCATTTGGACTTTTTTTTTTTTTTTTTTTTTTTTTTTTTTAGTTTTGATAAAGATGAAGGCAACTGGCTATTTCATGAGGTTTGTTTGTTCTTTGAGACGTGATTATTCTGAGTAGCATTGGCTATCCTGGAGATCAGGCTGGCCTTGAACTCACAGGTCCACCTTCCTCTGCCTCTGGAGTACTGGGATTAAAGGCCCAAGCAGACACCAGGGACCAGCATGATAAGTTTTTAAAAACTAGCATATTCCATTGATCTACCTGCCTGTCACTGTACCAATACCATGCAGTTTTTAACACTATTGCTCTGTAGTACTGCTTGAGGTCCGGGATACTGATTCCCCCAGAAGATTCTTTACTGTTGATGATAGTTTTAGCTATCCTGGGTTTTTTGTTATTCCAGATGAATTTGAGAATTGCTCTTTCTAGCTCTATGAAGAACTGAGTTGGAATTTTGATGGGGATTGCATTGAATCTGTATATTGCTTTTGGCAAGATGGCCATTTTAACTATATTAATCCTGCCAATCCAGGAGCATGGAAGATTTTTCCATTTCCTGAGGTCTTCTTCAATTTCCTTCTTCAGAGACCTGAAGTTCTTGTCATACAGATCTTTCACTTGTTTGGTTAGAGTCATACCAAGATACTTTATATTGTTTGTGGCTATTGTGAAGGATGTCATTTCCCTAATTTTTTTTTCAGCCTGCTTATCCTTTGAGTATAGGAAGGCTGCTGATTTGCTTGAGTTGAGTTTGCTCCAGCCACTTTGCTGAAGTTGTTTATCAGCTGTAAGAGTTCTCTGGTGGAGTTTTTTGGGTCACTTAAGTATACTATCATATCATTTGCAAACAGTGATAGTTTGACTTCTTCCTTTCCAATTTGTATCCCTTTGACCTCCTTATGTTGTCTAATTGCTCTAACTAGTACCTCAAGTTCTATATTGAAAAGATATGGAGAGAGAGGGCAGCCTTGCCTAGTCCCTGATTTTAGTGGGATTGCTTCAAGTTTCTCTCCATTTAGTTTGATGTTGGCTACTGTTTGATGTATATTGCTTTTACTATGTTTAGGTATGGGCCTTGAATTCCTGTTGTTTCCAAGACTTTTAGCATAAAAGGATGCTGAATTTTGTCAAATGCTTTTTCAGCACCTAATGAAATGACCATGTAGATCAATGGAATAGGATTGAAGACCCAGAAATGGGTCTTTATCCAGTAGAAAAAAGATAGCCTTTTCAACAAATGGTGCTGGTTCAATTGGAGGTCAGCATGGTGAAGAATGTGAATTGATCCATTCTTATCTCCTTGTACTAAGCTCAACTCCAAGTGGATCAAGGACCTCTACATAAAACCAGATACACTGAAACTATTAGAAAAGAAACTGGGGAAGACCCTTGAGGACATCGGCACAGGGGGAAAGTTCCTGAACAGAACACCAATAACTTATGCGCTAAGATCAAGAATTGACAAATGGGACCTCATAAAATTACAAAGTTTCTGTAAGGCAAAGGACACCGTCAAAAGGACAAATCGGCAACCAACAAATTGGGAAAAGATCTTCACCAACCCTACATCTGACAGAGGGCTAATATCCAATATATACAAAGAACTCAAGAAGTTAGACCCCAGAAAACCAAATAACTCTATTAACAAATAGGGTACAGAGCTAAACAAAGATTTTCACCTGAAGAACTTCAGATGGCTGAGAAACACCTTAAGAAATGTTCAACATCATTAGTCATTAGGGAAATGCAAATCAAAACAACCCTGAGATTTCACTTCACACCAGTCAGAATGGCTAAGATTAAAGACAGCAGATGTTGGCGAGGATGTGGAGAAGGAGGAACACTCCTGCTGGTGGAATTGCAAGCTGGTACAACCACTCTGGAAATCAGTCTGGCGGTTGCTCAGAAAACTGGGCACGACACTTCTGGAGGACCCTGCTATACCACTCCTGGACACATACCCAGAGGATTCCCCAGCATGTATTAAGGATATATGCTCCACTATGTTCATAGAGGCCTTATTTATAATAGCCAGAAGCTGGAAAGAACCCAGATCCATTCATCAACAGAGGAATGGATAAAAAATGTGGTATATTATACACAATGGAGTACTATTCAGCCATTAGAAACAATGAATTCATGAAATTCTTAGACAAACGGATGGAGCTGGAGAACATCATCCTAAGTGAGGTAACCCATTCTCAAAAGAACACTCATGGTATGCAATCACTGATAAGCAGATATTAGCCTAGAAGCTTGGAATACCCAAGACACAATTCATATATCAAATGATGTCCAAGAAGAAGGAAGGAGTGGCCCCTGGTTCTGGAAAGGCTCAGTGCAGCAGTATAGAGGAATGCCAGAACAGGGAAATGGGAGGGGGTAGATGAGGGAACAGAGGGAGGGAAGAGGACTTATGGGGCTTTCGGGGAGGGGGGGGGAGCCAGGAAAGGAGAAATCATTTGAAATGTAAATAAAGAATATATCGAATTAAAAATACTAGCATATTCTACTACAGACTTCTGCTGGGGCAGAGGCATCCATCCATCTGTGTGGTTAACATTCTATGTCTCTGTGAGTGCTAACATTCTGTGTCTCTGAGTGCTGACATACTATATGTCCCCGTGAGTGCTAACATTCTATATGTCCCCGTGAGTCTATGTATCCATGAGTGTAAACATTCTATATGTCTCTGTGAGCTAACATTCTATATGTTTCTGTGAGCTAACATTCTATATGTCTCCATGAGTGCTTTGTCTTCTTACTCCTGTGCACAATTTCAATTTATGTGCACCCTTAAAAGTTCCTTTTCATCTGACCTCATTTAATAGTTCTTTGGACATAAAAATTAGAAAACTAAACGATGGAAAAACCTTAGGATGTTGGCCTTTTAATAAAATGCTGTTCACATACATCAGCAAGCTTTTCTCAGGTGTTCTAGATGACAATTCTACTAAACACCACTGCAGGCTATCTGGAGTGACACACCCGATCAATGGCTTCTCACGATGCCGTTTGTATTACTCCACAATTGTGAACACGTGTGTGTGTGTGGGGGGGGCCTGAGGAAGGGACAACAAAACCGAGGTGTTTGTAAATGTAATGAGGAGATCTACTGAGTCTGTCTCGATTGTGTTTTTATGTCAGATCAGGATCTCTAAATCCTTAGGAGGTCTTACACAAGGAAGTTTTATTTAGTCTCTCATGTAAAGTAATACTTGCTTCCTTTGGATGACAGATAGCATATATTTTCACTTTTATCTCTAGGGTGTGAGAAGCTGATCTACACAACTTATAGCCTTCTGGACACTGCAGTCGCCTGCCCCAGCCACTACAACCAGTTACCCTAGGTACTGCCACCATCACGACCTCTAAAGGTCCTCTACCAGGTGTCCATTTGCTTAGAAACAAAGCCCTTCTGCTAGCTCAGATAACATTACTGAAGCCAAAGGAGATCCAATAAGAGGTAAGGCTTCTTCTCTAAGTAAATGCAAAGGCTAAAACCACACTTAATGGAGGTTTCCACGGCAAACTTAAATACATTAAAACAATGTGGGAGTAGTTGTGAAAAACCGTCTATGAAATAAAACACTGCCCCAAAGTTCTTATGACTGTTAGTGCCCCAAACCCATGTAAAGTGGAACTTTCCTTGTTTACTGCTTGGTCTCTTGCTTTTGGAATAAATTAAGATATTAAGTAAGAAATGTGTGCAAGCCGAGCTATCTGTTTAATTCTTACACACACTAAAAGAAAAGAACTCAACTTTCTTAAGAAAGCCCCAAAGGCTTTAAAATATGTCTTACAGACTTAAGGCAAGTATGGGACACAGGATACTGTAACAGATTCAACAACAGAGACGTCACATGCATTTAGGGCTGGAATGTTCAGTTGCCAGGAATTCTACTGAAGTAAAAAAGTACAATTCCAGTTTCTGGGCTAGAGAGAGATGGCTCAATGGCTATGAGCAGGCTGATGCCTTCCAGAGAACCGATTACCCACACAGCGGTTTACAACCCTGCTCTTCACCACCCCACCCCACCACCCCACCACCCCCACCTCCCCACCCCCCCACCCCCGCCAAGGCCTCCAGGCATGCTAGTGACGCATGGACAAACACACACAAAACACTCGTGCACATAAGATAAATTAAAAACAGATCCCATTTCTCACCAAAAGCAATGACAGAGTCAGTTTCTCTCTCTCTCTCTCTCTCTCTCTCTCTCTCTCTCTCTCTCTCTCTCTCTCTCTCTCCCCCCACTCACCCACATATTAATTCAGAGACAAGGTCTTGCTCTGGAACACAGGGTGGTTTCAAATGTGTGAACCTCCTGCCTCAGCTTCCTGAATGCTGGCATTCCAGTATGTCATCAGGGCCAATACAGGTATTTAAGCAGATGGTTTAGAAAAGCTAGCCTCTAAAACACTTTATACTCCCTAAAAAGATTCTGAGAAGGAGCCCCACAGTGTCCCTGGGACACGGGGATAACGGCGGGCATGGCTGCAGCACTGTGACACTCAGGGCCTGAGCTCTGGGCAGGGCAGGCCGGTGGACGCAGGCTTGCTCCTTATTCAGACTGTGTGTGCACTCACCTCTGTTTAAAGAGTGTCCCATAAAGGAAGGACATAATATCAGACTGCTTAAAGGGAGGGGCGGTTGAGTGTGTGTACCTAACGAGTTCTCACTGGTTTTGCATGATTTTTATTATTCTCGATACCTTTCTCAGCTTCATACGTTTATAACTTAGACTTAATCTATTTGTGAACATATTTGGTTCTTCAATATGACACGATCTTCAGACAATCAAAGAAAACAACCAAGGTTAAACCCAGAGTTGCCAGTAAATGTTTTATGAGGGTTTAATTTCCAGTGAGACAGAAAAAGCACACTGAGAGCCAGCCTGCCACGTTTGAATCCCAAATCCATCACTCACACATCTGTGGCTAGGCGAATATTCATATATAACCAGGGTTTGACAAGGAAGTTGTGAGAGCTAAATTAATCCGTGTTTAGAACAATGCTTGTTGTAAATTCACCGTTACTTCAATTGTTAACAGCAAGACTTAATTTTCACAGGAAAACTATTCAGCAACCCCAAGTCTGCTACCCAGTCAGTCACCCCTCAGAATGGCAAAATGGCCGGACCCAGAGCTTCATGCCTTGCTAAGCTTGTGAACTATGAACTTTACCTGTCTACTCATGGGTCACCTGTAGATAAAATAGATCATTGACCTGCAGATTACAGACATCTGAGCTTAATTTCTACTAAGCTGTATATATATATATATATAAAAAAAATCCAGATATAATACCTCTTTGTTGTTGTGTGCTCCACCCCCTCCCGTGTGTGTGTGTGTGTGTGTGTGTGTGTGTGTGTGTGCTGTCTTTCATTTTATTTGGACTTTTGCTCTCTTATGTGCAGGCACTGTCTCTTTAACAGGAGCATGTTAAATTGCCAGAAATGAAAGAAAGCCTTGTATTTGCATGAGGGAACACAGCACACATTCCATACCTGTATTTGTGAATGATGGCATTGAATAGCTTCCCATCTCTCCAGCAGGTGGTGAAGTTTTCACACCGCACCCCGGCATAGCCTTCTGTCGCCTGCTGTGTCCACAGGAGCAGCCTTTCTTTTGCAGACATGTCCTCTGACTCTCCAGTTACATGGATGTCAGATATCTAAATATAACGGAAGCATCAAACCATTAGGAAGGAAGAAAGGAAGGAAGGAAGGCAGCTCAGAGGGAAAAGTCTACCATGTGCTAAGTCCTTACATCCCATTCTCCTTGGTCCTGTAATTCTTGCTGCTGTGCTAAATATATTACTAAATAACTTCCCCTGTTAAAGAGAAAAAGCTGAATTCCAAGCAGGCTTTCATATTTGACTTGTCTGTGTCCAAGTTAAAAGCTTCCAATGACATTTTAAATATAGAACACACTAATTTTACAATCTTTAAAAGATAAACAAACAACTACCAGCAAAACCTCAGAAGGCAGAGAATCCAGGCCACCCCAGATTGAGGCAGCTTAACAACTTGGTGTTGGTACCGTAAGAGAAAGAAGAAGAACCAGATTCACAGAAGTCTTCAAGGACGTAATGGCATGCTAACTCACAAAATACAGAAGATACAGTCCAGGCTTTCATCCTTGTGTTTGTAATGAATGACTGAACTTCTGTTTGGCAAGTTACTTTGATAAGCCTTTTTCTGTTTCGTAGCAGATGCGAGACAACTACATACGTCTTGTTATTTTACCTGAGAATTATGGTATTCTTCTCAACCATCAACTCGCTCTTCATGGACTTTTAGACAGTTGTTACCAAAAACAGTATCTTTCTGGTGATTCATTTTAGTCAGCAGAGTATATTTTAAAAGCTTGATCTATATATGTATATACATACACATATCCAAATACATAACATATATACACATATACACACATATAATTTAAGATATAATTTAAGGTAACTATTCTGTACCATTTAAACTTATTCAGTGGGCACACCACAAGCCAGGTGGCCCAGGAGACATGCACGCCGTGGGACCCTCAGGCTAACCCACAGAAGCTGCCCTGTAGGTGGGTCTGCACGCTAGATGTGGCAGTGCCAATCTGCTTTTGGTATTTTACCAAAACTTAACAGCATGGGGAAAAAACTACATTCTTTGCAAATAGAGCAGGAGCTAAAGCCATGAATTACTGTGTGCAGAATCGGATCCAACAAGTATTTCATGTGAAGACTAAGGAAGTGGGGCCCTCTCTCATTCTTAAGCATATTCTGTAATGCCCTTGGCTAACCGCCTGTAACTATTTCGTGACTCCTTGCTCGCTCTTAGCAACGTTGTCATGTGTGGTTTGTTTGTTTGTATAGTCTGAGAACCCCATCCCTGAACGGCGAACAGGACATGGGTGGGCACCGTTCTCTCAGAGGCCCCTCCACCAAGGAATGGGAAAGAACAGGGATCTCCGGGGTGTGCATCCTCCCAAATCTTTGACCTGGGCTGTCCTTGACTTGCTGCCAACTAGACAGGGCACAGAGTGTCTTCACCAGGAGCTGCCTAGTAGTTCCCAGCTGGGATTAACATCGACAGGTAACTGTTCCCCATCAGAGCAATGTGTGGAACTAAGAAAGCAAGGTCAGGAAACAAGCCAGGACCCGGAAAAGATGTGTGTGTGCACACGTGTATGTGCATGTGTGTGTGTGCATATTCCTGTACCTGTATGTGTGCTGGTGTATGTGCACACATGTATTGTGTATGTGTGTGTGCTGTGTGCACATGCATGGGCATGTGTATGTACATGTGCACATGTGCAGGTGTGTGTACATGTGCACATGCATGTATGTGTATGTGTGCATGGGCATGCACTCACTCTGTGTGTGTGTGTGTGTGTGTGTGTGTGTGTGTGTGTGTGAAGTCACAAACCCCTCTGCAACAGAAACAGAGTCCCAGAGCAGAGCAACGAGATCTGCTTCTGGTCTGTGGGCCAGCTTCTTATCTATCAAATGAGAGGTAGGCGGCTGCTGACGGAGTTTAAGGCCCCTTTCCAGATAAACTCTTAAGAGTCTATAAACACAACAGAGAACTGAGAGGTCAAATACAGAGTCAAACTACTGATAGTGGAGACCGGAGCAGTGCCAAACTTGAACAGGAAGTCTTTCATTCTTCCCGGTTACCACAAGAGGCAGGGGCATGGCCAATCCACGGGCCCGAGGCAGAAGCACTGCTGAACAAGGGCGCTCTTCCTAGGCCGGCAGGCACGATCGCGTCTGCTGTTGGAGATGAAGGTGCGGCCTCGCTCCCTCTTTTCCTCAGCCTACAGAGGTGGTCAGCGTCAGGCAGCCCCGCACTGAGCAATGGTGGAGATACTGGCCTTAAAATGGCTGGGATCTGAACCTGAAGCCCTGTCTCCATTTTATTCATCTTCCCTAAGAATCTGTGCTAATCTCTACAGCACGGGAAAGAAGTGCGTGCACGGACAGACCATATAACACACAGATGAATCTTGGTTTTATTTTCCCATGAGGAAAACAATTACCACCGTTTTCTACTTAATTACTTCCAAGGATGTTGAGATGTAATTATGTCAGATGGTTTAGTGGCACGGCCCACGGGGATTTGCTTCCCTGTGATTACACACTCAAGTCAGGAAGCTGCACGAGAATGCTCCTTCCCTGTAACCTAACGGGGGTCGTTACATTGTGTAGGAGAATTCCAAACTAGCGTGGTGATATTGTCACCTTGCACAGAGGAAACCCACGCTCAGTGTGGGCTGGATGTTTTCCTCAGCACTACCATGACTTAGTGACACCTGGCACCCGGGAAATACATTTCAGTATATTCTACTTTGTGTTCTGGTTCCTCCTGACAAAGGGAGATGCAAAACCTGCACTTTATATTTTTTCCTAATTCTCAATGTATAGAGGACTGTTTCTGCTCTTTCTAGCTGATTCAAGAACATTCCAAGCCAATCTGGTTACAAAAGTAATTATCCGTTAACAAGCAAAGTTGGTAAATTTCAGCGATAAGGTGCCAGTGTTTTACAGCCATGACTGCTAATCTATTCTACCTGAGAGACATCAAAGACGAGTTTACAGGTCTGGAATAGTGACAAAAAAAAAAAAAAAAAAAAAAAGATCTTAGTTTTAAATAATTTTCAACAGGTAAATTCTAGACTGCCAGTCACACACGTACTAGTTTAGACTATTACACACATGGACACTACTTTTAAAACTCTAATTAAAAAAAAATACATTCAATTATGACACGAAGCATGGTTTACACTGAACACAATGGTTCATTTCCATTTCTCGGGCTATTCTCAACCAGGTGACCATCCAGTTGCTGAGCCTTCCCACCTGGGAAGTGTGTTTGCTCACCGCTCCCGATCTGCCTCCCACAAGTCCAGACTTGCCAGAAGTCGCATGCCGTGACAACCAACGCCTCCTGGGTAACATACACCGATTCTCGCTTTGCACTGAGTTTCCAGTCCTCTCAGCAAAGTTCTCTGGGCCTGCAGGGATGCTTTCAAACCAGTGTGCCCAGGGTTACAAAGATCTCACTTTTCCCATTAAAGGGCACTGCCATTCTACTCCAAAATCATGCACCCATACCTGTTAGGCTTCTGAGTGCATTCTACGAGCCCCATCCTCATCGCCACTTATGTGGAAAACTCTTTTCCTTTTTCTTCACTCACTCAAATTCAACATCCTTGGTATGAGCCAGAAACAAGCCAATCCTATCAACCTCAGACACTAACTCCTGGCACACTCTCTCCCACTGAGCTCCGCCCTCAACCCTTAAGAGATGCTACCCTTACCCACGGAGATGCACGCCATGACCTTCAAAATTCAACACGGTTGACACCGGACTTCTCATTGCGACTCATGCACTTCCGACTACATTCCTAGATCAGGGAACGGCCCCGTTATGTGCCCAGTTCCCACACATCAAAAGCTCTGTCATCCCTGATGCATCTTAAGCCTCTACACCCACTTTCCCTGGTTCTCCCTCACATCTAGCCCTCAGCCATAAGCAACTCCCACACAATGAACAGCGAGTATTACAGCGTCTCTTCAACTCAGCATCCCAGGGCCTTGTTCAGATACACTTGATCACTCCGGCCATAGCATGTGCTCACCCCTGGAAATGCTGCGGGGTAAGGAGGCCCTTGTGCTCACAGAGACGCATAAGGGGAACCAGTCATGTTAAACACACAGGCTGTCCCTTCAGAGGGAGAGGGTGTGCAATGGTTTCCCACCCAGATCAGAGAGCTGACTCTTCAACCTGAACAATGCACTGCCAAAGCCCAAGTTAGCTTCAAAGTCGCTTTCAATAGAAAATGATGTGCCGGTGGGTTTCTGATTATTCCAGCCTTAGCAGAACCTCCACCATCTTCCAGAATGGACCTTCCCTACAGAAATCTGAGAGTACAGACTGTCATGTCTTGGTATGCTGTAAAAACGTCGTATTCACTAATGACACCAGTTTTTTTTTTTTTTTTTTCCCAGTTTTTCGAGACAGGGTTTCTCTGCGTAGTCCTGGCTGTCCTGGAACTCACTCTGTAGTCCAGGCTGGCCTCGAACTCAGAGATCCACCTGCCTCTGCCTCCCAAGTGCTGGGATTACAGGCGTGCGCCACCAGGCCCGGCTTGACACCAGCTTTTAACACAAGAAAATGTTATTTAACTTTTCAACTAGGCAAATTCTGTGATCTCTGGGTCTCTTTTCTGTTTCAACTGCCAACATTGAGAATTTAATCACAGGCTCTTAAATCCATTACCACGGGATATAACTAGTTCCATTCACGCGTGAGAGTTCGGACCCCCTGAGCGTAGCGACATAAAAACGACAACCACTGTGTACTTTCCGCTGTTCACACGTGGACGAGTGGGCCGATCCTGACTTCACAGAGGAAATGAGTTAGTGCTATTTGTTCCTCATGGAGTAAACCCATCCCAGGGCTCAGCAGAGTGTGCGGTGGCGGCGCGGTGGCGGCTGCTGTAGACCTCTCTGCATGTATCCCTTCTCTGATATATGAGTCTACGTAAGAAAGAAGAGTCTTCGGGATCCCCACACCAAATGCAAACACTTCCCAGAGCCCCCTCAGAAGCTGGTGTCCAGAGTACTACCCAGTTACTAGCCTGCCTACAGATGAGCTAATAACCATCTATACTGAGGTTTGCCCTACCTGCATTAGCAGTACAGTGTATTCTCTTTCCTTGCTGTTTCTGTTTTGTTTTATGTAGCTATGGCTGCAGAATAAAGAATACGCTAAGCCAGACTGCTCTCCAACTGCCTCTGCCTCCAAAATGCTAGGATTAAAGGTATGCACCACTATGCCTGGCTTGTTCATTATCCCGTTAGCCTCTGCAGATGAAATCATATGAACACATCTAGCTGTAAGTACCATATGCTCTTCCTATAGGTTTATGAGTAACTTCTACTCTTAGAACATTCTCTTCATATTCTGCCTAATACAAACCAGACGTTAGATGCCTGCTACATAAGGAGTGGGATGGGGAGAGAGGGAGAACCAGGCGTAAGTCAGAATGACTGCACACTGTCATCTGAATCTCAGCAAAGCTTGCCGCTGTGGGAATGAATGATCAACGTCACTTTCCAGTAAAAGCAGACAAACGGACCACCGCATGTCGGTGCCTCAGAAGGAGCAGAAGCTGCGGCTGTTCGAGAATAACCGGTATCAAGTAGAGAATACGAACTTCACCTCAAGTATTTTTCTAAAAAAAACCAAGAAAGCCCTCCCAAGCTTGATAGGACATAATCTGGAGGTGAGTGAAAACCCACTGCCAAACCGGCTAGCTCCCCAATTTGATTCTCAGTTGATTGCTTAATGGCCCATTTGCTGGGAAATGAGGAGCCTTATCATTGTAGAGTCAGCAGGACCTGGGAACGAGAAAGGCCTCTGAGCAAAGTCAACTCGACCAGACGACTGGGAAGCAGGGACATCCTATTTTTACAGATGTTGTCACCATCATGGCATGCGCACAGCACAGCCTATTCCAAGGTTGACGCCAACACTCCCTGAAAATTTATTCACATTTTATCTAACTTGTTTTCAGTGCGGGAGGCTGAGCTTAGGCCATGCTCACATTGTGCAAGCATTTTGATGAAGATTTATATATCCTAGCCTTGTGTGTACATTTTTAGTATTTAAAAATAATTACGTGATTTTTAAAAGTTTGATCAAATTGTGCATTAGTCAATATGCACAAAAACTAGAAAAGCCCACATAAGCTGTTTGTTGTAGGTCAGGCTATAAATCTGAAGATTAAGGAATCACAGAATTCAGACAAATTGGTAATGCCACTCGGGGAAATGTCATCACGCTAGTGGCCAACAAACTGAAAGTAAGACAAGACACGGTGCCCAGGGTCTAACCTCTTGCTTGGCTCTAGTTTCCCTCAATTGCAGCTCAGGGTCTGCAGTAGTGTAATGTCTCTTTCACACTAGGAAAAATATATTATCCTGATAACAGCTGGATTCTCAGCAGCCACTATCAACTGCTTTGATGAACATCACTTTCCAGGGTTAACAGGGACAGTGGCCACTCTATGGACATCATCCTATAAGGGTATCCTCTTATTCCACCTCCATGACTGTGGTCTCAAGCATTCCTTCACAGGAGAGTGTCAGTTTCAACAGGGACAGGGTAGCTAGTACCCAGAACTCACATGGTTCTGGAGACTTGGACATGCCTGGGGGGCTCGCTCACATAAACAGGAGACAACAGGGCTCACAAACAAACATACACACACACACACACACACACACACACACACAACTGGAAGTAATATGTGATTACTCAGGAGGCTGAGGCAGGAGGATTATTTGAGTATCCAGAAAGTCAAGCCCAACACGGGCAACATACTAAAAGAGTAAACACTGATATTTTTCCTTCGCAGACAGCCTTCCTCCCTGCAGACCTCCGGTATTCCCTCATATCCTAATGACTCGATGCCTCTGTGTGAATCCTATGAATGTGTAAATAACCAAAGGTGACTACAAGAGTTGGCTTCCCGCAGGAGAACGTCTGTTGGAAGAGCTGAAGTCTGGCGCTAACTCTGGAATCTGTAGAGGAACACACTGATCAGTGATGGGGCTGAGGGAGGAAGATGAGCGAACACAAGGCAGGCCGCAGCAGCCTCGCCCGCTGCGCTGTGTGAGACGCTCTGTGTAGACGGGACTCAAGGGAACGTCTTAGTAGAACTTCTGAAAACTTTCTGTTTCAGAGGATGGTTAGAGGCTTTCCCCGAATGCCCAGGAAATGATGATGAAAGGGTCATGATGCACTCTGCATACACTCTATTTCTGTGTCACCTCGTTTAACTCGACAGGAAGCCACACCCACTGTAGGGATGAGGGTGATAAGAGCTAGCTTTAAGCTTTCTGATTGAAGCTCTCCCATGTGTTCTTCATTCTACCACGCTCTAGGAGCTGTAACCACTGATGAAGCGCCTCGTGATGGTAACATGGGGACGGACATCTGAAACAGACGGCAGATGTAGGAGGGTCACCTACGCAGACACAAAGTCCTCACCCATCGCACTGTTCGCTAGCTAGCCTTTTGTCATCCTGACACAGGCTAGGGCAATCTAGAAAGGACAGTTGGAAAAATGCTCCCGACCTGCGCTTGGGCTCAGCTGTGGGGGCATGACTCAACGGTCTTGACTGACGATTGATTGATTGATTGATTGATTGATTGATTGATTGAGATGGGAGGGAGCAGCTCGCTGTGGGGGGCGCAACCCCTGGGCTGGGGGTCCTGGTCCTATAGGAAAGCAGCAGGAGTGAGCATGTGAGCAGTGCTCCTCCCCGCGGCTGCTCCAGGCCCTGCTCTGACTTCTCTCAATGATGAAGGATGCGGTAGAAGCCCGAGCCAAAGAGCCCTTTCCTCTCCAAGTTGCTCAGCGCTGCCGCGCTTCATGACGGCCACAGAAACCTTCAGACAGGGTTAGATGGAAAAATGCCATCAAGCAGAAACTGGATTCCTTAGCATGTTTTATTAGGCTAGAACATTCTTTGTGAGAATTTAAACGGCATTAAGAACGAAAGCCATGGGTGGAAAAGCATGGGCCCAGGGTCCTTTTTCTAAACCGAGATGTTTTTCACTCAGGTTCGTATGTCTAGAGAGGGAGTCTGGGCCACAGCATGGCGGTTACTACCCAGCATTCCCTCCTTCCCCTCCGCTCCCCCCAACCATGACTTCTCTGGGCATCAGTTTCCTAGTGTCCTGTAGACATCTCAGGGTAAACTGAGGCCAGGGTATCAGGAGGAAAGCTGCTTAAACTGATCACACACCACTTGCAACTGCAGTCAGACAAAGTCTAATTCCACAATGAGTCGTAGTCAACACAAGCACATATTTTCAAGTTAAGATGTTGCTTCTGAAGACAATTCTTTCAGAAACAATCTAACCATTTTGGCAGAAACAAGTGTAATCAACACTTCTTTTTTTTTTGGTAGCTGCTTCCAAGTTAAAAAAAAAAAGTGTCATAATGTGCCACAAAATATTTTAAGGGAAAATGTTGCTCAAACATTTTTCAACTGTAAAGATTACAAACCGCCTACATGAAAGAAATGGCTAAAAGAAAGACAGAAGTAATCTAAACACTGGCAAAAGTCAGGCTTGTAAGTAAAAAACAAAAACAAAATAAACCAACTTAAACCAACACACATTAAAAAGAGATAGAATGCTTCAGAAAGTAACAAATTACTCAACTATCTAATACATGTGATCTTTAGCTTCAGAATTCACAGCATTCAAGCTACCACAGGACAGAAGAAAACACATTCTGAGATTCTATCAGTCCTTAAATCTCAGTATGAATTCTGTTAGCTGGAGCATGGAGAAAAAAAATAATGAATAAATATATTTCAGTATATTGGGTTCCTATTACATTTTAAGACAGCTCCAAAGTTCCCAAAGCTTCAAATATTAAAGTTCACATAAAAACACAGCGCATCTTTTCATCTACACAGAGACTGCCAATATCACCACAAGAACCACACTGGTCATTTTTAGTTTTTGGTCCTTGACTCACTGAAGACTGGAGGTTCAACACACAGAAGTATTATTTTCCTTAGTTAATACAGCTGGCTTGTGGGAAGGAAGTCCAACCCCACCACCATCCAGAAACCCGAGGTTCATGGGACTTAGGTTTGCAGCCTGGTCCCCGCCACCTGCTACAAACAAAGGACTGTAAGGTACCAAAGGGTACTTTACTTAGTGTCTTGTTTTAATCTAACATATGATACACAGTAAATGTTAGACTACGGAAGAATGGGGAAAGAAATTGCTGATCAAAACGTGTATATTTACATACAAGAAGTCACAGAAATGTAAAATGAAAAGGCGTGCAGGAAGAGGAGGCGTGTATCAGGTAAACAGATCAGTTCGGACAGCTTCAGGTCAACGTGAAGTGAGTTGAGCAGTCTGTTTAAACCTCCTGAGCCTCGCCTAGAGCCACATCTCAGGCATCTTCTGAAAATGATCTTGTGGGGGAAGTCCTAGCATATAGTAGGACCCAAAGAAGAACATGGTTAATAGAAGACCATGATCTGTTCCAATGGCTTCTGAAAGAACAGGAAATCACACAAGTGGAAATGACTAAGTCCTACTGCTTTCTCTCTGATGACTGTAAGAACTCAGTCTGATACACACAGAGGCACCCACTTGCACCCACACACCTGTACTCTGTCCTGACCACGGTAATCTACTGTAGAGCTCTATCTTTGTTTATTACATTGGAATCACTGGGAACGACACACAGGGATCTGTATTTTCAAAAATCTTCGCACATTATTCTCACACATGGGTAGGTTAGAGAACCCATAGTCTGTAAGGAGAGAAACCAACTGTCTTGTCGGTGTCCACCTAACAAGACTGGGATGAAGTGGGCTCTGTGAAACTGAACAAAAACTGTGTGTGGGAAAAGCTAAGGATTGAGGGTAGAGCCCATGCTAGGGGGGTTAGTAAGCATGAGTGTGCACAGCAGGTACTATGCCATATGATACAGGACACACACACAAGTGTGCACAGCAGGTACCATGCCATGGATATAGGACGAACACACACACACACACACACACACACACACACACACAGAGTGTGCATAGGAGGTACCATGCCAAGTGATATAGGACACACACACACAAGTGTGCACAGTAGATATAGTGTCATGGGATACAGGACACATATGAATGTGCACAGCAGGTACCAAGCCACAGGATACAGGACACGGGACACAGGGAGCGTGCACAGCAGGGGTTCCCGTTAAAGCAGGCACAAAGCCTGTCTACAAGGATGCCCTGAGCGTTGTCGGTTTATGTTGGTCGCCCCATCCTTCACAGATGACCCTCCGAGCGTCAGGTCTTGTTCTTGTCTCTTCTAGAAGTTTTCTTCAGTAAACTTACTTGCACAGCCTCACTGTGCTGCCCAAGATAAAGTGCAGCGGCCACTCACAGACACAACCGCACTAAGAAGCACGTGAGTTCTGATCGGCTCTATCTGTACTGGGATGGCTTGCTGCGCCTATGACAAGCAGTCCACATCCCGACTGGTCACAGTGGACTCTTTCCTGGAATTTCAGGGCTCAAGCAAAGGTCCTGACTCGTCCGAGTAGGTAGGTG
This sequence comes from Apodemus agrarius, assembly GCA_964023405.1. Classification (NCBI taxonomy): domain Eukaryota; kingdom Metazoa; phylum Chordata; class Mammalia; order Rodentia; family Muridae; genus Apodemus; species Apodemus agrarius. The sequence continues at coordinate 10,653,453 of OZ030014.1, forward strand.
GGGTTGGCCATCAGCAACCACTCCCGCCCGGGCGGAACAGCTTTGACAGTGTAACAGACGTCATGCCAGTACATCAGCTACTACTGTATCCTGCAGCTCCTGCGAGTTTTCTTTTCCTCACGCTGTATGCTGACCACTTGTTTGGTGGTCACTGGCGTTTGTTGTGGCCACAAACGCCACAGTCATTCAAAGACAACATGGCTGAAAAGTTTGCAATCTCGAAGCATCACACAAATCTAATACCCAGCCAGCCCTTTTCACATGCAGCCCACCTGACCCAATACACGTGTGTACATAGGAGCTATTCATGGGCACGTATGGAAGGGGGGCGTTAGCCGGGAATGCCTCTCAGCGTCTTATCACGAGGGATTAAAGGAGAGACAGGCTGGTCTTCGGCACTGTGAATGACCAATGTCACAAGACAGGGGCAGTTCAGATCAGGTTAAGAGGAGCGCAAAGAAATGCTCCCTATTCTATTTCAAAGTCCTCAAGGCCAAGCCTGCACAGCACAGCGAGGAAGCCTGAATCAAGTGGGACAGATGGGAAGAAGGTCGTCTACTTGAGGTAAATGGACAGTGGCTGTGACGCTTCACAAGCTATTTCTGAGGGAAAAAAATACTACTATAGAGGCTAGGACTATCACCTACATCCAACCATCCACGCAAAGCCAAGAGTCCACTGTAACACAGTGAAGTGGGCAGTTCTAATCAAACACACCTAAGCAAGCTGACATGAGGGAACACCTACCTCATGAAGAATGACCCCGTGACCCCAGACAAACAACCACGCTGGTGACTCTGACTCTTTCTGTGTCACAAGATAAACAGTCTTTATCAGGACTGAAGGAGACCAAATGCCAAGGAGCTCAGGTTAAACTGTTGCTACCTCCCTCTGCTTCCATCTAGGAGATGCTACCCACCACTGTAGCACAGTCACTGAACAGGTCCAACTGTCGGCTACACACCAGTATAGTGCAGTCACTTAGGAAATCCAACTGTCAGTAAGTCACGCAACCACTGTAGCACAGTCGCTTAGCAAATCCAAACGACAGGCTTGTGATATTGTCACATGTATTTTTCCAACAAAACTTAAAAAAACAACAACAACAAAAAAAAAAAAACACCTCATTTGGTAGAACAGATCATAAAACCCTTGACAGGAGAATTACAGAAACAGGTTTCTCATTAAAGAAACGGGTTTTAATGACTCCCCATAATGAAAAAGGACACAGAGCTTACTTGATGGCAAATTATGAGGGAGATACATGTTAGATACTAGAGCAAGGGACATTCATAAACACGGGCAGCTGATCTGCTTTCTTACGCATTGGCCTTTATGCCAGACCTACTCAGAGAACGCCTCCACTGGATGTTTTCCTTTTAAAATGCAACCAGTGTGAAACATAAACAGAATTTCATGAGGCAGAAAGCTGGCAAGGTCTGCGGTGTGCACAAACAGGGACTCAGTCTCCAAGGTCAACAATGACTGCGCACACGTACCCTAGGAAAATCTCCTCTGGTCTCTGTCCAGGGACCGACACTGGTGACACAATGACCTGCCCAGGAAGCTGAGCATCACGGACACCACTTATATCCGGACTTTTCTGGGTGAAAGATACAGTTAGGAAAAGCTTACACACACACACACACACACACACACACACACACACACACACACACACACACACCAAACCAACCAGCCCTGATTTAGTAACGTGGAGAAGTCATTTATGTAATGCATTTCCCAGAGCAGTAAATTATACTGATCCAATTACATCGGAAAGATAAGTAATTTGTCCAAAGGTAAATATCAATGTCAGGGGAAAAGAGCCCAGCTTCCGTGCAGCCTGAGTCACATCCCAGTCCCAATGACATACGGCCCCAGCAATTTCTGATGTCAAACAGGGGCCATGGAATTTGGGCGAGCTAATGTTTGCCTCCACCCTCAGCACACAGGAAGACCGAAAGCAATTATGTGAATGTTCTGGGCATTACAACTGATAGATAGCTGGAATTTGGCCTCTTGGACTATGGAACAGCTGTCGGAATGTGGAGACTGTACTGTGTGCTACAGGGTCACTACACAGGAGAACTGTACTGTGTGCTACAGGGTCACTACACAAGAGAACTGTACTGTGTGCTATAGGGTCACTACATGCTCCTTAAATACTTCATATTTCTACTGACACAGTGATTAAACCTATTTGGAGACTACAGTGTATATATGTATATTTCTGGCAATAATCAAATGGGCATATTTAGGCAAGCTATAATCTGAAATTATTTGACATTTTTTTGTGTGTGTGTTGGGAACATCAAAATCCTCTCTGCTGTCCATGTGGAGGTATTCAGCTGTTTCTAATTTAACTTTTACCTATCACAGAGCTAAGTTTCTGTAGACTATTACAAAAAGAAAAATCAAGAATCATGGATTAAAGACATTAAGCCTAAGAGTCCCATTAGACCAGTGCTTTCCCGAGTTATGCAACAATAAAACGAGGGTGCTATTTAAAGCGAGGGGAAGAGACACGGGCAACACACGAGATAAAGCGCAGTGCTGACATCTGAACATGCTCTGACTGACGCGGGCTAACGTGCAGACGGCATTTTTGAGAAGCTGCAACACTGGAGTCTGGTGTGAGGGGGAAGAACAGTCACTGACTCCAGTGTCACTTACCTGACATCCGTCACCCCCAGGTGCGTCCTCAGAGACTGAGGACACACCAGCAGAGAGGGAATGGAAGCTCCTTTTTGTGAGCTGAAGCCGGTGTGCAGAGGGAGGGTGACCCCTCTCAGCGCTGTCCTGTCCCCAGATGCTGCTACAGCTTTTTGAGAGGTTTCCCATGGGCACGCTGTTTGCGAGGGACGTCTCTGGGACACAGAGAAGGGGACTTGAGCGGGCAGCTGTTCGGAAAAGGGAAACATGGTCTTTTCCCAGGAATGTTCCGTGTTTTGTGTTGATGTCATCTAAGTGTCTCTCCGGCTCTGGGCAATATGGAGGGCTATCTTCTTCTGAAATCGCCTCGTCCGGGTCGCTAACTTGTACTTCTGAGTATCTCCCCTGAGCAGAGGAAACTGTCACCGGGTGGGAGCAGCTGTCCACTGCGCTGGGCAGAGGTTTCTGTTCTCCGTGCTCTGCGGCCGCTGCCTTCCCCAGCTGCACACCATCCTCCCGAGTGGGGCTTGCCGCAGGGTCCTCCCATAGCAGTTCTCCAGAGGACACAGCTGGCTGTCTCCCGGCAGGCTTACCGACACCCTTCTTACTGTCTCTTTCACTGCTCTGCCGCACTGGCTCGGTGTCACCTACAACTTTCTGGCCTGGCTTTCTTCTGAAATACTTTCTTCCGGGAGAGTGTTTTTCAGGACTCAGGGGACTTTTGGCAGGATCGAAATACTGCTCTTCTTTCTCAGCCCGCACGCAGCCGCAGACATTCCCCATTTCATTCCCGGGCACTCACGGCTCCACGGACTCACTCATTTCAAAGCCGGGGGGGCTTCCAGGACCCCTCCGAGTCCCGAGACTCTCCACTCTGACTTGTAATTCCCAGCAGGCTGCGTGACCATCCTCCTCAGCCCGAAGCCATGTTGCTTCTGAGAAAACCACTTGCAAGAAATGCTGTGGCCCCCTGCCAGCCGGTCCTGTGTCTTATTAGGCACTGTGGCTCATTCCTGGCCACCAGTCCTCTCAGACAAACACGACTGACTACTCACACCAGATCAGGCGCTGGTGAACTTGCACGGCAAGCCCTGAGATTCACTCCGGGAGACCACGGCCCCCCGGGTTAACACAGTGCCTTCTGAGATGCACACACACACACAGTCAACATTTGCACTAACCTCTGACGCTGAGCAAACAGAAAGTCAGAAGACTTACTAGCAAAGTGTCCTTCAAATTCAGGCTCAAAGTGCCTTTCAAACTCAAGTTCGGGGAGCCTCCCAAGGAAATACTAACTAATTTTATGGCCCACGTACAAATAAATGAAGAGCTTGCGAGTCTCCCGTGTTAAGACTAACTCAGAAAAAAAGTGGTATAACGATATGATTCAACAATAGGATGAAGGGAGGGTTAATACTGAAAGCCAAAAGGACCTTTAACCATGTCTAGAGCCAGTCTTTTAATACGGCTTGAAACAGTGTTCAAATCATAAATCTCTGATTATCTGCACACCAGGATTGCCACATGACCAAATAACTGAGCGAAGGGATTTAGAGGCGGCGCCTTGGCTTAGCCAAGGAAGTGCTCGCACATTCCGACACAAGCATCGGGGCGGTTAAACTTTACGCTCTGCAATTGCACGTGGGTTAAATATTAAACCGCTTTAGCAGGGTTGGGGTGGGAAAATAAGAAATCAGTATGGATGCGGATACTCTGAGCCATTCGAATTCCTAGCCCTGAGTCACAGTACAAAGGAAATCAGCGTGACAGGGAAGACACTGTCACACAAGCCAAGGTCAGCTGGGAAGCCGGTAACGGCTTCTCCCGAGGTAGTCTTCCTCAACCAGAAAAGGAACTCCAGTTTGGCTGAGGAGGAGGGGCTCACCAGTCATGGGTCAGGCTGACACACTGATGTCTGTAACGTGTCTATATTGTAAGGGTTTTCTTAACTATTTAAAAAGAAAATTAAATGTTATCCAGTGATATATCCCAGATGAATATTAGGGGGAAAACCCACCCTAACCCTGCTCATTTGTTCTTAAGTTTTCAAAGACAACAGAACATCCTTTAAACTTGGAGTAGCTGTGGTGTATGTGCTGGGTGGTGAAGCCGGCAGGGGGTGGTGAAGCCGGCCAGGGTGGGTCCACCCTCCACCCTTCCCTCCGGCCCTGCCAAACTAAGCAACTGTCCACGGTTAGGTCACACGCCCTGTTCCCTTCCAGAAATGGCTCAGCTTCTGAATCTGCCTGGTAACTGGCACTTTTATACCCTTCTTCTCTAACGCCCTGCCAGGCCTGGCACAGACGCTAAACTTTGCTTCAGACACTTTGAACTGTATCTCCGCTGCCGATGGATGGGTGTTCCCCCCTCGGTTCTGCTAACTTTAAATAATCCTTTAACGAACGGATGGCACCGCTCTCCTCATTATGACCCAGCATACAGTGGGTTATGACGTGAGACTATCAGGAATACAATTCCTACCTTCTGAATGCCAGGCTGAAAAACAGATCCAATCTGTGATGTTCAGAAGCGGCATTTAAAAAACCTACCACTTATTCTTCTGAAAAAAATTGCTGTATTCACACAGTGAGTAGAGCACCTCAGAGATGGGCCACTCTGGGTGAGGGTGGCCACCACTCTTGCCCCTGGGCACAGCCGGGAGTTCTAATCCAGGATCAGCCCAACAACAAGAAAAGCTTTATCTCATTTACATTTTACCCAACGCACCATATTCAAGCTGTAGATCCTCCTGCCTCTGATCCCTGATGTGGAGACAGAAACGGTGGCTGACCTAAGATGTCATTCTCAAATGACCCTTTGCATTAAAGTTCCTCAAACATAGAGGCTATTCCAGCCTATTACACTACTTCTAATTCCCATTTACTGACATTCCTGTCTGTTATTTTCTTCTGAGTTAAGTAGCTGGGGGCCATTTTCTTCCGTCTCCAGCAGCATTTCAGACTTTTTTTTTTTTTTTAAAGATTTATTTATTTCATGTACGTGAGTACACTATCACTCTCTTCAGACACCCCAGAAGAGGGCATCAGATCTCATTACAGATGGTTGTGAGCCACCATGTGGTTGCTGGGATTTGAACTCAGGACCTCTGGAAGAGCAGTCAGTGCTCTTAACCACTAAGTCATCTCTCCAGCCCAGTATTTCAGACTGTTGACTACCCTTCTCCCTCCCATTTTTCTTCCCATTTTCTTTGCCTTATGCATCTCTCTGAATATGCCTATTCCGTTTCCACAGCAAGACCTGCTGCCGCCCCCATGCTCTGAGGACCCTTCCTCTCTGACAGAGAATTCCCTGCGCCTCTAGCATCTCAGGGCTGGTCTGCAGCAGAATGGCGCACGGGGCAGCTCACTCACCCTTCTACCCCTTCCGGACGGTCGAACGCCTCCCGCTCACCACCTCCCCGGACCGCACGCTATGATTTCTCTGAGTTTAACCTGAGCTCTCTCCTCCACTTTCTATACCATGTGGCCAACTTTCTTCTTTTTTTTTTCCCCAAAATATGACCTCTTAGATAAAATTTTTATCCTCATGTGGCCTTTATCTCTCCCTTCTGAAATAATTTCAGTGTCTTGGCCCCCCAAAACACACACACACACACACACACACACACACACACACACAATGACAGCCTCAATTCCATCTCTTTGACATAGAATTATCAATTTTAAAATTATTATTTTACTTATTGGAGGGGGAACACATGCACACGGAGGTCAGGGGACCACTTATTAAAGTCAGTTCTTTCTACCATGTGGGCACCAGGTATCAAAGTCAAGGCTTCAGATTTGTCAAGATGAGCTTTTACCCTCTGGGCCATCTCACCAGCCCATCAGACTTTATTTATTTAAACACATTTCCCTCTTCAAGCCTATTAGAGTGGCCATCATGTGAAAGAGTAAAAACGCGAAGAATAAAATTTAGTTCCCCCCCCCCAAGCCCTTTAACTGACTGCTAGTGAGCTCCACTCCAACTCCACACACACCCCGTCTCAGCGGCTGTGTGGTGAAGTAGGCAGCTCCCTCCAGTGAGGGCCTCAGACTTTCCTATCTGGGGTCCTTGTAGTTTCAAACCTAATTTTAAAAGCCCTGGACCTAATCCACCGACATCTTGTACAACTGAGGCAGTCTGCATGAATATAATGTCTGGATCATTTCTTCTTAGACTTCATACAGTTTGGGAAAATGGCTGCTTCTGTCCGCAAGCAAGCCCTACATGCCTGGGTTTAATGCTGTGGTCTCTTAGGTCTTCCCTGGGTGGGGTCATCTAGTAATGATGACCCTTCCTGCTGTGGAGTCTTGGCTTGAAGTTGCCCTGACTTCAGCAGCCCAGTTGACTGGACACACCTTCATCACCAGACCTACAGGCAGGCTTATGACCGTGAGATTCCACCTCACACCAGTCAGAATGGCTAAGATTAAAAACTCAAGAGACAACAGGTGCTGGCGAGGAGGTGGAGAAAGAGGAACACTCCTCCACTGTTGGTGGGATTGCAAGATGGTACAACTGCTCTGGAAATCAGTATGGCGGTTCCTCAGAAAATTGGGCATGACACTTCCAGAGGACCCTGTCATACCACTCCTGGCCATATACCCAGAGGATTCCCCTGCATGCAATAAAGATACATGCTCCCAGCCTTGTTTATAATAGCCAGAAGCTGGTAAGAACCCAGATGTCCCTCAGCGGAGGAATGGATACAGAAAATGTGGTATATTTATACAATGGAATACTACTCAGCAATTAAAAATAATGAATTAATGCAATTTGTAGGCAAATGGTTGGATCTGGAAAATATCATCCTAAGTGAGTTAACCCAATCACAAAAGAATACACATGAACTGCAATCACTGATAAGTGGATATTAATGAGCCCAGAAGCTCTGAACACTCAAGGCACAACTAGCTAAGCAAAAGATTCCCAAGAAAAGGGATGGAGAGGACCTGGGTCCGGAAAAGACTAAATCCAGTTTTGTAGGGGGGGGGGTGATTGGGGAATGGGTGGGGGTGGGGGGATTTATGGGACATATGGTGGGGGCGGGGAACTAGAAAGGGGAAAGCCTAAATAAAATAGAAAAGAAAAAAAAAGACTGTGCCTCCACTTACCAGACTCCCTCCAATTCCCTCCTCCTGGGACTGTCCAGCTAGCTGCCTATCAGGCCCTGGGGCTCCCTAGTCACCCTCCTGGATTCCTCCTCTCTAGACCTTTCATATTGCTCAGATCCCGTTTCCAAACAAACTCCTTTATTTACTTTCATAGGTTTCACTCCCCCTGCCTCCTTTAAAAAAAAAAAGAAAAAGATTGAATTTAAATCCCCACTTCCTTTCCGAAGGTAAGCCATTTATTTCCTTCCTTCAAGATCTGACCAGCCACTACCACTGAGGGTCTTACAAAATTCTGTGAGACTATGAGCAGTTATCAAATTAAAGTAAGTTACAAAGAGGAGTCACCATACATCAGATTGCAGACTTCTTTTGAAATGCAATCACTGTCCTCAGATCTCCCTACATGAAGCACAGCCCTCGTGGCACTGCGCTTCTAATCCGACTCCGTAGAGAACCCCTACTGCCATCTAGTGTCTACCGAAGGAAGTTTATTTACAATAAGGATAAAATTACATAAGGATTTTGAGTTATACAATCTTTAAATGGCTGAAACAAAAAATACTGCCCAAAGCACAAAAGAAACATCTGCATTTAGAAAAGAAAAACCTCTCAACTCTCAGATTACAACAGAAACTGTGAAAGGCAGATACAGACCCTCAGGGAGACCTAGAGATGGGAGGCCAGCCTCACCCAGTTATTAGCATAACTGAGGTACTGTTACGAAATTACCCTGAAATTCATTATCATTCAAAGGATGCCAAACCCCTTCTCCCGGCCACTATGAAACCAGCCGAGGGACATAATGACAGCAATAAAGACAAAGTGGACTCACCTGAAAGTGCAGAATTATTGTCCATATTAACCCCAAGGTCAGCTTAGGATTTCCATCTGTTATGTCATCATTTCTGATATTCACTAACTTCACCTGTTTGAGGGTGAAAGAGAGAGCAGCAGCGATTATTACAAACCAGGCACGGGTTCTTGTGGCCTACAAAGGAGACGCTACGGAACGCAAAGGTCACCGACGCCTCAAAGGTCACCGATGCCTCAGCCTTCCCTTCAATGCTCTTGATGACAAACACATCTGAACACAAACTGGGAACTGCTGGTTCTCTCTTCCAGAGCAAGTACCCAAAGTGACCACTTGTCAAAAATATGACAACGGGGCCTGGGTAAAAATTTATGATCTTAAAATCAAGGGACAATCTTCTTTAGAAATGAATTTATTTTACTCTTATAATCAAGCAGAAAATAAATCAAGTTTGACAACTTATGAGTTCTACTACAGAGAAATTTTATTTTCTATCATAGGTATTTCTACCATGCGTTATTTAAATCACCGGGCCTCTAGAAGCTGAGCTAACACCAAAGATTAGTGCAGAACGGAAGCTTATCAACTGCTGAGCCCCGACCTTCCGTAAGTGCAATGGTCTCACTCACTTCTACAAAGAGCTGAGGACCCGAAGGGAATACCAAGAGTTATGCTATCATGTTGGACATTTTCGGTTTCTTATTTCGGAGGGCATGATGGACCAGGGAGGACACTTTGCCATCCCGTCCCTTGTCATGTGAGAACACAGTAGCCAGATCCTGAGGGCTACTATCTCCGATTTTCAGCGTCTAGAACCACTGTTCTTTATGCAGTATACGGCATGAAAGCCGCACAAAGCGGACCAAGCCAGTTGGTTATCTACTAATGACAAACAGCAGACTGGTAGACCAGGAGTAAGAACCCAGCTAGCTCGGATTTCTAGAAGGAGGGTGTGAACTATGAAAACATTCTAAGAAATCCGGTGCAAAGTGCTAACTGTTGCCTCACCCCTACTGGGAGCTGTGGTGCTCCCCCTCCACCCCTCCCCTCCTCCATTCCCCCATCCCCCTATTCCCCCACCCCCACATTCTTGACACACTGTTGCTATTCAAAGGTCCACCTGCTTAGGTAGATGCCTCTGAATTCTGCCAGTGACTTAGTCCCTCTTAGTCACTAGTTTTCTGAGCTCAAGCCTAACATGACTTCCTTTTCTCAGCCACAGTTCAAAAACTGTTAAATATTTGGCTCAGTAATGGCGCATGACAACTGACATAGTTCAGACCCACTTAACCCTTTACATCCCCTGGCTCACTCCTAGGCAGACTTATGTAATCATTTACGCTAGCGTCTGAAAAATATCCTACCTGGCGTCTTTTCAAATAGTCGAGTGCAATCTGCACATTCTGTAGCCTGTGAAAGCGCATCCGGCCCTTCTCTCGGGGCTGAGGATAGAAAATGGAAGGTGTGAAAATACTACAGTTTGTAACACCACTTGACCATGCTAATTCAAAGATACTTTCTGCTCATCTTACTGTTTTTAAACTATTTGTTAGATAGGCACATCAATTTTTTTTTTAAAAGAGGCTTTTAACGCTTCTATTATCTGGGACTGAATTTCAAGAACGAGGGCTCTTTTTCTGAATATATTTTACACATTTGCTTTAGTCTAGATGCTTAATTTAAACAACAGGAAAGCCACAGCACGCACGGACGTCTAGCATTCGCTAACAGAACAGTCCTGGCCAACTGGTGCTTAGCTGTGAATCCACAAAGATAATCAGAATTCTCTATTTTACCTCTTAATATACACTATCAGCAAGACAGGGTTTCTAACTGTATTTATGGTTTCATGAAAAATGAGGTAAAACAGCATGCAATTTAGTACATTAAAAACACACACACACACACTAAGGAGAGAGACAGAGGTTTATTCAGCAGTGATGGAGGAGAGGGAAAAACAACTCACACTACACAATACACTTTCTCTGTGTCTCACTGCATCCAGCCATTGCACAGAGCTGGATCTAACACAGGCAAAAAGCACTGCGTGTTACATGGGATGTGACTGTTTTCCTAGACTCGGAAAAAGTGTCAAATCATAGTTATTTTCTCTGTTGTCATTTTCCACATTAGCAGAAGGGGAAAAGGATCTGGGCTGGAATTTCCCCCATGAAACAGTCTGAGAGAGAGAAAAAAAAAGAGGCAGGAGAAACCGACTCCCGCCCTCTTAACCATGGGCTGTTGACATCCAAGGTGGCAAGACAAAAAGACAGCACAGCACAAGGGAAAAGCAAGTCGTATCAGATGGAGACGCCGCTGCTGGACGGTCACCAGGCGGCTCTCTAACAGCACAGTCCCCAAGGCGATCAGGGTGGAGGGATGCAGACGGCCAGAGAGGCTCACCCGCAAAGGCGGCTGACTGGTCAGCTAAGCGGTAGAGAACGCCCTGTGGATTCGGTGGGATACAAGACCAAGTCCTGTCCCCCTCTGCGCCCCACAGATAAAGAACAGCCACCTATGCCAGTAAGTTTGATTTAAAGGAAACCACGAGCACCTGTGCCTCCCTCCCCTGAGAAGGGCAATAAGTGGTCACGTTCGAGACGTCAATTCCAGAAAGGAACGAATGTGCATAAAAATTGGTATACTAGTTATCAGGAGCTCCTACGTCTATACGGATCGCAAAAAAAAAAAAAAAAAAAAAAAAAAAAAAAACTCTAAAATAGCAGGGCACAGTAATGTATAAACATGTTTGGCCATTTCAGCTCTGAGGTAAATATAAAGAGAAAACATCTCCTCCGTCCAGTTTGTGAACGTGCCTGTTGCTCGCCAAGCTCGCCCTGCCTGCGGTTGGGTGGTCTTTCCTCTAGAGCCCGTGAGTTACCGGCCTGCCGGGTTAGCACTGCACACGCCTGCTGCACACGCCTGCACACGCCTGCTAGGTTAGTGAGTTACGGGGGTGACACCTACCCCCTTGTCCTCATCCTCCACCTCCTCATGCTGTTCACACTCGCATGCTGCTGTTGCACTCACCAACCGTAAGGTCTTCAAAAAGTCTCGCTCCCTCGGCTAATGAATATAACAGACAGAAGACAGGACAGCAAGGAGACAGACAGACGACAGACAGACAGACAGACCGGGAATGAAAACAAGAGCATGAGCGGAAGGAATGCAGTGAGGGAGAAGAGGTCACCGAGCAGGGGAGCAGTGGTCACGGGGAGGGAGGAGATGCCTGGCTTAGCCCCGCTCTCAGGAGGGCTACGTCCTCCCCTGGTAGGCATGAGTCTTTCCGTGTGTGGTTATACAGCGCATCGGACTGATTTTAAGTCAATACGAAACAACCCAAAGGTGTGAAAAAATAAAAAGCAGCAGCAGAAAGAAAGATAGTATGTTAATCATAGAGCCAAGCTCGGAAGCAGGCATCTTCGGTCTCCGTTCACGTCACATGAAGATGGATGCGGAAGCGACCGGTCAGGACTGACTCTTCTCTTCTGGCTGAACTCATTGGAAGGGCGAACGCGGCAGAGGCCTAACATCTGTGCTGCAGACGCCCCGTCACGTGTGTACGGAGTCACGTGCTCAACAAAAGAAATTAGGAAACCGCCGACTTACCAGGGTGTCTCCGGACAGAACCTCTAGGAGGGAGATCAAGTTGTGCCCGTCCCTCAGATCCTCGTACAGATCGTTCACGTGCTTCCGAACCTGAGGAGAGAGAACAGCCATCTTCAGTCCTGCGGCTCAGAACGAACCAGGCAGTAATAAGAACGGACACACGCTTCACGAGGGGCGTTCACCTACACACCTATGTTTATGTTTTATTCTCCCATTACTTGAAAATTGTTTTAAATTTAAAACCTAAAAATATGGTTTTCGGGATGACAGCTCATAAAGTCGACAAGAATTACTAAATTTTTTTGTTTTTGTTTTTGTTTTTTTTTGGAGACATGGTTTCTCTGTGTAGTTCGGGCTGTCCTCGACTAACTTTTTAATATCTCAAACTTAATATTATACTGGACTATAATAGGATAGACCTACGGTCTTTAAATATAATATCCTGACTTTATTCGTTAACCCTGACAAAGCCAGGGCACCGTAACAATGAGCTGCATTTTCACCTCCAGCTTGTCTTCACAGTGCCTAACACACAACAGATCAAGAGGCACTTGGTAAAAACCCATCAACGAAAGCAGTAACCGGAATTCTATGTACTATCTCTACAACTTCCTATAATTACTTTAAATAATTTTAAAAATTAAAGCATAGGTTAGGATGAAAGGATAAGGTTGTAAGCTAGGAATCCCCATGCCTGGGCACGTGGGGAGCACTTGGGTCCCCAACGCCAGTGGGGGAGGGTGGGCGCGACCCTGGGCGTGGTAGCCACGTAAGTGGAAATGACTTAACTAGTTCTTCCGGCCTCTGTGAGAGGCTAGTAGGTTCTCAGAGAGCGCGGGTTCGGATGGTTTGAACTGATTGGCTTAGAAGCTTGTGGTAGGCGGGTTCTGTTATAAGTCTATAAAAAGCCTATATAAGCCAGCTCGGGCGGGCTTACTTCTTTTACCCTGCGTGGGGAGGCTGTAACCCCCCCAGAGCTCTGCAAATTAAAATCCTCTTGCAAATTGCATCAGGTCTGTCTCTCGTGAGTGTTTCGGGGTGCCGGTTTCCGAGGCATGTGGTGCTGGAGTACCCTCGTTTTTTCTTTCGGATCTTACAAGGAAACCTCTATCCAAATCTTTTACACAACTTAAATTTTGCGGTGGAGAATCTAAAAAACACTAATGTGAGATCGGCATTCAGCCTACAACAACTTCTTGTGTTCCTTGAGGTTTTAGAACTAGACACAGTAAAGTCTCTGGGGAGACCCTGCGTAGTTGCTCCACGGGGACAGTCCAGTAATAAGTTCTCCACTACAAGATCTGTGCTCCACGAACAAACGCCCCTGCAGGCCCAGAAGATGGCTGGCCCACAGGGCCAGAGATATTCCCAGATTCTTCACCTTTCTGTATTACTTTGAGATGCTCACAAGAAAGGAACCAAAGATGTACAACAGCGGTTCTCAACCGACTGGCTGTGACCCCTTGGGGTGGTGGTTGGGGTTAATGACCCTTTCACAGGGATCACCTGTCAAATATGCTGCGTATCAGATATTTACGTTACGATTCAAAACAGTAGCAGAATTGCAGTTATGAAGCAGCAATGAAATAATTTCAGGGTTGAGCGTCATTGTATTTAAAGGTCACACAGCATTAGGAAAGCTAAGAACCAGAACCCCACCTCCTTTACCCAGGGCACAATCCCTGGACCTGCCCATCTCTGCAGTAAATTCTCCAAATTCTTTAGAATGAGTCACATGCCACTGGACTTCCAAATGTCAAGCAAACACAGAGCATAAAGTAATAAAGTAACAGAAGCCTGTGGTCAAACTGTACAAGAAAAACCTAATGACACCTTGAAGCAAACCTTTAGCTCAGTAAGTCTTTACTTCCAAACCTGGGGCTTAAATGCCACTTACTATATTATCTAAGTTGAGTAGATACTTACACATACATTTATGTGTGTGCAGATGTGTACACGTGTGTGTGTGTGTGTGTGTGTGTGTGTGTGTGTGTGTGTGTTTCTATAACCTCTCTATTTTGTTTATTATACAAGAATCAAGTCCAGGACCTTATATGCTTAGCAGGAAAGCTATCACCAAGCCACAGTCCTATCCCACCGCAATTGATTTTATTAGTTTTAAAAGTATATGTGCCGAATGAAAACATTCCCCTAGGAAGTGTTGCACTAAGTTTGCTTGTTTTTAAGCCCAGAGCCTGGGCCTTTCTGCCAGTTACAAGGTCTCTGGTCACTCACACTTACATTTGGCATCACACACACACACACACACACACACACACACACACAGGTGCAGGCTCAAGGGCCACACCCTTAAGGAACTGCTGGGCATGGCAAAAGTGAGTTCCTATAATCCAGTTCCCCATTTTTACAAACTCAAATTTTAGTTTGACTTCCCAATTCCCACAGAACAGCACTGGAATAGTCATGGATTACACCACGGTAAAAGGAAATTTTAAAATATTTTCTCTTTGGTGGGAAAATGTGATTTGAAAATGATTTTAGGTAATATGTATTTATAAAATCAGTAACTACCCAAAGCAGTTATGAAAGTGTTACTGCTCTGTTAGCATATTTACCACAAGATATCTTTGATTGACAATTGTTTGTTTGTTTGTTTGTTTGTTTGTTTGAGACAGGGTTTCTCTGTATAGCCCTGGCTGTCCTGGAACTCACTCTGTAGACCAGGCTGACCTCAAACTCAGAAATCCACCTGCCTCTGCCTCCCAAGTGCTGGGATTACAGGCGTGCACCACCACTGCCCGGCAACTGACAATTCTTAATTGAGAATCCTCTCAAGGTCTTAACTATAATTCAGAGGCAAAATACTTTTCAAGAACATACATGGAATGTACAACACATACATGATACACACACACATTAACCCCCCCTCACTCACACACACACACACACACACACACACACACACACACACCTCAAGAACATTTTCGGGAACATACATGGCACACACAGGCATGTATGTGTGCCCTAATAAAATGAAAGCACTGCTGTAATTTTCTGTTTGTGTACTAGAACCTATCGAGATCCCCAGTCTCCTTCCAAGGCACAGACCTGAATCTGTAAGACCTACTTGGTGCTTGGTAGGCCCACTGTGCTTACACCTGTGCATTTCCCCTGTGTCTGCAGTGCCGCCAGGAAGCAGCAGTTATTCTTAGGGAGCCTGACCAGGACCACACAGGATCACAATAACACCTTGTAACTAGTGACACCCAGTAACACAATGATACCTTGTAACTAGTGATACCCAGTAACACAATAACACCTTGCAACTAGTGACACCCAGTAACACAATACCACCTTGTAACTAGTGACACCCAGTAACACAATACCACCTTGTAACTAGTGACACCCAGTAACACAATACCACCTTGTAACTAGTGACACCCAGTAACACAATACCACCTTGTAACTAGTGACACCCAGTAACACAATACCACCTTGTAACTAGTGACACCCAGTAACACAATACCACCTTGTAACTAGTGACACCCAGTAACACAATACCACCTTGTAACTAGTGACACCCAGTAACACAATACCACCTTGTAACTAGTGACACCCAGTAACACAATACCACCTTGTAACTAGTGACACCCAGTAACACAATACCACCTTGTAACTAGTGACACCCAGTAACACAATACCACCTTGTAACTAGTGACACCCAGTAACACAATACCACCTTGTAACTAGTGACACCCAGTAACACAATACCACCTTGCAACTAGTGACACCCAGTAACACAATACCACCTTGCAACTAGTGACACCCAGTAACACAATACCACCTTGTAACTAGTGACACCCAGTAACACAATAATACCTTGTAACTAGTGATACCCAGTAACACAGTAACACCTTGTAACTAGTGACACCCAGTAACACAATACCACCTTGTAACTAGTGACACCCAGTAACACAGTAACACCTTGTAACTAGTGACACCCAGTAACACAATACCACCTTGTAACTAGTGACACCCAGTAACACAATAACACCTTGTAACTAGTGACACCCAGTAACACAATAACACTTTGTAACTAGTGACACCCAGTAACACAATACCACCTTGTAACTAGTGACACCCAGTAACATAATACCACCTTGTAACTAGTGACACCCAGTAACACAATACCACCTTGTAACTAGTGACACCCAGTAACACAATACCACCTTGTAACTAGTGACACCCAGTAACACAATACCACCTTGTAACTAGTGACACCCAGTAACACAATACCACCTTGTAACTAGTGACACCCAGTAACACAATACCACCTTGTAACTAGTGACACCCAGTAACACAATAATACCTTGTAACTAGTGATACCCAGTAACACAGTAACACCTTGTAACTAGTGACACCCAGTAACACAATACCACCTTGTAACTAGTGACACCCAGTAACACAGTAACACCTTGTAACTAGTGACACCCAGTAACACAATACCACCTTGTAACTAGTGACACCCAGTAACACAATAACACCTTGTAACTAGTGACACCCAGTAACACAATAACACCTTGTAACTAGTGACACCCAGTAACACAATAACACCTTGTAACTAGTGACACCCAGCCAGTTGCTTCATCTCTCAAAATAAATGAATTTGCCATGATGATCTTACACCCTTGCCAGCAGGACGGTGGTTAACACTGTGTGGGGCCTCCAGCCAAATCCTGCCAGACAGAGAGTCCTCCCACGTCCCACATCCCACTTCCTGTCATCCTCCCTCCAGGACAGTTGAAGCTGGGATGTGATTCTGAACACTTATCTCACAGCAAGGGAATTTCACAACTTGCTGCACCAGTAGATGGCACCAAGCTCTCCTCACCTGAAAAGTTCTCAGAATCAAATGTCATTTCTCACCATTATATTTACACTACAATGAAAAAGAAAAAAATTGAGCATGCTTCAAATGGAAAATATTGTATCACATAAAACCAAACTGGAAAAAGAAAAAACTAATTAAGAAGAAAAACAACAATTTGGGACGTGTATTCATCTTAATTTTGCTTCTCACTCTGACCCCATGACCCTGAAGTCCCTGCTAAAGCTATGCAGACCTTAGTTGTTTCCTTGGCAATATGAAAGGGCAGAGAGGGAAGCCTGGAGTTCCCAGTAGAGAACAAACATTCTGTGGTCTCAAGACAGGATTACTGTTTTTGTTTTGTTTTTTTTAATTAATGACTTGCTAATATAAAGGAAAAGTGCTTATAAAACCAGGAATTTACTTTTAACCCTAGGAATGTAATTTTCTAAAAAATTTGAGAAGGAAAAAAAAAGAGTAAGCTTTGCTACTCTGCCAACAGTGGCTGGTCCATGTTACTTCCTATTGTCCTTGTCTGAGGGTCCGAAGAAGCAGGTGTACCCCACACCCCTTGACTCTGAGCCGGCGGATGAAGCCCAGCATAGAGCCTCGTACACGTGAGTCCTGGGTTAGAGCCTCAGTACACAGAGCAGCACACAGCACACAGAGCCTTAACTCCTGGGTTCCCCAATCCAAGACAAGCACATGCCACTGCTATTATCAAAATGGTAGCCGGAGCCGGGCGTGTTGGCGCATGCCTTTAATCCCAGCACTTGGGAGGCAGAGGCAGGCGGATTTCTGAGTTCGAGGCCAGCCTGGTCTACAAAGTGAGTTCCAGGACAGCCAGGGCTACACAGAAAAACCCTGTCTCAAAAAAAAAAAAAAAAATGGTAGTAGCCAGAGAATGGATTAGTGGAAGCTATCCTCTGAATCCACAGGGACACTGTCACACAAACACAAATGTACAAGCACACACCTTTTAAATCCACACCATGAATAAGAGATGGTAACAAGTGAGATAAGGGATCAAACTCCAAGTTCTGATCAACTGGTCAAATAAGGCCAGCCAGGGAGGTAAACAGTTAAGCCTAGACGGAAGGCTGAACTGTTTTTGTCCAAGCTCTGAGTCACAGACACTTGGCCAGATAACTGCACTTCACAGGCAGCTACTGTAGCTGCCAATACTCCTCCTCCTTCCCCCTCTCCCTCCTCCTCCCCCTTCCTTCTTTCTCCTCCTCTCCCTCCTCCCCTTCCTCCTTCTCTCCCTCTTCTCCCTCTTCTCTCTCCTTCCTCCCTCATCCCTGCTCCCTCATCCCCCTCCTCCCTCTTCTTCCAGTTTTCCATCAATGATTAAATGCAGTTCCCCTTACTTTTTCCCTATGAGGCAAAAAGCGTCAGAATCCACAGTACTCAAGGAAATGATGAGCAACAGAAAGCATCCTGGCGCCTGGGGTTAAGTCCCCACGCGGAAGGGTGTGACAGCCTTTCCTCTGGGTCACACAGTCCTCCCAGCATTCTCCAGTGTGTGTGCTTGCTGTCTGTCTGCCTTTCTTTCTCTCTGTGGTTGTGGTTGAGACAGGGTTTCACTATGAAGCCTTGGCTGTCCCAGAACACACTATGTAGACTGGGCTACCCTTGAACTCACAGAGATCTGCCTGCTTCTGCCTCCAGAGTGCTGGGATTAAAGGCCTGTGCTACCAGGTCCCCTCAGGCTTCTGCTGCGTTGGAAAATGTGTGTACTGCTTGTCACCTATCACGGACCCACAGGGAGCACTGATCTTGTTCTCAGGGGATTATCCTATGGAAGGAAATAAGTAGACGGGAAAACAGGAATTGGAAAGAAACAAAACTAATGGAGGTGCTCACGGCGACCTAGGAATAGACAGAGGTAAATAAGGCAGACCTGTGTGCTGCCCACAGGGATTAACTGATTAAAAACAAATGAACACACATACATACATACATACACACACACACACACACACAAGCCAAAAACAAACAAACAAACAAAAATGATGACAAGCAACAGCTCTGCTTTGTTAAATTTACCTGAGCTAAAACTCAAATCCAGGGGGTTTGAGATATGACTCAGCATTTAAGAGTGATTAAGAGCACTGTCTGCTCTTCCAGAGGTCCTGAGTTCAGTTCCCAGCAACCACATGGGGGCTTGCAGCCATCTGTAATGGGATCTGATGCCCTCTTCTGGTGTGTCTGAAGAGAGCAATGGTGTACTCATACATAAAATAAAGCCCACAATCAGAGCAGGTCTTTCCTTTTGTTGTATCTGGACTCCCCCCATGGATACAGGGGGAAATGCATTGACTAATATCCTACCTAAATCTCAATCCAATCACCTGACCATCAAGAGAAATCATCGTGGCATACTTGTGGCAGCGGCTCTGTTCAATAAGTATGCCCTGGACTTGAACCATAGGCTAAGACATCCTAAAGACAGAGACGTATATAAGAGAGTGCTGTCTGCTGCAGTCTACAATCTGAGACGGTGAAGACATTCCAGCATCAAATGGATAGACTCACGCGCTAAGGAGCGAGGGTGCTCGTGAACTTAGCATCAAATGGATAGACTCACGCGCTAAGGAGCGAGGGTGCTCGTGAACTTAGCATCAAATGGATAGACTCACGCGCTAAGGAGCGAGGGTGCTCGTGAACTTAGCAAAGGAGATGGCGGTATGTCGGGTCTAGAAGAGCAAGAGGTGGGGATGGGGCTAAGAGGTTCTCAAAACTGCATAGTAGGGACCGAGGAAAGGAACTGGCAGTCCATTTAAAGACATGTGAGGTGACATTATAGCAGAGAGGGAATTGGGGGACTGGGCAGCTTCATACATTATATATTAAGCTCTGAAGGCCACTAAACAAAATTAGGGAGCCAAAAATGGCGGCCCACATACATAGGGGCACTGGGCCAAGGCAAGTAGTGGGAAACAGAACCATGAACAATCTCAGCCTCCCTTTATTTAAATCCTAAAAGCAAGACATGGAGATATAAGACAGAACCAGATTCAACCAGAGAAAAGAGCTCGGACCCCTGAAGACTTCCACCCCTTAATATAAATGATTAACGAGACCAAGCTTCAATAATGAGCCTCTGTCTGCCCCTCGGTTACTGTTCCTAAGGTCCCGCCCCTTGACAGACCATGGTTTATGTCTGTCCTGTCATTTAAAAATTGTACCCTTCTCTGTTGAATACCCAGACAAACCGGAATCAAAGCTCACTCCCGGACAGCTCCCATCCTGCGTGCATCTGTGGACTGTGTTAGTGCATTCATCCTGTTTCTTCTTAGTCTTTTGTTTCGATGGTTATTCCAACAACAGCTGACAGTTACTCTTCCCCACATCTTCTCCTTACTGTCCTGTAAACTGATTTTCAGTGAAGCCAACTCACAAAAGCCAGCAGCCCAGTCTGTCTGCAGAGAAAGGGACCCTCAGGAAAAAGCTAGAAAGGCCTCAGTCAGAGCGACCGCATAAAGCACATTCATCCTAGAAGCAAGGGCCAGCCAGATAAAGGATCTGTGTCCTCTCTTAAAGGACCCAGAACTCTGGAACACATTGGCGATCTTTTAAAAGCCGGGGATGATAAAAGACGCTTGTCCCAAGGGTTCTTCCTTGCCTTGACCTAACTAGTAAAAAGGGCCCTGTCTGCTTTAGTGAAAACTATCAAGTGAAATGATTGATTCCTTTTTAGCTCATAAATACATGAAAAATGGGACATTCGTCAGGCTCTCCTAGAGCAGCTCCTTTGAAGCCTTTTCCAAAAATTAAAAATAATAAAAAATTAAGTACTAATATTGCTGTACGAATTACCGATAAGAAAACTGATCCTTCTTAAAATACAAAAAGGGGGGCTTAAAAATGTTCTCAGGAAGTTACCTGACTTGTTTTATGAGTTACAAATTCTCATTATTATTTCTTCAGGAATTGTGAAAGAAAATTATCAACCAGACATGCCCTCCCCTGATTTTCCCTGTTATTATAAATTCTAATGGGTATATTTAGGTATTATGAGGAAACAACCCCATCTGCTGTTATGCTAGCAGGGAGGTAACAGAAACAGCACAGCCACAGCTCAGTGGACTCAATTCGACCTTTGAGGGCGAAGGTTTCATCTTCCAACTTTCAAGTGCAGTATCAACCAAACCCCCGAAGTCCAATCCCCTCCTCTCACCAGAAGGTGGAACTGTAGCAGTTAAAACCATTGCCAGTGTGGACAAACCCTAAGATTCCAGCCACACTTCTAGGGAATCACATACACATCAAGATAATCTTTTTGATACTTTTGTCGTAGTTCTACAAAACTTTTTTTTTTTAAAAAAAAAAAAAGATATTTCTTTCTTTCTATTAATGTCAAGTAACTTTTCTGAACCAGGTTGGTCATTTTTCTGTAAGTGTGTGAAGTTTCATTTGACTCTGCATGTGCAATGGCTAGACAAGTATTATCACACCGTCCTTGCAGAGAAGACATGGAATACAGTTCAGGAAAGACTGCAGTATCCTGCCACTGAGGACTGACACCCAGCCATATCCTGGCAGGAAGGTACGGGTCTCACCTTGTCAATACGTTCCTCAAGCATCTTCCTAGCCCAGTCCTACTATGTTTTCTCAAGAGCTTGCGTCAAATAACCACAGCGATTGCTACTGTGGTTAGATCAATCTTAGGGGTGGATGAAGATGTCACTTCATTCCCACTCCTTCCACATTCTTAAAAGAGAAAAGGCTAGGAAAAAGGGGAGTCACAATTGCTTGAAACTCTTCATAAAGAAATAATATGCTATCTGATGGAACAAAACGTTGACAGGGAAGAAATCAGTGAGCACAGTAATGTCTGTAACAGATGTGATGGCCACCTCCTGGGGTGCTGTAAGAACAGCTAAGAGCTCTTAGGAGTCCCTAGAAGGTAGGTGTGGCCAATGCCCACAATCCCAGCGTGGGAAGGCTGCAGCCCCAGGCTCACAGGAGTTGCATGAAGTCCCCGGATGGGGAAGAGGAGCAGACGACAGGAAGGAGGAAAGGGAGGGTAGGCTCTCTACTGCATCACAATTCTGCTATTTAACAAACTTGAAAACAGATCCCCTGCAGTTTTAAGTATTAGCTTACTAATTTTTTTAACTGAACCAGTAAGTTTTAGGGTTAAAAAAAAAAAGCACATAAAAGCTAAAGAATTTAAATTACTTTTATTTAAAGTATAAAATGATAGGAATTCAAAACTAGTTTATAAAATATGAATCTCTTCCATAAATTCCTACTACATGACCCTGTAGTAATAATAAATCAACTTCATGAACCAGGGCCAAGTTAATTATCAAAAATTTAGGAATGAGCTTAGGCAAGCAGACTCTGCTCCCCTCTGGTGACAGACAGCTTGGGGACAGGCACCCTCTCAGGTGTTCACCCCCTGGTGCAAGGTCACTTTAACAGCACGTTCACAACCACTTATCAGAGCTCCAAAGAAACCTGGCCAGCAGCAATGTGGGGAGAAAACATGGCGGTGCAGTCCAGAGATTCAGGCAGCCGCTGAGTGGCCCCAGAAACAAAACCAGTACAAATCAATTGTGTGATCACCAATAAGGACCCAAGCCAAGCAGTGATACAGCCTGCTTGGGGCTGAGCAGAGTCGCCTCTAGGGGCTTTGTCAGGTGAGTTGCAGGATGTGGGTGTTTACCGGCTGACAGGAGTGAACTGGATCTTTATCCCAAGGAGGTATCTCCGGACTAGTATGATTTCCCAAAGAGAAAGGGAAAAGGCTTTTTACTACAGTTGCCCCCGCAGCTCTGGCTAATGCCCAGTGAGGAGCTGGCCAGGCACAGAAGATTTCAGTGACTCACACACCTTAGGCCTGTGCATTCCCGAACACCGATATCCTTCGGTCTCCTTCAGGTCTCAGGCCCAGTTTACACTCCACAATTTAAACAGGAGACTCCGAGTCTGGCCACTTGGGCAAACAGGAGATTAACACAGCAAAGATATGGCTAGGGTTATTTCTTAAGTACACCAGTGTTATTCTTTTAGAATAGTAGTTACCCAGGTTCGTCTTGCCCACCTGGCCGAATGAATGATTTTTCCTGGTAAGAGCATGGGGGACTTCATGACAGAGCAGGCAGGACTCAGTGATGGCTGTGGCCGGGAGCCCCTCCTTACAGGCTTTCTTTGGGAATGGCCCTAATGGCCGACCATGTAAGTCAGGACCGTGTCTTTTTCTCATGGGAATGGAGCCTAGTTGGAGGTCAATCTTCATGAATAAACATCATCCGAAATTTCTCAGCAACTCTAAACTTTAATTATGAATTTCCTTTCGTACAGTTTCTAACAAGTCTGGTCTTTATTCTACATATCTTCCAGTGACTTGGGGGCAGTACTCCCTTATCTACATTCTACTGTATATAACTTAACAATTTCTAAGCAAGTTTATTAGTAAATCCTTTATATCTATCTATTTTACCACTTCAAGTTTCTCCTACTACTTCAATCACATACTTAAAATACTGACCTTCAGCACGTCTGGCAAGGACGTAGGGAAGGAGGAAGCCTTATACCTTGCTAGTGGGAGGACAACCACTATGGAAATCAGTATGGAGACTTCACAAAGGATTAAAAATAGAACCACCATATGACCCTGTAGTGAGAATTTTGGTTTCTTTAAAAAACACAGAAATATTTTCTGGAGTGAAGTCATGCTCGGTCCCATTTTGTGAGCGCTCCACAGCCTCAGTAATAGTGTCATGGGACCTCCCCTTGAGTTGGATCCCACTTTGGGTTTGTCTCTGGAACTTCTTTTCCTCAGGCTCCTCTCCATTTCCATCCTTATAATTCTTTCAGAGAGGCGGGCACAATTATGAGTCAGCGTTGTGACTGTGAGATGCCCCCCCTCATTTGATGCCCTGTCTTCCTGCTAGAGGTGGGCTCTATAAGTTCCCTCTCCCTACTGTCTGTCATTTCATCTAAGATTTCCCCCCCCCCCATTTTTGAGTCCTGAGAGTCTTCACCTCCCAGGTCTAGAAGACCCAACAAGCAGCTGAAAGTCAGATACAGATATTTGAACCCAAACAACGGACAGAAGCAGCTGGCCCCTGTTGTTGAACTAGGGAAAGGCCGTAAGAAGCTGAAGAGAAGGGCAATCCTGTAGGAGGACCAGCAGTCTCATTTAATCAGCACCCCCGAGATCTCTCAAACACTGGACCACCAAACAGGCAGCATACACCAGCTGATATGAGGACCCCAACACACATACAGTAGAGGACTGCCAGGTCTGTGTTCATTCAGAAGTGATGCACCTAACCCTCAAGAGACTGGAAGCCCCAGGGAGTTGGAGGTAGAGGGAGGGAGACATCCACAAGGAGAGAGGGGGGTCAGGAGGAGGTATGGGATGTGGAACAGTAGGGGGGCGGGGGGGAATAAAATATGGAGTGTAAAAAAATGAAATAAAAAATTCAAAAACAACACAGAAGTATGATGGGAATATGTTTTAGTTTTAACCCCAGGTATGAGGATATGGAGTTGCTTCACAGCAGGTGACTGTGAGTTGCCTCAGGCTCTAGAAGGGGTGTGGTATCTCCAGCGGCAGACAGTTTCTGCCTGTGACATTTGGAGTTCTGGAAACTTTTCATTGGATATGTAAATGCTAGAGCCTAATAGGAGTGGATGGTTAGCCAGCTGGCGGTTGGATGCTGTTGGTTGCGGTTAGTCCAATAGTTGTATATAAAAAGACAAAAAGAAGAAATTAGATATCCTGGTGGCAAAGATCAAATTTGCCTCAAGGAACTGGATGCCCCTAATCATCAGTAAATAGTCTATGATATTGTCACCTCATTTATTCCTGTCCCCCCACACTCTCTCTCACATTCTCTCCTCTATCCTTCTTTCTCTACTGACTAGTGTTAGATGGTTGAAAGGGGTAGAAGAAAGAAGAATCCACAAAATAGTCAAAAGTCCAGCTACATGACCCAGCTCAACATCTGCCCGGGGGCCTCCACATCCTGACACTGAGGTCCCTGCACATCCATGGCCACTGCCACTCAACTCACAATAACAAGGAGATGGGATTCACCTAGGTACCCACCAACAGATGGCCAACGACTGAAAATGTGGAACGTGCACATTTATTTAGCCAAAGACAAAAGTGAAATCTGCAGGAAGATGGGTGGATGGGAAAAGCATAATATTAAGTGATGTAACCCAAACTCAAAAAGACAAAACCCCACGTCCTCCTAGCCTGTAATGTGTATGTGTGTGTGTGTGTGTGTGTGTGTGTGTGTGTGTTCGTGTGTGTTTATATATGTGAGAAAGGATTAAAAGAGTTAAAAAGGAGGCTGAAGGGGGTAAAAGGCTGCTGAGAAAAGACCTGCAAAAGGACACGTGATCAAAGAGAAGGGGGTCAAAGGGGAGGAGAAAATCCCCCCAAACACACTTTCTTAAAAAAATTCAAGAACAATACCAAATTATGGTGTGTACTAATTTTAAAACTGAGGAAACAATCCTGATCTATTATCACAACTGTTTGTAGTGTGAGGTAAGCTATCCTCTCAAGATACCACAACAAAATGCTGCAAACTCCTGCAGGGCAGAAATGGCTGCCACACGGCATACAGGTGTCTCCGGTCTCCACAAGGGACACTTCCTGCTTTCTTTCCTTCAGACTATGGGTCGTGGCACAAAAGGTGACTTCACAGCCTCCAGGCCTTCCTATCACTGACACACTGTGGTCTTTATATGTGAACTGGACACTTCCTCCAGTGCTTACCAATTAGCAACTAAGAATAATCCGTTACATCTTCTTATTAAACCTATTGAGTGCCCAGGCTTATGATCAAGAACACTGGTACAGAGATATGACAAGATATTTAAGATTTAATGTATATGCAATATGATATATATTAAAATATATTTAAGATGTAATATATATGTAGCACGACATATATTCTAAATAACATGGCAATGGGTTTTCTGATTAAAAACAAAAGCAATTTAGCAGAGGCCATGCTTTTCAGCAATGATATAACAATGACTCAGTGAGTACCCACATGCAGAGGATTCAGTTGAAGCTTTTCCTCAAAACGAACCATAAACTCAGACGCAGTAGATAAACTTACACAAGTACTAGAGTAAATTAACAGCAGCACATTTTGACCAAGGGAAGACTATTAATTTATCTATGATAAGGTCCTGCTATTACACAGCCCAGGGTTCACACCCATGATTCTCTCGTCTCAGCATCCCAACTTCTGGGATTACAGGTAGCAATCACTACCATCAGCTAGAAAGCTGCTTGTACACAACATGGAAAGCACACATAGAAAAGAAAAATCTCATCGTAAGGGTATCTACCTCCAGTCATAGGCAAATACTCGAATAAACATTCTATCAAAAAATATTGACAAGTGGATAATAAAATAACCAGAGTGGAAGAGCCACAACATAGCCAAACTTAGATGTATCAGGGAGGGCTGGAGAGATGGCTCAGCGGGTAAGAGCACTGAAACACTCTTCCAGAGATTCTGAGTTCAATTCCCAGAAACCACATGGTGGCTCACAACCATCTATAATGAGATCTGATGCCCTCTTCTGGTGTGTCTGAAGACAGCTACTGTGTACTTACATATAATACATAAATAAATCTTTAAAAAAAAAAGATGTATCAGGAACATCAGCGATTAGATGTCAATGCTACACTGTAGGGCACAGCAGGGTGCATTTCCAACAAAGAGAAAGGAAAATGGACCGGGTGATGTACTCTGATCACCGTATGCTGTAGACATGTCCTAAAGTGTCACACTGTACCCCAAAGTACATTAACTACTATGTGTCAATAAAAGACACCAAATAATTTTTTAAGATAAGAAAATATATAAATGAAACACAAAAGACAGAACCTCTAATTGACAAGCAACCAGGGATTGCTTCCTGAAATACTGAAGAGCAACCATGTAAGTCTTCCACAATTAAAGGGATGTGGCCTGAGAGAGTGAGGGGGAAAAAAACAGGCAAATTATAAACATTGAGAGAGAGAGCGAGCTGGTTTACACTTCAAGTAGAAACGTAATGAACCATAAAAAAAGGCTGTGACAAAGCATGGCAACAAAACCTGTCAGAGTAGCGACCACTCTGCAATTCAAGACTACATTGGTTTAAAAGTATCACTTTAAAACACTCCCAAAGCACCTTCCAGAAGGATGTTAGCTACTATTGACAAAAGCAAAACAGGCTTGAGAGACTCTGGGCTCAACAGTTTGTCTTACCAAAGAACTTTCAGTCTTTCAAATGCTAATGTGTAACACAAATCTTTCAACTACAAAATGTTTCTTTCCAAATTCTTCTGGCTCCAGAACCTCCTCGTCCTCCACTCCAGGCTCCCTGCCTCACCTGGCTCCCACTGCTGGCTTCCTGGGGAACATGATCCGGGAAGTGGTACTCCTGTGTGGTGCCGATGGGCTTGAATGCCCATTTGATTTTTTGTCAATTCTTTTTTTTTTTAATTTTTTTAATTTTTTTGTCAATTTTTTTAAATCAACAAAAAGTATTCATCAGAAATTACATAAATTTAAGACAGAGAAGTTTGAAATTCAATGTAATTACCTAGAAGAAATATTAAGTTATTACATACAGTAGTACTCAGTAAAATGTGGGCAGTTTAAATTTATATAATACAGATGTTTTGGAAACAAAATCAAATTCTGGTGTTACTAAAGCAAATTACTAATATTAATTAACTCAGACAACAGATCAGTGAGGATCGTTTCTACCTTTAGAGAACACAATGACATCTAGTTAGCCTTCTGGCGTACATGTATTTGAATCTAAGAAATAAACTATGTATACCATTCAAGAATTCAGAAGGCTGTAATCTTTTCAGAGATCTAATACACCATGCTGGACTTGGGGGTAGGGAGATAGAACTTTTTTTTAACTGGATGGTGAAAACCCTAAGTCATGTGTAGAAACCCTGACTACACCACATGCCACAGGCTCTGCTCAGGCAGGAGGCCGACATGGCCTGTGGGCTGTGGCTCTTCGGGGCTGTTACACTGTGAAGTCTCTTTTGAGGCTAAGCTCAGCCACGATGCCAGGGCTCACAATTTGTCACTCAAGAGCATCTCACTGCAAACTGTCATACTCGCATGTCACCACGGGCCTTGAGCAGACAATGGAATCACTTTCTTAATTTGGAATCCACCATTGAACGGGTATGCATTACTTAACTGCAGTACCATTCCAAAAGCACCACAGCTGGACTTTACAAAGCATCTCCTAGTTCAATATTTAAACAATAGTACTCAAACCCATTTAAAAAAGGTTAGGATCACAGCTGCCATTGTTGTGAAAATAGACAAGTCTAAAGCTCCTGAATAAATGACTAATAAATTGTAAGGCTAAATAAAGCCTTACGATATACCGGACACTGGGTTCAAAACTTTTTGTATTATTTTACTTGGTCTCGTAAGAAGACATTGTTTTTTATCTGTTTTTGAGATGACATGAATGTCTACAAAAGGCCCAAGGTCACAGCACAAGAACTGTCGTGAGCAGTGGTTCTCAACCTTCCTAATATAGTTCCTCATGCTGTGGTGACCCAGAATCATAAAATCATGTCATTGCTACTTCGTAACTATAATTTTGCTACAGGTTGGGGACCATTGGTCTAGAGAGCCCTGGAGCCAGTATTCATAACTACTACCCCATAGCACCCTTTCTGGGTTACCATGAGGAGAGGTGTTATACAGAAGTAGACAGCAGCTTATGAAACAGACTGCTAGGGCCCACGCAGCACAGCTGGCTGGCCACGCCGACGGTGCCTTCAAACCTTTACTTCTTGCAGTGTCTGAAGTTCCACCCGAGATTTGCTTTCCAGCAGGATAGCAAATCCCCCATAATTCAGAAGGCAGGACAGATGAGAGGGTTCCCCTCACTGTTTGCAACCAATTCCAAGACCATGTGTGAATTCAATGTGAACCCTCGGGAAGAAAGTCTCAGGAGGAGAGCTAGCTGCACTGGACCCCTTCCACGGGAGCAGTGTCAAGGGATGGACAAGACAGTGAGGCGTGTTAACCTGAATCTGTTCCGCGATACGGAGAGGGGACCTGCATTAATTAGTGTTTTCTAGGGGAACAAAAATAGATAAAAAATATTTATCACGGAAGGAATTTATCAGATTGGCTCACACAGTTTGTCAAGTCCGACCACACCTGTCTACACCCTGGAATAAGGACCTAGTAGCCCCTCTGTGTGCGACGGGATGGCTGAGCATTCCCAGTCTGCCAGCTGAGGCTGGAGGATTCCTAGAAAGCCAGAGTTCTTCAGCCCACAGCGTCAGTTAAAGACACGACGCATTGGAGGGACGGTTGGGGACAGCGGGCAGAGCAGGACAGGTGCACTGAGCAGAAGGGACCGGATGCAGCCCAGCCGAGGGACGCCTGCCTCCCCCCAGACCTCATTATCTCTGCGCCAAAGACAGACGGTCCCTCCTGCGGGCGCTGCATGCATGCGGTGCCCATGCAAATGTACATGCAGGCAAAACACTCACATGCATAAATTAGAGTAGATAAATCTAGGATAGAAATAAAGAGAGTCTGAACTCTGAGCTAAAGGAGGGCGTGGTCTCTCCCTGTCACTCCATCTCAGAACCTCCAGCCCAGGGGCTGGGAGAGATGGTTCAGCGGTTCAGAGTACATACTGGCTTTGCAGGGGACCACAGTTTAGTTCCCAGCTATCATGTTGGATGGCTTAGAAAACACCTGGAAATGCAGCTATGGAGGATGTGCCGCCACCTTCTAGTTTCTGCAAGTACCCAGTGTGTGTGTGTGTGTGTGTGTGTGTGTGTGTGTGCGCGCACACACACACACACACACACACACACACACACACACGGATGTGGCCTCCCCTTCGTCTGGGAGACTTATGGCCACCAGTCTGTGAGGACAAAGGGAGCAGCGGCAGCGGGCCAGGCTTGGACAGTCCTGGGTACGGTGGAAGGCCCCCAGAGACTGGTGCAGGGAGACAAGTCTGTTGTTTCAGGGCTAGGGCACAGAAGGGCTTTTTCAGGGGTAAGGATGGAAAGGGAGCAGGGCAGGCTGGCTGGTTATAATACAGCCCCTCGTTATCATGCGGGCTGGAAGCCAGAGCCCCGTGCTGAGTTCTGCGGCCTCACAGAGAGCTCTGAACAAGGTCACTTTTCAGACAAGGCCGACCACCTGTGTTCAGGGACACTCTCCAGACAAAGACAGAGACGGGAAAGAAAGAGAGTCTCTGGGAGAAAGAGAGTCTCCCATTTTGTGTGGAGCTCAGAAAGCCATCTGGTCATGGGGTACTGTCCCCTTAGCAGCAGAGTTCTCCAACACACACATACACAGGCACAATAAAAGAAAATATTTTTTAAAAAGTAGCGTCGCACGAACCCACCCACCCAGCAGTGTGTCTCAGCAGCTGATACCAGATCAGCTGGACGGCTTTTTCTCTGGCCCACCATGTCTTCCCTAGCATGTGGCTTCTCCCTCCCAGGGCTTAAGCTCTTAGCATTTGTAAAACATCCTATCCATTAAATACGTATTCCAGAAGACTGAGTTTGTAAACCAAGTATTCATTTTATTCATTGAAAGAAACGACTTATGAAAGTTCCCATTCATATATGAGGCACGACATATTCAGGAAGGAGCAAAACCTATAATGAGTTCTGATATCATCTTAAAAGTTTCCCTTTAACTACCAACAAGAATGCCAAGATAAGCGGGCTTTAAAAGCACGCTTCAAGCAACCATCAGTGAAACAACTAATCGCCCACAGGGGTCAACATGTGTAGAAAGAAGCACTAATTTTCCTAGGCTCTGAAGCTTACCTTTTAAGTTAATCACCTTCCTTTGTCATGAGACAGATAATGTGTCCATTTTATATTAAGATCCGATGATGACTGATTTCCACCCAGCGGGGTAAGTCCGCCCTGCCTCTGCCGCCGCCACTGACCCCAGTCCCTGGCCTTCAGACCAGAGCATCCATCCTCAGCGCTCTCATTTCTAGCTTTTCTACTTTGTCTGCTCTTATGCAACTTTCTGAGGCCTCCCTGAGTCAGCAATACGGCAGCCCCTGACTAGGAAGGGCCTGGGGACAGGTTTGTATTTGACTGTGGAAAGGAACAGCCCCGTCCTTGAAAGACATCGGACCACCGAGAACCCATGGATTTCTCTACTCAGTATCGGAGAGCTGCCAAACAATGAGAATTTAGTTGGGCTGGAGAGATGGCTCAGAGGTTAAGAACACTGGCTCTTCTTCCAGAGTTCAATTCCCAGCAAACACAGGATGGCTCACAAACATCTATAATGGGATCTGCTGCCTCTCTTCTGGAACACAGGTGAACACGAAGATAGAGCACTCATAAATATAACTTAGAAATATGTGTGTGTGTGTGTGTGTGTGTGCGTGTGTGTGTGTGTGTGTGTGTGTGTGTGTGTGTGTGAAGAACTTAGTCTTGCAAATATTTTTCTACACTCAGAACGAATGGAAACAAAATCAGAGCTCATTAGCTATTGTAGACGAAGCGAGTGATCAGGCGGTGTATGTCTGAAGCCGGAAACCCCTGGAAAGCCCGTGGGAAGGCGGGTCCTCCTGCACGGATGTCCTTTGCTGTGGTGCTTAGTTTCTTTTCATTTTCCCTTGAGATTTATTCATTTTCTTTTATGCATGGGAGTGCTTTAGTTGCATGTATGTATGTGAACTACGTGTGTGCAGTGCCCACAGAGTTTAGAGTCAGGCATTGATGGTTGTAAGTCATGTGGGGTGCTGGGAACTCTTGCTGGGTCCTCTGCAGGAGCAACTACTGCCCTGAACCACTGAGCCAAGTCTTCCACCCCAAGGCTACTCAGTCTCTAAGTTACTATATTTTGGACATAAACTATCCCCTAAAGTTCATGGGTGGAAGTCAGTAGTACTGAGAACTGAATGGCGCCAGAAGGCTATGATCAGAACTCAAGGCTAAAGAGCCCATCAGGAGGCAGGGCCTGGCTGTAGGAAATAGGTCACTCGCTGTCTCTGAAGGGTTTAGCCTGTCCCTCCGCCACTTTCTCTTGTGTTCTGCCTCCTGTCCTCCTTCTCCATGATAGACATGAAGTAGGCAGCCCTTTCCCCATTCCCCTCATCAAAATGTTTCTCTGCCTTGCCATGAGTCTGAATCTGTTTAAATTGATTTTCTGGGGAATTTTGTTATAGAAACAAAAAGGTGAACACACACACACACACACACACACACACACACACAGAGAGAGAGAGACAGAGACAGAGACAGAGATAGACAGAGACAGAGTTTGAAATTAATCTTTTCAGCTTGAAAAGAAGGAGGGACTAGAGAGATGGCTCAGAGGTTTAGAGCACTGACTTCTCTAAACCATCCCTGACTCAGCAAGTCCTGAGTTCAATTCCCAGCAACTACATGGTGGCTCACAACCATCTGTAATGGGATCTGATGCCCTCTTCTGGTGTGTCTGAAGATAGCTACAGCATACTCATATACACAAAATAGATAAATCTTAAAAAAAATAAAAATAAGAGGAACTCATCACCAACTCTTCTCCCCGGAGACTACTGACTCCCAGCAAGCAAACCTTGTCGGGCCCTGTTGAAATGGTTCTACATCATAAACTTGATATGAGGGGATAACTTGTTTTCACCCTCATTGATTAAGCAAGAGTTTCATTAGTATGGTGGAAGGAAAACAGAATCCAACACTCTACTAAGTGCCCTCTTGCAGCTGAGAGCCTAGCATTAGTAACTACTGCTAAGCCTGCTTCAGTCTACCAACTACAGAATGCACAGACCTCTGACGGAGCGGGCTGAGGAACACGCTTTAGGAATGTAACGCCACTGGTCAAAGTGTCACTTGCTTTTCCTCTCTGAAAACCTCTCCGTCTTTACTTACCTCTAGCTAAAACTCTGCCCTTCAGGAATGCTGCCTGGCTCCTTAGCAGACTTGTATCTATATCTCTAATTTCTTGCAGAGTATATATTGATTAAAGAGGAATGCAAACAGAAGCCAGGGCCTCACAGAGAGGCTCACAGAGCCAGAAGAGCCGACTACTCTCAGCTATGTCCATATGTCTATGTCTTGTGGATGACACACCTGTCTTTTCCCATGAGTCTCAGTTTCCTCATGATAAAACAAAGAGGGGGTGACATGTTTTCTGCCTACTGACCAGTGCAATGTCTGCCATTCAGCAAGAGTGGTGGTGATGGTGAGAATAATGAACAAGACATCAAGAAACAGAAAATAATAGTCAACGGAAATGAACTAAAATTTTCTGACTCAATTATGGGGGGAAAAAGTTGATGCTCTTAGTTTGAAAGAGTAGTCCACAAATATTATACTCATTAAAAGATTTGTTTTTGAATTTTATGCTTTGGGCTTCTAACAGTTCTCCAAAATACCATTCAATATGCCTCCCTTAAATATAGCTCCCACAAAAAGAATGGCTTAAACATCAAGTCCCATTTGGAAGGGCAAACAAGTTGTCCAAAGGCACCCCATCGGTCTCCCTGTGGCTTTGGTCACTCAACCCCAACTCTATCCTGAAGTATTTAGCGTGGGAGAAAGGACAAAAGACCTAGCTTATAATTCTCCTTCTTTCCTTAGACATCTCATCAGACCTTCCAGACACTGTGTAACCTCTTAGCCTTATTTTTCCACACCGTCCTATTGATCACTACGGTTAAACCTTGGGAAATTATGGGATCTCTGTGTATCGGTTTACCCTCTGTAACACGGCGGTAAGAGTGACCACGGGGTGTCCACAACGACGGCAGTGATAATGGAACACAGGAAAGTGTGAATATAACTGACCCAGGCACGTGGCCTCGACCTACGCTAGACGAAACTATGATTGATATATTGATAATGATGTGGTTGAAGCACCACACAGACAACTGTATACCTCTGTTGCTGGGATTCAACAAAATATAGTTATTAGAAACAATTCTAATAGAATAGAATAATAGAGTTAGGGAATAGGTGGGGGGAGAGGACTTATGGGACATATGGTGAGGGGGGAACTGGGAAAAGGGAAAGCCTTTGGAATGTAAACAAAGAATATAGAATAAATAATAAAAAAAAAAGAGGGCTGAAGAGATGGCCCAGTGGTTAAGAGCGCTGACTGCTCTTCCAGAGGTGCTGAGTTCAATTCCCAGCAACCACATGGTGGCTCACGACCATCCATAATGAGATCTGACTCCCTTAGCCGGGCGTGGTGGCGCACGCCTGTAATCCCAGCATTTGGGAGGCAGAGGCAGGCGGATTTCTGAGTTCAAGGCCAGCCTGGTCTACAGAGTTCCAGGACAGCCAGGACTACAGAGAGAAACCCTGTCTCGAAAAACCAAAAAAAAAAAAAAAAAAAAAAAGAATAATAGAGTTATTTTTAGTAGCTGTATTTTATAAATGAAAACACTTACTGGGTGTGCCAAATGTGTTTACCTGTGGAAAAGTACGCACATCCATATACCACGTGCATGCATGAATGTTCCCTGCACACCTGTGGACAAGCATGCACACCCACATACATGCATGAATGTTCCACACTCATATGGTCGTTTATATATTGATCCATTTATCCATGGGAAGTTCTTAAACATGGCTCCAGCTCAATGGCTTCAGTGTTTGATCAGAAACAGACATTCAGCAACTTGCTAGAAGTGCTAATTTTCAGGCCCCATCCTAGAACTGGAGACTCAGAAGCTGCTGGGGACCTCATCTAATTTTTTTAAAGATTTATTTATTATATGTAAGTAGTCTGTAGCTGTCTTCAGACACACCAGACGAGGGCATCATGTGGTTGCTGGAAATTGAACTCGGGATCTAAGGAAGAGCAGTCCATGCTCTTAACCGCTGAGCCATCTCTCCAGTGCCTGACCTCATCTGTTTTAACAGCCCTCCCAGTGAGTCTGGGGCACCTGACATTTAGAAGGCAGAGGTGTTGGAGATGATCTCATTTGTAGATCTTAAGAATCTGCAGGGCATTGGTGGGGCACGCCTGTAATCCCAGCTCTTGGGAGGCAGAGGCAGGCAGATTTCTGAGTTCGAGGCTAGCCTGGTCTACAGAGTGAGTTCCAAGACAGCCAGGGCTACACAGAGAAACCCTGCCTCGAAAAAATGAGAGAGAGACTCCATGATAGACATGAAGTAGGCAGTCCCTTTTCCCCATTCCCTCTCATCAAAATGTTTCTGTCTTGCCACAAGTCTGAATCTGTTTAAATTGATTTTCTGAGAAATTTTGTTATAACAACAAAAAGGTGACCACACACACACACACACACACACACAGAGAGAGAGAGAGAGAGAGAGAGAGAGAGAGAGAGAGAGAAACACTGTAGTTATTTTCATTGGCCCTTTATAAAGTCAGTAATTCAAAATCACCCCTGTCCTAACGGAGACGTTCAAGAACGTGCTCAAACAGTGCCCTCCCCCTGTACTCTTCCTCAGCTTGAGGGTTTAGATGTCCTACCAGCCAATCAGAAAACAAAGCATAAATTGACTGCTTCAGTGGAGCCACAAAGTCACTGACATTCTTACAGGACTGATCTGAGCCCTCCGGGACATGCTGAAAAGGTAGAGTCGCTTGGCTGTCTCCCAAGCAGGAGCCCAGCACGTACTGACAAACAGTGCGTGTTAGCGGGGTCCAACACTGGAATCTCGGTGTCAATAAATTATACATCAACAAAAGTTAGAAAAAAGTCATCATAATTAGTACCTTTCACACAATATTGTAGGGGCTTTCAAGATGTAGGTCCAACCCCATTTGTAGGTAATATATCAGATATCCCACTCATCAGCTGTTTACATTACAATTCGTAACTCTAGGGAAATCAGTTATGAAGTATCAGTGAAAATAATTTTACAGTGGAGGGTCACCACCATATGAGGAACTGTAATAAAGCGTCGTGGCACTGGGAAGGCCGAGAAGTACTACTTTTACTGATGGATCCTGATTCCTGGGTAACTAGACTAAGGTCGATCCTTTCTATACAGATAAAGACACTGCATGTTTGAATCTTCTGAAAAACCGTTACCCTTTAGGCTAATGCTCTGAGACGCATCTGCACTTCTGGGTTAGGTCCATGTACTGGCTGGTTTTGTGTGTCAACTTGACACAGGATGCAGTTATCACAGAGAAAGGAGCTTCAGTTGGGGAAGTTCCTCCATGAGATCCAGCTGTGGGGCATTTTCTCAATTAGTGATCAAGGCGGGAGGGCTCATTGTGGATGGTGCCATCCCTGGGTTCTATAAGAGATCAAGCTGAGCAGGCCAGGGGAAGCAAGCCAGTAAGAAACATCCCTCCATGGCCTCTGCATCAGCTCCTGCTTCCTGACCTGCCTGAGTTCCAGTCCTGACTTCCTTTGGTGATGAACACCAGTGTGGAAGTGTAAGCTGAATAAACCCTTTCCTCCCCAACTTGTTTCTTGGTCATGATGTTTATTCAGGAATAGAAACTGTGACTAAGACAGTCCACATGTAAAGGGAGCCATGACAACTCTGGTAACTGTCACAGACCCTTGAGAACAAAGGGCTTTTTCCCCCCACCCCCACCCTTCATACACCACAGGCGGAGATGACAACGGTGGTGCTTGAACCCTTGGTGCCCTTTCTCAGATTACTGCCCCGTGAGCTTCTAGGCAGCAGCACGTCAAAAGGACTTGCATGTGACCAGTAAGAACAAGTAGTCCTGTATGTCCTCCAGCTTATAAGAACATTGAGAGCCCTAGACAGGATGGTCACCCATCCCGTGGATCCCAGAAACTGCATTTTAAAACAATTCTCCAGGTCATGGGGCTAAATAAAGCCAAGGTGTGGTCAGGACCAACCACTTCAGTCTTGTTACAATGCTGCGGTTTAAGTTATGCTAGAACCCAGATAAATGTACCCACCACATGATTCCCAAGATAAACAATGACAGCAGACAGGAATGCGCTGAGAGGTTTTGTTCCTAAGTATCTGAAAGGAGGGTGAATCAGAGGAGGCGCTCTTGACATCAGAGCCAGTGTGCAGCCAGCGGGCAGAGTCCTCCATGCAGTGGGGCGTGAGAACTCTTAAAATCCAAGCCAGAAAGAGAAATGAAGAGATGACACGCCCCAGCAAGTGTGCCTCACCTTTTCTGCCTAGCTCCTTTCAACAAGAATAATTTTAGTTTTGATAAACATAAAAAAAACAAGCTAAGGAAAATCACTGTGGTGGTTTGAATAAGAACAGCCCCTTTAGGCTCATGTATTTGATTGCTTGGTCATCAGGGAGTGGAACTATTTGGAAGGATTAGAAGGACTAGGAGGTGTGGTCTTGAAGTGGGTGTGGCCTTGTTGGAGAAAGTGTGTCACTGGGAGTGGGCTTTAAGGTTTTAAAATCACATGCCAGATCCTGTCTGTCTGTCTGTCTGTTTACTGTCTTCCTCCCTCCACATCTCCCTCTCTCTCTCTCTCTCTCTCTCTCTCTCTCTCTCTCTCTCTCTCTGTTTGTGGATCAAGACGCAGCCCTAAGCTTCTTCTCCAGCACCATGCCTCTCTAGCGTCCTGCGCCCTGCCATGATATTAGACTAAGCCTCTGAAATTGTAAGCCAGCCCCTAAGCAAATGCTTTCTCTTATTTACCTTGGACATGGTGTCCCTTCACAGCAACAGAACAGTGAACTAAGATAGTTACTTTTACCAGAAAACATTATATTTTTAAATCACCACCAAACATCTTGGGGAAAAAACGTTTCCCACATGAAGGCGACGGTCCGGGCACAGAGTGAGGCTCCACTCCACTTACTTCCTCCGTGTCCTGAGCTTCTCAGGCCTGGTTTTTCAATGTCTGCCTTCCCTTAACACTTAAATCACATGGTCTGATTTTTATATAATCTCTTCAAATGGAGGAAGGGACTGAAGAAAGCGAGAACGATCCAGAGTCTCCCGGACTCTACTTCAGTTTCACCTTGAATATACTCAACATCTCTAGACAAGAGAGAAGAAATTCAACACAGGACTATTTTCTCACTATTAACATTTTTCTCACCAAAAATTCATATTCTTATTTTATAGTTCCCACTAACTGAATTTTGACCACATGTCCAACTGAAACAGCACTCGCTCCAGTGACAGAAACAGGTTCACTGCCCAACACACCAGTCCTCTCTCATCAAAACTTAGGTGGAGAGCTGGGCGTGGTGGCGCATGCCTGTAATCCCAGCACTTGGGAGGCAGAGGCAGGCAGATTTCTGAGTTCGAGGCCAGCCTGGTCTACAGAGTGAGTTCCAGGACAGCCAGGACCACACAGAGAAACCCTGTCTCGAAAAACCAAAAAAAAAAAAAAAAAAAAGAACTAGAGTATGGGGGTGGGGGTGGGGTTGTTCTGATAGCAGCAACAAGGTTCTCAGGGCTCTGAGGGAAGCCCAGCTTGAGCTGCTACTAAGCCACCCCACAAGCACACGGGCGCTGCTGGTGGGAGTCAGCCAAGGCCACATTCCAGGTCCCTACCTCCCTAATGTGACTCTACATTAAACAGGAGATAATTTTAACTTAATTTTGTTTTGTTTGGATGCCTGAGATTGAGCCCAAGGTCTTGTGTGTGCTCAACAGGCACTCAACTGTTGAACTATAGGCCCCAACCAAGAGTTAATTTAAAATCCTGACCTCTATTGGACTCCACGAAATAAACTAGTCTGCTCTTACAGCACGAAGCAGCTACGCAGGCATCAGTTTACTGGTTGTTGTTACATAGAATAATTATTTTTCCACATGTTACTACATATAGCATAATTAAGCCTTCGATCTTTGATATTTTCATTTTATATCTATAGAAGAGTTGAGCATTAAATATTCCAAGAGCTATTCCAGGCAAAAGAGGATTCTGAACCCTGGAGATCTATCTAACCCTAAAGGTTACCTATGTGAAACCGGTAGCCTAAGCCATGTCAGAGGGTTATTCCTAGGAGTGAATGATTTAATGTATGCAATGTGATTACACACAGAATGCATATTCTAGCCAGACACAATGATGGGACTTAAGAATGAGTCCACAAAATACATAATTATTATTTGGATGCTTTTAGCAAAATAGTGGTATCTGTAATCATCTAGCTTATAAACTATTAGATAAGACAACCAGTGCAACAGGCCTGGTACACATGGGCTCCTGCAAATGACCTGTCTGGTGCCAGTCTGATGGCTCCTTTGATAGTTGTCTGTTTGTGGTTCTCTCTGGTGTGACTAGACTACCAACATGGAACGCTTACCACAGCTATGTGTGTCCAAGACCGTTTGGGAAATCCAATGCCCTATGCCCTTGCCCATCCCCAGGTCATCACACCAATGGAGACTCTTAGGTCAGAAGTGGTCACACGGCCATAAGCTGCTTCCATGGCAGTCACTCTGAGACAGAAAACTGTGTGTGAGAATGGCGGCCACAGGGTCATGTGTGTGAATACTTGGTTCCCAGTTGGTGGAACTGTTTGGGAAGGATTAGGAGGTGTGGCCTTATTGGAGGAGGTATGTCACTGGGAACAGGCTTTGAGTGTAGTGTGCTTGCTTTCTCTCCCCTCCCCCTCTCTCCTTCACACTTGTTTCTCAAGGCATAAGTTCTCAGCTACTGCTCCAACATGAAGCCTCTCTGGCATGATGGCCATAGAACCCTACGCTCAAATTAAATGCTTTCTTTCATAAGCAGCCTTGGTCGTAGTGTCTTATTACAACAACAGAAAAATAACTAGGACAGAAAACCCTCTTGGAGCTTAAGCTCAAAAGTCCCATACCACAAACCTGACTGCAGCCCATCACTGCCCCATCCTGTGGGGAGAGCCCCAGTGGTTCACACATGCAGGATGAACCAAAAGCCTAGAAGATGGCAGGTAAAACTCGTGGCCTCCTCCATCAACCTGTGGTACCTTTCCTCTCAACTTCTAGTTCTTGTCAACACAACAGGTTCCCTATCAAAAGCGACTCTCGAACAGAGAATAAGTGACATGCTCTCTCTCTGAACATGACCATCGGAGTTTGGCACAGGGTGTTGCTGGGTAATAGAGAGGAGGTAGAGACTGGGACATCACTTAGGTAATTCAGATATGTTCCTGATATTAAAATCTTTCTTTGCTTGTTTGTTTGTTTATTTGAAATGGTGTCTCACTATGTAGCCCTAGCTGGCCTGGATCTCACAATGCAGATGACGGTGGCCTAAAATTTATAGAGAGACCTGCCTACCTCTGTCTCATGGGCAATGGGGTTAAAGGTAACACCACAACACCAGGCTAAAATTACATCTTACACTGTTCTTGGCTTGCATTGTACAATAGTTTAACTGGAAAAAAAAATCTTTCCACCTTAAAGAGTTCCCTATGGTCCTTACAAAAATATAGTGAGTAAAAGTGACCAACAGTTAGTTGTAAAATCATATGGGCCTCAGTAGAATTCAACTCAATAAATGATGAGGAAAATCCTATGTACTTTTCTGGAGAGTGCCTATCAAATTCTCAAGATGACACATAGCACACAAATCATATTAATCTAATAGCAATGGCTATTTCTCGAAGCAATACAGACACAATCCTTTGGCACAAATAAAACTATTCCCAGCTTCTTTCCAATATCCTCTTTCCAATATCCGATTCCATTCTCACCCAAGCCTCTGCTATCCAAACAAATAAATATAAATAAATAAATAAATAAATAAATAAATAAATAAATCTGCGTGCAGAATTAGAATCTTGAAACAGTTTGTGCCAGAAGGCAGCTTTCCTGAGTCCAAGTGTGCATGTGTGTGTGTGTGTGTCTGTGTGTCTGTGTGTGTGTATGTATGTATGTGATGTCAGGAAACACACCAGTCAGGAGTACTTACCTTCCCACCTACACCATTACCTACAAGCCACACACCCTCTGCTACAACAACAAAGGCACAACATAAGCACCTCAGTGTGTGTGCAGTTGACATTCATTAGCTGTGTGTGACATACACAGCTCTGCCCCGTGTACCGGAGCTCCAGCCCGTGAGGAAGCAACTCACCTTCATGAGATGCTGATTTATCCATTTCGTAAATGTTTTCTTTTGAACTTTGTCCCGCTCATCTGGAAAAACAAAAACAAAAACATAAAACAAGGTTGGTATGGCCCATGCACACGAAGTCCTGTGTCGTGTAGTTAACAGTAACAGAGACGTTTGGAGGATGTCCTCCTGTCTGTCCAGTTTCACTGAAACCCGTCGACTCTCAGCCCTCTGTAAGGAAGCACTACAGGCCTGTCCTCAGGCTCATCTCTCCTCAGTGCTGGGCCCCGCTGCCTGGCTGCTGCCACACCCACCAAGTACCGCCTCCAAACGGGTCGTCTCACATCACACTAAACTGAGAGAAACACGAAGCAACTCTACTATAGTCAGGAACGAGACTCGCTGTCGGCACTCTCTGTATCAACGAGAGATCGGAGTCTTAGCTAGAGCGGTAAGACAGCTGAAGACAAGAAGACACCAGCGAAAAGAAGAAATCAAATTATGGTTATTTGTAGTCAATATATTATCATATGTTAATCCTACCAACCCATGAGCGTCTGCCTTCTGATATCACCTTTGATTTCTTTCTTCAAAGACCTGAAGTTTTAGCATACAATTCTTTCACTTGTATGGTTAGAGATACTCTGAGATATTCTGTATTTTGAGGCTATTGTGAAAGGTGTTGTTTCCCTGATTCATTATCAGTCCATATGTTATTTGTATATAAGAGGATTACTTTTTTTTTTTAAGTAAACTTGTATCCAGCTACTTTGCTGAAAGTATTTATCAGCTGCAGGTGTTCCCCAGTGAAATTTTTAGGATGGCTTATGTATACTATTGCATCATCTGCAAATAAATATCCTAACAAGAGTAACTGACAGATTCAACGCAATCCCTTTAAAATTCTAACGCAGTTCTTTCTAGAGTTTTAAAAAGACAATTTAACCCAGGATAGCTAAAACAATCCTGAAAAATAAAATAAAATAGAATAGAATAAAATCTGCCAGAGGTCTCACCATTCCTGATTTCAAGTTGTACTGCAGAGCTATAGAAATTTTAAAAATGCATGGTATTGATATAAAAACAGACACACTGATCCATGGAATCAAATCGAAGAGCCAGACATAAATCCACATACGTGGACACCTGATCTTTGACAAAGAAGCCAGAAATATACACTGGGGAAAAGGCAGTATCTTCAACAAATGGCGCAGGTCAAACTGGATGTCTGCATGAATGTAAATCAATCAATACTTAACCCCAAGTGGATCAAAGACCCCAGTATAAAAGCCGACACACTGAAGCTGACAGAAGAGAAAGTAGGGAACCACTTTGAATGCATTGGCACAGGGGACAGCTTTCTGCACAGAACACTGATCAACAGTGCAGGCATTCAGATAAGCAATTAATAAATGG
Organism: Apodemus agrarius; assembly: GCA_964023405.1. Classification (NCBI taxonomy): domain Eukaryota; kingdom Metazoa; phylum Chordata; class Mammalia; order Rodentia; family Muridae; genus Apodemus; species Apodemus agrarius. The sequence continues at coordinate 10,695,865 of OZ030014.1, forward strand.
GACCTCATGAACCCGAAACCTGTGAAGGAAAGAAGAGCCAATGAAGGGGGGGGGAGGTTAATGCTAAACCCCTAAGAACTGATTCACAACATAAGTTCAGGGCTGAAACTCACTGGGTGCTGTATAACTCGTGCATTAGAAGATGCTGCCATCTTCTAATGGTAACAGCCCAAGCTGCCTGTTTTCACGATCAGCCTGGAGGAGTGCCACACAGTGGCAAGGAGATCCTCCACTGTGGGTCCCTACAGCAGGACCAGGACAACAGCTCCAAGACCCTCAGGAACAACCCTGCACTTGGGAAAAACTTAAGCCTGGAAAGACGGGAGATTTCACCACCTTCCTTCTGTATACATTATTTCAAAAGGGAGTGCACCAGATTGCACCACCTAATTTTCCAATTACAAGTCTCATGGCGACTTTCCCTCATCTTAGTCAGGGATCCTTAACACTGAGATTTATATTTAGGGCACTGTTGCTATGACAACAAGGGGCCTGCCATCATTCCTGTGTATTAGCCGGTCGTTGGCTGTGTGCTCTGCCCGGCTACTATTCTGAATCAAGTTTTATAGCATTCCTCTAGTCAAAATTATCTTATTTATAATCAATTTTAAATGAAAGCACACACCTTATGAAGTACAAAATAGCTGAAAATATACAAAAGTACCAAGTGCAAACAATAGAACCTAAGGGGGAAAAGAATCACACGGAGGGCAGTTGTCACCGCTCACGCTGTTTTCCCAGTTTCCAGTAAAGTTCAATGGAAGTTATTGGGCTCAGTGACACACAGCAAATCTCAGTGCTACACACAGGCTTATCCTAGGCACAACCATAGGCAGGCTAAAAAGTAGTCCAGACTCTAACCACATTCCTCAAGGCACCCCACAGTCTGTCAGCTCTCCCCACACCAGCCAAAGCAGGTAGCACAACTTTCCTATCCAGATTCCAGAATCTGCGCGGGGAGCCCGGGGTGACGGGTGACGGTGACGTACTAACCCATACAGCACATGAGTCCCACCAGCTGCGCGCTCCAGTCCTGACCACTTCTCACAAGCTGCCCCATCATTCTGCGGGAAGGAACCGGTGCAGAAGGGTCCCGGACTCTCCCTTAGGGAGCGTGATGTGTCAGCGAGCTGCTCACTTTCTCCACAGAGAGGAAAGCACTCGCTAGACACTCCTACTTCAGTGGAGACTCGTCCACACCCCCTTTTAAACAAACACTGGCAAGCCAGAGTACTCTGCACTGACTACTGCAAAGGAGATAACTGTCCGATTCTCTCAGGAAGGGAGCTAACAGAAGTCTCTTTAAAAGAGAGTCCTCAATCTTCCTTCTCCCTTCTTCCCTCCCTCCCTCTTTTTAATTTTTGAGAGCGAACAGGAGGCAACACAGAGGATATCAGATTTTATAGCAGAAGCAACTGAGTATTGTCTCCTAACACTGCTGGCAGGAACCCTTAGAGTCAGAAGCAGCTCCTGCTGCCTTAGCGCAAGGCGCGCTGCATACATGTGATGCAGAAAGCTCACCTTTACACACTAGACAAATGCTCCAGGGAGATCATGATGCATCACTCCATAGGTATGCTAACTTGAGTTTCAAAGCAAGTCTCTGCACTGGGTGACATGTAAACTTGAGAATTTTACAGTACAGAGCCTATGTCCACCCAGTGCGCACCTATGATTACCAGTCGGAGGCCAGCCTGCATCATGATATAACAGAGGGGAAAGAAGTCAGGGGAGGGAGGGAGGGAAAGAGCAGGGGGAGAAGGAAGGGAGGGATGGAAGGGGGGAGGGAGGGATAGAGGGGAGTGGGAGAGGGATGGAGGGGGAGAGAGGGAAGAGAGGGGAGGGAAGGGAGGGAGGAGGTAGGGCAAAACTGCCACAGCCCACAGCCTGAAGATCCTAAGTTCCATTCTAAAGTCTTTCTTCTTTGTCAAACAACAGAAGCCCTAATCTTGAAAGTCTGAAAAAACACATGAAACTCTCAATTTACTAGAGCTTCGATTCTAATATCAAGAAACGAGAACCTTGTTCAACATAAGCCGAGACCCCATCAGCCCCGATACTTACTGGACCATCCAACAGACCTTCCCAAACAAAAGGCATATGAGCCGGGCGGTGGTGGCGCACGCCTGTAATCCCAGCATTTGGGAGGCAGAGGCAGGCGGATTTCTGAGTTCGAGGCCAGCCTGTTCTACAGAGTGAGTTCTAGGACAGCCAGGGCTACACAGAGGGACCCTGTCTCAAAAAAAAAAAAAAGGTATATGAACAGTAACTCTAAAATAACCACACACACACACACACACACACACACACATATTTCAACAATAGAGAGCAGCAAATGTGGTCATGAAAAAGACACCTTCTAGACTACAGAAGCCAAAACAAGCACACACACAAAAATCAAACTTTATGCTGCCGTAAATTTATGAGAATGTTAACAGCAAATTCAGATAAATGAGTAGTCCTTACCTACTATGTTGTAGGTAAGTAAATTACAGCATCTAACAAGATACTTTGGCAGTGTATGGCACAGACTTAAATGGATATACTTTCTTTATCAGTCACTCTACTTGCAAGAACTGATAACAAAAGACTTTCACACACTGTGTAATTTTTTTTTTGCAAGGATGTTTACCATGGCCAAATATCTCAAACAGTTTAAATGTCAATCAGCAGGAGACCAGATAAATGAGTTACAGGTAGATCACGGTGTGAAACTTTTAATTTTGAAAAATCTACACATATTGACATGAAAAAGTGACCAAATGAAAAATAATCTATGTTAATAAATAATACATGGATCTATAAAATGCAGGTAAAGAATTTCATCAGAAGAATGTGGACCGAGCAGAGGAAAATGCTACTGTGCTGTCATCATCACATAATACCCGAGAGGAAAGCATCCCAAACTGCTTTATCCATCTATGCACTGGACAGTCATACACATAGGGACATGTGCCGAACACAGAAGACACAGGGAAAGGACCAAGACCAGGCACTGTGCCCACTCAGGTTTAAGGCAGAGCATGCCAGGTATGCTGGTTGAAAAGAGTAAGAGTGGGGGAGGACCACACGGAGGAAGCAGTGGAGAGGAACTGGTAACAAGGTCGCTAGAGAAAGGCTGTCCTGGCAGGGATACAGGGCTGCACAAGAGCCTCTGAAAAGAGAAACTGTAACTCAGAACATTCTCAGCTTGGGGCAACCCTGCTTGGGGGGGTGCTCCTTGTTTGAAGTTTAGTTACCACACACCAAATTACAGCATGGCTTGGCAGGCTTTTGTGAGGAATTCAGAAACAGCGCACTGGAGAATGTGCTGGGTAAGCTGACGCTGGGAGGGGGCTTAACCCTCTCTCTGCACACGCTTTGTGTCTGGTTCCTCCCTAATTGAGGCTCAGAACGCATGCTTGCCTGTCAGCACAGCTCCGGCTCCTCAGTTCTGGAAGCTGGGGCAGAGGTTTAGGTTCTGCTCTGAAGGGAATTTGCTGGTTAATACCTATTTACGACTGACGAAGAATTTAATAGGAAACTTCTGGAATCTGCTCATGGTCTACCTTCTCCTACCTGCAGACTATAAACAAATGAGCACAAAGAGAGTTTGGATTACTGTTACATTGTTTCATTTAACCAGCACACCCAATCGGTCCGCTAACCTAGTCCACGTGAAGGGCAGAGCATGTTTAGAATTCTTTGTCTGTGTTACACTAACATTAGCATCTAAAACATTAGTTTCAGCTAAAATTCAAATTAACCTAAGAGGGTAAAAACCCAGGAGCTCCACACAACAGCACACCAGGACTCTTTCAGACTGCGGTGACACACTTGGTGATCATGAAGTGCTCCACTCGGCTCGGGGGTGGGTGCATCGCTGTGAGCCAGGCTGGACGGAGACCTCTTGGCTCTGGGCTCCTGGGCAGCGGAAGCGCTACACAGCGGTACATCCCCTTGATTTCCCGGAGAACAATTTTCATCTTTCTTGATACTAAGCGTGTCAGAAGAGCCAACAGAATAAATCCTAATATATCTCAGGGGCCTTCCACTCATCCAGCAAATTGTCGTTTTTCATGAAATATATTGACGTAGAGTTCCTAATAAATCCTTTCAAACTGTGGCCTCGTCACCAGGCTGTGACAAACTTTTTGAGGCAATGGGGATTACGGACGTGAGTCATACGAAGAGTGCACACAGCCAGCCACACACTTAGTCAGCAGCCAGGGTACCCGGGTGGGATCACCAAAGGCAACTATCTGAACCACTGGAAAAAGTGATGGGTCTGGGCTTGCTCCCTAAGGACGGCCTCCCACCCAACATTTCTGATTTAAATGCAGCCTGCAGCTGGTAGACAACTGCCTGACTTACAGAATCACAGGCGTGCCCTACTGCCACAGAAGCCACACCCCAGCTCGCCCAACCCCAGGCCAGAAAAGCTCCGCCCCACCATTAGCCCGGTCCCTGCGCCCACCCGGGAACACTGAGGGAGTGCAGAGGTGCACAGACTAGGTAGCTAGTGTCCTGGGCCACGGGCTCTCTTCCCCGGCTCACTTCCTCTTAGGAAAAAAGACCTTCTCATTCATCCAGCCAGGGACTCACTCTCCCAAGGAAAGCACACCCACCTATGAGACAACAGAGCTCCGGCAGTCAGGGGACTTCCCTCTACAGCAAGCCCCTAGAGAGTGTGACCTTAGGTCAACTGTCTGCACAACAAAGTTCTAGATCATGCCTGCCTTGTCTACTTGCAGTTCTTGAAAACTAGAGGCAATCTCTAAAGGAGATATCTCTGCTCAAATACCTTTCCCAGCATTTCAAAACACCTTAGATACTTGTATCAGAGGAGTGATCTTAAACTCAAATTCTGTGACCACCCTGCTTCTCTCTGCGAGTATGGACACGTCACCGTCCAGTCCCTAAAGATTACTGACAGTTAAATGAGTTGTCTAATAAAAGACGACAGGTGTCCAATAAATGAGCTAGCAGAGCCAAGAAGACAGAATGGTCACGTGTATAAGGAAAGTCACATTTGAGGAGGTTTTGTTCATAGATCAATGTGCAAAACAAAAACAAAAAAACAAAACCACCCCCATCCCCAGATGAAGCTGAGGTAGGGCGGGCATCTCTGGTACAACTTTTGGGGGATTTGCCGTTTACAATGCCCGTGTGTTCACTAGTCACGATACTAGCCATCAGCACTTAGGCACATGGGGTTTAGAGAGAGGGAAACTGAGGCACTGAGAAGTTACCTTATTTGCTCAAGGTTAGAAAACTGATAAGCCACAAGATTCCAAACGAGGGAAGCAGCCTGGGAACCTCATCTCTTGATCCTAAGACTAGCAACTCGGGGCAGAGGCTAGCGATAATCCAAACCTCAGGGCAAGATTCGAGTAGGAAAACCGCTCATGTGGACATTAAATACAATGCTCGATGGCCACGCTCAAGATTTATTCGCTATTATTAGCTACTGGAACATGTGAAAAAAAAAACAACAAAATAAAGGAAAATAGGAAGTCAATCGAGCCATTTACAGTACAGTCACAGAAACAAATGTTTTAGAATGAAAAGGATGGAATTTTCACAAGAACTGGTTTGGTTTTGTTGTTTCCCAAACCATTTTAAGATACCTTTTGCTTCCCTGGCTTCTACTGATGTTGCCTTGAAAATCTGGGGTTTCAGGCAATTTCAGTTTGGTTGCTGAGGCCTCAGGGATGGTGGTTTATGAGCCTCATCCCAGCACTGGGTGGGAAGAGGCCACGAATTCCGATCCAGGCCAGCAGGGCCTACAAGTCTCAAAAACAGAGCCAAAGCTGGACAAAGGCACCACAAAGCGGCCCGATATCCCTAGTTAAAATGGGTGTGCAACAGTCTCTACTGAAATGAAACTTGCAAAATAATTTTTTAAATAAAGTAGTCCTTAAAAGTTCCCTTTGGGTGGGAGGTGAGACTTGGGGGGGGGGGTCTGACTTAGCACAAGTCTCTTCCAAAGGAAAGTGGAGTGTGACATCACACAACTTTAAGACTCAGGTAGTATCTGACAGCTGATGTGAAACTCATCTCAGAGCTTCCAAAGCATCAAAGCTCAGTCTGTAGTTTCATACAAAAATCTCTATATTAAAAATGGCTCACACTAATTGTATGGAAGTTTGGGGTTTATAGTGTTATGGGAGGTTGGGATCAAACAGTTTTGTGGATGTATGGATTTAGATGTTTGTGTAGGTGCACGACTACACACACACACACACACACACACACACGCGTGTGTGCGTGTGTGTGTGTGTGTGTGTGTGTGTGTGTGTGTATACATCCATGTGGAGGCCACAGGTCAATTTTAGTTATTTTTCTTTTTCTTTGATCATTTTCCACCTTACTTTTCTGGTACAGGATCTCTCTCTGCACGAGGAGCTTATCAATTCTGCTACACTGGCTAACAAGCTCCAGGGGCCTTCCTGCCTTGATCTCCCCAGAGCCGGAGCCGCACACACATGCTTACCTCAGCCAGGCTGCTCTGTTCTTTATAATGTGGGCGCCGAGGGCTGCTGTCCTCACAGTACCATGTCTCCAACCCCTCATCATTTCTCTTTCAAACAGGCCGCTCGTTCCACAGACACATTCTAAGAACTAAGTGCTAAGCACTGGCTCTGTCGAGAATAAATCACACGTCTCGCTCAGTCCAATAGGGGGAAGATCCAGAAGCCATAATTTGCCTGACTGAGTAGCATGTGTATAGGGGATCTGAAAAGAAATAATGAATGCTACGTGCCTCAGAGACAGCTGAGCATATGGTGGTATTCCCTCCCAATACCATCTGATGGAGTTGAGTGCATTCCTGTAACCTAGGTAATGCCAACATCAGCACCCCCTTCGAGGGCTTCAGCTAGCTCAGAGTACTCTACCCATCCCAGGAAGAAGCATCAATAAGAATTCCCCCATATCTCATTTTGCATTAAGTTTACCAACTCCCTCTAGAGAGAGGTTTTAGGAGACAAAAAAGAAAGAGCGCAATTATGGAAATGGGAAAGCCAGAACACGGTGCCAGGCATGCACACGGGTGCCAGGCATGCACACGGGTGCCAGGTATGCACACGGGTGCCAGGCATGCACACGGGTGCCAGGCATGCACTTGGTCACAACTGCTCCTAATGGAAAAAACACGTCCTGATTCACTCGGTCACTGCTGAGGAAACAGTTAACTCCAACAGAAAGAGGAGCCTGCTTGGCCTAGCACTAGGACAGGATAGAAACTATGCATTCAACAGTGGCTGGCACTACTCCCCGATCTGTGCCCGAAACAAGGACAAGTAAAATGAAGCTCTTAAAAAATAAAGACATCCAACAGAAGAAGCAGGCAACATCGGCAAAGCTGACTCTCCTAAAATGCTCCCTAACTTGCTTTTTATAGCGCCCCTGCCAAGAGCAATTGATCAGAGCATGGACTATGTCCACCATTACTGCTTCTTCTCAAATGATATTCTATAAACAATTATTAACTATGCATATATAGTTCATACACACACACATCACACGTGTGTGTGCGTGTGTGTGTGTGTGTGTGTGTGTGTATGAAATCTGATCTGGCTTAATTGCAATACTAAAATATACCGCCTCAAAGGCCTAAAAGCTATGACCACCTCTATAAAAAAAGAACATCTGCTGGATTTTAATTCAAACAAATTAGTTTTCATTTAAAAGATCCACTGAGCCATGACTATGTGCGTGTGATCAGAGAAATGATTTCATAGTTCTAAGATAAATTTCCCAAATATAAGGGTTCTGCTTAAAACTAGCTATGGGTAAAGCATTTTGATGAACACTTAAGATCTTTCTCTCATAAGCCTTGAATAATTACAGCTATTTGTGACTTACTCAGAAGAGAAGTACTTTCCAGAACCAGAAAAGGGTAAGACAGAAAATAAGTCTGAGGTAAAAATGGTTGAGCAGCCCTTTCCGTCTTGTTAGGTTACAGTGGCCAAGTCTCTTCACATCCAACGGGGAACACAGAACAGAGCATAAGGCAGAAGCCTGAAAGGCACATTCAGGGGAGAGGGAACATGACTTCACACCTCAACAATGAGCACGGCAGGGGGTGGGAAGTCAGCTGGTGCAATTTCACCCCAGAATCACCCACCTCCGACCCCCAGACTCTTTTGACCTTTAAAGAGGAGGAAAATTCGGGCTTGTAATTGAGTGCAATTCATTCATCGCCTGGTAGGCAGTGAGCTTGAGCACAGGTCTGTGGAATCGCCTGGTCCGTTTCTTGCTAAGTTCCACCCGAGAGGCAGACTGCACGCATAGAGAGCTAAAGTCTTCTGGCTGGCCTCCAAGCTCACGCAGGGGTGTTCTGAACTGCACGCGCACACTGCTGTTTACTTTTAGCATAACTATTTATCCACACGAAAAGGAAATCATAGACATGTCACAGAAGATGGGAGTTGCTATTTATGGTTTCAAAAACAGAATTACTCAGCAAGACTGCACAGCTCTGCTGTGGGAGAATTTCCCAGAATGCTTCGTTCCTGCCTCCACTCCCTGCCCTATTAAGGGGCCCTCAATGAAACCCTCATCTAGGTCTGAAAACGCATCCTTTCCTGACAGAAGAGCCAAAGTGCTCAAAGAGAGAAGCAAGAGGCCGGAAGAAGTTCAAGGCGTACTGAAAGGACCAGGCATACCGAGTTAACGGCAGAAGAGGGCACTTAACTCCGTTTCCTATTGGGCACCCTGGGAAAGTGACATGCCCTCTGTCCTGCCTGCTGCAGGCTAAACGCAGCGTTGCCTATGAGTCTGGCAGCGGCGTCTGACAGATGTGTCATCACCACAGGAAATGTGTTCCAGAGCAAGCAGGGGCCCAGGTGCAGGTCTCCTGGCTGGAGTATAAAGGAAGCTCCCAGTCCGAGCTGAGGTAAAGTACTCGCAGGATGGGTCTGCACTGGTTCATTTTCTTGCTGTGACTGCACTGTGGACAAGAGGCAACCCAAGAGAAGGACTCACGCTGGCCCCACCCATTTTAGGTGTAACCGTGATACTGGGTAAGGCGTGCTGGCAGGAGCAGTTCTTCCCTGTGGAGTCCAGAATGTGGGGCAGCCCCAACTCTCATGTGGACAGACGTGAAGCAGAACCAGACTATTTGCTATATGAAGGACAACCCCAACAACCTACTCCTCCAACTAGGCCTGGTCCCTAGGTTCCATTATCTTGCAAAAACAGTGTTAGCAGAGGGGGACTGAGTATTCAAATTCTCAGGCAGGGAAGACCTCATACCCAAGCCATCCCTGCTCCAAACTCCCTGTGGGCTTGAAAATCAGTGAACCACAGGGAACCTGGCATCCAGGCAGAAATGAGGTAAAAGTCACCCTAGGCTGCTACTGAAAGGCAAGATGGGACAAGACCACAGGAGGCTGAAGAACCTTGCTTTCATCAGAAAGACATAACCACAGAAGCCATACTCCTTCCCCAGAAACCTGGAGAAAGAGGAGGCCAGCAAGAGGAACCACACTTTTCCAGCCGAGAGCCCTAGGACCATAACGAACCATACCCTCCTTTTAAAAAGATTCGATTTTAGTAAATTTTCTCTGCTAATCAGAGGTTGGGACTCATCAAGAAAAGGAGCCGGGCGGTGGTGGCACACGCCTTTAATCCCAGCACTTGGGAGGCAGAGGCGGGCGGATTTCTGAGTTCGAGCCTGGTCTACAGAGTGAGTTCCAGGACAGCCAGGAAAACCCTGTCTCGTAAAACCAAAAAAAAAAAAGAAAAGAAAAGAAAAGAAAAAAAAAGAAGGAAAAGAAAAGAAAAGAAAGAAAGCCAAAGGAAACATTCCTGTACATTTCAAAGTCTGTCAACTAAATCTTTCAGTGAACAGAAGAAACCTGGTGCAAAGACTAGAGTCACGGTCATTTATCAAGACACCAAAGCTCTATTGAATGCAGTATGGTTCAAATCATGCACGACAGCACAGACTCCAGCTCTTCCAGGAAGGCAACATCTCAGTTCTAAACTGAGGGGCGAAAGAGATCTAAAATCACTTAGAGGCATCTTGGCTCACATACCTAGTAGTTACTTTATTAATAGGAATATTGGGAGCAGCCCACGGAGCACTAACATGCTTCTCTGTGTGTACTGACGTCCCTATACAATGGACAGCAGCTGGTGAGACCTCAGGCACAGGTCCCAGTACAAGGAGATTCACAGCTTTCCCTGATCCGAGCATGGCAGGGGTATGATGCCAGTAACCCCTGTTCCACTGGGGACAGTGGTGGAAGTTGTTACGGTTTGCATATGCTTGGCCCAGGGAGGGGCACTATTAGGAGGTGTGGCCTTGTTGGAGTAGGTGTGGCCCTGTTGTAGTGGATGTGTCACTGTGGGTGTGGGCTTTAATACCCTAGTCCTAGCAGCCTTCAGATGAAGATGTAGAACCGCTCAGCTCCTCCTGCGCGATGCCTGCCTGGATGCTGCCATGCTCCTGCCTTGATGATAATGGAACCTGTAAGCCAGCCCCAGTTAAATGTTGTCCTTTATAAGACTTGCCATGTTCATGGTGTCGGCTCACAGCAGTAACGTCCTAGCTAAGACAGAGTGCTCATGAGATTCAAGGGACAGACAGTAAAGTTCTGTGACCACATACGCCTGGTAAGCGCCAAGTCTCGGTGTGAGCATTGTGCCAGCCATGTGGTCAGTGTGGGCAACGAGCCAGCCTGCCCTCCTCATCTCTTACTGTGGGTTTTTATAGGAAACTCTTATCTATATAACTCCAATATACAAATCATCTCCAAAGATAAGTCATCAAGCAAAATAATAGCAGAAAATGTTCATCCCAAGAAATTAATCTTATAATAAGAATGTCTCTGTGGTCACAGTTATTATTATATTAGAAGCCACTGGCATATTTCCTCCATTCAAAATTATTAATGAATATCAGGAGTGCCAACTGTAATATAATCACTTTGCTACTCATATACAGGCTATAGATTCCCACCTCCTGGCTTGGTACACCTAAGGGATTTCTGACTGGAAGTAATAAAAACGCTGCCATGTCCAAAAGGAGAGAAAAAAGCGTAGTACAAAACCCAGCATTCCAGATGTGCCGAATAAATCTAAGTGACGATGCCTAGAGTTGCTATGTCACAGAATCCCCACAGACAGAGCACTGCAAGTTCTCACCACTGACTCTCAACTCAGCGAAGTGAAGGACCTAACGCGCCCACGGCATATCTCAGGACTCGCCACACACTGGACACAGCATTATCCTTTTTATTTCCTAACTACTGCACAGTCCGTTTCTACCTCCTCACCCCTTCTCACAACAAAACACGAAATACCCTCAGTTCCTCCGTGCCTGAGGCAAAGCCGTAGAAATTAAAGCCCAAGAGCACACAAAGTTAACGGGAAATCATATTAAGTATCTTTGAACACATTCAAAACCTGGAATCTATTCTGTGTACAAGGCAGGGAAAGGGGGGGGGGGGCTTTGCAAACATAGAAAGCCCAAATTCAAGTTCTAGAACTAACCAGCTGTGTAAGCTGAGAGAAATTACCCTTCCTCGGCCTGGGGTCACAGTGGACTCAGGAGGCAGGGAACACGACGAGGATTAACGTGGGGCATACGCTTCCCGTCTGATCCTCCTGCAGACCGCCCCAAGCATCTACAAATCCCCAGCCTCACCGCCTAAAGGCTCTGCAAGACGATACTGGAATCCTAACGAAGCGATTCCAGGGACCGTTCACTTAGTAAGAAGCACGCGTTTCCTCTCATTAGACCATCCTGAGAGCACTCAAGGGCGTGGAAAGCATCCTCGAGAGTAAGAGCTGTCTCATCATCTTCCAAATCACAGGACATGGCACTATACCACACAGGCTGACCTACAGGCTGGTGTGGCCTGTGTTTTCTACAGGAGTACTGTGACTGAGTGTGGTGACAGAAATGAAGAATCTCCCTTACATGTTTGTGTTTGAACACTCAGCTCCCAGCAGGTGGTGCTGTTTGGGGGGGGAGGCTATGGAGCCTTAAAGAGGTGGAGCTTTGTCCCCAGCCCTCATTGGGGGTCCTGTCTAACTACTGGAGGTGGCCTCGTTAGGTTCTATCTCCCCACAGTCAAAATTCTTGACTCAGAATTATTCCTGTCTAAAAGAACTGCAGGGACAAAAATGGAAAAGAGATCAAAGGAAAGGCCATGCAGTGACAGGTCCCACTTGAGATCCATCATCCCATGAGTGGGCACCAAACCCTGACATGATTACTGTGTTGTACTTTTAGACAGGAGCCTAGCATGGCTGTCCTCTGAGAGGCTCTGCCAGCAGCTGGCTGAGACAGACACAGACACAGACACAGACACAGACACAGACACAGACACGGACACAGACACAGCCAACCATTGGACTGAGGTTGGGGACCCCTGTGGAAGAGGTAGGGGAAGGAGGGAAGGGGCTGAAGGGGATGGCAACCCTATAGGAAGAACAACAGAGTCAACTAACCCAGACTCTGGGAGCTCCCAGGGACTAAGCCACCTCCCAAAACGCATACAGGGGCTGGTTTGTTGCCCCCAGCACATATGTAACAGAGGACTGCCTGGTCTGGCCTCAATGGGAGAGGATGTACCTAATCCTGTAGAGACGTGATGCTCCAGGGAATGGGAGTGGGGGGAGGGATGAAGGGGGTACCCTCTCAGAGGCAAGGGGGAGGGGGAGGGAGTGAAAAATTCTTGGGGGGAGGCCTGGGAACGGAACCAACATTTGAAATGTGAATAAATAAATTGTGTGTGTGTGTGTGTGTGTGTGTGTGTGTGTGTTGTGGACGGGCCTGGTGCTGTTCTTGGTGAATCAATCCCCTAAAGAATAAAGGAGCCAATCACTGGGCAAGTAGGCGGGACTTCCGGGTTGGAAGGAGAAGAGAGGAAGCAGGAAAGAGTGAGTTCCTTTTGGAACCAGGACAGCAGAGGGCTAAGATGTAGCTGCTAGAGTTTCCTGGCATCATGGCAGATCCAAGGATCTGGCCCCGGAGGGATCAGATTTTAATAAGGTGTACAAGATTGGGTTTTAGTTGTGTCTTAGTCAGGGTTTCTATTCCTGCACAAACATCATGACCAAGAAGCAAGTTGGGGAGGAAAGGGTTTATTGAGCTTACACTTCCACACAGCTGTTCATCACCAAAGGAAGTCAGGACTGGAACTCAAGCAGGTCAGAAGCAGGAGCTGATGCAGAGGCCATGGAGGGATGTTCCTTACTGGCTTGCTTCCCCTGGCTTGCTCAGCCTGCTCTCTTATAGAACCCAAGAATACCAGCCCAGAGATGGCACCGCCCACAAGGGGCCCTCCTTCACTTGATCACTAATTGAGAAAATGCCCCACAGCTGGATCTCATAGAGGCACTTCCCCAAGTGAAGCTCCTTTTCCTATGATAACTCCAGCCTGTGTCAAGTTGACACACCAAACTAGCCAGTACAAGTTGCTGCACCAGAGATTGAGTTACCACTGTTTCTGAACTAAATTTATGTTGCATTGCCCTTCATGCAGTGGCTTGTCTGGGTTCAAGAGAGAGAGGTACAGCAGCAGCAAAGCGTGGGTTTGCCAGATGTGCACCACAAAGGCTATGGGGGCACAGGGTTGGCGTGGTAGTGACCTGCCACTGGGAACCTAGCGAGCAGGGTGGAGACGCTTTTTGGGAGCTCCGGGTCGGTGAATCTCCACGAGATAAAAAGGTCGTCCATTGCTTGCCAGTGCATGGCCAGCCAGGCCACCGGGGCAGAGAGTTAGAGGCACAAGCGCAGGAACATTATTGTGGTTCTATTTTCTGTAATACACACACACACACACACACACACACACACACACACATTTATATATATAAAGAAGTGAAGCTTTGTTGTAAGTCACCGGGAACAACCTCTGGGGGCTTACAACCTTGCTCTACTTCCTGTCTCCTCTCTGTGTGCCCTGTGTGTGCGTGCAAAAACAAAAAAGTGATGAGTGAGCCAGCTTCTCGATCCTGCTGCCGTGCTGCGTCTTCCCCGCCATGAGGGACTCTCCCTCTAGACCAGTAGGTCAAGCGAACTCTTCCTTCTGTTACAGGATTTTACCACAGCAGCAGGGAAACAAGGCAGGTGGGGCAGAAGGGGCTGACAGCGCTGCCCTTCTAACAGGGCTGTGGCTTCACGGAGGGTGCCACCTGCACACAGCAGAGGACTACAGGCTGTTACTGTGCTCTAACAGATTCCCACCCTCCAAGGAGTAGATGTCTGCAGGGTAGACCTCTACACCGGGAGCAGCTTAGCAGAGGTCTCAACATTACTCTTTGGGGAAACTTCTTATTCTGGGATAGCTCTAATTAAAAATAAAAATTGAAATGCATAACATGTACCACTGAGCCTCAGTAATCATCAACCCACAATCTCTACCCCTCTTCCTCTTTCCCACCGTAAATTGTTCGAAAGCCAACCACAGATAGCTTAAGGCGTCGAAGCAAAAACTGGCCAGTTTTCCCCCAGTAGCCTACTTCATCTTGCCCTTTCTGTTTCTGAATCCCAGCGAGGTCAAATACCTCAAAGTTAACTGGCAGGCTGCTTTAGTCTCTTTCAAGCTACAAGCGCTCTTCCTCTCCGCCCCTTCATTAACTCCTGTTGTCATCTGTTTGCTGAAGTCTTTGGATCATTGGTCCCATGGTCTCCGGTCTAAATTCTGGCGACTACACACTGCTCTTTGAACTTACCATGTCTGCCCTTCCGCCGGCCCTGCGCGAGCTAATCAGACCTTAACTGTTTGCCACAGGCAGTCTCCTGGCTCACAGGGGAAAGTGATTTATACAAATACATACGATAGACAGATGGTGGATGGCGGACAGAAGACAGACGGGTCAATAGATAATTTTATGAAGACATCTCACCCTCCAAGACACTGACATTTTTGGGGACCTCACAGCAAAGTTAATAATATGCTCTGAGATCACTTAAGGCTTAGCTTGCTGTCCTAATGAATACTTTTAAGTTTAACCTGCCTTTAAGAGAACAAAGAAACCAACCTCTCTTGCATAGCTTGCCATGAAATCAGCTTTTATAATCTAAGCTAATGCCAGGTTAACGCAAAATCGTATGTATTCCTGACCTGGGTGTGTGTGTGTGTGTGTGTGTGTGTGTGTGTGTGTGTGCTGACAGCAGCTAACAGCTTGGGAGCAACCTTATACAACAAAGATTTGCCATAAATGTTGAAAACAACATTCAGAGATTGCTTAATAAGGGATGTTCTACTGTGCTGCTTTTCTGGATGCTTCAGGGCCAGTTGGGCTCAGGAAAAAAAAAAAATGTCTTTCCTTGTAAGTCTGCTAAGGATTGCTATAATGAATTCCTCACTCCCTTCCCACGCCACCCTTTCTGGACTGTTCAAACAGAGCACAGCCTTTTGTTAGAGACAGACAGAGACAGACACCAGACAGCATGCAGACGGGCACAGGCACACACAACCCGCAGACGAGAGGCAGTCCAGTAAACACAAGCTACAGACAAAGATACAGAGCGGTGACGAATGTATTCTCGCCCCTTAATGCATTTATCGATGCAAGCTAACGAAGCTTACTGTTGACAGAAAAGAAGCCAGGCAGTGCAGCTCACAGGCACTAGCCCACCAACCTGAGGAGCTGAGTGTGAGAAGTCGCAGTAGGAGGTTTTCCCGGTTCTGGTGAATATTAAAACCTGCTGTACAACTTCTGAAATCCCAGGTGCCTGGAGTTCCTTTGGACAGCTAAGCCCAAGGGTTAATCAGTCTTCACAAGCTGACCACTCAGGTCACGACCGCACGTCACGATTGCTTTTGAATGATCGTGAACAGAAACTTGCCTGTCTGGCCTTTGCTTTTGGCCAAATCCTCTTACACTGCTTGCTGGCCTTCCCCAAGCTCAGAGAACAACACAGCAAAGGTGAGTTTCATGGGCAGCTCTCCAGATCCCAGATCCCAGATCCCAGATCCCAGATCCCAGCAGGGGCTGGCCCCCAGCCCTTGAACACAGTCTGTGGGGGCTGCAGGCCTGGAGACTGTATGCGTTTCTGCCACTCTGTTGACTATAAACCTCTTTAAAACTAAAACTCCTGGGCTGGAGAGATGGCTCAGTGGTTAGAGCACTGACTGCTCTTCCAGAGGTCCTGAGTTCAATTCCCAGCAACCATATGGTGGCTCACAGCCATCCGTAATGGGATCTGATGCCCTCTTCTGGTGTGTCTGAAGAGAGCAATGGTGTACTCATATACATAAAATAAATAAATAAATCTTTTAAAAAAAAAAACTAAAACTAAAACTCCTTCCTCCACCCCTCTCAATTTTTAATTAATTAATTAATTAGCTTATTTATTTATTTTGGTTCCTAGCTGCTGTGTGATTACACAAGGCTCTCCCCTGACCTTGTTCTCACTATATACTTTCTAAGGTTAGGGGCTTTTTAATGTGAGGCTTCTCTGTCCTATGAGTTCTACTGAATTCATTCAATACAACAATGAGCCTATATTTTAACAGCTACTCTATATGGAACCATGAACGACACACAGACCTGGAAGGTGGGGGCTTCTAATATTTATTTCGGGGACTCGCTGTTCATAGTGAGGTTACATATTCCAAATTCCACTACATACTGCAAAACGTTAACACAGAAATTCAGGTTCCATATTACAGAAATCCGGGCTCCATATTACAGAAATCCAGGCTCCATATTACAGAAATCCGGGCTCCACATTACAGAAATCCAGGCTCCATATTACAGAAATCCGGGCTCCATATTACAGAAATCCGGGCTCCATATTACAGAAATCCGGGCTCCATATTACAGAAATCCGGGCTCCATATTACAGAAATCCAGGCTCCATACTGTGTGGAAGATACAGTGACTGGGATCAAAGTGCTTCTGTCTGCCCTGATCCATCCCAACATTTCCTAGGTATTTCTTTCCTTTCATGAATTAATCAAGGCGGGGTGAGAGCGAATAGGAGGGGCGGGAGGCATGCACATCTGACTGAAGGGGAGAGGGAGAAAGCTCAGTTTCTGTGGACAAACGGCCACTCACGTCAAGGAATGGTGGTCCAGCCTCACAAGGAACTCGCCGTATCACCTACATTTTCTACAGCTGAGTAAATGTGCTGAAGAGACAGTGCCTGGTTGTTACCCAAGGCTTCAGAAAGGTTTTTGTTAGCCAGCTTGGAAGAGTTCCCGCTAATAAAACTGAAAAGAGACTAATGTACAGCTCAGCATAGCAGTAATTATAGTCCAGTTATTACTACAGAATAAGAATTAAGTTTCCCATGGCGGGGGGGGGGATCTACATGTCCCTGAGCACCCCCTTTTATAGGCAAAACCTGTAGACAGACAGAACACACACACACACACACACACACACACACACACACACACACACCCCTTTAAGGACTGTCTGTCTGCCTGCTGGGAGATGTCTTCCTCCTGCAGAGGCCTCAGTCAGTTACACTACCCAGTGCTCCTATGCTCCCAAGTGGCTGCAGGGAAAACTGCAAGTCATCACCAGCCCTGCCAGAGCACCTCCTCCAAGAGGAGGCCAAACCTTCGACACAAATACCATTCGTTCGTTTGTTTGACAGGTGCCCTTTGCATCCACTTCCTTTCCTCACTTTCAGCATTCTGGGAATTCGGGTCCCCATCCCACGCTGCTGGACTCCTCGGACGTGCATTACGCTGGCAAACTGTCATGTGCTGTTTAAGCTTGCTAAAAGTGAACCTGGGAGTAAGGAGGCCCTCGTGTCCTCCAAAATCCCTGTTAGAAACCTGTAACCAGCTAAAATGTAACCATTCATAATCCCTTGTTATAACCCCAATGTTATAATCCCTTAATGTAACAGCGCAGCAGTCGGAACAGGAAGCAGGAAGATCATCTGCTGGAGTTCTTTCCGTAGGCAATCTGGCTGGCTGCAACTTCCCCAGTGAGTTCACTGATGGATGACTCCAAGTGCCCAGGCTGACGTTATCTCTCTGCAGCTATTTGCTCTTACTGGGACACTCACTGGAAGGCCCGCCCTGCGCTCAACCTGGAGCTCCAGATGACTGCCCCAGGGGGGCTTCCCAGTGGAATCTCTGGCTGGATGTTTTGAGTGCTTGATTTGGCAGTGTTTTGCAGTCAGCTACCCCCGTCTGTTCTTTTACTTACGTAATAAACTCTCATTCAGGACCATTGCTATTGCAGATCATTCTCCAGACTAAGCAAAACAACTTCCTATGTTCCCATGGCAACAGCAGCCTGAACTCCCAGGCTGCAGGGTCAGTTCTCAGCCGAGGAGTCCAGCAAATAGACTGCACTCAGAACAACTAACAGCAATGGCTCTGTTTTATTATTTTATCTTTGCATTCCCAGCAACGACCATGCACCTAGCAGAGAGAGGACATGCAGAGGTCTCTGAGGAAAGGGAGAAGAGAGATAAAAGGAAGGACATCAGGGAGAAGGCCTGAAAAAGAGAAAAGAAAAAACAAAACCAAAAAACACTAAATTCATAATCAGAACACTGGAATACAACCATCTATATACCTAAGTGGCTACATCAGCAGAGGACTTCAGAAGGCCCACTTCCTGCTGTAAGAGAAAGGCAAAGGCTTCTCTTTGTAAGCATCCAACTGCTCACTGGACCATCTGTCATGCTCACAATGCTCTGACTAGACTTACATCAACTTGACATAAGCCAAAGAGGCAGGGTCCAGACTTAGCTGACTTTCTCCTGAGAGGAAGGAACTTGGCTTTAAAAAAAAAAAAAATGCATCTATAAGGTTGGGCTAGCCTGTAGAACCTTTTCTTAATTAGTGATTGATGTGGGAGAGCCCAGCCCATTGTGGGTGCTGCCATCCCTGGGCTGGGGGGTCCTGGGCTCTGTAAGCAAGCAGGATGCGCATGCCATTCATCGGTCAACAAGCCAGTCAGCAACACCCTCCGTGGTCCCTGCCTCAGTTCCTGCCTCCAGGTTCCTGTGCTGTTTGAGTTCCTGCCCTGACTTCCTTTGGGGATAGACTACAATGTGAAAGTGTAAGCCACAAACACTCCTCGAGCCCCGACCTCCTGTGTAGCCTGACTGGCACCACCACACCCAGCTCCCACAGGCTCCACGCTTCAGAGCAGGTCAGAGTTCCCACACATGTGGGCTTTAAAAGCTCGTCATCACAACTCGCCAGTGCTTTCAAACCACACTGGAGAAGATAAAAAAGTCAAGACAGGAGAAAGCTAAGTCTGGACCCTACCTTCAACAGGAAGACACCAGAACAAGTACTATACAGGTCATCATAAAGATAAAAGTATGTGCAACCTATGGACTGTAAGTCAGACACTTCCCAGGATAGCTATGGACATGCAGATGAGAAATTAAAACACTGGACAACCCTGTAAGAGGAAAAAAAAAATACCCAGGTTGGGTGTAAAAACATGTTCAGTCTGAATCCTGAGGCCGACATAATAAATGCCAGGCAGAAGTCAGGCTATGACTCCCACCTATCGTGTATCCCAAGCCGTTTAGTTTGTCTTTCATCAGTCAGACATGGAAGGACTTTCTATGTGACTGACACAGTCCAGACTCTGTGGGAAAACTCCAATACCCATAACGAGTAAGCACAAACATGCATTTTTAAAACCTGCTAAGAAGCCGAGACCTTTAATCCCAGCACTCAGGAAGCAGAGGCAGATGAACCTCTGAATTTGAGGCTAACCTGGTCTACAGAGTGAGTTCCAGAACAGCCAGGGCTACACAGAGAAACCCTGTCTCTTATCAGTGTTAAGAGTTACCAGAGACAATCAAAGAAAAAGGTCATTTCAAGATGTCATCGGGCTCTGAGGCAGCAGGGAGGTCCAGCCGGGTGAACTGACCCTTCAACAGCTTTCCAGAAGCATACTTATTATTATGGAAAAGATTTTTGGGTAAAACAAGTTCCTCATTTCAAAGCCCCTGATCTAATCTATAGGTCTACTGAAGGAAGACATCACAGCCCTGCAACTTAGCACTTACTGTCCCTGTCTGCAGCTCTCAGTAATGCAAGGCATTCCTGGTGTGGCAGGACCACCCTGTGGCCAAAGTCATGCAAAGGCTCTAAAGCTCCTTCAGAAAAACAATCCACAGATGGGGGGGGGGGGACAATTGCTGCTCCCTACAACTATTTCTTCAAGGTCAGAGGTCTTCCAGAAAATGACTCTTCCTTCTATTGTTTCTGATAGGTGCCCCAACAGATACACCATTTCTACTAGAATTACGCTACAGTCTGGAAATTCCAAAAAACAAAGACGAGAACAGACGGTAAGAGCAGGTGCTGGCGCTGTGGCCTGATGGTGAGGCTCGCCTAGCCTGTGTCAGACGGAAGCTCACCCGCCATCATGACTGATAGCAGTACAGGCTTGTCTTGTTTTGACTTGGTTGGTTTCTTAAAGATATTGAGTAAAGAAATCTATTAATATCACATACAAAGCTTTAGCTTGCCAATACATAAATTATCTTTTCCAAAGCATTATCCTGGCTTGGATTAAATTCTGACACCATCTTATAAGGTATTAGGTTTAAAGATTAAGTAACATGTAAAACATTAACACCCTGCATCCTTTAGTACAATTCACCCCCCAACAGTTGCCAACACTTTCATGAAGCTATCTTTTCTTTCATTTTGGAGGTTGGGCCAGGGGCTGAGACAAGGTCTCATTTTACAGCCAGATTTGGCCCCAATTCACAATACCCCCCACACACACACCTCAGTTTCTCTAGTGCGAGCATAAAAAAACTACACTCTTTGAGACTCCAGCTGTGGGGTCCTATGGAAAAGACAAGAACACAAAGGAAGCAGCTAAGACCAGTCAAGTGTTTGCCAAGAGGAAGACGGAAGAGCAAGTCAGTCCCTCTCTCTAGAAGAGCCTCCGGGTATTAGTAAAACTCTTCTCACTTATTCTGTGATGGGGGAAAGGAGCAGTACATCTACCAAACTCTGAACAGTACGATAGCCTAATATAAACTATGAATTCCCGTAATAATAATAATGCATCCATATCAGTTCTTAGTTGTGAACAAGGTTCTGTACCAATTAAAGATGTTAATAAAAAACGCGCATCTATGGGGAAGCGCCTATTACAAAAGAATTTTTTAACTTGCCACCCAATTGTACTGTGAACTAAAAACTGTGTGGGAAGCATGCTAATTACACAGCAATATCCTGCCCTCAAAAGACATCTACTCCCATCCCTCTGTACAGCGAATGAGATTTTTAATTAAAACAATTATTTAGCAGAAAAGCTCATATACTTAATTAACTACCCGTAACACAACTACTTCCAAATGTAACATAAAAGATAGCAACAAGAGACAAGGTAATAAAAGCCGCCCGTAAGAACACCCAAAACTCTGGCTGCTAAGGTTCATGCCAGGGTCCTGCTAACTTCCCTAGTTGAGCTCGATTTCACATTCACACTGCATATGAGTCTGCGCTTACGACACCTGCAGCCTGATGACCTCACGGTCGCCTGGGCTGCACATAACAGACCTGAACTACATTAGGAACCGATTGCCCAGAGGCCATCAACTTGAAAAGGAAATTGAAGTACAGAAAAGTTAAATCATAAAATGCCTCACAGAAACTATGGCACAGCTAGGAGTCTAACAGTTAATTTTTTCATGACATACAATGTCATTTTGTTTTGTTTCCAAGATTTTTTTTTTTTTTTTTTTTTTTTTTTTGGTTTTCCGAGACAGGGTTTCTCTGTGTAGTCCTGGCTGTCCTGGAACTCACTCTGTAGACCAGGCTGTCCTCAAACTCAGAAATCCACCTGCCTCTGCCTCCCAAGTGCTGGGATTACAGGCATGTGCCACCACCGCCAGGCCCAAGATTTATTTTTTTTATTTTTACTTATGTGTTATTTGTCTGTGAAGGTATGCCATGCTTGCGCATGCCTGCACAGGCGGGGGGTGGGGGATGAAGGGGTAGGGGGGTGGGGGGTGAGGGGGTGGGGGTGGGTGAGACCTCCCTGCAGGTGGTTGTGAAGCTCCTGATATGGGTGCTAGGAACCAAACTCAGTCCAAAGGAAGTAGCAAGTGCACTTTGCCACTGAGTCACCTGACCAGGTCTGATGCAATGTTTGTACAGATTTCTATCTCCAAGGCGTCAAGGGCAGAGGTCAACAAATACAACAAAGTAGCTGTCCCAGACAGCTGTAACTGTCTGGGACACAGCGCAGAGTCATCTGGGATCACACAGGCATGTGGAAGCATCTATGGAGAAGGGTTCTGATTGTGAACTGATGTAAGGGGCCGAGTCCAGCATGGAACGGCGCACGGGTCCCTGGGCGGATGCTCCTCACTGTATAAGGAAGCCAATGGCACATGATCCCAAGAGAGCAGTGCGCAGTGCACAGTGCGCAGTGTGGCGAGCCGCGATCCTGCCATGGCTAGAGCTTCTAGTCCCTGCCTGCCTCCCCTCGGTGGCGGGGAATAAACACTGAATATACACTGAATAAGCCCATTCCTCCCCTAAGATGCCTTTGGTCAAAATGTTTTCTCACAGCAATGAAAGCAAACTAGAAGAGCAGAAACCAGCTCAACGTAACCAGAAAGGAAAACCCTACCTCTTTTTAAACCACTTAATAAGTTAGGAGTCAGAGCACAAGGCTTCCTATTCTATTCAATGCAAAAACTAGTTATAAGATTACCTCTTCTGGTCAATCCAAACACAGCCTTAGGGCCCCCACACCCCAAAGGCATACACCTTCTAAAGAGCAAACTTCTTATGGCTTTTAGAGGCAGGTTTCTCTGTTTTCCCTGGAACTCCCCCAGTAGACGAACTGGCCTCGAATTTGGAGATCCTCCTGCCTCTGCCTCCTGAGTGCTGGCAATGGGAAACCTCCCCATCATAATTCCTATCTTCTAGATAACAGTCTCTTTGAAGAGAAAAATTGCAATGTGAACACTATCTAAAGAAACCAGGGTCACTTTAAAAGCTCACAAGCTCTTCGATGTGGGGAGGAGGGAAGCTGACCTAGACTAAAGCTACAGCTGTCTGCAAGGAGCTAGACTAAAGCTAACCCCTGCACTACCACTGTCTACGAGGGGCAGCTGCTCCGCCCACATCTGGATCGAAGTGATGTGATGTCATTCGAGGGGAGATCATAATTCCTGTGTTGGATGCGCAGTATTAAGATCATGCCGTAAGGCTATTGCTTCCAACATGACTGAAGGGACATAAATCACTGCCAAGGACAGGTAAAGTCCTGGGTCAAAATACACAGGCCGCCGTAATTCTATTACATGGCTGCATCAAGAATGCTGGTGCTGTGCCTTTAATACACTCTGGGTATTACTACTCCAGAAAGAGGAACAAATGTACGCCAGTGTTATTAATAAGACGAGCCCCCAAGAGCCACCGTGATGTCAGGAGAAGGGAGCACCCCTACATGAGGACATGGGCTATTCCAGGCGTGAGGGCTGAGAAGGGCAGGAGTGCTGGCATGTCGAAAACTCAACTTTGAAAATGTGCATATTTTTAGCCTAGTTTTAGGCAGACTTCTGTTATGTAAGTGCCTCATCATCTGGTGAAGTCCAGTGTCAAGTTTACATGTGTAATCAGGAGGTAGCTCAGCCGTTAGAAGCAGACGCGGCTCTTGCAGAGGGCCGGTCCCCCAGATTACAACTACCTGTGACTCCTGGAGAGCGGACGCCTTTGACCTCTGAGGGCACTTGAACTCGGGTACAGACACGTGTACACAAACACAAACACCTAAAAATAATACTTATTAAGATTTACAGGGCAGAAATTTCAACATATCTGTTATTTCATGTTAGTCTATGTAAGCTATTTCCTCAATTAATTAATTATACAATGTTTCTGAAAGTAACAACACTCTGTGCTACAGACTTATAACACAAAAAGACTGTCAGCGCAGGGACCATCCTGGGCCACAAGTCAAAT
The DNA here is from genome assembly GCA_964023405.1 of Apodemus agrarius. Classification (NCBI taxonomy): domain Eukaryota; kingdom Metazoa; phylum Chordata; class Mammalia; order Rodentia; family Muridae; genus Apodemus; species Apodemus agrarius. Next base: position 10,719,750 of record OZ030014.1, read on the forward strand.
GGCTTCAACCAACTCCCATATATGTGTGTATGTGTGTGTGTGTGTGTGTGTGTGTACACATATATAATATATATGTATATATACACATATATCCCATATATCCGCGGGATGCAAATGAGATGAGCCAAGTCATTTTTCCCAAAATCTCAAGTTTTTAAAATAATAAAAATTTAGACAATAGACTATACAATCCTTAAGCTACTAGATATCCTGTTCTAAATTAGTCTAGGAGTATATCAAAAGTAAATAAGATTCTGGGTCAACTAGTGGAGTGGACTAATTAAAATCACAAGAATTTTCCTATGAAAGAACTTACAATGGCATTTCCTACACAGACAGAACTGCTCCGAAAGGCTCCCTCTGCAAATCCCGTGTCCGCTCGGGTCGTGATGGGTGTCAGCCCCTGTGAGGCGCCTCACTTGCACCAGGTTTCTGCTTGGCCGGCCACTGCCTTGCTTCAGTCTTTCACGCTGTGGGAAGCTGCGATGCTGTGAGCAGCTTCAGACGACAGACGACAGACAGCAAGGGACAGAGGTCTGGCAGCAATGTATGAAAGTGTGGAAAGGCTCTGTAGTCCAGCTGAGCTCTGGGAGCCAGAAACGGCTAGCTGGCCATTCCTAGACTTTAAACCCTCACTCATACATGACAGAGTGAATATTTATTGCTCGAAGGTATTAGGTTTCAGGACACTCTGTTGTGTATAACAACAGATAACTAATATGTCATCTTTTGGTTAGTTTATTTTAGACCCGGGCTCTCCAGATTCATTCAATTATATAAAACCTTCACACACACACACACACACACACACACACACACACACACACCCTCTTCGTCTCCTCTCCACTCAGACCAGGGTTCCTTTCCCTTCCCTGGAACAGATACCTCTAAAGCCAGCACACTCCGCCTCTACGTCAAGAAACCAAATTCAGGACACGGTGCAGAAGAGTCACCCAGGCAATGTTGGTGACTTGGGTAAAGTGGACAGGAAAGATGTCCATTTCCCCTCGGAGACGGCGGTAAAGCTTAGGCTGTGTGAGCCTGCCAGAGGGGTTGGCCGACTTACCCCAGGTAACTGCCATGAGTGTGGGCCCCAGGGTTGCTAGGTCACCAACGTCTAAAAGAATCTGAATTCTGCATTCTTATCTCTTAACTTCTAATTGTAGCTCAGTGGTTTTTCCCACTGCTTTTCAGATATAGCAGTCCACTTAAATAAACTAGAAGTCTCAGGAAAACTAACGGATTCCAGAATTACGGTAGGGAACGCACCCAGTGAGGCTGAGGTCACTCTTGGGTCCAGTGAACAAGGGGATGCCTAGAGACTCAGAGCAGCATGTGACAGGGAAGGGAGGACAGCCTGGTAGGGTTCCCATGAGACAATCAGGACAGTTCAGGCATCGAAGAAAAAGTACCAACTGTTTATATTCACCGAGTAGAAAAGAAAGCACTGAGCTCTGAAGCAGGAAAAGGAGGGGACAAAGGAGGGGTCTTCTAGCCACGAAATTACTAGATAAGGAAATCACTTTTATAATTAAAGAACTGACTTAAGCAAGTATCGAAAAATACTGTTGGATTAAAAAAGCTATGCACAAATCAATTATGTCTTGCCTATTAATTAAAAGCCGGAATAATTAACAAAAGATTTTCACTAGTTCTAGCAGATATCTTCATGTTAATTATGCGACCAATTTTAATGCCACCATGTGTGTGTATAATACATAAGATGCATACACACGCATACATACATATGTATCACGCCATGTGTGTCCTGATGCCACACAACACAGGGAAGACATACACACCATCACCTCAGGAACATACTTTTGCTGACTTGCTTAGTCATTAAGCATGTGGGACACTGTAACTGGTGAAAAAGAACAGTATCCTAGAATAAAAGAAATACACAGGCCAACAAAAGGGAGTGTGTGGCCTTGGTTTGAGTATTGGTTTGTGGGGTGTGGGGGATCAGGCAATCCAAGGCAGGGATTTAAAAACTGGAGAAAATCCCAAGTGGCAGGTAGTATCATACACCTGGTTGTCACAGATGAAAACAGTGTTGTGACACCATAGGACAATGTCCCCATTCTGGTGCCCTGCACATGTCATTACCTAGAGATGAAGTAGCCTGGGAAAAAAAGTCACAAACAGCACAAAAGCCAGAACAGTTTTTAAGCAGAAATCAAAGTATTTTCTTTCTTTTTTTAAAAAAAGATTTATTTATTATCATATCTAAGTACACTGTAGCTGTGTTCAGACAACCCAAAAGAGGCCGTCAGATCTCATTACAGATGGTTGTGAGCCACTGTGTGGTTGCTGGGATTTGAACTCAGGACCTTCAGAAGGGCAGTCACTCTTAACCACTGAGCCATCTCTCCAGTCCCTCAAAGTGTTTTCTTTTTTTGTTGTTGTTGTTGTTGTTGTTGGTTTTTGTTTGTTTGTTTTTGTTTTTGAGACAGGGTTTCTCTGTGTAGCCCTGGCTGTCCTGGAACTCACTCTGTAGACCAGGCTGGCCTCGAACTCAGAAATCCACCTGCCTCTGCCTCCCAAGTGCTGGGATTACAGGCGTGCGCCACCACCGCCCGGCTTCAAAGTGTTTTCTTAAGAGACATTTCCAGTAATGTAACTCCAGAGTCCAGTCATCTACCCAGCAATCAATGCAGACTGGCTCTCTAACCGTGTGAACATGAAGACTGGGCATACTGTATCAAATACTTAGAAATGGCTATTTTTGTTTTTATTCACAGCTACCTCAAGTGCCTATCAACTCCACATTACCAGTTCCTGTCCCAGGTAGGTGTCTATTGCTGTGATAAAGACATGACCAAGTGCAACTTGGAGAGGAAGGGGTTTATCTCCCTCTTACTGCTTACAGGCCAGCATGGCGGAAGTCAGGGCAGGAACCTGGAGGTGGGGCCTGAAGCAAAGCCATGGGGGGGGGGGTGCTGCTCACTGGATCGCTCCCAGGGCTTGCTGAGTCTGCTTTCTTATAGAACCCAGGACTGCCCACTTCCTCAGGCACGGACAGCACCACTCACAGCACTGATGCTCAAGCCAGGGGCAAGCAAAGATGAGCCCTCTCATGACCGTCAGTAGGAAAAGGCCCCATTAGCTAGCCTATGGCCACAGATAAAAGCCTTTTTCTCAACTGAAGGTCCCTCTTCCCTAATGATCCTAGCTTGTGTCAAAGTAACAGATAGACAAAACAACAACAAAAATCAAAAACACCTATCCAAGACAATTCTGAGAGACAAGTAGCTTAAAACGAAACACTGCATTATCGCTATTTAAGATTCAGAAAAGGGTAAGATGAGTTAACAGCTTCTAACTGTCTTCCTGATGCCTGGTTGATAGGTAAGTGGTGTTAGAAAACCAGAATTTAAATGCTTGTACAGTATGACTTCTTAAAGGAAAAATGTCAAGCTTTTTAATCAACACAACAACACAATATTTTTAGGGTCTTAAAACCAAATGTTTTATTTTACTTTAATAATGTCAACCTGTAGTGAAGCACTGGAGGCTGAAATAACTTCACAAAGGAAAAGGAAATAGCTTTCGGTTTGTCTTGGTTTCTGTAGGCCTGTTCCATGCCGAGCAGTCTGGCATATAAGGCAGGACCAGGATGTCAGCATGGGGACTTGGGCCCATAACCTATCTCCATTCAGAACGGAGGTTGCTCTGTCAGTGTTGGATGCACTGGGGGACGAACCCTACAAACAAGGAGAGAGGAAAAGAAGCTCCCCTAGAGACCAATGGGGAGCTGGGGAGTGGGGGCGTGTCGTCCCTCACCTCACAGCACTGATGCTTAAGCCAGGGGCAACCAAAGAGGAGCAGAACACTCTGATCTTAGCCCCAACCCCCACCCCCCAGAAACAGAAGGCGTCAGTGGCTGGGGTGGGCCTCAAGAGAGAAGCGAGTTGTCTTCTATGAAGTAAATGCCCTTCCTTAACTATGCGTCCAACCTCCAAAATGTTTCCCCTCAAATAGTCAGAGAGGATCTCTCACATGCGTGAAGAAAGACACGGATGCAGGGGGCAAGTCGGACACGAGTTCAGAAGGCGCACTTCCTCACGCCCTCAGCATCCACACGCACAGCTCTGGGGATCTGACAGCTCATCAGAGCAGGCTCCGAGATCCCGATACCGGAGCTGTCCCAGCAGAACTGCCGGACGGATCATCCAGAAGGGCAGGGAGACTTGAGGAGCTCACCACGCTGAGCATCCACAAGGCTCTTTTATAATGTGCACGGTCAGGGAGAGACACCTAGAAAAGCCGCCAGAGTGAGGCGCTAAAACCACTGACAGGGTTTCCATTTAAAAGACATTTAGAGAAAGCAGCGCCAGAGAAGGCAGATAAAAACCTAATAAAAATAAAATTGGATTGTACACTCGTACAGTATAGTAAGAACCATGTGTATAAGGCCGTGCACATATCTCACTGGGGAGCACTTGAGTAACCTCCGTAAGGCCTGGAGTTCCTTCACCAGCACAGCAAAGGACAAGACACACAGCAAAGGACAAGACGCGCAAAACAGAACCAAGCTAGTGCGAGTAGCACACATGTGCCCACATCAGTGACTACGACACTAAAATTAATTCTTGAAATAAAACAATAAAAAAGCAATGAGAGGATTTTGATCAAAATCTCTTTGAAGAGAAAAAATGCAGACAAGAGACAAGTAATGACTGAAAAAAATAGGAGGTTTTAAATGAAAGGCCACCAATCCCTAGGCTCACAGGTCGAGGACTTACATCGTGGGTGAGAAAAGCCCTCAGCACAGCACACACTCCTGTAGTTTCAGCACATTTCAGACCGTCTAACTTGACAGGATACTGAAGGAGCTTTTCAGAAATTTCTCTACCTTAGCTCCATCTAAAACCAATTACTTCAACATCTCTCACACCAGAATTTGGTCAAAGTCCTCAGGTGATTTTACAGTAAAGCCTGGATTGAAAAAAATCAAAGGACTAAAACCTGCTAAGAAAGGGAGGGATGGGGGTGGGGTGAGAGCAGGAAGAAAGAGAGAATGACCTTGAGATTTCCTTTCTTTTTCTTTTTTTTTTTTTTAAGGTTTATTTCTTATGTGTAGCAATGTTCTGCCTGCACGTGTGCTTGTGCACCAGAAGAGGGCGCCAGACCTCACCATAGATGAGATAGATGAGAGAGAAAGGGTGGGGGTGGATGGCATGATGAGTTTACCAGCAAAAGTCGGAGCCTAAAGCCCGGGGTACCTGTCTGTAGTAAGAAGAGAGGCTGGAACTACCATGATGACTGCTGGTCTCTGTGATTAGCTTTGTACAACTCTTCACTTTTAAAACTATTCGTGTAAACTTGAAAAAAATTCAAACCATACCCCCCACACACACACACACAAAGTGTAAACATGACAGTATTAGGGTGTTTCTTGTTTTTAAGGGAGTAGGTTGAGGAGATTCTCTTTCTTTTAAAATCATAGTACAGATAGTTTATAGTTTAGAGAGACGCGAGTGACCACCATTCTCACGGCTCATGGCCATAGACTAAGAGAGGGAAAGTTCCTCAGTCCCATTACAAACCTTCGTCGTTATCTAAAAACTGTTGCAGGTAGTATAAGGTTTCAAGTTTTCAATTTTAACTCTTTTTGAAATCTGAAAATTTTTTTAAAATTCAAAAAAGTATTTACGCTTAACTTGGTATCTACTTTTCTAACACCCTTACTCAGTTCTATTGATAAGATTCTGGTTTACTCTTTTAAATGACATGTAGTACTGACTGCCCAAGTGTATAATAATTAATTTATCCATTATGATACGGTTTGGCATTCATTTCTAACGTTTCTCTGATTTTAAGTACTCGGGATGGGAGGGGGGAGCAAGCGGGCTCAGGCAATCGCCAAGCCTACAGACCCCAATCGTTCCCAGAACACACTTGGAGGTAGGAAAAAAAACCAATCCCCGCGTGCTGCCTTCTGACTTCCACAGACATCCTGGCCTGTATGTACATCTCAAAGACTGTCTCATCCATACTTAGGAGACGTTTATTGCAAGCAGCGTCAGACATACAAACTTAAGCAGAACGTCTTTACTATAATTATTACTGCGCGTTAGTTCTGCGGGTAACTCCACGGTGGCGGTTTCACACGGGCAGACACTGCTTCTGTGATACCTGCTCCTTCCAGCCTCTCTGGCTTTCCCCACAAGCCTATCTCCGTCAATAATAAAGATTCCTCTACTTTCTGGCTGTGCGGTTTTTTCCTTGTTGTTTCCAGAGGTGTGAAAAGGAAGGCTAGCCCTTCACCTGCTCTGCTGATACACGGGAGGGATTCCTTGAACAAGGATAGGCAGGCTGACATGGAGAAAAGCCTATCTATGGCTGTGCCTTCCTTGCTGAGAGGGTACTACTTCATCCGAATAATAAACCAGTCGGTGACCAGAGATGTCTTCTCTTACAAGAGAATTAGAGCTTACACTCAACCTGGGAACTTGCAATTTTCTCTTTGTAATTACACACAGAAACCCAGCCCTTCGCGGACCACACACAACCTGTCTGTAGATGGGAGAATGTCTGAAGAACCCTTGAAAAATTCTAAGTGCACAGAAGCAAAGACATAGAGTTTACCATGTGCTCTAACCTCGTCGATACGGAGGGGAAGTTAAGCCTGGTTTCTAATTCTGTACAACCTCCCTCCGGGTCCACTCATTGATTCTTTACTAATCTACTTAATTTTTAAGTTTGAAGAAGAATTTGAAAACAGCACTGTGAGCAGACTAAATCATGTAAGTTAATAGGACAATGCTATCTATCTAAAGCATAGGGATATACACATAATTAAACATACATTTTTAGACCTCTGCGAACAATGTGCAAAATTTTTCCTATCTTTATAGATTTGTGGATCACTTCACTTCAAAGTCCTGAGGAAAAGATTTCAGTCAGTCTTTTAAACTTGGTGGCGGCAACGACGGAACCTCTTGGCAACACTTTGACAAAACACAGATGGGAGATTTTAATACATATCTTTGTCTGGACTTCTCTACCACTAGTTTTTTTTTTTTTTTTTTAACAAATTCATAAGATCTGATAGATGGGATTCAACTACTGCGAGTTCTATCAAATACTGATGCTTTCTGTCAGCTGCTTTTTTTTTTTTTTTTTTTTTATTTATTTATTAGAGGGCCTCAAGACAAAGATACCTTTTAGGACAAAACATGAGCTAATGGGAACATACCAATTTATCTTTTATATAGCACAGTGCCCTACTTTTTGATAGTGAGACCTTTCCCCTGCTCTACGCACATAACACCCATTGATGGCCATGGGAGCCTGGCGTCCATGTGGCCTCTTGTAAAGGGAGAAATTTATGTCTGCTGCTGAATGCCGCTTGCGCCTGGCTACCAGCCAGTCCAATATAAAACATCAGCATTCATCAAGTGCTGGATAACTCCTTGTCTTCCGTGAATTCCAGACTTTTGAAAAGGTCAAAATTCAACTTGAGAAAAGAGAGATCGCTCTACTTAAGAAGACACAGAACACACAAAGAATTTCCCACAGAGAAGCACAGCAGAAAGCCGACAAATGATCTAATAGGATATTCTAATGTGGTTGGTGTGAAAATCTGCGGAACAGCAGCTACCATTTAGGGACGTTTCTTACACTCACTACTGAGTTAAACACCATCCCTCCAGGGTCTCAAAAATCCTCCAAAGAGTTACAGGGACAGCAAGGGTGACAGGGAATAGACACCCCCAGGGAAATCACCTTCTAAACTCAATGCTAGGGACCCTATTATTAAAATACACCTTCAGTCTTCTTTCTAAGTGGTCAGGAGAAGGCAAGTTATAATAATAAAGAACAATTATAGGGAAGTCTTTGAGCAATCTGAATGCAATGTCTTCTATACATGAGACAAAGGCTGTCACTATCTTTTGATATAATTCACAGTCTCACAGAGGCATTCTCCTCCCTGTCAGAGGCTGAGGTCCTTCCCATGAGCACCAGGAGGTGCTGTCCTATCCATCCCCACCTGCTTCTCTGTGACCTCCATTTCTGCAAGTCTCTTAAAATCATCAATACCAACCATAAGGCCAAAGCCAGCATTCAAAATTATTACGCTTTATCTAGGTTAATTCCCCATGAATCAAAGTCGGCATCTTGTGGAGCAAGCAGTGTTCACTAATGAAATGGAGACACAGGTCCCTGTATACACTGCATATCTATCTACACATCAAAGCAGGCAAGCCTCCAACCACAGCCATACTTTGCAGCTGGATTTCTACTGAAGGGCTGAGTTCCTGGTCATCAGATCATCTGTGGTTCTTCAACAGGAAGGACAGAGACAACTGACAAATTCTGAACACCAGATCATTGCCTTGACTTTGAAATAGAGTTCTGGGGGAGAAGCTGTGGGCAGGGGCTGAAGAGGTGGCTCAGCCGTTAAAGGCTCACACCCAGAAATATAAGAGAAGGTGTAATCAAAGAAGATTTTTAAAAAATTTTTTATAATAAAGGCCACAATTAATTAAATAGGAAAACTGATATGATACAATTAAAGTTTCTCATTGATACCTTAAGAGAAGGAATGTTATATTTCTTTCTCTTAAAAAGCTCTTCATTTCCCAGAACATTTAAGTATCCCATTTTTTCTCTTGGTCTTTTGAGCCAGGTCCTCATTCTGTAGCCCTGCTGCCCAGACACTCCCTAGGGAGCGGGGAACCTCACGCTCCTGGCCACCTCCTGCCTCTGCCTCCAGACTTAAGGAATCACAGGTTTTAGCAGCCACACCAAGTGTTTTAGTCTCTCAAGACAATTAAAAATTGACAATAAAGATTCATCTAAACTTCCACTAAAATGACAGATTTCTTCAGGACAGCACAGTAGAGAAGGGGGGGGGGGCGGATCTCAAGGTAAAGGTTGTCTAGGCAACATAGTGAATACCAGCCAGTGAGAGGAGGCTACAGAGTGATACTCCGAAATGAGAAAAAAATACAAACTAGAAGATTATTACTAGCCGGGCAGTGGGGTGCACACCAATACTCTCGGGCAGGCAGATCTCTGAGTTTGAGGCCAGCCTGGTCTACAGAGGGAGTTCCAGGACAGCCAGGGCTACACAGAGAAACACTGTCTCCAGAAAACAATGTTTTATTACTGCCCTTTTGCAAATGAAGACCAAATTTTGTTTCTACCCTGCCCCACATGCCTTTCGATTTTTCTTTGTTAATGTTTTAAGCAACAGGATTATATTTTACATTGTTACTTTCTTTTCAAGAGCTTGGGTCTCAATTGTGTCTTACCAGCTTGTCTAACAGTTTTTAGTCAGTTGCAAGTGTTTAGACCAAACAATTCACTGCAAACTGATACTGACTGAATTTTTCACTGTACAAAAGCAGAAACTAGATGGACCATTTTAAATTCTGATTTTTGTTTGTTTCTTTGCAAACTTCTTTTGTGGTACAGTCCACATTCTTCATGTTATGATCTTTAAAACATCTGCAAACATTTAATTGATTAAATTAAGTAAATACCTAATATATACTTATTCTTGAGTATTTGAGACACTGACATGACTCAATTGCTTTCCCAGATTTTGATACAAGTTCTAAACAAGGAACAGAGCTCCTGAGCTAAGCTGCCCATAATCCATAAATAATGTACATTATGCAGTTACTAAGGAAACTGGATCACCTGGGACTAAAGAAATAAATGCAGAGGCCAAGACTTTTGGTTTCCTACTCAGCTTTGCAAACCAAATACTTTCCTCCTGACTCCCATCACTTATGTAGACACTTGGCGAACACGGCGTCTCTGAAAACCAGACATTATTTTACAACGAAATCGCCACATCTGAGGGTGAGCCTCTACCGCTGTGTGTGTGTGCCTCTGGAACACGGAGACTGGCCTCCAGTTTGCACTGATCCTTCTGCTCCTGCCTCCAGAGTGCTGGCACTATAGGGATGGGACAGGATACCTCATTTATACAGGGCTGAGGACGGGGCAAGGGCTTCTGGCATCCTAGGCAAGCACTGTACCGCTGATACATCTCTAGCCTCTCCATGTTAACTTCTTCATTTTGAGATAGGGTTTCTCCATGTAGCATTTGCTAACTCACACGGATCTGCCTGCCTCCTGAGTGCTGGCATTAAAGGCATGCACCACCATGCCCTGCTTCTCCTTGTTATTTTACAGAATATGACAGAAACATTATCACCATAGAGTCACAAGACTCTCTAAGCTACAACCATTTTAACACCTCTTAAGGAAAAGCATCTCTGTTTTAAACACACACACACACACACACACACACACACACACACACACAGAGTAACAAGTAAAGGATGTAACAAGTTTAAACTAATTGGCTAAATGATTTCTATAAAGAAGTCAGGATAGGCTGTCACTCTGCAAAGAAGCAGACTAAAGCAAGCGGCTAACATTGACTAAGCGCCTACTATGTGCCTGCGGGCTCTATCCTAGGACATCCTTCCCCAATCAAATATAAGGAGCCTGACACGCAGTGGGGCCACTCGCTGTGCTCCTGACTAATTAGGTAGGAAGCAGCACATTTGTTCTAAACCCAAAGGTGAATAAAATGTTATGGCTGGTGACTCAGAAAAGAGAAGAATTTTTAGTGCCAAATGTAGAAATACTCTTTCTGCAACCAAATCACAGCTATAAAAAATACAGACACCATGAAGACAAAGAGGACCCAGATCCTTCCACGGACACCATTTGGTATTTCCTTGAGGATCCTGAGAGGAACGGTCTGTCTGGCCAGCCAAACAGAGCCACCAGGGAGGGTAAAGGCCAGGGTTTCAAAACTCTGTGGACTTTCTGAAATCACAGAAGCACACGCAGATTTAGGCAATACCAAATTCTTTTCACATCTCGTCTTTACACATTTTAAAACAAAAATATTACTCAGTTAATTTAAAAAACCACACCCTGTATAAGCATTTAAAATACACTGTTCTACTCAATTTGTTAATGTCCAATCAATACAATCCTGAAAACATGTACGTTAGCCTGTCATCTCAAAAGCTACACTTGTGAAACATTCAGAAAAGACACCAGGCTTGTAAAACGGGACTCGGGTCATCCTGCGTGCAGGAGGAGGCAAGACTGGACACTCAGAAGGGACCGAACCGCAGAGAGCAGTGGCGCCCCTGACCAGTGCTCCTAAGCGCAGGCCAAGGGGAGACCGATCCAACAGTGCAGCTGCACGTGCTTCCTGTGGAGCAGAGCAAAAGGCACAGACACCAAAAGCTGCACAGTCCTCACCCAGGCTGACCAGAGGGGGCCTGTGCAGCTGTTGCAACCCACGTGCTGGCCAGACGGGGACACACATTTGTCAGCTGTAGAAGCAGGCCCAGCACCATTACTCAGTGCTGAAGAGGGCGGAGAAGGTGACGGCCATGGTAAGCATGGTGACTGTGTTATGCGCTACATTTTTTTTCCAGACACAGAATGGGGTCTTTACATTCATTTGTAACCCTCTCACACAACCAATGAGGTATAATCCCTACTTGACGGATGAGTGCCCACGATCACAAAGAGAGTAATATGAAGCCAGATCAGAGGCCAGGGCTGGGTCCCATGGCTCCCTGCGATCGCATACCTATAAAGGATGCTATAAGAAACGAATGCAGACCTTACCAAATAACAGGTTCACGGGTCAGAAGACCAGCATCATAAACATGTGACTTCTGATAGGCTCATTTAAAAATGCACATAGAGAAAGTAACAACTATAACCGTCTAAGTCATTTTTTTTACAGTAGGATGTGCATTATTAGCTGACTTCAACATTAAAAGCTATGACCATCCACATGGCGCTAATATATAACAAGTACATGGGTCAAAGAAACAAAATGGACCTGACAGAGTAGCCTCTGGGCCTGTGGCACCAGGGTAATTCAGTGGGGAAAGCTGGGTCTTTTCAGTCTCAACTACCAGACTTCCTTCCATCCATAACTGACCTTTGAACCTAGCATCCTAGACAAAGGTTAAGTTAAAAAAAATAATGGCTTATGGTCCTGAAATAAAAACCTCTAAAGGAACATGGAGGTAAATATCGTCTTTATGACCAAGTGAGGCAAAAACTCTTGAGGAATGAAACCACAACAAGATAAAACAAACAAACAAACAAACCAGGCCAAGCAGACCTCAGCAACATGAGAACAGTTTGCTCTTCAGCTTTCTGTAACTCCCAGGACCGTATACAAAGCAGCGTCTTGTCCAGGTTTCCCTGCAAGGAAAATACGCTCATCCTCTCAGTAGGGCCCGACCTTCCAGGCTACCTGGCCAGTACATTCTTCTCACTGAGAGTAAATAAATCACCATTACGGCTCACACATCAGTCACCCCAGAACCTGTCCGCTTAGGAAGGTCAGACTCCCTGAAGGAGCTACACTAAAAAGACTCCGCTTCTTGACCCCCAAAGCTGATCAGCAGACCCTGGGGTACCATGACTTTATCTGAATGATGGCCCAGTCATTCCTGGGCCACCTGGGCAAATCCTAGCAAAGTCTCATAACTATGCAAATTTATTGGGGAAAAGAAGTACTACACTTAAAAAAAAAAAAAAAAAAAAAAAAAAAGGTCAGCTGTGGCTTCGAGTTGATTTATTTGATTTACGGAGGCCCTGCTGGAACAGTATCTGTTCTGCTGTGTGCTTCAGTATAGAGCTTGAGAAGAAAAACGAGCCATTGAGAAATGGGGTTGGAAGAGAATAATGGAACAAAAAACACTCAAGACATCAGGTTTTCAAATCTCATGAACCAAAAGGATCAGGGAGAAGGAAAATAATGAAGTGCGCTCAACTTATTATTTTCTTAAATTCTATCATTTCCTAAATTAAAATGAATATTTATATAATTAAGTTTCACCAACCTTTCCAGTAAATAAACAGACGTGGTTACTGACAACCAACAAGAAATGTACTAACTGCCATTCAAACTAAATTTGGTGGCCCATAATTAGTGATAACTGTTCCATAATTTATTTTTCCCCAAAAAGCTTCAATTGAGAGTTCCAAGCAAATGAACCACTGATATTTTTACAATTTGCAGATGGAGCACAAGCCATGAACAGCAGGGGACAGCACTCCCCACCACCTGCTGGCAGCACATCATTAGCCACTGATGAGGGTTTCCGTAAATTCTGAACACTGGGTAGCCAGCAGCTTTGTCACAGAAGGCCTAACGTGATGATAGACGCGGGCTGTCTGGGGCGGGGCCTGTGGTACCGCACAGCTGTCACCAGCACCCGCAGCCCTGACCCTCAGCCCTGCTCCTCAGGGGATGTCTGTGATGTGCACTCCCTCAGCATCTGATGGAGGGAGAGCTGAGAGGCAGGCCCCAGGGAGGACAGCCCACCCTGGACCCCGCCCTGCTTCCAGAGCTCCACCCGCTTTTGATAGACAGTCACTGGCCCTGTGATTTGCACCTCTGTGCTCCCTGAGGCTCCACATGCTGCCCCACCCCAAATTCCTTCTTTCTCCAACTCCAATCCAGCATCATCATCAGTCGCAAGTATTTAAGGAATGGGGTTGCTATCAGGGCGCAAATCTCCACTGCCCCTCCCAGCACTGAGCTCTGAGATACAGGGCTCTTAACATCTTTTCCTGTCAGCGAGTGGGTGCTGCCCAGAGTCTAAAAAGGAAGATTCAATGGCCTCAAAGGATCCCAGCCCACAAGCCAGCTATGTGGGTGGCAGCATACATTAAATGTTTTAAATGAATTTTGTAATGTCAGAAGTGTTATATTTAGTGTGCCGTAAGGCGAAATCTCGGTCGCGGGAGCCTTCTCTCTGCCGTCCCCTGTAACTTATTTCAAAGACAGACCTGTGATTGGGGTATTGGTTGTTATGTCTCAGCAAAACTTCAAAACCCTTCATTCCACATAAATACCGGATCACTGTAAATCACATGAAATGCTTCACTAATCGACTCTGGTCAGAGAATTAAGAAAGCCAGTTGTCTCCTAATTTTAACTAAAGCAAAGAGAGACTGGCGTGTTTTAGATTTTTGATCATTGTGTACAACTTTTAAAAAAAAATCTTTCTGCTTCTTTTTAAGCATAGACTACTCCAATCTTGACCTGCCGACGACTGGGGATTGTGAATAGAGCACTTTGGTTTGTGTGTGATGATTCACTTTCTTGCACTTCTGCCGTGCAGAAACACTTGTGTCAGGATAGAGCAAACACAAGAACGACCTGTCCTTTCAGTAAATAGCCAAACAGCACATTTTAGGTGCGATATTATATTTAGGCATAACATGACACCACCCTGCCAGGGTCTGTGGCACTTTGATAATAATACACCAAGACTCTAATGTCAGACATTCATAACTCATCTAATTAGAAAACAGCCTAGTTATAAGCTATTTCAACTTAGAGATTCTTACCCAACGATAGGTAAAAGGGTTATTGTTTTTTTAATAGTGGAAAAGACACTAATTGTTTCAACAGTCACTGTACTGCTACAACTTTCCTACTTTGAGCTTCAATCTCCTGCTTTTCATCAGGTGTGATGGTTTGGATACAAACACACGTGTGTGAATGCTTGGCCTCCGGCTGGTGGTCCTATGGGGTTATGAGGAGGTAAAGCTTGCTGGAGGAGGTGAGGGCCTGTGGCCTCACCCCACCCCCGATCCCTGCTGAGGACTTGCTCTCAGCTTCCTGCTCCAGAAGCCTGCTACCAGGCCTCCCCTGCCACAATGAACTCATCTCAGGAACCAGAAGCCCAAATAAATACCCGTATAAGATACCTTAACCACAGTGTCCATCACAGCAACAGATGTCAGAGAGCAAGTTGCTGCAAACTGCCTATTCAGAAGTACGCACCAAGTCTCTCTGAGGGCAGAATCGGGATCTAAAACACATGACTGAGCAGATTGTAATTCACCGAATGAACCCACATCATCTTATAGACGGCACACTGTAGTTTCAATGGACAGCAATACACAGGGTGATTTTGCCCCACAGTCTAGTTTCCATTTAGTTAGGTATTTCTGGCTGTATCAAATGAAACAGTTACACTTACGTAGCCAGCTACACTGGAGCCTTCTCCAGGAGCAGGCTTAAGTCTCCTTTTCCCACCGTGCAGATGCTGGGTCCTACCTGCTTCTGTACCCAGCTTACAATGTCTTCTTCCTTCCTCTGAAGCATCTTATCCTGCACAGATAGATGCATGCTATTCCAGGGACTTCACTGTCTGCTAATGTACTCTATGCAGCCATTTCAATGAGTGGCATCCGAAACCACAGCACCTCCCAAACATATCAGTGATCTGACTCAGAGCCTGCAGACTCCGACAAGTCAGTCTCATCCTGGCTTTGTCTGATGGTCCCGATTTACTTCTAGGTGAAAACTTTTATGTTAAGCGAGGTCATCAACAAATCCTCCAAAAGAGGCGTTGTACCTTTTAATTACTTTGATCACTGACCCTACTACTAATATGGCGGAAAAGGTCCCTGGGTTAATCACATCTTTCTTTAGATAGACAATAGAGGATAATCCTAGTTCTAGGGCGCGGGGTCATGTTACAACAATTTAAGAATAAGAGAACTAAAGAACTCCTCAGGAACCAGCCCAAGATGTACCTTTCCTCCTTCTCAGGAAGAGAGGTAAGGGAGGGGCGTCCCGTCGGCCTGTGAGTAAGATCCATTGTCTGTAATGCCCCTGGTCTCAGGCTGGCTAAGGCTATACTCTTGAGATTCCGGCCACGGTGGCAGCCACCCAGAGCACCACGAGGAAGGGTACGATCAGTGAAGATCCATGAGGTGGTCTTGGTGTCCCTGTGCCCAAGAATCTACATCTCCGTATCTTCTGATAACCTAACCATGGAAGTGGAGAGATGGCTGGCTATAACTAGCACAAGCTGCTTTTCCAGAACCCAGAGCAAATGAGCGGAACAACATGCACCACCAGCTCTCAAGGACCCCAAGTCCGCTTCTGGCTTCTGTGTGGACCCGCACTCGCGTGCACATACAAACACACGCTCTCACACTATTAAAATAAAACCTTTTCGTAAAAGGTGAGCCTGATATTTTACCCCCTCCTTGTTAAATGTGGGGACATTTTATATATATTTTATATAGAGAGATGTTATGTATGGCAATGGTGAACCACGGAGGTAAAAGGCTGTGTGCCACTTGCCATAGTTACTAACATCTCGCTCTCCCTTCACAAAAATAAGCTAATAAATAATATAAATAATTAAATACTAAGCTAATAAATAACTTTCAGAGTGGTTCAGAAAGGAAACTGCAGCATCAGGCTAGAGACTCCAACTGTATGTTTTACTCCTGTATCATGTCTTACTTAAGAAGGAAAGTTAGTGGGGTGGGGGTGCAGAGGCATGCATGCTCATGCATGAGAACACAGTGACGGGGCTGCAGAGCACTCGCTGAGGGAGCATCCACTGAGGGAGCACTCACTGAAAGAGGACTCAATGAGGGAGGACTCACTGAAAGAGGACTCAATGAGGGAGGACTCACTGAAGAAACACCCACTGAGGGAGCACTCACTGAGGGAGCGCTTGCTGAGAGAGCACTCACTGAGGGAGTACTCACTGAGAGAGCACTAGCCTAACATGTTCAAGGCCCTGAGTTCTAGCCACGGGACTGCAAAATTGATTAGTTAAGTAACTCAGTATCTTTAGCCAATAAAATGATATTGAGATTCCACATCACGCATCAGAATGCTCATGACCAAGAAGCAACAAGGCGGTGGAAAGATGGAGGGCTCACTGCTAAACCACACTAATAATCCCACAAAGGACCCAAGTTTGGTTCCCAGCATACACACTGGGAGGCCCACAAATGCCTTTAACTCTGGTTCCAGAGTATCCAATACCCTCTTCAGGATGCCGCAAGCATGAGCAAGCTCATGGTACATGCATACATGCAGGCACACACACATATACATAGAAATATTTTTTTTTAAGGAAAAGAAACATTAGGGGGCTGGAGAGATGGCTCAGAGGTTAAGAGCATTGGCTGGTCTTCCAGAGGCCCTGAGTTTAATTCCTAACAACCACATAGTGGTTTATAACCATCAATAATGAGATCTGGGAGTCCTCTTCTGGTGTGCAGGTGTACATGCAAGAAGTACATTGTATAAATAACAAATCTTTAAAAAAAGAAAAAGGAAAAAGAAACATTAATACATGCTGGCAAGGATATAACGGAGGAGGACTCTTTCTACACTACCAATGTAAATTTTCCTGCCTTGGAAATCAGCTTAAAAACAGATCTTGCATATGACTCGACTGTAACATTTCTCTGTATATACCTGACAGAGTCTTAAATCTACTTACTGTATATGTGTTTGCACATGCGTGTTTAATGCAGAACTATTCACAATAGACAAAATTACAGAACCAACCTATCAACAGTTGAATGAATAAGAAAGTCGGGAATGTAACAATGGGATTCTGTTCAGCCACACAGAAAAAAAGAAATTACACGGCATTCGTGATATTTTAATTAACGGAAAAATAAGTAAAATAGGCCTTTCTCGCAGCGACACGGGATCACATTTACTTTCATACACAGAACCTAGAGGACAAGGCTTGTGGGAATGGTGGATAAAAGGTGCATGAAATTTTAAAAAAGGGGAGGGGGTTAAGATGCGACCCCAAAGTTCCTGTAATAAACAGCACCTTAGGCAGGACCTTCTGCAAAACTTACGCATTGGTTATTTTCTGTAAACTTGATACAGACTACACATATCTGGGAAGAAGGAGTTCCAACAGAGTAAATAGCTCATTAGACTGCCTATAGGCACATATATGGGGTATTATCCTAATGACTGGTGTGGGCGGGGCCAGCTGTGGGTGGTGCCAATCCTAGGCAGGGCAGAGCAAGCCAATATGGGGCACAGCGCTCCTCTAAGGTCTCTACTTCATTTCCTGCCCCCGGGTGCCTTCCTTGAGTTCCTGTCCTTACTTCCTTCAGTAAAGATCTGTGACTGTGAGTGTCAAATAACCTCTTTCCTCCCCAAGCAGCATCTGGTCAGAATGAACTGGCCAGAGTCTCAGTGACTACAGAGAGGTTGGACTATTGTAGGTCAGCACCTAGTTACAGGTTATCTTAGGGGCGATTGCCAGTCCTTCCAATAGCCTTGCCTTGTCCACTTGGGTGTCTAACTGGGCATCTCTGTGACCAGCGGAGATGTAAAGCCTTTCAGAATGCATCAACAGACCGTGAGCTCCCACCCACTGGAAGCCTTGAAAGGCTATAAGATGCATCCCAGAATTTTAACAGCAGTTCCGCCATTTTGCTAAACCCTGTTCACCTGATGACACAGCCACTGTATCTGAAATCTGCCCTGATTTGTGAATTCCTTTGTTCTGTTACTTTTAAAACATCAAGAACCTAACACCTCAGAAGGTGGAACACAGACTCCGGGCAACCCGAAATTTTGTTCCTAGATCATGGTCACTCACACATGGCTCTAGAATAAACTCTCTTAACCCCTTTCAAGAATTGTGTTTCTGTACCAATGGTAGGTGGAAGGGAAAGGGGCAGAGGGTGGGTGTAAGAAAGAGTACCAGGGGCTGGATGTCATATATGCAGTGTGTCTCTACACACGGAGGGGTGGATGTATACAAGTGACAACCAGTCTGAGAAAGATCAGGGAACTGGGGCCTCCAAACAGATACAGGACCTTGGGACAACTCCAATCAAGCAAGTGAAAAAACAGTGTAAAAAAAACTTTAGGAAATTGAAAAAGACACCAGAAGAAGGAAAAACTTCCCATGCTCATGGATCAGTAGGATTAATCTTGTGAAAATGGCTGTCCTACCAAAAGCAATCTACAAACGCAATGAAATCATCATCAGAATTCCAACACAATTCTTAACAGGAAGTTTTTGTAAAATTCAACTTCAAATGCAAACACCAAAAGAAAGAAAAAGAAAGAATGAAAGAAACCGTAACAAAATAACAACAAAGAAGAAAAGAATAACTAAAACAGTCTTGAATAATAAAAGAACTGCTGGAGGTATCTCATCCCAGATTTCAAACTATGCTATAGACATAATAAAACAACACAGTATTGTCTTAAAGACAAAACATTTTGCTGGGCAGTGTTGGCGCACGCCTTTAATTCCAGCACTTGGGAGGCAGAGGCAGGCGGATCTCTGAGTTCGAGGCCAGCCTAGTCTACAGAGTGAGTTCCTGGACAGTTGGGGATACACAGCCCTGTCTCAAAAAACTAAGAGAAAAAAAAAAATGATCTAGACAACACCTATGGACACCTGATTTTTGACAAAGTAGTTAAAAAAAATCCTCTGGAGAAAGACAGCATCGTCAACAAATGGCGCTGAGCACACTGGCTATATGTGGAAGAATGCCAACAGATCAGAAATTCTCACTCTACCAAAACAAAACAAAACAAACAAACAAAAAAAAAAAAAACCAAACCCTCCAAATGGAGCAAGGACTTTAACATAAATCCAGAAACCCTCGCTCTGACAGAAGAAAAAATAAGGAATAGATTTGACTTCATTAAGATGGTCAAGGGCTTTCGGAAAAGGACTGTGTCAGCACACACGGGTTCAAGTCCATCAGGGTCTCCACACTGAGAAGAACTGGGCAGAAGCTCACAAGCTAACTGAGACAGTCTCCGCCTCTGTGGCCTCTGGCAAGGAAAACCCACATCCCTTTGATAAATGTTATTTTTGTCATTGCCAAGTATTTTTATTTGAAACATGATGCTGCAACTCAATAAATAGGAAGCAAAACAAAAACAAAAACAAAAAACAAACCCTGATCAAATCCTCCCACTGACGGACCATTCAGAGAATGAAATCACTACACTGCGGATGAGCAGAGACCACCTGCTGACAGAAACAGCACCCGCCATGGCAGTCCTTCCCTGTGTGGCCTGCAGAGCTAGGACAGGCCCCCGCGATTGATGCCCATTCCCACCCTTGCCCTCTGAGGAGCAGTTTCGTCTAGATGATCCTCACAGCCTGGTTCCAGAGTCCTCAGAAGGAAAGCCTGACAACTGGAAAACCATTTCTCTCCTCTCAAGACCTTCCTCAGGACCGGCAAAGGGTTGCCAAGGTAACGGGATCAGCAGTGTCTAAAGTGATATGAAGGGATTTCAGTGTGTGGCCTTAGGCAAGTCATTTGCCCTCTCTGCCACCACTCCCTCACCTGTATAATGAGAACGGTGCCAGCTACCAGGAGGCCATCACACAGACTAATGCAGCATGTGCTAAGCACGCACAACAGGACACAAGTTACACATTTATTAGAATGGCAGGGAAAGGGAGAACCCTGTGGTGCACAGTACAGAGTTTAGTTCTTCCGTTACTCCTGGTGACCTAGCACACATGCAAATATAAACATAAACCGAGTACTTAGGCCCACCCTGTCTTAGTAAAGGGCAACCTTAACGTGCCAGGCCTGCACTTGGCAAGGGCCTTAAGCACTGTGTTTGTCTGGCATTGGCTGTTGCCTCTTTCCGAGGAGTACGACCAATCTGGGCAATTCTGAAAGCACGGTAGACGTGCTCCAGTTTTAGAAGTGGGTGAAAGGTCTGTAGGCATGCCCTTTAAAGATGATCCCCAGAAAGAGAATGGATGATACCTCTGACGCCAAAATCCCAGCACCCCACCTGAACCCCACGCCCCATCACCTGCCACGACTCGGAGCCAGACACCAGTAGGGTACATGAGGTAACACTGAACCAGCTGACACTGACAGCAGATTATAAATACTGTGAATATCTAATTTCCTACCTGATCATTCCAAAGCCACCCAAACAACATCAAGTATATAGAATAAAAAGCACCATAAGACTCACATAAAATTTATATTGCTGTATTAACAAGTGCTTGCTGGCATCGAAATGAACAAACTTTTAGAAGACAACTATTATTTCACATAAGGTAAGTATCTGTTAATGAAATTTATGGTTTTATGTCCTGACTAAGGAAAACTTAGAAAAAGTAATTTACTCCATTGTTTTTTCTTCCTTGGCTTTCCATGGAGATTTAGAATTGTTACAGAATGTGTGTCAGCGCTGAACTTTAATCAAAGGGGAAACCTGTGGGGAGGCAGGGAAGTTAACCCCACAAAAGGGGTTTACTTGGTGCACTGACAGCATGATCCATTTCTCCATGAAACTAGTGTGGCAAGGGACCTCCATGAACAAAAAGGAGGCAATGTGAAAACCGTGTATGTGACTCTGTCATGACTCACATGCGCAGACCACCCCACCAGGTCTCCTCACACACATGCACAGACATGCACACATGTACACTCACACACATGCACACACACACACACACACACACACACACGGTCACAAACTTCTCATTAACACTAAACTAATTCCACAGTCCTTCAGAGAGCAGTGCTAGCCTGTTTCCACAGCTCCTCCAACGTGCCCCACTGTACACTGAGGAGACTGCAGCCATCTCATGTGGATTCAGAGTCAGCAGTGAACCTGTCCATAGCCACACACCTACGTCGCTAAAGCATCATCAGCCTGTGGGGTCGACCACACTCACTCTGGAGGCTCATTATAAACATCCCTGTCGTTCATTTAAAAGCCTTATCTACAGATAAGGCAACGGAAGAACTCCCTTCCATGTGCGTGGCCGAAGTACCTGCAGTCAGCCGGCCACACGCAGCAGGCCACCATTCCCGGCTGGGTCAGTCCCTTCTAGGTTACTATTCCCTGGAGTCATAACTCACTGCGTGGGAGAAAGCGCCCCTGACAATGAGCTGCTGCTTTCCCGCTGCCTTTACATGCTTTGCAGGTTCTTTCGACCACACACAACTGCAGCGCGCTAGGAATCATGTTCACATTTAATTTTTTAAAATTCTCTCACACCAAAAATCTTGTCCTCAGACTGTTCTGAAAACCAAGGCGTCACCTGAGAAACCCTGTGTGGAGACTCCCCTACTGAGTGTGTCAGACTCCTGACCTGCAGGAAACCTAAGCAAGGAAGTCCGTTTTAATCCCCTCACCAACTAGTACAAGGAATCAAAGGGATATGTTCCAGATCTAAGGGCACAAAGAGAAGCGAAAACCCTCAGAGACTACGGAGTCTTTAACAGAGATAATCTCCTGTGGAGAGCTTTCCTGATGTAACTGCCCTAAGTGAACAAGAACTTAAGGGTTCTACCTCAGCTCCACAACTTAAAGTCATCTCAGAAACCAGGAGGGACTGTTCCAGAAGAATCGAAGATCCGCTCTCCCCCACCCCGCCACCAGCTTAATTTTATCATTTTACCTGAGGAAGACAAAACAGAGAAGGCCCTTTATATATAGGTGTGACGGGAGCTCCCATGGTATAATGTAGGGGAAATGTTCTTTTCTTACAAAGCCCCACTGAAAGTTTCAAACCATTATTCCTTTGAATATTTTCTCCCTTTCTTTACCCATAATAGCAAAATACAGATCTGTCCAGTTTGTCCTGGCTTAAGTCAGTGTTAACAGACTAAAGGAAATCATGGTGATTGTTCTAAAGGGCTGGGGTACCAGCTCTGGTCTCTATCAGGAGAAGCTGGGCTAAGTGCTTTAACGGAAATCAGGTAAAAATAAGCTTCCCTGAGATCCCCAGATCTTAATCCAGAGCATTTACAAATACAAGGCCTTGAAAAGTGTTACTACACAAGGCAAAGAGATCTTTGCAAATGCAATTAAGTTAAAGATCTTGCCCTGGGGAAGATCCTGATGGGCCCAAAGTAATCTCAAAGAGTCCTCATCAGAAGGCAAGAAGGTTCCAGGAGCAAACAGCGGCCAACGGGACACAGACAGATGTGGCGATGGGCCAAGCAATGAGTCATTTCTAGAAACTAGAAAAGCCAACCTGTAAAGAACGGTTTGCATTTAGAAAGTGACAACCAATTCCCCTCTTTGACTTGTCTGCTGTGCTGTCTGTCAGACAGTCTGACCCGCCAGTCAGACTCAGAACTCACTAATTCAATGTCAGCCAAAACCAGAAACACTTGATATTCCGGCTAACTTTATTTGGGATGCTTTACACAGAAAGAGGCCCTTAAGCTAAGGTTTAGGACATGCATATATAGTCAATGACAGCCACGTGACCAGACCTGACCCTGGTCAGCATCTAATGACTAACTGCAGCCTTCCCCTCCTCCTCCCTCTTCCGGCCTTTTTTCTCTTCAGAAGGACACACTCAGAAGGACGTGGTCTGAACTATCCATATCAGATATCTAGTTTCTTAATATGACTGACAGCACTGTCAGAACCGATGGACCATCTCAGATTCCTGCCCTTAGCTGTCAGAACCAGAACAGTCCCCAGCTGGGTTTGTTCCTCCACCTGTGGGAGGCATGGAGGGCCTTTCGCTCACAGATGAGCAACAGGGAACCAGGAATCTTAAACACACAGCGCTGTCCCTTCAAAGGGAGGGGCATCCACCTAGAAGGCTGGGGATGGCCATGGCTGACAACTTGGTGACCTCTGTGCTATCTGTGTAGCCAAGACTACACTGGATCCTCTCCCAGAAGTAAGCTTGTCCATCTATAGAAACTATCTTTACGGAGGGAGTCACCTGAAGTCAATCTATAGACCCCGTCTCTATGGACGATATCATATCGCCTTTCGGAGAGTGTCTATGTAGCCACGCCTCAAGCTTTATTGTGCACACAGGCTTGAGGTAATTATCACCAAACTGTGCCGTGCTTAAACATTCCTACAGTAAATTACTCGGGACTCCCAAAGTTTGAATCAACACCAGCTACTGAGTTGTGTTGTGCCAAACTATCTTCCTGCCTCCCAAGAATGGTTACTCAGCTGGCTGTGGCGGCCGCAGAGACCCCTGCATCCGGGTAATTCGCAAGATCCATCAGGAGCACGTGAAAGCGACCGTGGAACTGCACCAACATCTACAGGGGAGAGGAAGGAGAGGGCAAACCGGGCATGGCCACAGAGGAGTGCCAGACGCGAAGGATTCCGGGAGACGCTGCACTCGGTGACCAAGGCACTGAACAGCCGCTACCTGTGCCTTAAAAGCTCTCAACCATACCCAAAGCCAGTCTCCTGTTTTCAAAGACCACTTTACACTGTGAATTAACAGCACATACTGACACTTGACTGCAAGTAAGAAAAGGAGTAATTAGACCCCTTCACCCTTGTTTCACTGTTTAATAAGACATCTCTTAACGGCACAAGTTAAAATAAATCAATTTTTAAAAAACTCAATTCTTTAAAGGTGACATCAGAAAATGATCTAAGAAGGAGGACAGGAAGCCTTTATAGATGCTCAGTAACTGTGTACTGAGCAGTGAGGTCGTGGTCACAGACCCGGGCTATGGGGGAGGGGCCTCTGCAAGGATCTGGTCACTGTCTGAATGAACAAGCCGACACTGCCCTGGCCTTCAGCATCCACAGGCTGCTGCTGGTTCTCCTGTGAACCGTCTACTGAGGTCTCCTGTCTGGTTTCCACTGAAGACAGACTCAATATTCTCGCAGATGTGTATAAACAGTCCCTACACAGAATGTGTGTGATACTAACACACATTCCAGTAAGTTAAAACTGAGACGTGTCACAAAACAGTGCTTAAAAACCATGAGTGATCAGCCTCAGTTTACCGTGCCTACTACTGTTTCATACTTGAGGGGCGGTGTGATTAAGGGCACAGGGTCAAACCAGCATGACATTAAACACTAAAATCCCATCGCCTAGGCGCCTGAAACCAGAAGGTGGTGAGTTTGGGACCAGAATGCGCTGGATAGGGAGTCCCAGCCAGCCCGGGCTCCACAGTAAAACTACGCATCAAAAATATTCATTTCACTAAAGCTCACAGGCCCTAGAGGAGTGACTCTCAGCCTGTGGGTTGCGACTCCTTTGGGCGTCAAGTGACCTTTTTAACAGGGGTCACCTAAGACCATCAGAAAACACAAACATTTATGCTATGATTCCTAACAGTAGCAAAATTACAGTTATGAAGTAGCAACAAAAGTAATTTTATGGTTGGGTTTACCACAACATAAAGTTGGTGATCCCTACAATCTGGGGAACTTGTAGAGAGCAAGGCTCTCTAGGGCAGGGTCACAACATTAGGAAGGCTGAGAACCCCTGTCCTAGAGAGCCTTGGTTTGGATCCCATCTCTCAATATTCAAATGTTGATATAATTTAATTTATCAAATTCAAGAGGATCAGGCTTTAAGCCTTGCTTCAAGGAAGTGGGACACTCCTGGGCAGCCTCTGCTCTCAGTCAGTGTCTAAGCCGAGCACCCTGAGACCGGCTATGGTAAAGACACTGACGTGATGGAAATGCGCAAAGGGCAAACATAAAGATGACTTTCCATGAGGAGGTGGCGATCAAGTATCTACCAGCACCAAGCTGCCCACCAGACTGAATATTCTAATAAATGCTCCCTTGGGTTTTTAAAATTTCTCTCTTTTTCACAAAGGAAAAGTTGCTAGAAGAGGGGGCAAACCCAGACATTGGTCATATTGACTGACAACTGAAAGTTCCTTTTCCTCCTGTGTTTTGTCCTGAGACAGCCGGCGTGGGCCAGCCAGACTGCCTTGAACTTGGGCTTCTCCTGCCTTGGACTTCCGCGTGCGAGGATTCAACACCTACAGCCCCGTGCTCAGCTAATCTCCAATTTCATTTCAAAGCCGTGTCCCTAAAGGACCACAGAACTTTGGCAATAACCGCATCAGACAATGGCCTAGCCTGTTCCTCATTGCCAAAGCCTGACCCGTTCGGTGTTCCTTATAAATAACAGGACTGATCAGCAGGGGTCAATATGAAGGCCACCTTAATACATAAAAGATCAGTGCCAAACTGTCATTAGACACAGTACAAATACCTCTCCAAATGGTTGTGACCTTCTGACACTACTTAACCTACGTCAATACCGAGCCGGCCGTAGTTACTCTGGCTGAAACACAAGATTAACGTTCCGCGGGACGGTCAAGCAGCCTTTGCCTGCTGTGTGTCCTGCAGTGACCTGATACAATACATGCGTGAGGAATGTGTTAAAGTAACCAGCTGGACAAAATGAATGCTTCCGTTCACATCAGAAGTGTGACAGGACAGTGTTTACATACCCAGAATGGATCCTGACAGGAGCAGGCTGGCCGGACCCTGAGGACTCAACTGTATTTATCCAGAACCAGAGGGATGATACCGATAGCACAACACGGTGAGCCTGGGTGCTGAAGCAAGGCCTGAGCGCAGCATAATTAAGGCTACAAGTCTCACCCCAGAGACGGAAACACCAGGGCTACAGCCCCAACTCTTGGTACCTACGAGTTGTACGAATGCAAATGACTGTGACTGACTCCAGCACTGGCGCTGCTGTTACTCAGAACTCAGGAACTGCCACCACAGTGAGAAAGCCTCTTCTGTCTGCCCCACTGTGATAACAGAATTGTATTAAAATGACCCAGGTTTAGCGATCATACAAACAGGGATACTAACACCAGTGGGAGAACACACAAGGATTTTCATGCTTCCTAACCTGGGCCAAGTCAGTGTTCAGACTCTTACGTGTCTTTGCCAAGTTCAGTTCAGAAGATTCCACTGAACGGAAAGAACAGTCAGACAAATAAAATATGAGGACTTTGAGATCAAATCAACATTTCTATAACCCATCTCATATAAAAGAATATCCTCCCAGGAGTGGTGGTAGACACCTTTAATCTCAGCACTAGAAAGGCAAAGGCAAGTGGATCTGAGTTCGATGCCAGCCTGGTCTAAGTAGAGACTTCTGAAATAGCCAGGGCTATACACAGAGACCCTGTCCCAAATAACAAACAAAAGAAGTAAAAAAAGAAAATTGATGCTGATTGTGTGTGTGTGTAAGAGAGAGAGGGAGGGAGGGAGGGAGGGAGGGAGGGAGAGAGAGAGAGAGAGAGAGAGAGAGAAAGAGAGAGAGAGAGAGAACGCCTCATTACTTTTTAAGGGACTTTTAAATAAGAAAAGAAAAGGTATTTCTCTCATGAGCAAAACTGGGTAGCAAGTACTAGGTTTACTGTTCTTTAAATAACTGTGAATACAGACAATATACATTCAAGCACAAATTGTAGACAGTAGAGAACAAAAGGCACAGATGACCTCCTAAAAAGGGGAAGCCGACAGGCTGAGTCCGACTATTAATTTCCCCCAGCTGACTATCTGGGGAATTTCCAAGCTCCGGCACACAGGAAGCATGGGGTAAGGACAGCGTGGGACAGTAGTCTCCTTCAGATGAAGAAAGATGTTCATCTGAGTGGGTGAAGACAACATGAATGTACCAGAAAGAGACTACACAAGAGCAAGCAAGCATCAAGAGCTGAGAAGAGCCTCCTGGTCCCGGGTGCGCTGCACTCTCGGGTAAGGATGTGCCCATGCTCACAGAGAGAGAACCATCAACTGTGCCAAGCAACAGCACCATCCTATGTGTAAGGGAGTCGGAGGAACTGACAGCCACTGCCTGGTAATAAACTTCTCTACATCACCAACAAGTATTGTACAGGGTGTCAGCCAGCTTGTCCCTGACCATGGCTGCTCTCTGAGGATACCCAATGTACTGGCTGGTTTTGTGTCAACTTGACACAGGCTGGAGTTATCACAGAGAAAGGAGCTTCAGTTGGGGAAGTGACTCCATGAGATCCAGCTGTGGGGCATTTTCTCAATTAGTGATCCAGGGGAGAGGGTCCCTTGTGGGTGGTGCCATCCCTGGGCTGGTATTCTTGGGTTCTATAAGAGAGCAGGCTGAGCAAGCGAGGGGAAGCAAGCCAGTGAGTAACATCCCTCCATGGCCTCTGCATCAGCTCCTGCTTCCTGACCTGCTAGAGTTCCAGTCCTGACTTCCTTTGGTGATGAACAGGAACATGGTTGTGTAAGCTGAATAAACCCTTTCCTCCCCAACTTACTTCTTGGTTGTGATGTTTGTGCAGGAATAGAAACCCTGACTAAGACACACCCCTACACACCACTCAGAGCTGCTACTCAGAGTCCTCCATGGTCCCGGCCTTTCTGTACAAATCAAACCCACCTGCTCTTCTCTTGTCAGCCACTGTGGTGATGGCGCCCCTTGCTCTTCTTCCTGTATCATGAATTATGCACCTCAAAGTGGCGAAGGCTTCCGTGCAAACTCTATGCACCACGCAAGGCGATCCGAATGCTTCCCACAGGACAGAAAGGTTACTGAGTATTTGAACTTGGCAGCCTTGCAACTCAAAGTCTGGTTACTGTACTTCAAGGCAGCAATTACTTAGGAAAAAACTGATTTAAAAAGTCCTCATCAGAAGAAATTCACTCACTTGGTTTTTAAGTATATATACTGAACATTTATAATATGCCAAGGATTATCATAGTAGTGGGCATCTTCAGGTGATTTGCATCTTTTCTGTGGTTTCCCAAACTTCAAAAGTATTCCATCTTCTGTTCTCTACTACAACTCTTAAATGTAGAATGAGCTTTTCTCTCCGTTTTGAATTTCTACATCATCTCTTAAATCAGGCACCTTTTATAATTCCAGGGATTGCTTTTACTCCAAAGAAACACGGTTTTCTAAAATCCTTTCGTTCTTTCCTATGAGGGAATAAAGCTTTACGAAGCTAAGTATTGGCGCAGAGACGCGGGCGAGGCCACGGGTCGCAGAAAGTTACTCTCAGCGGTTCGTCTCTGGTTGTTTCTTCCACCCTATACGTTGAACCCACTACTGTCCCACGGTTAACCTTATAGGCTTCCTCAACAAGTCTCCTGAGATCTCTGAAGGGAAAACAGCATCCGCTTTATCTGTCTCTATGGATATCATGATGCTCCAAAAAGCCAGCATGATTTTTAAATACATAAATGAAAAATAAAATTAAATGAGGAAAACAGCCAAGCCCCGTAAGGATGGGACATCTTCGAAACCAATGTGGCGTTTGTCTATCTCATCCATTCCCATCAGTATCTTCTCTGCAGGTGGAACCACCTCAAAAAGCCAGGGAGCCTTTCACCAAGTCAGTCCCTGACAGTGACAGCCAGGGCCACTGCCAACTACCTCAGACGTAAACCACTGCACAAGCCATAGGACAAACCCAAACACAGTCACGCATGCGTACATAACTAAAAATTAAATGGAGGGGCTGGAGAGATGGCTCAGTGGTTTAAAGCACTGACTGTTCTTCAGGAGGTCCTGAGTTCAATTCCCAACAGCCACATGGTGGCTCGCAACCATCCGTAATGGGATCCAATGCCCTCTTCTGGTGTGTCTGAAGACAGCGACAGTGTAGTACACGCATGCATACAAAATATCTCTTTAAATATTAAAAGACCACCAGGTGCCGTGGAGTACCCCTTAATCCCAGCACTCCGGAGGCAGAGGCTGGTGGATCTCCATGAGTTCAAGGCCAGCCTAGTCTACAGAGCAAGTTCCAGGACAGCCAAGGTTACACAGAAAAACTCTGTCTCGGAAAAAAAAAAAAAAAAAAACAAAAGAAAAAAAAAGGGAGGATGGAAAAGGGGAGAAAAGAAGGAAGGAAGGAGGAAGAGGGAAGGGAAGAGAAGGAAAGGGGGGAGGGGAGGGAGGAGGGAGAAAAGAAGGGAGAAAGAAAGGAAGACCATGAAGCCATAAGAAAACCTACTAGTTTATGCATTTCATGTATATGTATTTTTTCATATAAAACTATTTCATTGCAGTTTCCCTACACAGCCCTCCACAAAGCCATCGGCCGACAAATAAAAAGCCCAATGCTGAGCGTGGGGTACCTCCTCTTGAGCTGTTGCTCAGATGAGTCCCAAAGACCCCCAGACACACCAATACCTCAAAACAATACAAGCTATTGTCCGGCCCCTGGCTGTCCACTGGGACTCAATGCATAAGATCCTACTGTTAAACAAACCCTATTCTTTGATCGTAGACCACTGAGAAGTCAACTTGGTGTTGTACAGGAAGCTGGCTTTCCTGGTACCTAAAATGCTAAGCCATATTCTCACACAGCTGCAAACCCCGCCAGCTAGGTCGCCTGGGCATGGCTCTAAAGGCCTATGGGTGCGATCGTAGAAAAATATTGGGAAAACTACCAGCTTTCTGACTGGATTTAAGGTCCACTCTACAAGTTTAGCATTGTCAAAGTGGCCAAGACCCAGAGCTGCGGATAACTACTCTTATTTTGTTAAATGGACAGAGTATCAACCTGCCCTTTTAAATTTTATCTCTGTCTTCACAGAGAGCTAAGCTGTGGAGAACCTCATCACCAAGTTTCTTAGTACCGTGGATGAGTTTACAGAGAACTCAAGAACTGTCCAAGTGAGGAGAACAAGCACTCTGGGAGCTGTGGGTCATAGACTGGACATGTGTACCACAGTCTCCGCCACCGAGACACCGAGCACCACGCAGGTGGCGTGGGCGGAAAGATTCCAAGCCGGACGGACACCCAAGAGAACCAGAGGTAAAAACAGTCTACTGGATAGGACAGGGAGGCTGAGCTCAGGAACTCACAACAGCTGTGGCTGGCTACACCAGGCCTACAGAAGATCAAGCCAGTCAAACCTTCCTGGGTGGAGTGGGCAGTTTCCTGAGCTCCAACCCCAGGCGGAGGAGGAGCTGCTGACAGCTGCTGGCTGCTGGGGGAGGGAGTCACTTTTCCTTAAAGGCACAATGGCCGGCAGGGTGACCAGGCTCCAGTAGACCGTCCCACACCAAGCACACAGGTGGAAAACTGCACAAACTGTGCGGCCCAGACTGGACTCAGTGACTTTTTTTTTAAAAAAAGGAGCATGAAGTTAGGGGGAGTACTGGGGGATGGGAAAGAAGCCAAAATAGACTGTGTACAAGTATAAACCAATAAAAACATTACATTAAAAAGCATGAAGATGTTGTACATTGCCAAATGAAAAGTGAGGTGTGTATTATAAATAATCTAAAATATTTGTCTAAAATGGATGACAAAGGTAACCAAACAGGTCATTTGGAAAATCCAAGAAATAAGTAAATTCTAAAATAATTAAGTCACGTGTTATACATTAAGAACTTCAGCAATTTTTCATTTGACTTGTAAGCCATCCAAGACTAACTAGTTTGTATATAAGGTCCAGAAATGGAAATAGAATCTTTATTAATTAATTATTATTCATTCACTCACTTATTTGTTTATTGGTTTTCTGAGACAGGTTTTCTCCGTATAACAAAGCCCTAGCTGTCCTGGGCTTGCTCTGTAGCCCAGGCTAGCCTCAAACTCCCAGATATTCCCCTCCCCTGCTTCCCAAGTGGAGGGATTAAAGGTGTGTGCATCACCACCGGCTGGCCCAGATCTCCTTTTTATTATCCATGTTCCTAGAACTCAGAATGGTCAGAATTTTTAAACTGAATATGTAACTCAAGACTCAGCTCGAGGTCTAGAAAGGTGGCTCACTGGTGGAGAACCCAAGTCAAGTGCTTGGCGCCCACAGTGGACAGCTCACACCGGACGGCCTGGAGCTCCAGTCCCAGGGATCTGAAAGCCACTTTGGGCCTCCTCAGGCACCACATACACAAATGGTACACAGGCCTACATGTAAGTACACACATATACATAAAATCAAAATAATCTATTTTGAAAAGAGTCAACTGTGGAGGCTGGAGAGATGGCTCCGTGGTTAAGAGCACTGACTGCTCTTCCAGAGGACCTGGGCTCAATTCCCAGAACCCACACAGTGGTTCAAAAACTGCCTATAATATCCAGAGGACAGGATATCTGGGTTTTAGGCCTCTAAGAGAAGCAGGCATACACATGATGCACAGACATACATGCAGATAACATGCCCACACACATTCAATAAATATGTTTTTAAAATTAATCAATGCTGAACTATTTTATATTTTATAAAATCAATATATTTTATAAAATCAATAGTTAAGTGGCTTATCTATTCCATATGACTACTTTCTGTCTTGAAAAGGTTTTGTTCCTAAAGCATGCAATTAGATGCAAAGATGACAGACAGAGTCATATCATAATATTAATCAAACGATCAGGATAGGAAATCATTGCTTATACAGTCAAACTGTTTTTATCACAACATAATGGAATGCATGTAGCATTATTAAAATATTTTGAATTATTATTTTACAGCAATATGTGAGGCATTCAGGAGACAAACAGGACATAAACCCTTATCTACAATAACCCAAGTTGTTAGATGTTATGTATAAAAGAGAAAGGTGTGTAGGGAAATATGTCAGAAGGCTAATTTGCATATCCGGGTAACTGCTCACTCCTGTTCTGTATGCCCCCTTGTTTTCTAAAATGTTACAAGTTCGAGCTACAGGTTCTCCTTCTTCCCACGGTCTTCAGTGTTCTGAGACTGTTCCTCCTTTAGCATCGGGTACTACAGAAATTACACCTTTAATCCGTAAGATCAGTTAGGACCACAAGGTGAAACGACACTTAGAAGAGCTATCTCAATTAACAATGGAAATAAAGCATAATTATGTTTTCCCTTGATACAGCCAGTTAACATTTTCACTCAAGTATACAGAGTGAACATTAAACAAAAGTAAGCCGTATTTCTCTCTGTTAAATACGGGCCTCTAACAACTCCAGAACATACTCAAAAAAAAAAAAAAAAAAAAAAAAAAAAACAGCCATTTCTTTAAACAAGCCTATTCACCCTACACATTATTTCCAATCTGTATTAGTAACAGGAGAACAGTTCTGAGGTGATAAGGATAGACCATGATTACTTATGGGAGGAAAATGGCCACCCATCCAGAATCCTACTGCCCTGCTGGCCACTCCAGTGGCTACGCAACCCGGGCCCCTGCACCAAGGGGTTCTGTCAGGACTAGGCTGCACCGCAGAGAGGGACGGAGGTCTCTGGTTACTGTGACTTCAGACTAACAGAACCTTGTGAACACGCCTCGCCCAATCTACCTGCTTGCTGTGCCAGGACGAAAAGCTGCTTCTGATGTCCAAGCCCTCGGATACGCCTGCGTACTTATGGCATAGCGGCATTCTTTAAAACAGAGCATAACATGTTCAGCTGACTGACAAGCACAATCCTCCCCCTTTTATGAAAATACTGATGAAAACACAAGTGCATTGTTTCTCTACAGTGGTGGTGGTGGGGAAGGGTAGCATCCTTCTGTCCAAATTAATTGAGGGAAAACTGCACCCAACAGCCCCACACGGGGTAACACAAGGCCGCTCCTGGACACTAAAATGCTGCCTTCCTTCGAAGGTCAGCCCCACTGTGGAACCCCAGGATGCTCGGATCCCTCCCCGGGGTGGAACCGGCCTGACTCACCTAATTCAGCTCTGCTGAGAGGCCCCTGACTCTGACCCTTCTCCAGGCTCTGGTTCCTTGGCACAGTTTCTAAGCTTAGGAACAGAAGTTTCTAGAATTCTCTACAGACTCCAACTTGGTGAGGAGGTCCTGTGCCTGCACCAAATGCTTCTCCTCTCCCAGGGTTTTCTAGAGAAATCTCAAGTATAAAACAAAAGGCACTAGAAAAGGGGGTCTATTCGATGCTAATTTGTTCACTTGCAGCATATAATCAATTAACTCCTGACTACAATTAGGGGAAAGGCTGGAAGTACACTGAACATTTTCAGAGGGAGGCTAATTATAAAATCTCTACATTTAGCACATCATGTTAATTCTGCTGGAGCACAAATTTAAATTCCTACGCAGTTTTCCAAGTTGAACAAGATTAGTATTTCAGTATACATTTATTTTCCTATAAAAAGGTTATATTATCCTTGAAACTGGTTTTTTGTTGTTGTTGTGTGTGTGTGTGTGTGTGTGTGTGTGTGTGTGTTGGGGGGGTTGTTTTTTGGAGACAGAGTCTTACCGTCGTATAGACTAGACTCAAACTTATGATCCTCCTGCCTCAGCCTCTAGAGACCTGGGATTATACAGGCATGGGGGACCACCGCCCAGACAATTTAGACTCCTCCAGTCCTGACGTACACCCACCAAAAACATTCAAAAGAAAAGTATACAAGTCACGAATTACTTGAAGGGCATAGGATAACATAGGATAACATCAGAAAATGTATTCATAAACATAAGTCTTGACGTAAAACTACACAAGAAATTAAGTCCTGGGGCCAGTGGGTAAGTCCAAGAACCCGAGTTCAGCCCGGAACCCGTGTGCAGAAGGAGAGAACCAGCTCCCACAAGCTGTCCTCTGACCTCACACTACTCATGCACTGACACGCATGCACACACAAAATAATATAAATAAGAAATAACTGTATAAGTAATTGAAATAAAATCCTAACCTTCACCCAGGCTTTCCCCTGTATTATTTTCAATATCCTCATTGGCCAGAGGTCACTACAAAGTTCACAAAATAAACAACCAAGTCCTGCTTTAGGTGGTGTTCTTTTTCTACCAATCCCAACACTGATAGATAATCTGAGGGCTGATGTTCTCCTCAAATACGTTACAGGAAAACTATCATAGATTTTCTCTAAGATCTCAACTCAGATCTTAGAAAAATTAAAAAACGATGGTTGACTGAAAAGCATCAACTGTTAGGAGTGAGACCCTAAAACTCTGGGTTTAGGCTCTTATGACTCTGTGTATATCCGTGTGTACATATGTACACATATGTATTCAGGTTATAATCTACTCATAGCAACAGAAACATTCCAAAAACTTAAAGCAAGCTTCTAACTCTGCCCCTGGCTACATTTTAAAGGCAGTAATTTGCTATCCCAAGAGGTGAGTGTTCACTTGTTTCGCAGGCACGGACAGCTAGTTTCAGTCCACCCTTAAAATAGAACAGTTGGACTAATTTTAGACCCAAGTGTTACCCAGCATCATAGCTGCCAACTAACTGGATCTCTGAACCCGCAGGCACATACGCAGATGCCAGAGCAAAGTGTCAGACTGCTGAGCTCTGAGCCCACACACACACACACACACACACACACACACACACACACGCTCTCTGAAGTAGAAATGGTGCACAGTGTCCTCAGCCAAAACAGAATACACAGTCCACAAAACACTGTGACCACATGGAAGAAATAATCGGGCCCTTATTTACCTAAAAGAACACCTATAAAATAGTCATGCAAACCCATCAAAGGGGGCTGTGGGCCCGCTATGCAAACATAAGGACCTAAATTCAAATCCGAAGTACCCACATAAAAAGCTGTGTGTGGTCTACAACCCAGTACTGGAGGTTAGCAGAAACAGGGGGAACACTGGAGGTCACTGACTACCAGCCTGTTTCCAGGTTCACCTGTGTCTCACGAGAGTAGAGAATGATACAGCAGTACACCCAATGCCCTCTGACCTTCATATGAAGGTGAGGCCACATGCACACACGTGCGCACATACACATGCATATATGCATATACCACATACACAATCCTCATATTCAAACAGAGAGGTGGAGAAGAAAAACTTAAGGAAGGTGGGCGTGGAGAGATGGCTCAGCGGTTAAGAGCACTGACTGCTCCTCCAGAGGTCCTGAGTTCAATTCCCAGCAACCACATGGTGGCTCACAACCATCTGTAATGGGATCCGATGCCCTCTTCTGATGTGTCTAAAGGTAGCAACAGACTACTCAAAATAAATAAATAAATCTTTAAAAAAAAAAAAAAAAAAGACATTCAAAGGCGGTTGGGATATAAAAGGGCCAGCGATCACTTCAAAGTACTGCTTTCCAGAAGAGGTACGAAGGTCTCTTAAAACACAACCATAAGAAAATAAAAAAAGCAACCAAATAAAGACGTGAAGTGGTGCAGGCTGGGTAGAGCGTTCACTGGGCATAGTAAGACCCAGGTATGCTCCGATTTCCTGCACCAAAGTCCCACACAAAGAAAACGGAGAGGGATCTAAACAGACTCATCTAATGGATTGCAGATTAAAAGCAATAATGGACAGAGCTCAGGTATGAAAAAAGTCATGGTAGAGCCAAGGTCTGCATGCAGTCCTGTTGAGGCTTCGCTCTCCCGTGCACTGGAGCCTCTTGCCCTGACATGCAGGCCTCGCAGGTGAGCAGGCATGAGTCCGC
Source organism: Apodemus agrarius (assembly GCA_964023405.1). Lineage (NCBI taxonomy): Eukaryota > Metazoa > Chordata > Mammalia > Rodentia > Muridae > Apodemus > Apodemus agrarius. The sequence goes on from OZ030014.1 coordinate 10,755,659, forward strand.
TCTCCTCATCAGTGGGTGAGTGACCTGGGCCCCTCCCCTGACCACTCTTGGGCCCCTCCCCTGACCGCTCTTGGGCCCCTCTCCTGACTGCTCTTGGGCCCCTCCCCTGACTGCTCTGCATGGGTCTTCCCTGACACTTGCTTTAGCATGCTTTCTTCCCACAGCTCTGATGTGGCCTGAGGCAGCATGGGGCCCTAACTAGAAACAGACCAGATGTGGCTGTCTCTGGTTAGCACAGGAGCCAAAGCAGACTTTCTTTTCTTATAACTTATCCAGCCTTGTGCTATAGCAACACAAAATTGATTAAGCAAAACATCGTCAAACGCTGACGTGGACTGGGAATGAGAGAAAGTCTTATTCACTGCAAGCACAAACAGAAGACGGGGCATTTCAGAGAAAGATTAGCTGTGTCTCACAAGCCTAAATGCCTTAAGATCCACCAAGCGCATTCCTCAGCCTAAGTTACTTGAAACTTCAAGTCCACACTTAAAGCCATGCACACAGTGTGTATAGAAGCTTTTTTTAAAAATCTGTTTAGAAAAACAAAAATGGAAAGCAAGCGAGATGCCCTTCATTGGATGATGAGATTTAAATGGTAGGGCATTCGTGAAACAATGGACAGCTACTCAGAAATAAAAAGAGATGGTACCAGGCAAGGTAGATGGTACCAGGCAAGGTAGCAGGAAAGGCAATGGTGTACCAGGCACCCTACACCATGGTGTACCAGGCCTGGTAACCCGCACCTCTAGTCTCAGTGTTTGTGAGAAGAGTAAATCTGAGGGCCAGCTTTGGCTACATGACGAGTTCCAGGCCAGCCTGGGCGACATGCTAAGATCCTGTCTCTACAAACCAAACGATGAAGTGACATGTGACACTTCACTCCAAACAAGTGACACGGAGACTATTACAACATTAAACGCTCTGGTATGGACAGAGTATATTCCATACAGTTTTAACTATATCAAATCCTTTTTTAAAAAAGGCAAAAAGAAAGTAAAAGCTTAGTGTTGTCAGGACCGTGTAAGACTTCTTTAAAGTAGTAAGCCTATTCCGCACTGTTCTGTAATGGCAAACAGACTATACGCTAGTCGAAGCCCACAAACTGCAGCAGAGCAAAAGCGACTGTAACTGTGGATCACGGAGGGTAATAAGGTATTGGTATAACTTATCAGTCATAACATACGTGATCACAGATGTCAACAGAGCAAGCTGCAGATGTGTATGTTCTTCTTAAACTGAAATCTGCTGTAGAGACTGGTCTAGGGTTTTGTTGTTTGTTTGTTTGTTTGCTTGTTTTAGGTTTTTTGTTTATTTGTTTAGGTCACTGGCCCAGGACTACTCAGGGACTTGACCTCTGGATACTTCACCCACACTCTGCTGTCGGGATATTTTACTCTTTTCATCCTCCCTGCTCAACATGGAGGGGGAAGAAACTACAAAGACCTATTTAGGCTAAAAATGAAGAATACATATAGACTTGGCATGCACAGCAGAGAGGCCTGGCCACTGAATACATAAGAACATGTTTTCAATTCCCTGACACAATAGTAGCTTTGTACAAGACGTTTAATACTGGGACCCACTGGGAATATTTTCTCCCACTAGGAAAAAAGAAAAAGAAAAAAAAAATCAAGACTTTGTCCTCTCTCTTGGAGAATTCTGTCCAGGAAACATTCCGGGAATGTATCAAAGCGGCCACGGAGTGTTGGCATTTACCAAAGCTTAGTACTTCTTAGTGGTCATTCGGCCTTCATAGACTCTGGACTCACGTTAAAGGTGGTATTAAAATGTTATCTCATTCTCATGGATACCTAATAGTTAGACTCTATAATTCTGCTAAAATAGTGGGGTGCAAACTGGAGAATCTGCCAAGCATTTCACCTCAAGTAACTTCTATATGTTCTAATCCATTGTTATGTCATACTCAAAATAGACTCTCTGTGAAATTTTTCCATAAGCACTGTTTTATAACATTTATTTGTCAAGGTAAAGACAATGAAAATGCCCAGTTTATGTCAGATGTACACTTGATACCCCAACACAAATGCGATCACTGAAAATTGACGTGTCCCTCCATCAGGAACGCTGACTTCATTAGTAAGCCTCTGTTTTATGTCCGTGAAATGGCAGCGGCTGTACTAAGCTACGGACACTTAGGAATTCCTAGTGTAGAGCACATCATCTCATCGTGGCTCCTGAACCTTCCTCCCCCATCTTTCCCATCCACGGTGCCGTGGTTTACCCGGCATATGGACCATCTGTTGAGGATCACTCAGGGTTCTACTCTCTACAAAATTAAAGAAAAAAGAAAGTGGTCCTTGGCTGGACATCCAAGCCTCCTTCCAACGTGACTCAACACAAGGCTCTCTCCCACCAAGCGTCCCTTCTCAGTGAGCCCTGGAGTCATCGAGTCATCTCAAGGCTCCCCTGCTGATGACACCTTGTCCAAGAGGCACATCCCAGTGGACCTTACACATACAGCCTTCCCTGCGACGCCCTCTTAGGGGTTGGGGTGATGACTTGTTGGGATAAAGTATCCTAGCTTGCTTCTCTGGTGCTGGGATACAACACTGACTGAAAACAACATGGGCTGAGGACTGTCTAACTTATTCCCTCTTCTCAGACAGTTCAAGGATATGTGGAGTTGAGGACAGCTCACTAGCACAGCACTCAGCATGAGGCCCCAGTGCCACACACAGGTCAGGCCCAACAGTGTGCCGCTGTGATCCCCTTGCTGCGGAGGGAGGGCGGAGACAGGTAGCTTCCTAGAGCTTACTGGCCAACAAGTAGCCTAGCTGAACAAATGCGCCTCACTGAAGTGAAAGACCAAGTCTCACAAACCAAGGTGGATAGCACCGGGACCACAGAGGTGGCCCTCCGCCCTCCACAGCATACACAGGGACACAGGCATGCGATGACAGCGGCCACCACCACCAATCAAGAGAGTTAGTGGGGGAGAGCTCTTTGTTCAATCACGTGAAGAAGCAGCACTGGGCTTCAATTCATGCTTGGACTTCATCTTGGGAAGCGGGAAAACAACCACGGGATTACTAATAGCTGAGAAACGGATGCAAAAATGTCCTCTTTTGTGTTCCAAGACCTTAAAGAAGTAAGCAGACAGGCATGCGATAGAGGCGCCTGGGTCCTTGTTAAGCCATAAGAAATCGTAAGCGTTCTAAACGGCAAATCACCTTTGCAGTGTGTTTGTAGGACAGGAACTCGGGATTGGGCTGTGTGCTCTCCATGTACACTCTCGGCTGCAGAGTATGGGGGTCAGTGAGCAGACGGCCTGATATCCCATCTCTGTGCGGCTGCCATGACTTCAGATGTTTTCATAATCTCCGGTTTCATGATGAGGCTGTGCTCCGACACTCCAGCTCCTCACACGGCCAGGCTCCTGGGACCCACCAGACCAAAGGCAGAGAAGCACAAAAGCACCATTGCTCGCTGTGGAACAACGACGAGGCTGTAAGCTGTTCTCCTCACTCCTCCTTCTCGTCACTGCCCAAATGAAACTGCCGAGCCAGAAATCAAGCATGGCCAAACTGCCCAGATGTAAACAGAGAACCAAAAAGTCCCTAAAAGCGCGAAGGACCTGCCTATCTAAGCTGTGATCACACCTAAGCCAGCACAGAAGAGACCAAATCAGCGTCAGTGTGACGCCGGAAACTCAGAGTTAGATTTATTAATAATATCTAATAGGCCCTTACATTCCTGGCCTGGTACGTGTTTCTTATGTCCTAAGGCAGTAAACAAGCTCTGTGATCAATTTAAATACTAGTTACTCGGTTTGAATTACTGCATATATCCATGGTATAAACACGTTTGTTTCAATTTTAAAATCCTCAGAGTCCAACGATGCCTTCATACATTCCCACAGACTTTGCTGAAGTCTATCGTACTTTGTTACAGCTGTTAAGATGAAGCCAAACTTCCAAGTTTCCAATTTAGCACAGGCGTTTTATCCTGTGCACCAGACACCACCGGTTATCAAAGCCAGTGGCCTCTCTCCCCGTATTCTGGACAACTCTAACTTTGACTTCGTTCATAGCGCTAGATGGAGAATGCCATAAACAATCAAACAAACAGACAAACAAAAACTCCGACATCGTCTCACTTGCAGATAGAGGAAGCTGGCAAGTGAAACCGCAACAGGAGGCAGCAAGAGCCAGGAGGCAGCAAGAGCAGCCAGCACACTGGAACTCTTAAATGACCACATAACAGACGCTAAGTAGCAATATGCGAGTCTGTGCCCCTTCTGAAATGGAGAGGCGTCACAGCCCTGACCTGTCTGTCTACCTTGATGTTATTGGTACCTAAAGGAGGATGAAGGAAGGTGGGGAGGAGGAAGTCTATTCAGTCTACTCTTCGTCAGGAGCAGTTAATCTCAAGGAACATAAAACACATTAAACTTTTTAACTAACAAACTAACTCAATGCTACATTATCACGGTGTAGCATAAAGTGCACTATTACACAACTGTATGCCATGAACACAAGGAAATCTGAAATCAAGGTTTGCAGAGTCCTGAAGCCACTTGAAACCTGGGCAGGAACATCACAGGACACGCTGCACTCAGCAGGGAACTTCCTCACACGTCGCCCAAACACTCACCTTCTGGAGTACCAGAAGGGTCTCCAGCAGAGAGACAGTCACCAACCCTGAGATGGCGAGCCTATACTGAAAACCAAAACTACTGTACCCTTGTTTCCTTCTGTTACCATGAGCGCAATAATTATACAAATACGTGGGGTAGGGGGTGGGGGGAACAGAAAACCCACCTGCGGTTCAAATACTAAAAGGTTTTCTTAGCAATACTGTAGGTAAGTAACCAAACTGCCCGCCAACCTTCATAGAGAATCCTGTCCCCACTGCAGCCTGTGTGGGAACTGATAAGTTCCGGACATTGGGGGAAAGCAGCATTGTGTTAGACCAAGAAATGTCAACGTTTTCAAATTAGTTCTAAGATACACAGGGGGGGTGGGGAAGGCTGGCAAGATGGCTCAGCGGATAACATGTGGCTGCGCAGGCCTGCGGACCCGGTCGGTCCTTAGAACCCACATAAAGAGCCAGAGCAGGGCAGTGCAGGGACGGGACAGAGTATAATATAAATACATGATATGGAAGTCTCGAGAAACAACAGTATAAATGAATACAAAAAGCCAGACGCCATATCACACATCTGTGACCCTGTGCTCCTCTGGCAAGATGGCAGCAGAGTCGGGAGAAGGCGCCGAGATTGCGTTGGCCAGGTGGCCTGGAGTAGGTTCCCCGCACACAGGGAGAGCCTGCCTCAGCTCGGTGAAGAACCGTGCCCTCTCAACGTTGTTCTCACCCTCACACCTACACACACACACACACACACACACACACACGCATACACATACACCTACACACACTCCCTCGTGCGCACGCGCGCGCGCGCACACACACAATTAAGTAAAAAATACACAGAATAAAATGTAATGGTCCGCATTAATTATTTTCACACTTAACATCATATAAAAGTTATCTGTGGCCGGGCGGTGGTGGCGCACGCCTTTAATCCCAGCACTTGGGAGGCAGAGGCAGGTGGATTTCTGAGTTCGAGGCCAGCCTGGTCTACAGAGTGAGTTCCACAACAGCCAGGGCTACACAGAGAAACCCTGTCTCAAAAAACCAAAAAAAAAAAAAAAAAAAAAAGTTATCTGTGATGGGAAACCATGGTCCTCGACAACTCATACAGCAAGCAGTACTTCACCGAGTGTTCATTTATAACAGCATACCAGCTAATTTCACTACACTTGACATGAGATCACTACGTCTTTTATACTAAGCTGCTAAAAATATTCTGTACCATACAGGGACTATATTGAATAATTTACTATAAATAGAAAGGTACTGACACGGGCAATCCTTAACATAAACAGTATCAAAGAATTGTGATTTTAAAAAAAAAAAAAAAGAAGAAGAAGAAACTTTTATTCACTCTGACTTGTTACCAATTGAAATAACTCAATTTTTTAACTTGGGGGATATTTTGACCTGACATATTTTGACGATGAATCTATTTCACAAATAACCAGATGAGAATTTGATCCAGAACACTACACCCTTCTTTGCAGCAAATAAATCCTTGTGTTATTCTAGTTCCGTAAACAGTTGCCTATTTTTACTCTGACTTAAAGGACCAAAGCCATGCACGAGAATAGAACGCACCAGAACGCACCATGAAAATCAGGGCTTGTTCAACACTATCCTTTGTCTCGGGGGTCTGGGGTGAGGCCCTCCCAAGGCTGCTCTCACCCAGCAAGGCTCTCACCCCAAGCCTAACTCCCCTAACGCTGTTCTTTAGGTTGTTGACTACTCAACAGCTGGGCACACACTTGACAACCCAGTCACCCTGCGGATGAGAGCAAAAGCACTCTGTAAACCCAGGGCTCTGACAGAAATAAAAATCAAAACAACCTCTCTTCGGACTGGAACGTAAAAATGTGTGGACTATAAAAATGTGTGGACCGGTGCGTGATTCCAGAAAAGTGAACTTGGGAAAGTTTTGCAAACTGGCACTCCCTATTCAAAGCAGACAATTCTTTTCTAATTAGATCAGCCCCTATAGTGAGCCATCAGGGTAAGTACTGTAGTGAAGTCATCCTATTGGTCACTGATGGGAAATCAAAACTGGCTTCCAAATGCACCAGGAAACAATGGGCACGCCAGGTCTCCAGCTTTTCATAGAATACACTGGCCAATAAGCTTCTTTTCCTCTCTAAGGCTAAGTGAAATTCAGAACATCTGTACGGCCAAACACAATCTGGTGACCTAAGCGTTTCAAAAACCACAAAGATTGGGGGAAACGGCCCCTTGGTTTTCTTCTGTGAAATCTTGGGCAAAATGTCTCGTGACATGTCTGTCCAAGGGCATCACTGGCAGTAGCAGTGTCCCAGTCAGGGACAGTCTGCAGAGCGGCCATGTATATTTACGTCTCTGTTATTTACTAGGACCAATAAGACAAGGTTCTAAACAAGGCCTGTTTCCTCAAGACAGACCAAAATCAGCATTCTGGTTATTCCCCCCCTTTTTTTTCCAGACACCTAAAATTACCCACTTATCACTAATGTTGAACTTGATCTGACAAAAAAAAAAAAAAAAAAAAAAAAAAAAAAAAAAAAAGCTGTATTTTTTTTTTCCTAAGCATATGACATATACATTGTAGACCTTCCGGATTTTTCCCCCTGAAATCATAGAGCTTAAAGGTCTATATTCAGTGTTTCTCATTCTTAACGTTCTAGAGACAACTGAGTGAGACATCATTTTAAATGGGAAAACGGAAACAATCCTCAGTACACTGCATACAAGCAAATGCCCAGATACGAGTTAGCTTAAAATATCACTGCACTTGCTCAGGGCTATATTATCCACAATAGCGCTTTAACCCAAAGGAATTCCAGTTGTGTTTACAAAATGATATGCAAAGTCTAAGAATCCAGTTACAGGACTCATTCTAGAAAGGCGTAAAACATGAGTGTAGGAAGACTTGAGTTCTGGGAGCCTGGAAATTCTGTTATTCGGGTTTTGAATTCATATTAGCAACAGAAAAGTATATATATTTTATTTAACTCGCAGGATTTGAGTTACTAAACCCAAAGTGAATATTCAAAAGATGCACTGTGTCCATCCTAACATACCACTATTTACTATTAACATTTTACACACATCTGTGAACCATCCTCACAAACGTGACAGTGAAGCATCTCTAAAGTTGCAATAATATTGGTCTATGTACATTTAAAAATACATTTCAAGAGACATAAAGACTTAACACGGGAAAGCACAAGTAACCATAATACTCAGATAGCCAAGTCAATCAAGTTGGCACGAAATTTCCTGGAAATGCCAAAAACTATATCTCAAAACAGACTTCTTTACATTTAAATGTACAACCCACACTCCAATTAAAGACTTCCTTTTATCGTGATTTGAAATAATTTTTTTGGACTGCATCCAAGTTAGAATATAATCACAAGCGAGAAACTTTTTAAATAAGTACAACTTTTTGAGAAAAAAAAAATTAACGTGGTACTGTGCTCAAGAATCTAAGAGCCTTTACAGGTTGGCCAAGCCCACACCAGGCAGGAGCAGCCAGGCTTGGAAATCTCACAGAGAAGTAATGGCATCCAACCCTCCCAGGAAGAATTATGGCTATGCTTGATGCTTAAGAGCTTCTACAAAGGGAAAGACAAGGCAAAGTGCTTCTTGGAAACAGACCTCCCCCGCCCTCCTCCATTCCACCGCCTACCCTAGGGCGTCTCCGAACCCTCACCCACCCGGCCCTGCTCTGGGGTAAAGGATTTCACCCAGGGCACCTGGCAGTCCCCAGGGCTGGTTCCGACTGCTGTTTACTTGTGCCCACGCGGGGGTGGCTCTGATTTGGGAAAGGTAACGGTTCCCATGGGCCCTGCCCCGCCGCACAGCTCAGCGCAGGGACCTCGTACCTTTGTACCTCTCCAGGACATCCTCGTAGGCCTGGAGGTACTCCTGCTCCTCCACGTACATGTAGGCGGCGGGGGACAGGTACCCCGCCATGCCGGGATCCGGAGAACTGGCCGCGCCCGTGGGCCCGCGACCCGGGTGGAGGCGTCAGCAACCCCGGGCTGGAGGATTAGCGCGGCGACAGGCCCGGGGCGGCGTCCCCAAGGAGAGCTTCGGGGGGCGGCGGGCGGTGGCTCGGGGCGGGCAACCTCCGGACCCTGCGCCCCGGGCCACGGCGCTGCGGAGGAGCGCGCTGCCCCGCCGGGATGCGCCGCGCTTCTGCGGCATCTCCGGGCTGCGCCGCAGACGCCCGCCCGGGAGGAGGAGCGGCAGCGCCGGGCTGCGGCACCGCCCTCCGGCCCGCCCACCGCCCGCCGCCGGTCCCAGCGCGGTTTCTATTTGGGACCCACAACAGGTGCCGGGAAACAAAGCCCCGGGTCCCGTCCATGCTGAGGGGGCTGGAGACTCTCCACCCCGGGAAGCGGAGTAGAAGACCATGCTGGAAGTACTTTCCCCAGCACATCTTAGGGCATCGGAGGACCAAGTCACTGTAACAGGGCAAGGGAGGGGGACAGACTCGCGTCCAGGAGACCTGGACCACGTTCGCAGTCCTGGACCTGGTGGCCTCTGGAGGTGGCAGGGTGCATCAGGACCTGAGGGCACCGCCAGGGTCAGGGCAGCTGAAGACCAGGCAGCGGCCCCTCCCTTCTGCCCCCCAGAGCCTGCCAGCGCATCTGCCGCTGCTCTGGGAGGGACTGTCCACTCACCATGGCCCAGATTACTGTCGCCGCCCTCTTTTCCTCTTATTATTCATTGCACATAGTACCAGTACCCGCTGAGCAGAATGCATATGGTTCTCTTAAGTTTGACGCGTTGTATGCTAAAATAAGTAACTTTAAAGGACCGCATCATGAGCCAGTATGGAAATAGATGTTTTTCAGGGCGCGGAGTCCAGTTGCTGCGGTTGGAATCCTGCATCCTCTCTGTGGGCCACCAGCAAGTAACTGACTCTCTTCATGGAGAAAGGGAGATGTAGCAGAACCTAAATGAAGTGTGTGTGTGTGTGTGTGTGTGTGTGTGTGTGTGTGTGTCTGTCTGTGTGTCTGTCTGTCTGTCTGTCTGTCTGTCTCTGTGTGTGTGTGCGTGTGTGTGTCTGTTTGTCTGTGTCTGTGTGTGTGTCTGTCTCTGTCTGTGTGTGTGTGTGTGTGTCTGTGTGTGTCGTGTGTGTTACCACCACTTTCATTCTCAGAAAGCCCACTCACTACATACGTATCCCATCTTGATATATGACACTTTTCTCTAAATCTTCCTGTTTCCTCCTTTTGTATATACTGGCCTCTCCCCCTGGCCTCTTTCTTTGTTGGTTTTTAATACTGTGGAACTGGAACCATTTTCTATTAATCCTATATGAGGATAAAACATGCTTGAACAGTCATCTCTGCTCAAGAACCAGAGCAGGTAACTCTCCTTGGCAACTGACCTGCTTTTAGTTCCCAAATAAAGCAAGACCTCATCTCTCTCCTCTCTAGCTTGATCACCGCTGTATGATCTGGGTTTGATCCCTGCATATAAGTAAAACTCAATATGCCTTGTGCATATGTGTATGCAGTAACCTTGGGCAAAGCTCTTGGGATGAAAAGCGTTAGCGGTGGGTTCCCATTCCCACTCCCCAGTCATACAGACATACACTGAATACACGGTAAGGGGTGTGCAAAGGGAAAGTACGTCCGAGGCTTCGTCAGAAGCCAACACTAAGTACCATCCAGTGCTATGAATATAGTCAGCATATATTTTACTGTACTTCAAACTATCCCTTTAATGAGCCGCTCAAATAAACAACTGTAGCAGTATCTGGGGTTCAGCCTCTGCCCCAAGCATTCCTGAAACCATAATGGTGGGCGGATATGCTAGTCATTACAGTCCAATCCACAGGGAAGAAGAAACAGCGCAGCAACAAAGCTTGCACTGGCGTCAACACCGCCTGAATCCAGATCCTAGCTGATGGTCTTGTGGCACTTCTACTCGCTGAAAGAACTTAGGAACTGAGAAAAATTGCAGTTACTATCATATGGGGTTTTGGCGGGCCTCACGAGATGTATCCATAACTGCTCACAAGATGTCTCGCTATGCACATACTTATAGAGAGAGTATTTTCCATGTGGCAGGGGATTTGCAAACTAATTTACATTTGCTGTCTACATCCTGCATTTCATCCCAGTCAAGACACTTCAAAAATTAAAGCCGGGCAGTGGTGGCACAGGCCTTTAATCCCAGCACTTGGGAGGCAGAGGCAGGCGGATTTCTGAGTTCGAGGCCAGCCTGGTCTACAGAGTGAGTTCCAGGACAGCCAAGGCTACACAGAGAAACTCTGTCTTGGAAAAAACAAAAACAAAAACAAAAACAAAAAAAGACACTTCAACTAAGAAACTGTAACTAGGAGCTGGAGAGATGGCTCAGTGGTTAAGATTACTGACTATTCTTCCAAAGGTTCTGAGTTCAAATCCCAGCAAATACATGGTGGCTCACAACCATCCAACTATCTGTAATGAGATCTTACTCCCTCTTCTGGAGTGTCTCAGGACAGCTACAGTACTTACATATAATAAATAAATAAATAAATAAATAAATAAATAAATCTTTTTTTTTTTTAAACTGGTACTAAGAAAAGTTCAGTAATTGGCCAAGTGAAACGCAGCTAGAGGTCTACAGTCCCAGCATTGGGGAGATAAGCCATGAGGACCGGGATTCACGTCCGCCTCAGTCCACCGACAGAAACCTGTGCTGTATGAGACCCCGTCTGATCAGGTACAAACAACAAACCTGACCATGGTGAGAGAGGACCCACACCCTCAGACTTACATGTTCAGAACCTGGTCCTTCAAGGGGCCACGCCTAAGTTTAAAAGATCCCCTCTTAAGACAGCGTTATCACTGGAAAAGACCATGCCCAATGACAGGTAATTTCAAGATGGAAAACCCAGCTGACGTTACCCTACAGCTAAGGACAGCTCTGGACTGTTCATATGTAAAATGCAATTATTCAGTAAGCTTATTACTCAACCTCTGAGGTGACCCTGAGAAAGAAGAGAGTGAACATCTTGTAACTGCAGATTTGAATATAATGAAGCTACAGTAAATATTAAAGTCCCCTCACCTCCGGTTTTTTAATTTTTCAGTGAGGGGCATCAAACCAGGGCCTCAGGTAACCAAGGCAAGTGCTCTACGCTGAGCTAGCCGGAGCTGTACCAACACATCACCACCACCAGAGACTCACTTCAGCACAAACCTGACTCTATTACCGCACTCCTTTAAAGCCTGTTGGAGACGCTCCACCGTGTCCAGCGGGAGTGGACCCGGGGACCCCACACTGGAGGCCAGCCCCAGTGTAGCCTCTCCCACCCCCCTTCCAATGCCTACGCTTGGCGACACCCACTCCCTGCAGGTCACAGTTAAGTCCCCTCTAGCTTGTTCATGAAGTCCCATCCTTTGAAGTGGCGTCCCTGCCATCCTAATTCTATCAATATCTTTTCATCACAGCTCAAGTGACACTTCCTCCCTCCCAAAACCCTCCCACATCTCCCCTCCCCCACATACATTCATTAGACACCTCTGGGTTCTCTGAATGATGTCGTAGATGCCACGACAGCCGATCTTTCAGGACACGCTGGGACTGTCCGGAAGCACATGACGTCGTACTAGCCGTGACTTTTTAAAGACAGAACTATGTTCTATCTGTATTTTACTGCAAGAAACTCAGTAAGCATGTGCTGACTGCAGGTGAATGAAGTTATCCAATGGTCTGGGTGGCTTTTGGCTTGGAGTGGGGTGGGGAGACATGTCACAAACAACTCTACTTTAACGCCCTTTAAGATATATATTAAGCTCTTTTACTCCTGAAAATGAGTACCACAGATGTCTTACCATCCCCGAACCACTCTTCCCTCTTTTACGGGGGATTCGTTTTCAGAAGGCGCTAAGTTTCAAGCAGAGTATAAAATGTGTTGTAAAATTAAATGTGGCAGTTTGGCTGGCATGTTTTCAAACTAGCCTCACTACCAGGCTCTCCCCGGATAGAAGGCACCCTCGTCACACTGGGAAAGCAGTGGCCAGTCTCCTATACACATGAGGGATTAAAATGACACTTGTGACCTGACCTCAACCCAGCCCTCCATGTAAGTTGTGAGTTGTACAGCAACCATGTAGCGTACCAATATTTTAAAAACCTCTACCCTTCCATGCCACTGCTCATTTTGTTTTATTCTTTTTTTTTTTTTTTGAAGAATTCATGTGATTTTAAAAGTAGATACTTTGAGGTCTCAGTCACCCACCTCAAACTTGGGACATTTCACAGTGAACAGCGTGTGGTCTCTGTCCTCAGGTCTAGAGTCCCCTCTGCACCAGCACTGTCCCAGGTCCCTCCAGCGCCCACTCCTGTGGCACACGCCTGGTTGCTCGTTCACAGGTGGCGCGATCACGGCACCCCTGACAGACACTCCACCCTGCTTCTATCTCATAAGCTCAAACAAAATAGCCACACACTGCCAGGTGTGGCAGTGAATGGGTTCGAGGCCAGCATTCAAGAGGCAAAACCCTGCAGACCTCTCAGGCTCCAGGCCCGCGGGGGCTACACAGTGAGCCCCTAGCTCAAGAAACACAAAAACCAAATCAACCACAAAACTTCACAGAACAGGCCCTGGGCCGCCATGACAATGGGCCTTCCCCTCACCTATGGTCTCCTAGTGCTGTCAATTCTCACAGAGACTCTGCTCTCCCCGGAGAGTCAGCGGGGCAGGCCAGAGGGGCTGAGTGCACTGAGGTGAGGGTACAGAGAGCCAAGGGCCAAGTCACCTCGCTCTCACTTGGCTCCCTGTCTCCATCTTCCCTCCCTCCTCTTCCCCTTCCTGCTCCACCCCTCCTCCTCAAAGGCTGGGCGAGATCCGCCCCGCCCGCCCTCCCTCCCGCCCTGCATCTCACAACAGAGGCCAAAACTACAGAGTGACTGGCCAGGCGCTGCTTGTTTTTCTTAGGATCAAAAAAAAAAATAAAAATAAAAATAAAATCCACTTTGGGGGACCCCATGGAGACTCTCTCCAAGCTGCCTTAAAGACTTGTAATCTGGGACGGTCACAGCCTCCAGGAAGACAAAGCCCCGATATTTGCATTACCTGAGGAGTAACTATGAGAACACAGCCCCCAACTCCTGCCTTGTCACACCTGGGGGCAGGGAGAGGGAAGGGGGCCTGAACATCTGGCCTTTGGCCTTTGTAAGTGACTCTCCAAGAGACATACCGGGTCCCATCCTGCCCTATTACCATTTCCAAGAAGGAACAAAAAAATTGCTACGGGAATGCAGAACTGTCCACCCAGGAGGCCACTACATGTGCAAACCCTGCCGGAACCCTAGGGCCTGCAAGCCGCTCTCCGTGGCGTTCTCGGTTTACAGCTGGGAGGAACAAGCTCCCTTCTGGTTCAAGCTTGTATGACCAATGGAAGGAGACATCCCACACGGGGCACACACACTGGATCTCCATGGATTAATTAATCAAGAGTGCATGATGGCCCCTCACAAGCACTAAAGACACAAAGCATCTACAGACACATGATGCTCACAGAAAAGCTACATTAAAAAAAAAAAAAATCCAAATTGCTGGATTATGCGCTGCATCCTATGTACCGAAACCATGAGACTTGAGTTAGACCTGCGTAGCTCAGCGCCCTTGGGTAAAAGAAAAAAAAAAAAAAACTGTTCCAGCAAAATATTCCAGGAAGTCATTGGTATTAGTATTCTCAGGCTACCTTGATGGTTAGTGTACATCCGCAGCAAAGTTTAACACGGATACCAGTAAATATTTGCTTGCTTTTAGAATCTATCGATTCATCCAACCAGAAAGCAGAGCCAAACAGCTTAGTCACCAGAGCAGGCAGGCAAGGCGCTCCATGAAGTAAACACGGCCATCTCCTCCCCCACCTGAGACAAATTTCTGCCCAGCGCATCAGGCTGCAGATACAGCGCCGGGGACAGAAGGGTGAATTTCTGCCACCCTGGTCTCCGCTCCGTCCCCTCCCCCACTCACCTGCTATCCGAAGCACAGCCCTCTCGGCCGGGTCCAGCACCGAGCCCCCTTGAATCTTTCTTTTGGATCTCTCGTGTTTGGGCAAATTCCAGGGTAAGGTGTCTCCGGGGGCTGGAGATGCTGAGCCAGAGTTCTGGCTGAAATCATCCTCGTCAGAAAAATCCGCAGAGGACGACATAGAACAGCGGTAGGACGCGTTCCCGGAGCTCTGAGGAGGATGACACAGGAGAAGCATTAGCGACTGGCTCGCTCGCTCGCAAATGAGCATCACTCGCAGAAGATCGCCGATTACGATCGCTCTGCCCCTTCCCCACCTCCAAACTGCGCTGTGCCGTCCCCAGAGAACGCACACACCAATAAAAACAAAACGAACCCCAGGGCTCACCATATCTTCTTGGCCAAGTCTGCTCCTGTAGAAACAATAAGCAAGCCGTTCCAATACATGGAGACCAGAAGGAAGAAGTGTGTGGCCTGCGCTCCAGCCACCGGCTCAACAAATGACTGGGCCAACAATGAAGCCAGAATCAACAGCCTTCCTGTGACAAATCTACAGTATCTGGCTCCCCCACCAGGACAGGAGAAACATTTTCCATTACTGGCCTTCTGGTTAATTCATTAACGCAACTAACTTTAAGTTTCATAAACAGAGCACAAATACAGGATGCTAGGTCCCACCTCCTTCCCGTTTCAAGCCGCCAGGCCACTGGAGCCTCCTTTTAACCAGTTTTGAGCCCTGCGTCCTCTTTATTTAATTTTCTGCATGAGACTGAAGCGGGTTCCCAGAAAAGGGTGAGGAGGGAGGGAGGGAGGGAGGAAGGGAGGGAGGGAGGGAGGGCTGATTCTGAGAAGAGCCTTTTCTTAAGACCCGGACAACACAAAAGCCTGCTTTCAAAGGCTGGAGGCAACGCCAATAAACAAACATCTGAACTCAGTTTAGAGTTCTTGAGATAATTTAAACTTCCAGCAGCGAAGGGCTGCCAGTAATGTAAATGAGGATACAGTGCAGGGACAGGGAGCCAAGTTCTCCTAGGCTGCAGCTATCAGGAAGATGAGAAACACAGACTTTCACCAAAACCACTGCCTGAAGGTTGCTCTTCCTGGATTCAGCTGGGGTTCAGAATCCTCAGGGTCATGGGGTTTTTGTTTTTGTTTTGTTTGTTTGTTTTTTGTTTGTTTTTTCATAAAAGGCACACAGTGTTATTCCTTCCTTCTTATTGGATTGTTTCTGTGAGTATTCAGACAGCTTACAGCTTGGGAGGAAGAGATGCTGATTATCAGTGCTGTGGGTTGGATTAAAAATTCTAAAGCCTATCAAGGGGAAGTCTTCACTAGCTGGGGCTCAGGGTGAAGATCCAAACACACACAAGCTGAATTCCTTGGGGTGAAAACTGCAGCCATGGATTTCCAAGCTGCAGAGAAATCAGCTCAACGAGGCAAGCTTCAATTTGAAGTGGTAACAGTGACCTACTCGCACTGGTACCTGCAGCACCAACAGGCCATGTGTGCAACACCCACGGGATTCACACGAGGCTTGTGAGACTGTCACCAATCAGGACCACTGACTTTGCCACTGTCCAGTCAAACCACAGCTGTTCCACGGTTAAAGCTACTATTGTAAAAATTCATATATCTCTACAAAATGAAGCATGTTAAGATTTAAATCATCTTGACTTTGCTAGTAACAACAGCACCTTAAGTAAATTTTATGAAAGTAAATAAATAAGCTTAAATTTCTATATTTTAGCTACAGTCCATAGAGGGTGTGCATGGCATTATGAACCCAATTTATTTTTCCCAAGCTTTCCTGAAACTTCATCTTGAGTTATCTGAGGTTTGTAGTTTGCGGAATCTGAAGGGAAGGGTGATTTTTTTTTTTTTTTTTTTTTTTTGTTTTTGTTTTTCGAGACAGGGTTTCTCTGTATAGCCCTGGCTGTCCTGGAACTCACTCTGTAGACCAGGCTGGCCTTGAACTCAGAAATCCACCTGCCTCTGCCTCCCAAGTGCTGGGATTACAGGTGTGCGCCACCATGCCCAGCGAAGGGTGATATTTTTAAGGATGCTTAGGGGTTACTGGGTTTCTTTGGTTGCCCTGGGTTATTCAAAGTGGCTTCCTACTTGTCCTTACTTAAGGTTCTTACTTTATCTCTGAGATTGTATTTCTACACTATTTTACAGAGACCAGTCATTTGTTGATGTTTGGGGGGGAGGGGGGACTAACTGCTCTTTTCCAAAAATCACTGGTTATTGATTTTTGCAGAGTAAATTTTTTTAATGGCCAGAGTCTCAGCTGACTGAAGAACAAAATGTGATTTATGCCATGACACCACCACTGTTAATCACCCACAGCCAGATGGGAACAGTTACTAGCCTGGACCCAAGGGTGTTGACTGGCACTGCCTCTAATCTGGTCATGTCACTGATAACCAGATAAGAGAGAACAGTAAGAAAAAATAATCAGGGCCACATCTTTCAACAATTTACTACAGGAACATACAGGCCACACACATTTATATCAGACACGTTTTTAAGACGTAATGTCCCTTCTTGTCTACAGGGTTCAAGCCTTTTAACAATTACAGTATTACATCTTTTTTCCAAAAATGCGCACGCGCGCGCACACACACACACACACACACACACACACAAATCACTTTTAGGACTGGAGGTACTCTACAAAATTAAAGCCCATTTAAAAGCTTAAAATTGATACTATATTTAAATGAAGCAACTTCAGAGTGAAGAGCTCATATAAACTATTATATTCCTTATTGATCTGTAATGACTTGCCAAATCATGCTACTAGCTTAGGGCTGGAGCGAACAGTATAGTGTTTTATTTGTTTGGAGAAAATAAACAGTTCTCTGGCCCAAACACTGCTGCCTGACCTTTGATGGGGGACTTAAATTAGTAGGACAAAGGAAAAGGAGTCCAGTGAGCAGCAAAAGCCCCTACTTCTGATTCTACTGGTTGCTTAAAGACCGATTCCTATCAAAACACAAATGTCCATCTATAGGGGGTTAGTTAAATATACTGTATTTATAGCACAGGCTACTACTCTGCAGAAATTAAACAAATATGTTGATCTACATTTAACAAAGAGGAAACAATATATGACCGCTTTAAAAACTCCATACACATGTGTATACCTCCTTAAGAGTTTAAATACAAATATACCACTGTTAAATAGTGGTTAACTCTGGGCAATGACAAAGATTAATGTGTTTCATTTGTTTCTGACAATTTGTAAACCCAAACAAATAAACAAAAGAAATCACCAAAAGGAAATGTCCAAAGAAAATATTGGGGAAACTAGCGTTTTGCTTTGGGAGCTCACAAGGGAGCCCCCCTGAAGCCTCTTCCCAGAGCAAAGCAAATAAACAATTACAGGGAAACTACATTAGCAGCTGTGTGGGACTCTCTGGCCTCCTGACCCCGGGGTTAGGATTCCAATTCACACCACTCCTGTCATCTCCACCTGCTGATGACAAGGAACAGGAAGAAGGAACTGGTTCTCCAGAAAGGGAAAGGATTGCTGGGTTGTGAAGGCCAGGCTGACATTTTGTCTCACAAATGGATGTGTGCTGTCTGTCTGTACTCATGTTGAGTCTCTGTAACCAAATAAGTAAAATCTCTAGGCTGTGACACACCAAACAACCCTGCACCAAGTCCTCCACAACCTTGGCTACTTAACTATCAAATTAGGCCACTAAAAGATCCACTCTAACTTTTCTCATGGCCAGTTCATTTATACGGTACAAAAACAACTGGAATGTCCTAATGCCAGGATAATTAGATAATGTGACAGTTTTGGATGAACGATAACTTCTTAATTGACACTCCAGGACAGAATCTGTGACATCAGCATCAGGACTGGCTAACTGGGTGTGGCTGGGTCTACAGAGTCTGGTCTACAGAGTCTGGTCTGTGAGATACTGCCAGGAAATTATCTTGGCCCTGGGTACTCTCCAAAGGCAATGGGAAACAAGGCCAAAGAGAAGGATTTTGCTAAAGATCCGGACATTCAAGAGTTGAAGAATACATTCTCTCTGCCCCACCAACTCAGCATCTACCTACATCTTATTTTAAAAGGGGGGGAGGGCTTACACAAATCTTGATTATACAGATGTCAGTCCTAGAGTCTGTAAAACAATCCATAGTGGGAAACATATACTTCCCAAAAAGAAGGGACTCTTTGAGATGTGAACAGAAAAAGGAGCAACCAAAAAAAAAGCTAAAAGCACATCCTAGGGAAAATTGAGAATATCTAAACCCACCCAAGTCATAACGGTTTATCAGGTATATTAGGACTGTTAATTTTCTAAGGTGTGACAGTGATCTGGTGGTTGTAGAAAAGGTATCCCAATCCTTAGGAGATGCAATCTGAAGAAACTTGACATCTGTAATTATGTTTAATTGAACTAGTCAGAACTAGTCAGTGTGCTGTGCTGATAGGAAACCAGAAGTAGTCTCTGAACCACTCTTGCTTTGGGGGAAAGGATCCCAAACTTTTAGTTGCTTTTGTGGGTGGGAGACAGGGGACTGAGCCCAGAGACTGAGCAGTGTCCTGGTGTCACCATGTAGCTTTACCCTCAAACTTTGGTTTGGTTGGCTGGTTGGCTGGTTGGCTGGTTGGTTGGCTGGTT
Source organism: Apodemus agrarius (assembly GCA_964023405.1). Taxonomy (NCBI): domain Eukaryota; kingdom Metazoa; phylum Chordata; class Mammalia; order Rodentia; family Muridae; genus Apodemus; species Apodemus agrarius. Next base: position 10,774,886 of record OZ030014.1, read on the forward strand.
GGTTGGGTTGGTTGGCTGGTTGGTTGGGTTGGTTGGTTGGTTGGTTGCCTGCCTGCCTGGCTGGTTGGCTTTTGGATCCGGCTTCTCTGTCTAGCTCAGCCTAGCCTTGACTTCAGTTGTCCAGGGTGCCTTCCAAACCCGCCAGCATCCTGCATCAGACTCTCAAATGCTGGGATTTCAGGCACGTGAGCCCATGCACTCCTTCCCTTTTTCACAGGTATCAAAGCTTCCTCTCTTTTCTCGGCTGAGAAGTAGCACCCTGTTCATGGAGGTTATGTTTTGATTATCTGTCCAATCACTGGTGAACACTTGGGCTGATTCCCATATCTTGACTAATGCATATAACAATCGAGGACCTGCAAAATCAGCTGAAGTTCCCATTAGAGGCACGGTTTCAAATTTGAGACCGTCTTAACTGGAGTAAAGACAAGCTTTCTTCCAGCATATGCCGCCTTCATTCAGTGGGTGACTGTAAGCAGGGACTAGATTAAGCATTTCACTTGCTAGTGCTACCAGCTTACCAGTGCTTCTGCCTTCAGATGAAGGTGTAGAACTCAGCTCCTCCTGCACTATTCCTGCCTGGATGCTGCCATGTTCTCACCTTGATGATACTGGACTGAACCTCTGAACCTGTAAGCCAGCCCTAATTAAATGTTGTCCTTTATAAGACTTGCCTTGGTCATGGTGTCTGTTCACAGCAGTGAAACCCTAACTCAGGCAATCCTCAAAACTCTCAAAGATCTTACCGTATATTTGTAGGGCATGAAAGAATTAGGTTTGTTTTAGATTTAATACTGGACCCAAATCATGGACATGTCCGGAGCAAGGAGCATGAGTTCACAGTAAAGAAAAATCATGCAAAAATACATCAAAGTTAACTCTTCCACAACATGGGTTTGGATTCAGCAAATGCACCTTTGCACACATTTGTTTTAGGTCTGCTGACAATTCGGAATTGCTAAAAGATTAATTACCTAGAAGCAGTGAAGAAAATGAAGATGTAGGCTTGGTAAGGCTCAGCGGTAGAACCCTTTCCACCACCCCTCCATCCCAACACACACACACACACACACACACACACACACACACACACATGAAACCCTTGCTTTAATTCTCAGTACTACAAAGAAAAGATGAAGAAACAAGAACACACAAAATATGCAAAACTCATGGTCTGTTTTTTTTTATCACTCACTAGCATAGAATCTACACAAATCTATTACAGAAAGTTTTAACTCTCTCAAAGCTTGCATACAAAAATAGACCATGCATGGCAGCATTTGGGGAGGAAGGTAAAGGTATAGTATCAACTGCAACTTTGATGTGTCCTGCAATACAAAGGGCACTCACACTTCCACAACCACTGCCTGCGGCTACTGCAGCGAGCTCTGCACTTGGACCATGGTGCCTGTTTAAAGACAAGGGAAGGTGAGGATAGTCCTCTGCCGTCCCCGTGTGAGCAGCTGGTCCCTCCAGCCCACTGCTTTTGCAATAACAAATGATCTCTCTCGGTTCTTGCAAAATCCTACCATACATAATACATACAGCACACACACTGTATGTCAATCCGTGTTAGTCCATGGTCTCCATGTGGCTTCTAGGCGACAGAGATCCACTGAGTTTTGGGAAAGGATGGTAATTAGTGTATCAGGGGGAAGAGGTATATTCTGTTTACTCTGATACGGGAAGAAGTATTCACAAACCAACCTCTGCAATTTAGTTCAATCATTTCAAGAAGAGAAATAAATCAGCATCATGGCACAGCCCTGTGATTTCAGCCCTTGAGGGGCGGAGGCAGGAGGAGGGCTGCAAGTTCAAATAATTTATTCCATCCTAGAGCCTCAGAAGAAAAGATGTGTTGAGAGAAAGTGTATCGTAAGTATGGAGTACCCCACAGACCTCATGGCAAGACCTGTCTCCAAGCATAAGCAAGCAAACGAAAACAGAGAAAGAGCTAAAGAACGAAGCTAGCCAGAAGGACGGAGCAGGGGGATCGCCAATCTGAGGTGATCCTGGGTTACACAGCAAGAATTACCTCAAAAGACAAAGGTATGGAAATACAGACACGGAGGAATAGTTTGTATTTAAGTATCTACAAATAGACGTTTCACTTGAAGGACTTTTCAATAATTTATGAAATAGAAAAGCAAAACCCAATCTCTGAAAATAACAAAACCAAAGTATACCAGGACCACTGACTAAAATACAGAGACATCCCATAACTAGACAATGTTTGCTTTCTTTAATTGCTTGTTTGTTGTTTTTCAGTATTGTTGTTGTTGTTTGTTTTTCGTTTATTTGCTTGCTTTTGTCCTGAGACAGGGATTCTCTGAATAGCCTTGGCTGTCCTGGAACTCTGTAGACCATGGGGGCCTCAAACTTACAGAGATCCACCTGCCTCTGCCTCCCTAGTGCTGGGATTAAAAGCATAAACCATTACCGCCCAGCAAACTAGACAATACCTAATCTTACATTTTATGGTGATGTTTGTCAGCCAGTTAAACGTGTCTTAACTATCTATAGGCTCCTTCCCTGAAGGACTGTGAAATCTGCTGCAAGTACAAAGGGACACAATAACCGACTTAGCAGTGTCTATCCTTAGAAATGTAGCTTAAAACATGTCTTCTGGGAATGCTACAGAACACTCATGAAAGTTAGTTAATTACAAGAAAATGGTGGAGTCTGACTGGCCCACCAAACTGCCACATGGCACACCTCTGAGAGAAAGCCACCCAGAGGTGTGTCAAGGTCTGGCAGAGGTTGGTATTATGGGCACATTATGGGCACAGAGGTTGGTATTATGGGCACACTGAGGTCGGCCTGCCAGTTTTCAAAGACAAATTAAAGCAAACATTTTAAGACTAAGGAGACTTCACATGAAAACTCAGGTGTGCAATGCCTGTATCCTGACTCCGTCTTCACCCGTCCACATTCCTTTTCTTATGATACTTGAGTGTGAGACATGCACACCCTTATTAAATCAGGGATGAGATGCCACTGTATTCAGAGCGTATTGGAAAGATAAAGGGTAGGAGGAGAGAGGGAGTTAAAGTGGTTTTTAAGAAGAAGAGAACTGCAGAGCGCAGAACAAGAGAAACAGGAGGCAGCTATCTACTGCAGTTAACTGGATATCCCACAAACACCAGGTGAGTCAAGTTTCTCTGAGTGCAGAGTTACTCTCCTTTATTACGGTGTCTTTAATTCCCAGAAAATGTTAGAGAGCTGCATGAGGCTACAGGCTGGCTCAAGGTTTCCAGGAATCTCACTAGACACCCACTGGCTTCCTGCTGGCTTGATTCTACCTGCACTTACCCACCTCCTCAATGTCATGAGATAGACTTTGACTCTAAGTACTCCAGAACCAGGATGCACCACTGTTCCTGTCAGAAAGAAGATGTGGGTCACGGCCAGAAGACTGACAATAGGGGACCAATGCGATTGTGTGACAGCCGTGCTCGTAACAATCCTCAAGAGAGAAAGTCCATCCAATTCTCTCCTCTGTCCTCTCCAAACTTTATAAGCGAGGCTCTGGTGCTCGGTGGCGCCCTCATGCCTTCCTATTATATTCCTTTAAAGAAAAAATTCACTGTTCCCACTACAAAACAGCAGCCAGAGATGAAAAGCACCAGCATTTCTGAAAGCTCTAGGTGCTTAATTGTTCCCGGCCGACACATAAGGAAAGCCGTGTCGCTCGCAGTCCTTGTGCTTCCATTCTCATTACCTGTGTTCCTTAACGGAATTACAGAAAATCGCTTTTGCTAATGGCTTTCACAAACACACGCTGTCACTTCACGTAGTTATTAAGTCAAGAATAACTTCTTCAATAAAGACGCATACACACGCAACAAACTTTTGTTACTGCATTGAAACAAAGCCCCAAACTTTAGGTCCCAGGAACCTCACTTCCCATTCAGAAGAAAGAGCTGCCTGGTCTGCAGTAAGGAAAGATAACTCTGCCTCTTCAGAGCACATTTGACTGGGATTTAGGAACACAGGTGAATAGGAAGAGACACACTCTCTTTGTGCCGGTGTGGTGAAGAACTCAACCTAGCTAGGATGTTGAACTCTAGGCCAATCCAACAAAACACATACACATACACACAGACACACAAACACACACACACAGACACACACAGACACAGACACACACACACACACACACACACACACACACACACACAGGCTCGCACACACCACCAGGGCATTCATAGTGAGTACATTCTAAATCCCTTCACTAACATTTAGGCTGTCCCTAAGCTTTGCCTGTCCGTTCAACACAGAGATCCTGCCAGAACAGCTACGGCTGACTCAAATCCCCTACACATCTAGAAGACTGCCTCAACTTTCTTCATGTCTTTCCAATAGATCTTTCTCTCAAATATTTCTATAGACTCCTCCCCTTCTGCTTCTCTCTGTAGGAAGCATACGGCAGGGCAGGAAGTAAAACTGACTCTCAGGAGAGCAGTGCCTGGAGGCGAGGACAGATTCCCCAGCCTCCACAAACCCGTAAAGGCAGCCGTCCTTGGGCTGGAGAAGGAAGCATCAGTGGGGCCTCAGTTGGGAACTTCTCGAATCCTAAGAAAGGATCCACAGAGAAACAGATAACAGGTGGTTACAGATCCCAGAGTCAAAGTTTCAAAGGAACCCAGTGTCACACCATAGCAGAAGCAGCCGGGAGGCTCTAGGTAGCAGTCCTGAAGAGTGGAGCACAACTTGAAGCCATGAATGTTCCCTCCCATTGTTCAACGTTTTGGCGTACATCTGATAGGACCTTACAGAGAACAGAGTGAGTACACCGTTAGCGCACTGCCACGGTTCCCCCATGAGCTGTGTCCTGGCCATAATAACAGATATGTCATGTTCTCGTTAGTCTTGTAGCGACTTACGAGCCATCATATTATTAGGCTCAAAGACACAATAATAACAATACCTCTAATTCTTCTGACCTCTTACTGTCTATGAGCACTAGATGAGAAGAGCCTACCGCTCTCTCATTCCCTGTGCCCATAGCCCAGGCCTGCTCACTCATGGCCCCCTCCCCGCCCCCTGCTCAGAATGTGCATGGATGAGCTGTTAGAATTCCAACCTCCTGACCTTCCTCCGTTCCCAGCTGCCCATCTGACCCTGAAATAGCCCGTTTTGTTTTGATCCTTCTCTCATCAAGGGCTTCCCAGCTGCTGCAATCCTTCCTCTAACCGTGACATAAGCAAAGAACTTGCCAGAACACATCGGGACGGATGCACAGATGAACCACGAAGATGGTGGCATCATGTACCGGTTCAACCAAGATGGCATCCGGCACTGAGAGACGGGAGACAGGGGCTCCTGTCCCTAACTCAGAGGCTGTCTGCAGTTGTCACCCTCTTGTGAAGGAAAAAATAGTTTTCGCCTATGGAGTCTCATTGGATCTACAAACACACAGGTAAGGGCAGGCTCTGTGCCTAGGAGGAGATGTCCAACACAAAATGAAGTCTACGGTATTGTTGTAGACTTTTGTCTCGTGTCACAGTGCTTGGGCTTTTGTTCTGTGTTTACTCTTGCTTGTTTGCTTTGACTGTCTCCTAAAGAGAGAGGGAAAGAAGGTATGGGAGCTGGGCAGTGGGTAACTGTACTGGCTGGGTTTGTGTCAACTTGACACAGTCTGGAGTTATCACAGAGAAAGGAGCTTCGGTTGGGGAAATGCCTCCATGAGGTCCAGCTTGGGACTTTCCTCAATTAGTGATCAAGGGGGAGGGCCCCTTGTGGGTGGTGCCATCTCTGGGCCGGTAGTCTTGGGTTCTATAAGAAAGCAAGCTGAGCAAGCCAGGGAAAGCAAGCCAGTGAGAAACATTCCGCCATGGCCTCTGCATCAGCTCCTGCTTCCTGTCCTGCTTGAGTTCCAGTCCTGACTTCCTTTGGTGATGAACAGCAATGTGGAAGTGTAAGCTGAATAAACCCTTTCCTCCCCAACTTGCTTCTTGGTCATGATGTTTGTGCAGGAATAGAAACCCTGACTAAGACAGAAGCTGAGGAGGATCTGGGAGAGAGTTAAGAAGGGAAAACTGACCCGAATATATTGTATAAAAATGTATTAATTTTCAATTAAAAAAAAAGATTGTGTCAAAATGTGTGGCAGCATCCAAAAGATAGTAATGTTATCAGAAAAACAAACAATTTAAACCATCAGACATCAAGCACAGTGGCTAGCTCTCCACAGCGCTGTGGGCCTCGACCAATCAGAAGGGGGCCTGGGAGCACAGACTCAGGTTCCCAGCAGTCTCCTTACCCGTATTTCCAGCGTGAGGTGCACAGAAGTTGAACTCGCAGCTGTTAAACCAGTTCTGACCTGAATTTCCAGGCTGCCAGCCTGACCTACAAATTTCTGCCATTCTCACAATCCCTTGAGCTAACTTCGTAAAATAAATAAGTCTGTGGATACGCTTGTATGTGTGCCTGCACGCATGTGTGTTCTGCAGCCAATGTGTCTGGCTGGCCCTGTGTCTCTGAAGAACCTCACCTGGACAACTGGCTACCCCTAGGCAGCGTCAGGCCTTGCCCCAACTACGTTTTCGGGAAGCACAGACACTTGCGCGACTCCCATCTTTTCAGTGTTAGAAAAGCCCCTTCTGCAGGGGCTTCTAGCCTGAGGTAGGAAGCCACTGCGCTTCATCCCCTTAATTAATTCCCAAGAGGGAGGGGTTGACCCCTCTCCGCTTGCTCACGTTCTAAACGAGGGCAGGCACAATCAGACGCGATCAGAGTGATATTGTGACAACAGACTGTATCAGAGTAGTGTGATGAGCCTCTAACAGAGCACAGCGCGAAATGTCACAGCATCTCATTGGAAGATCGAAAGGAAAATATGAAACCCAGGCATAAAGTACATAGAATATCAATGGTACTTTAGAATACCAAGAGAATGCACCTTCAGGGTGACATCTACACCGATGATTTACCACAAACTAGATACTACAGCCTAGCCAAAGAAACACACATTAACTCTATTCCACAAAATAATGATTTTCAATGCAGATTTTTAACTAAAAAAATATATTTTATTTACTTGTTTATCTTTGGTTTTTCAAGACAGGGTTTCTCTGTGTAGCCTTGGTTGTCCTGGAACTCACTCTGTAGACCAGGCTGGCCGCATACTCAGAGATCCACCTGCCTCTGCCTCCCGAATGCTGGGATTAAAAGCAAAGTTTTTTGTTTTTTTTTTTTTAAATCTGTCTCCCTTCATATCCCATTGCATAGTATGACCTTTATACCGGCAATAAAAATTCATTCTTCAGATGTAAAGCTTTTATTTCTAGTCAGAGATTAAGAACAATGAGCCATTCACACTAGAGAGCGAGGTCATCAGACTCTATCCTGGAGAAATACTTGATAAAAAGAAAGGGAACTGAGGCTCACAGAGGAAGAAAATGCTGCCTGTTTCACAATTTCCCCTGCAGACATTTTCCACCAACACAGAGGCAGAATTCAGAAGAACGGAGAACAGTTGGGAGCTTGGACATCACTCCTGGAGAGGCACAGGAACTGCAGCTCGGCTGGCTTCTCACCTGCCTCTCCAGTCCCCCAGGGAGGAAACGAGCGCTGATGTAATCTGACAGGGTCAGAAGATCTGCTACCAGGCGCTGGTGCCACCGTGTCTGAACTGCTCCATTAGAGTCCCCCTTTCCCCGCCCTCCTGCCTGTCTGTGACAGGCATGTAAGATGCACAGGCTCGTGACAGGGATAAATAAACCATGGATACAAACCCTAAGTAATTAGGGGCTCGTCAGCAATTCCCTCCGAAAAGGAGGTGTGAACCATCTGTAAGCAACTAAAGGGAGAAAGAGAAAGCCTAACTTCTCACCACCTTACAGAATCTTTGTCAGCTCATTAAGTAAGGAGGCCACAGTTAAAATTCTTCCAGCCAGGAAGAACCACAGGAAGAACTTTGAGGAGTGTCAAGGTAAGGCAGGAAGAGCAAAGGCTCTTCAGTAGGCCTGTTGACAGGATTTCCATTCCCAAGTCCTGCCCGAGCTAGCTGTGTGACTTGGTACCCCTTGCAACTCACGAAATGTCTGTGGATGTCTGTGACTACTCATCTAAAGACGAGACTAACAAAGGTTAAGGCCAGGTCTAGCAGCCAGTGGGATACTTTAAATGACACCTGTCATCTTTAAAAGCTGGTGGAAGCTGTCAGTTTCCTGAGCACGCCTACAGTCTCAGCCCTGTAGCCTTAAAGCACTGTCTAAGGCCCCAGGGCTGTCAGTCCGTCCCATTATGTGCTACAATCGTTCTTCCGAAACTAATAGAAGGGACAGGCCTGGCTTCCTCAGTGGACACTCAGCAACTGAGAGCCACGCTCTTCATATTCCAACTCATGGCCAAATTGCAGCAGGTCTCCTCATTTCTCTCCTGGTCCCCAGCAGTCCTTCCCACAAGAGCTAGATTAAATCTTTAAAATGTATTTTTTTAAAGATTTTATTTATTTTAAGTATATGAGTACACTGTCGCTGTCGTCAGACACACTAGAAGAGGGCATCAGATCCCATTTCAGATGGTTGTGAGCCACCATGTGGTTGCTGGGATTTGAACTCAGGACAGTGCTCTGAACCTCTCTAGCCATCTCTCCAGCCCTTTAAAATGTATTAAAAGGAATCCATAATCACTCAGGTTCTAAAAACCTTCTGATATGACTTTTCACATTACTGAGTAAAATCCAGAACCTGTTCTCCTATCAACAAGGCCTTGGGATTGATCCTGAAAGATCTGCTCAGGAGATTCTTCGTTTCCCTCCACGCCCCCTCTCTGTCCCCATCCCCCATCTGCTCCTATCCCCTCCCAACACACACACTTATCCCTGCCTGGCACTTCACGCAGTGACTTCTTACTCTGTGCTGTCTGTGTCCCTCACTCAAGAGACGCCCCGCCACTACAGGGCTGTTTGGTTTGTTATGGCAGCTCCCACCATTCAGACGGTACCTGTGAGATGGGGGCACAGCAGTGACTTAATTCTTCAAAAAACACCCGTACCTCCTCGAAGATGATGACCTCTCTATAATGCTGACCTGGTCTGTACTGGTCCGTTCCCTGCATTTTGTCTTTCTTCCTTTCCCACTTCACATCTGCCCCAAGCTTGTCCTGAACAGGAGGGTTACAGTGTGACTCACATTGCCTCCCAGGTCCCAGCCAAGGGCCTGCTTCCATGCACACAGGAAATCTCAGGTTAAATGCAGCCCCTGCAGGGCTCCGTGCTTCTGGTCCAGACTGGCCACCTCTGGCCGAGGGACTTTGAGCGGGCTACTTAAGCTTTCTGAATTCTGGTTTTCTAATGTAGAAAGCAATCTACCGAATACCATTAGAGAAGCTAGCCCTGCTCCTGCCTGACCCGTGCGAAGCCCACGGGAAGTGATCATAACTGCCGGCTACCATTACCATGCGCGTCAAATGCTGCTGACATGATATGTTGTCGTCTGATAATCCCACGTCTTTCACAATCTCATTTCTGGTCACCAGGGAGCTAATAAAGTTTCAGAAAGTCTTTAGACGAAAAGACAGGGAACAACGGTGGTCACCTGCTTCTAGAAGGCGGCGCTCTCACTTAGAAAAGGCTGTTTTTTATTCTTTAGAATCTGGAGCCACTTCTATCTCAGAGCTCTTGATTCCGTCCCTCTAATCAACAGAAAAGTTTGCCTGGAGTCCCAGAGATTACACACATTCTAGGAGTCAATTTAAGATCGCTGCTCAGTCCTCCTATAAATGCCAAAGATTATTAGGTAGTTTTCTAATGTAAAACGTCTTGAGTTTTATAAGTTAATTTTGAACGTGGCAAGGTCATTTCTTTGTATAATGTCTATGGATAGGATATATATTTTATAGATATAAGAAAACTCTGGATACTTAAGTAGACACAGAAGCGAACAGGCCTACTTAGATATTGATTTGGGATTATGTTTAAATACTAATATATTAAGATAAAAATAAAGATACACTCTGAATAGTACATGTATAAAGGAAACAGAAAGTATCCTCTTAATCCCAAAAAGGATGAAAGTACCTATTGGATGATACCAATTTTTACAAAGTTGCTCATTGCAAAAAGCTATTAAAAATCAATGAATAAATTAAAAATCAATGAATAAGCCAGGCATGGTGGGTGGTACATGCCTTCAATCCCAGCACTGGGGAGCCGGAGGCAGGCGGATCTGTGTGAGTTCCAGGCCAGCCTGGTTTACAGAGTGGGTGAGTTCCAGGACAAGCAGGGCTTGTTACACAGAGAAACCTTGTCTCAAAACACAAACAAACAAAACAAAAATCAATGTATAAAATAAAGAGAAATTAATTTGGTGACCACAATTACTGTTTCTTTTTTTTTTTTTTTTTTTTTTTTTTTTTGGTTTTTCCGAGACAGGGTTTCTCTGTGTAGTCCTGGCTGTCCTAGAACTCACTCTGTAGACCAGGCTGGCCTTGAACTCAGAAATCCACCTGCCTCTGCCTCCCAAGTGCTGGGATTACAGGCATACACCACCACACCCGGCTTACAATTACTATTTCTTAATTATCTCATTTTGATCACATTAACTACCTGGAAGTGTTCTCTATTTAGGATGGGTTTCTGTTCAAATCACCAAACACTGAGTTTGGAAGGCTGATCTGGCTTAATTTAGTTGGGACTTGAAAATCAGCAGCTCCGGCCTGCCCGGCCCCCGGCAGGCGAGCGCTCAGCTCCACATGGGCACTGGAGACACTGCGCCATCTGCTTTAAGATGAGGGCTGAGGAGCAGCTGGCCACCTGGGCGACACAGCCCACACGGAGATGAGACACACTAGGACAGAAAGCAACCGGGACCAGTGTGTGTACTCTGACGGGATCCTTGTGAGTTCACGGAGAGCAGGCTGTCACAGCAAGGTCCACAGCAACCTGTGCTATATGAGTGAACCCATTTTTCCAGGCTCCTACCACAAAAAATACAGAATGGAATTCTAAGGCCTGCATCCGAACTGGAATCATCATACACACACACACACACACACACACACACACACACCCTTTTTTTGTGAGCCGAAGTTTCCTCTTATGCAGGAGAATGAGTCATAATAAATACAACCAAAGATGGTACAAGAATCAAATGAGATGCTCTTTAGAAGAGCTGGATCTCACTGCGTTAGCCAGGATGGTCTCAAGGGTCTGACTCAACAGGGCCCCTCTTTTAACTCCTAAGTAGCCAGCCTACAGGCACACATAACCACAGCCACTGTACCTACCCTAATCCCCACATACCTCAAAATGTGATATTTAAAAGATCCTGAAGATATAATGATATCAGGTCTCAAAACACCAAAGGCAAACACCAAAATTAATACCCTTGAAAGGAGAGACACCCTCAGAAGAGCCAATCCCTTCCCAACCACCTCAACAAGTTTTATGTCAATCTTTGCTAGTGCCATCTTTAACTGTGCACAAAAAATATGCAGAGTCAAACTGAACAGCTCCTGACTGAAGACCTATCTGCTGCCCAAGCCAGCGAAGCTTTCCGATGCCCACAAGGCCCTGAGCACGCTCACTGGCTCTCTCATGTCACAGCAGACATGCCATGAGACGTCTCAGTACCAGTGCTTTTCCATTAAGTGTTTAAAGGGGTTTTTATTATCTTAATTTTAAGTACTAAAATTATTTTTCATACAATCTTAGATTCCACTCATGTACAAGTACATAAAAATTTAGCTGTAACTACTCACTTAAAATAATGATATACTTTGTAGCCATCTAACAGTAGATCATTTTTAAGGTTTAAATTCCAAACTTCTTCTCAAACAGTCTTTGTCTAGATCCCAATCATCTCTAGAGGCTGTTGGGAAGCTGGCTGACTCTTCTACGAGCCAGGGTATCTAATGAACACAGCGCCTAGCTAGAGGCATAGGTATGGCGTCAAACAATCTGGGCTGTCCCAGTCCTCAGGGTCTATCCTTGAACTCACTGGGATGTCCGAGCAGAGGCAGACCCAGCACCACCCCACATGTCAGTGCTCCACTTGAACTCTCTTCACAACCATGACTAACCTGCTGCCCCGCCCCGCCCCGCCCCGCCCTGCCCCGCCCCTCCTCGGTGCTGTGCTTCTCCTAGTCTCTCTCAGCAGTGTCAACAGGTCTGACCTCCCTGCAGGAGACACACCATCTTTGGTGCTTGCCTTACATTAAGCTCCACACATACGGATGTCTGTCTGCTCTCCACTCCCACCCCAGGGGAAGGACACTCCACTTGTCTGCCTTCTTCCCCTGAACGGTTACCGCAGGACCACGTGGCAACAGGCAGGGATGTTAGCCTCTGACTCACTGCTTTTCTCCATCCTGAATGCTGTCACAACCCACTCTCCATCATCAGCCCCTGCAGACCTCATTCCTGATGATGACATCACCTGGGTCTGAAAGACTTCCAAACCACTCCACCGGTCCACGAGTCTGACCACCAATCCCTGGCTCTCTGGCTCGCTCCACTTCGAGCTGCTCCTGCCCTCCGATCATTTGTTCCTCGTCAGATCTGTCCTTTCCTGTCCTTGTCCTCATCCACCCTCAGGCTGCTTTCTTTATTTCAGGCATCCTCCTGACATTAGTATCCAGAAGTTATCAATTCCACCCTCCTGATGGACCAGCTGAAACATTCACCTCTTAATACTTAATCCCGAACCACTGGACTCTGCTTTACAAGTGTCACTGGCTGGTCGGCGAGACCCTCAACAGAATCACATAGAATACCAAGGAGCCCCCGACACTCCTACTCCAAGCAGCACTGATTCCAAACCTGCTCACGACCTTCTCCGACATTACCTTCATTAGTCCGGGTTCCGAAACGGCCCCCTTTGTTCTGTCTGAGATATCTCTAATGTCTGCCTGAATCCTGAGTCCTCTGTGGGTTGTTAACTAAGCTCCTTAACACCTTCCTGAACAAACCTGAAAAAATGTCTGTGCCATGTATGTGTGTGAGTATGTGTGTGTGAAAGAGAGAGACAGAGTGTGTATATATATATATATATATATATATATATATGTGTATGTGTGTATGTGAATGAGAGAGAGAATGTGTATATGTGTGTGTGTGAGAGAGACAGTGAGTGTGTGTATATGTGAATGTGACACAGAAAGAGAATCAGTATATGTGTGTATAAGTGTGATTGTGTGTGAGAGAGAATGTATATTCATGTGTGTGTATGTGAGACAGAGTGTATGTGTATGTGTATGTGTGTGTATGTGTGTGTGTGTGTGTGTGTGTGTGTGAAAGGGTGTGTAAGAGAATCTGTGTATGTGTATGAGAGAGACAGAGTGTGTATGTGTATTCGACAGTGTGTATGTGTGTGAGAAAGAGTATGTGTGTGAGGAAGTGTGTGTATGCAAGTGTGTGTGTATGTGACAGTGTGTGTGTGACAGTGTGTGTGTCTCTATGAGAAAGAGAGTGTGTGAATGTGTGTGACAGTGTATGTGCCTGTATGTGAGTGTGTGGTGTGTGTATATGTATGTATGTGAGTGTGTGTGTGTGTGTGTGTGTGTGTGTGTGTGTATGACAGAGTGTATGTGTCTGTATGTGAGAGTGTGTGTGGGGTTTGTGTGTGTGGCACGCGTGTGCTCGTGCATGTGTATGAGAACACCTTGTGGGTGTGTGTCGCATGTTGCACGTGACCATCAGAAGACATCTGTGTGGCGCCAGCCCTCTCCCTCCACCCCATCCTAAGAACTGAACTCAGGCTTTCGGGTTAAGCAAACTTTTTAAAAACAACAATTCACGGATGCTTTCTCCATGCCATCGCCCCTGAGCGTTCCCCATATGGTTTTATTTCCTCTCAAAATAAACCAAGACCATAAATTAAGAAGAAAAAAAGAATGATTTAAAAAACATTGAACTTGGGCTGTCGAGAGGGCTCAGGGGCCCTGCTGTGGCAGAGGCCCTGGGTTTGACTGCCAGCCCCACATGGTGACTCATAACTGCTTCTAACTCTTGTCCCAAGGGGTCCAGTGCCCTCTTCTGACCTCCTTGGGTACCAGGCATGCTTATGGTACATAGACATACGTGCAGACAAAACACAGATGCATATAAAAATAAAATAAACTCAGAAAGCATTTGACCTAAAAGGCCCTTTTACACACGACCATGGCTCCATCAGGTCTCTAGGCAAATGTCGCCTGATCAGATAAAGTTCCCTGACCAGAAACCAACAGCCACCATCCCAGCTCCAAGCAGCTGCCCCTTACCTGACACTCTTCCTTCATGCCCATTACTAACAACACAATAGAGTTAACTTATAACCTAGTGATAATCCATTTATCTCTCCCTTTCTACAGTAGAACTATTTGCATAGGAAGTTTATTTGGTTACATATTAAAATGGCTTCGCCAACTTGCTTCTTGGGTTCATCTGCCTGGAATGTCTCTCTCCAACCTTTACCCTGAGGTAGTGCCCATCCCTGATGTTAAGGTGTGGTTCTCTTGGATGAGGAACACACATGAATCCCGTTTTCACATCCATTCTGTTAGTCTGTGTCTACTTACTGGAGAAATGTGACCATTGATATTGAAAGGTATCAATAGCCAATGACTGTTGAATCCTGTTAATTTTGTTGTTGGTAGTGGTGGTGCTGGTGGTAGTGGTGGTGCTGGTGCTGATGTTGATGGTGGAGATCGTAGTGATTGTGATGGTGGTAGTGGTGTGTGTAGCTGGTTGTGTTCTTCCTTTCTTATTATTTTGCTAGTGTGAGATTCTTTATTTGCTGTGTTTTTAAAGGGTGTAGTTAACTTCTTTAAGTATATATTACTTGAAGTCTTAGCTAGAATAATAAGACTACTGAAGGAGATCAAGGGGATACAAGTTGGAAAGGAAGAAATCAAAATATCTTTATTCGCCAGGCAGTGGTGGCGCACACCTTTAATCCCAGCACTTGGGAGGCAGAGGCAGGTGGATTTCTGAGTTCGAGGCCAGCCTGGTCTAAGAGTGAGTTCCAGGACAGCCAGGGCTACACAGAGAAACCCTGTCTCGAAAAACCAAAAAATATATATGTGTGTGTGTGTGTGTGTGTGTGTATACATACATATACATATATACATATGTATATATGTGTGTATATATATATGTGTGTGTATATATATACATATATATATATATATATCTTTATTCACAGATGATATAATAGTATATATAAGTGACACTAAAAATTTCACCAGGGAACTCCTACAGCTGATAAACACTTTCAACAAGGTGGATGGATACAAGATTAACTCACAAAAATCAGTAGCCCTCCTGGATACAAACGACAAATGGACAGAGAAATAAATAGGGAATCAGCACCCTTCTCAATAGCCTCAAATAATTTAAAATATCTTGGTGTAACCAAGTAAGTGAAAGTCTCGTGTGTTAAAAACTTCAAGTCTGTGAAGAAAGAAACTGATGAAGGTATCAGTAGATGGAAAGATCTCCCATGCTCATGGATCAGTAGGACTAACATAGTAAAAATGGTCATCTTACCAAAAGCAATCTATAGAGTTAATGCAATCCCCACAAAAATTCCAACATAATTCTTTACAGACATTGAAAGGACAATTCTCAACTTCATATGGAAAAACAAAAACCCAGGTTAGCTAACCTGATAGCTAAAATAATCCTGAACAATACAAGAACCACCAGAGGTCTTATCATCCTCAATTTCAAGTTGTACTGTAGAGCTATAGTAATAAAAACCACATAGAATTGATATATCTATTCAAATGCTAATCAATGAAATCAAATTGAAGACCTAGACATAAATCCACGCACATATGGCCACCTGATTTTTGATAAAGAAGCCAGAAATACACTATGAAAAAAAGAATATCTTCAACAATGATGCTGGGCAAACTGTGTGTCTGCGTGGAGAAGAATGCAAATTAGATGGATCCTAATCATTCTCCACCAAAGTCAAGTCCAAGTAGGTGAAAGACCTCAACTTATAACCAGATACACTGATCCTGACTGAAGAGAAATTGGAAATAGCACTGAATGCATTAGCAGAAACGACTTCCTGAACAGAACACCCACAGAAATAAGCACTAAGATCAATAATTAGTAAGTGGGACCTCAAGAAACTGACAAACTTCTGTACAGCAAAGGACACCGTCAAGTGAACAAAGCGGCAGATTACAGAATGTGAAAAGACTTTTACCAACTCTGCATCCAGTAGGGGGCTAATATCCAAAATATATGAAGAACTCAAAAAACTAGACATCAAGAAAACAAAGTATCCAATTAAAAACTTGAATACTGTTGGCATAATGTTACTGTGCACAGTGTAAAGATTATCCTTGTATTATTCAAATGCTGATCTCTGTGCCCCCCATATCTGACCACGATCCTTATTCCAAGAATCTCCTGTCTCAATGTTGTATAAATAATGTTCCACAATTATTCCCTGTCTGCTCAATAAAGAGCTGGTCAGCCAGTTACTGAGCAGGGGGAGAACAGAGCTGGACTTCTTCCCAGCCAGGGGAGAGGGAGGGGGGAGAGGAAGTGGGGAGTCCCCAGAGGAGAGGGTCCAGAAGACACCGTGAGAACACACCTGGAGCCAGATCAGTGCTAAAATGCAAGTACCTCGGGTACTGAGCTGAGAGGTAGCCAGATGAGTTTAGAGGATTAAAACTGATTAATACTGCTCAATTGTTGTGCCTTGAAGCTGTTAAATTAATCTAATAGATTCTGTCTCAAGTGTTTGGGAGCTAGCCAGGTTAAGAAAAAAAAAAACTGCTACTCTATTAAATTTGTACTAACAAGGTACAGATCTCGACAGGGAATTCTCAATAGATGAATCTCTAAAGGCTGAGAGACACAGAGATGTTCAACAACCTTAGCCATCAGAGAAATCTCAATGAAAGCTACTTTGAGATGCTATCTTACAGCTGTCAGAAATGGCTAAGGTCAAAAACACAAGTGACAGCTCAGGCTGGCGAGGATGTGGAGCAAGGGCACACTCCTCCATTGCTTGTGGGAGTGCAAACTTGTACAACCACTTTGGAAATCAATATGGCGGTTCCTCAGAAAGTTGGGAATTGATCTCATGATCCAGCTATACCACTCTCGTTCATATGCCCA
Source organism: Apodemus agrarius (assembly GCA_964023405.1). Classification (NCBI taxonomy): domain Eukaryota; kingdom Metazoa; phylum Chordata; class Mammalia; order Rodentia; family Muridae; genus Apodemus; species Apodemus agrarius. The sequence continues at coordinate 10,791,960 of OZ030014.1, forward strand.
AAGGACGCTCCGTCCTACCACAAGGACACTTGCTCAGTGACATTAATTGCAGCTTTATTTGTAATAGCCAGAAACCGGAAGCAACCCTGGTGGATGCGTCCCTCACCCAAGAATGGATGAAGAAACTGTAGTACATTTACACAACAAGGCATCAGTCAAACACATCCGGAATTTGCAGGCAAAGGGACGGAACTAGAAGAAATCATCTGGAGTGAGGTAGTCAAGAGCCACCAAGACAAATATGATATTTTGCAGGTGGACTGGGAGCTGGCAGGGACAGGAATGGGAGAGATCAGGAGGGGTGCTGGGGAAGACACTGTGTGAAGACAGTAGAATGAGGGAGGTTTGAGGGGATCAGTGTGGAAACCTAATGCAGTGGAAACTACCTAGAATCTATGAGGGGGTCCTAAGGAAGACTGCCAGCAATGGTGGATAGGAGTCCTATGAGGCCATCTCTTACCGACAAGCAAGGCTCCCACTGGCCAGACTGGATTCCATTCTGTTGAGCTGCTGGCCAAGGGGTCCCATGGAGATGCCTAAACATCCCAGGCTGTTGCTAGGACAGAAGGTTGCTCTGCGTAAACTGACTCTGTGTGTGTGTGTGTGTGTGTGTGTGTGTGTGTGTAGGGGGTGGGGGAGGGTGCTTGCTGAGGACAACATCCACAAAGCTCACCAGACACTGGGAGGCTGAACTGGTGCCTGCGTGGAGCCTCAGCCCTGTGTTCTAGTCTCTTCTGTGGAGGAAGGGGCTCTGCAGGAAAAGCATGCACATCAACCTTTGACCTCCACTCGTCTTGCCTGCGGAATGTGCTGGGTGATGGTGGAGCAGAGCTTGTGGGAGTGGCTGTGAATGTCTGCCTGACTTGAAGCTCGTTCCAGACACTGCTTGGATGACCAGAAACCAGAGACTGGATAGCCCAAAGTCCTAAACAGGACATGACTGGTTTTATAAGAAAAAAAAATCAATGAATGATATTCTGCTATACTCATAGACTGAAACTGGATAGTCCGGAGTCCTACAGTAGAGCCACACATGACTGTTCTAAAGAAAAAAAGAAAGAAAGAAAGAAAGAAAGAAAGAAAGAAAGAAAGAAAGAAAGAAAGAAAGAAAGAAAGAAAAAAAGAAAAAGAATCAGAGATTGGTGCCTTGTCCAATCATCATCCTCTGGAGCACATGCAGAGACCCACAGCCAGACATTATGCAAAGAGTCTCCCTCGGGCCCCTCCCCTCACAGAAGAGGAGGTGAAAGACTATAGGAGTCAGCGGGTCAGTGGGGATGGAGGACACCAGGAGCACATGGTCCACTGAACCAACTAAGCAGGGCTCCCATGGTCTCCCAGAGACTGAAGCGGCACACACAGGGGCCTGCAGGATTCTCACCAGGTCCTATGTATGTATGTATGTATGTATATGTATACATTTACATATACACATATATATGTGTGTATATATATATATACATATATGTGTGTGTATATACATATACATATACATATATATATTCATTGTAGCTATCAGCTTGGACTTTTGTGGGACTGTTAACAGGAGGAGCAGGTGTGTCTGACTTGTCGGCCTGTTCTTGGGACTCTTTTCCTCCTGTTGGGTCATCCTGTGCAGCCTTGGTGTGGGGGCCTGTGACTTGTCTTATTGTATTTTGGTTTGTCACGTCTGGCTGCTGTCTTTTGGGGGCCTGCTCTTTTCTGGGTGGGGAGGTGGGCCCAAGGGAAGGGGGGCTGGGAGGAGCGATGGGGGGGGAAGCTGGCCCGCATGCATTGGATGAGAGAAGAATCTACTTTTAATTTAGAAGGAGGACGATGATGACAGCAGAAGAGGAAGTGAAGGAGGAAGACAAGAGGAAGGAGGAAGAAGGGGAAGGAAGGAGGAGGAGAGGAAGAACTGGACCTTGTCCTAGAAACACGACTGGCTGGGTTACTTACCTTCCTGAAGAGAGCACTGCAGGCGGGGCTGAGTTCCCGAGCCACGGGAAAGAGCTGTGCACAGGCTTGTGGCAGGGTGGGGATTTTTGGAAATCTGTTCCACCAAAGTGTGAGGAAGCAGTCACCGCTCTGGTTTCTCGGGAGAGACAGCTCCGAAGGCCTCGGGCACTCCCTCCGGAAGACTGACTCAGCACTCTGTCCCGGGAAGCCATGGGAAGAGCCCACGGAGACCCCTGGAAGGGCACAGCCCACCTCCTCAGGTGTTCGGGAGCCACAGGATTGGAATGGGATTCTCACTGGAGGACTCTATGGTTGGAGGTGAGAGAAAACCCCTGCCTGAAACTAATGCATCCTTCCATGGTGAGCCAAGGACACGCTTCTGGGGGGGACCCCAAGTCAAATCCTAAGAAAGAGGAACCCCAGTGTCCACACCTTCACGAATGGCTACTCTTCAAGACAACTTTATGAATAGAAGAGGGCCCCAACAAGCAAGGTGAGCCGTCCAGAAAACTAGAGTCAGGATTCCGTGGGAAGGAAAGGACGCTGTGCCAAGAGTCTCAATGCCAGGTCCTCAGCGTCGCCACCACACGAGCTGTGGGGAACTAGGCCCTCTCTGCTTGAGCCTGGCAAAGACTGGTCAAAAGCAGCACCTGCAGTACACAGGAGGAAACAGGAGTATCCTCTACACTGACTGTTTCTGAGAGCCTGGGTAAACCAGGCTGAAGTCTGAATACTTGAAAGTAATTGTAAGGGTTTCTACATCTGAGAATAGCAGTAAGGAACCTGCCCTGAGAGCCGAGAGTTATATGACAACTGATGAGAAAGAGTAAAACAGACTTCTCCTTGTTCCCTACATCAAAACAACGGATTATACAGGAAAGAGCTGTCCCGACACTTTCCATCACATGCTCAAGTTCAACCACGTTCAGCCTCACTTCTGAAGAAACGTGTCTCTATAAGCCTCAGTAAAGAGCGCTCTAGACAGTCGATAGAGGCCTCGGTGTAGTACAGATTATACGCCCTACGTCTTTTTGCAGAAACCGCATTCTGTGATTTCATAACGCCATGTAAGATTCACGGACAATTTTCTAGCTTAGGAAAGTGTACAGATACAGTACTCAACACTATAGCACGAGACATTATGACCACATTCCCGTAGGAGAGGACGGTAAGAGACAATTGAGGCAGCGCAGTCCCCAAAGCACTGGGCTCTTGGGATCTGAGACTGGATCCCAATCACCCGAGGCGGCATGCTCTGGGGCCCGCACTGCTGAGCGCGCCCAGCACCCTGCTCGTGTTTGCTGAAAGGTCTGGCCTAGCTCACTCGGCCCAACACGTGGATAAAACGGTCACTGTATCCTATGTGAACACAATTTCCAAAGTCATGGTAACTGAGCGGCATTCAGAAGAACACCAAGAAAGGCGTCTGGGGCCTACAGGACACATCTGACCTTGGCGCTCGGCCGCCACCGTTGAGCCTCTAATTTTCCTTTCCTCTCAGCCTCGCTCTGGTGTCTCACCTTACAACTTTCCCCAACTCCATTAAAGCAGGGCAGCAACTGTTCCGAAAGCGAGATAAGAGATGCACGATTAAATATTTATTAACCCCCACAAGTCCTTGGGGCCGAAGTTTATAAATAACGCAGTCTCTCTCCTGTAAGGTGAAGGTCGGGACTAAAGGCAAAACTATGATGAAAAACATTACTTTGAGAAACCAACTTGCGTGTGTTTCTAAGGAAACCGTGCTGTGATGCTTCCAACTCTCTTGGGTCTGTAACTGGCACAGAAGATGCCGGGAACCACTAACTAATGGTGCACTTGGTCAATGCGTACCCGTGCAACAAACTACCCTACCCTGCTCAAAGTGCCACCGGCCTAAGGAAATGAGACAGCAAATGAGTGCCCTGTGCCCGCTTTGGCAGCACAGACACTAAAACTGCAACAGTACAGAGGTTAGCGTGGCCCCTGACCGGGGATGACACGCAAGATCGTGAGGCGTTCCGTACTTTGCAATCGCAGCTCCTATTATCTGTCTGTAGTATTAAATAATGTATATTGGATGCCGGGCCGTGGTGGTGCACACCTTTAATCCCAGCACTTGGGAGGCAGAGGTAGGTGGATTTCTGAGTTCCAGGCCAGCCTGATCTAGTGAGTTCCAGGAAAGTCAGTCTACACAGAGAAACCTTGTCTCAAAAAAAAAAAAAAATCCACCAGTCTTTTAGCTACTTATTGTCCATTCACTTGATAATATTGTTGGTTATAACAGGACATAGAATAAATATTTTCATCCTCAATACTTTACCAAGTCCACTTTTGAAGGCGATGTTGTTTATCCAGTGGGCAAACAGTTTGATAAGATACATATTATACATATTTCAAAGAAGAGAAACTTTACTTATGAACATTGCTTATCCATTCATTTTTTTAGAGGGCAAAACTGTCCCTCAGACTTGAAGATAGAAGGTGGTTATGTAGGGAGAGGAAAAGGCTCAGCCCATAAGGTTAAAGGCCCCAAGGCACAGGAGTTAGCAGCAGAACGTCTGATGTCAAACAACCATGAAAAACGGCGGAAAAAACAAGAGGCACTGGGTGATTTTTATAGACATTTCCTTTGCTTAATTGATTCAGTAACTATGTATGAGGATCTCACTGAGAGCCAAACACTCCTGGAATAGCACTCTGTGGGGAATAGAGTGATGAGCAAAATAGACAGCCCCCACCCCACCCCAGGAGACAGAAAGTTTAGTGAAGAAAATATATGTTATATCTAAACACATTCAGAGCCATAAACATGCCAAGACTGTTGTAAAGTTTAAAAAAAAATGGGTGTAATGCATTCTGGCAAAAAGGAAGAAAGGAAGTGGCTGTTAACAGACATCTTATGGAGGTAAATTTCATAGTGTGTGTCTGGGATTTGCTTCAAAATTATGGAGCAGGGGTGGAGTGGGTGGTACTTTGGATGAAATAAGATTAGACATATGCTGTAATGAGTATGATCATTTCAACAACAAAAGCATAAAGCATGCGCGCGCAAGCACACACACACACTCTCTCTCTCTCTCTCTCTCTCTCACACACACACACACACACACACACAGAGGGAGAGAGGGAAGGAGGGAGGGAGGAAGGGAGGGAGGGAGAGAGGGAGGGAGGGAAGGAGGGAGGGAGGAAGGGAGGGAGGGAGAGAGGGAGGGAGGGAAGGAGGGAGGGAGGGAGAGAAAAAGAAATCTGGGGGGGGGGGTAGAGATTATGCAGAAGGCAGAATGTTTAAACGATCCCGAATCAGGAGGAGCTAGATTTGTTCTCAGATCCCGAAAGCCAGCATGAGCAGTTAGAGCGTGAAGTAAAGACAGACCTTGAGGGCGGGGCCCTGTGCACCTAGTAAAGCTACGCCCTTTATTAACTAAGATCAATGGTGAGTATTAAATATGCCTCATGCTCCTTTTACTTTATAATAAAATCACTCAGGCTGCACAGCAGAATTAAGACAGTAAAAATGGGTAAGGGTAAGCCAAGCAGAAGTGAAATGATCGGGAAGAAATAAGATGACGCATACTTTAAATACATCGATGGAGAAATGGATGACACGCTTGTGCACCTACACACACAGAAACACAGATGTTACACACTCACATGGGCATGCACTCAAAACTGACATGAGGCAGGCAGAAAGCAAGGAAAAAATGTTAAGATTGCCACCCAGTGTTCCAAGTATATAAAACTTTGGATTTGAACTGTTCCCATTATAAATAAATATTTTTATTTTTTTATTTTTTTATTTGGATAATTTATTTGTTTACATTTCAAATGTTATCCCATTTCCCCTGTCCCCTCCCCCCTTACCTTGCTTCTATGAGGATGCTCCCCCACCTACCTACCCCCTCCTGCCTCACCTTACTGCCCTAGCATTCCCCCACACAGGGGTGCCAAGCCTTCACAGGACCAAGGGCCTCCCCTCCCACTGATACCTGATAAGATCCCTTCAACTCCTCAGTCCTCCCCTAACTCCTCCACTGGTGTCCCTGTGCTCAGTCTGGTGGCTGGCTGACAGCATCCGTGTCTGTACTGGCCAGGCTCGGCAGAGCTTCTCAGGAGACTGTGTCAGCCAGCACTTCTTGGCATCCCCAATAAATAATAAAACAAACTGTTTACAAATAATTTAACAAATAACACTCTTTGGTCTTGGCATCTCTTTGTACCATGAAACTTTAAGCAACATATGCTTTGTTGTCTCTTAAATACAAAGAACCTACTATGGTAGTAAATTCTTTCCTTTGGCTGTGTTTTCTTCTGGAGTCTGGGGACCACAGTGCCAGACAAACTTTGGTGAGGAGAGTGAAACAGTGTTAATCCCCTGGATTCCAGGATGAAAACTGTATTAGCATAATCTTGCTGGTTAACGTGTGTGTGTGTGTGTGTGTGTGTGTGTGTGTGTGTGTGTAATCAAATAGATTTTCCAAGTCAAGTACCATAAATACATGGACAAATCTCTAGACAAATAAAATAGATTTTCAAAATATAAATTTGAGAGTGCGTTTAAAAAAAGAAAGAAAAAGAAAGGAGAGAGAAAGAGAGAGAGAGAGAGAGAGAGCGCAAATGAAAGCACACTGGGACTGTGATTGTGAGCAACACTGGCTGACTTCCAGAGCGGCCGGTCAGAGAATGCCTGGCATCCAGCTGACACATCTCCACACCTCACTTCCCACTCACAGGCCCAACAGTTTCAACTCTGTCTCTAGAGACAGAGGCAGGGGGATCTCTGACGTTCCAGGACAGCCGGGACTACACTGAGACAGGCCTCCCTGCCTCAGGGGTCATGTATATCTATATACACTATGTGTATATATATCTAGGTCAACTAGATATATATACACATAGAGGATGTGGCTGAAGTCTCTAACACTATAAAAGTTCACATCCTGCAAGGAGCTCACAGTTTCTTAAATACATCACACAACTATTCTCTTTCAGAGAAGACAAACTCATCTGCAAAAACAGCTTAAAAAAAAAGAAACCACTCAACTGTCCATGCCATTTTTAATAAAGCTAAATAATACAAATAAAATCCTCAGACAAGCATCAGAACTTTAGTTATTCTTTAAATAAAGCTAAAAACTGTGTGACTTATTCTCTGGCCAACTGACCAAACCAGGGCGGTGAGAGGGAGAGAAGCCGTCCACACTGGACCAGTCTCCAGAAGAGAGCCGCATAATGGAGGCCAAGCCGGCGTTCAAGATGGACTCCGATTGATCAGGCAACTCAATAGCTTGCCTTTTAAGTGCCATTAAATTTTCATGAGTTCTGTGTGAAGAGAGAAGTATAATCCAGAAAGACAAAGTGGGATGGAAATCTGACAATTCTACTTACTAGAGAAAAAAAAAATTGTTAAAACAGGTACCATCTGCCTTCTAGATAAAATACGTTAGGCCATATGCCAAGAGCTTTCTCCCTAGTTTGTTTGTTTTAATAATATTTTTATATATATTCTCATACTAGTAAGTATGCCAGGAATAAAATTCTTTTTAGGGCAGAATTCATTTTTAGATGTTAAAATAAAAATACCCTGCTTACATAACTCACTTATTTATAGCATTTAAGTTCTCAATAATACAGAAATTTCTATATTCCACTTGCCAAAATGTTGTTTAGATTTTTTTCCTAAAGAAAAAAAAGTCAAGAAAGCAGAGTTCTTTGTTAGAAGAAAACAAAACGTTTTGATCCCAAAGGATGGCAATTCGAACAGTGCCCCCTGTGGCTGTCTCAAACCTCCTAGTAAGGATCTGACCTCTGTCCAGGAAATGGTGATGTGCCTTTAATGGAGGCAGAGGGAGAGGGATCTCTGTGAGTTGGAGGCCAGCCTGGTCTACAGAGGGAGTTACAAGACAGGACTATACAGAGAAACTCTGTCTTGGGAGGTGGGGGTGGGCAGGAGCGGGGTACACCAAAAATCACACACACACACACACACACACACACACACACACACCAAACAAGTACAACAAAAACAAAAACACCAGAAGGATCGGAAATCAGGATGGTGTTTCAGAGACTCGGGCTTACTTCAAGAGAAAAAGGAACTTGAAACAAAGAGCACAAACTATAAACTTCAAATAAAAAGCTATTAAGTGCTTTGTTGTGTTTTTATTTCATTTTATTTATGTTCTGAGACAACCTGGCCTGCACTGTGAAGGTTTGGTCTACTGCTGTGCATTGCAATGCTAAATTCTACACCTTAAGGTGTAGGCCTAAGGTGACTTTCAGGATTATACCTTGATTTTCCTTGATTTAAAACTATTGGCTAAATAAAGTTGGCCACAGCCAGCTCCTGGAGGGATGAGGTAGGTGAGTTTGGATTGGTTTGGCTGGAGGAGGAAGGCAGCCTGAGGGGAGCTGGACCATGAGCACACGGCCAGGGGGAACAGCACGCATCTGGGGACCACAGCTGGGGAGGCGGCCAGGCCAGCAGTTAGAAGAGTAGATAAGGGGTGACCCCACCACCACCACTCCCAGTACCAGTCAGAGCCAAATAAAACAGCCGTGGTCTGACTCTCGTTCATTTGAAGCTAGTCAGGGATAAGGCTAAAGTGTTTGCGCTACAACTCAGTTTGTAGACCAGGCCTGTCTTCAACCCTCAGAAATTCCCCTGCGAGCCACCACCCACAGTCCCAAGTTTTTCCATATTGAGAGGTTTAAGACACTAGGAACCAGGGAACTCTTACTTGAAGCAGATACAGACTGTTGCAAAGACCACCTCAAATCTTAAGATTTCTTTTCTTCATTAGTAAATATTTCGGTAAATATCTCTAGAACATGGGGGGTGGGGGTGGGGGTGGGGAGGGCATGCGTCCTTCTCCCCGAAACCTCAACACTATGGTTAGCAAAACATGACTTCGATGTATAGACGCGCCGCGTTTCTCTCGTTTCCTCAAGGGTCCTTCTTTGGTGGCACTTGTGTGGTCCTCCATACTCCAAATGCATGCCATGTTTGGTTGATAGATCTTAGAAGTCTCTTTTTCTACAAGTTACTATTTTATTGTTGAAGGGCCGAGGGGTTTTTTGGCCTAGAACTTTCTGCAGTATGGTTTTCTCAATTGTGACAACAAATGCTTCTGCACCTGGATTTTGTGTAATTGGAACTGCCAGTTTAAATCAGGTAGGTATGGTGATACCTCTCCACAGTCTTCTTTTTGTTTGGGATTGTTTTGGATATTTTCTGTTTTTCGAGTTTCTACACGATTTTTTTTGGGGGGGGGGGTTGAGACAGGGTTTCTCTGTGTAGCCCTGGCTGTCCTGGAACTCACTCTGTAGACCAGGCTGGCCTCGAACTCAGAAATCCGCCTGCCTCTGCCTCCCAAGTGCTGGGATTAAAGGCATGTGCCACCACCACCCAGCTCTACATGATTTTTTTAAGATTATTTTTTTCTATGTCTGTGAGGGAACCCTGGGAATTTTATTAGGATTTCATTAAATTTTGGATTCCTTGATGGGATGGTAATTTCCACAATATTATTCCTTCTAAGCCATGAGTATGAAAAAACCCTAATCTACCAGTGTCTTCCTCCGTTTCTGTCTTCAGTGTCTAAAAGCGTTATCATAAAGATTTATCATTTATTTTTTCCCACGGGTATATTTATGTGTGTGAATGCTTTGCTTGTGTGTTTATATGTGCACCATGTGCACACAGAACCAGAGGAGGCTACAAGAGAGCCTGTGGTGCTGGGAATCAAACCTGCGCCTTTGGTGAAGTAAGGGGTACTCCTAACTACTAGGCTATCTCTCCAGCCCCTTTCAACTCTTTGATTAGGTGTTGGTCATGGAGGCCCTAGAGGACCGCAAACCATACTGGCTCTTGTGATTCCTCTTGACTGCTCGCCTTAGTTAGATTATGAGACTGCAGTACAAGCCACTGTAGCTGCGTGGAATAGAGAAATCAGGCTGAAACTGAGCGGGAAGCCTCCTCCCTGTAGCTTGCTTTCATAATGTCAGAAGGTGCCAAACAGGCTGCTGGGCAAGAAAGAGAATCAACAATCCTACCCAGCTGCGGACTAGAACCACCAACCAACGTGTCAGGCAAGATGGGCTCACGGTGCAATTGTGGTCCGGCTGTTATAACGTTAACTACCCACTCTCTGACTTGAAGACCTGCTCCATGACGGGGAATGCATGCCTAGAACTGTAAATCCAGTCCGAAACCTATGGCGGAGAACATCTTAGGGAAAACTTTCAATGCTGTTTGGCAAAACTGACATAGCAGCAAGTTCCCCACTGATGACCTAGCAGGCTCCAACAGACAGTGCCTGGCATTTCAGCTGAAAAAAAAAAAAAATACCCAAAATACAAGATGGTTACTTGTTCAACTAACTCTAAGTCTCATGCAAGGCAGAACAGAAGTGAGGCTCTGCCAATATGAATGCCTCAATTATTAAGAAGCAGCAGCTAATAGCCAGGAGGTGGTGGCGCACGCCTGTAATCCCAGCACTCTGGGAGGCAGAGGCAGGTGGATTTCTGAGTTCGAGGCCAGCCTGGTCTACAGAGTGAGTTCCAGGACAGCCAGGGCTACATAGAGAAACCCTGTCTCAAAAAACAAAACAAAAACAAAAACAAACAAACAAAAAAAAGCAGCAGCCAGTGTAACCTCAGGAGTTTTGGGAGGGTGACCTACACAGAACAAAAACTGTAAAAGATTTGCTCCCTTTCCAAGAGTACAAACAGGGCTGTGGAGATGGTTTGACTCTTAACGTGTCTCACAGACCAGGGTGAGGAGCTGAGTGTGAATCCCCAGAACCACATAAAAGTCAAGCAAAGTCTGTAACCTCTGTGCTGAGCAGAGAGGAGACAGAAAGATGTCTGGGACTGATTACCCAGGATAAGAACTAAGTGAGACAGGGGGTAAAGAGGGGACAGGTAAAGAAACAACCGAGGAGGACTCTCTATATAACCTGTAGCCTCCACATGCATGTGCACACCCCCACACAGATGCATATGCACAAACACACCTGCATGTGCACATGCCCACACACATGCATGTAGACACAACACACATGCATGCACATACACCCACACACCTGCATATGCACATACCCACACATGCATGTGCACACACCCACATACATGCATGTGTACCCACTCACATGCAAATGCACACAGCAACACACATGCATGTGCACAGACCCACATACATGTATGCATACAGACAAGAGTACATACCCATAGAGATTTTATAGGATATCACAATGTGGGATTGTTAATGAATCATTCTTTGTTTACAAATTTAAATGTAAATTTTTAAAACAAATTCATTCTGTGTTCAAGTTGTGAGATCCAGTTCAATCCTAAAATTACTAGGTTTTTTTGTTTTTGTTTTTTGTAATTCTTTGATTTTCTATCTATATCTCCTTTCCCCTGAAAAGGCTCATTCCTAATATCTCCTTATCTGTTTTCTAATAAAATCTCTTAGCTTTTTCTTTTTTTTTTTTTCTATAAGAATACACTGTCCTGCTTTAACTCATACGTAAATGACATCAAAGCCCCTTCAAAACCTCAACTAGAGTTTGCTGAAAGTAGATGCTTTGGTTTGTAGTAATAAGACCATTTGATCCATGTCTTTTCCTTTGTGGTTGTTTGAATGAGAATGGCTCCCATGGGTTCATTCTTATATTTAAATACTTAGTACCCAGTTGGTGGAACTGTTTAGGAAGGATTAGAAGGCTAGCAGGGCGGTGGTGGCACACGCCTTTAATCCCAGCACTTGGGAGGCAGAGGCAGGTGGATTTCTGAGTTCGAGGCCAGCCTGGTCTACAGAGTGAGTTCCAGGACAGCCAGGGCTACATAGAGAAACCCTGTCTCAAAAAACAAAACAAAAACAAAAACAAACAAACAAAAAAAAGCAGCAGCCAGTGTAACCTCAGGAGTTTTGGGAGGGTGACCTACACAGAACAAAAACTGTAAAAGATTTGCTCCCTTTCCAAGAGTACAAACAGGGCTGTGGAGATGGTTTGACTCTTAACGTGTCTCACAGACCAGGGTGAGGAGCTGAGTGTGAATCCCCAGAACCACATAAAAGTCAAGCAAAGTCTGTAACCTCTGTGCTGAGCAGAGAGGAGACAGAAAGATGTCTGGGACTGATTACCCAGGATAAGAACTAAGTGAGACAGGGGGTAAAGAGGGGACAGGTAAAGAAACAACCGAGGAGGACTCTCTATATAACCTGTAGCCTCCACATGCATGTGCACACCCCCACACAGATGCATATGCACAAACACACCTGCATGTGCACATGCCCACACACATGCATGTAGACACAACACACATGCATGCACATACACCCACACACCTGCATATGCACATACCCACACATGCATGTGCACACACCCACATACATGCATGTGTACCCACTCACATGCAAATGCACACAGCAACACACATGCATGTGCACAGACCCACATACATGTATGCATACAGACAAGAGTACATACCCATAGAGATTTTATAGGATATCACAATGTGGGATTGTTAATGAATCATTCTTTGTTTACAAATTTAAATGTAAATTTTTAAAACAAATTCATTCTGTGTTCAAGTTGTGAGATCCAGTTCAATCCTAAAATTACTAGGTTTTTTTGTTTTTGTTTTTTGTAATTCTTTGATTTTCTATCTATATCTCCTTTCCCCTGAAAAGGCTCATTCCTAATATCTCCTTATCTGTTTTCTAATAAAATCTCTTAGCTTTTTCTTTTTTTTTTTTTCTATAAGAATACACTGTCCTGCTTTAACTCATACGTAAATGACATCAAAGCCCCTTCAAAACCTCAACTAGAGTTTGCTGAAAGTAGATGCTTTGGTTTGTAGTAATAAGACCATTTGATCCATGTCTTTTCCTTTGTGGTTGTTTGAATGAGAATGGCTCCCATGGGTTCATTCTTATATTTAAATACTTAGTACCCAGTTGGTGGAACTGTTTAGGAAGGATTAGAAGGCTAGCAGGGCGGTGGTGGCACACGCCTTTAATCCCAGCACTTGGGAGGCAGAGGCAGGTGGATTTCTGAGTTCGAGGCCAGCCTGGTCTACAGAGTGAGTTCCAGGACAGCCAGGGCTACATAGAGAAACCCTGTCTCAAAAAACAAAACAAAAACAAAAACAAACAAACAAAAAAAAGCAGCAGCCAGTGTAACCTCAGGAGTTTTGGGAGGGTGACCTACACAGAACAAAAACTGTAAAAGATTTGCTCCCTTTCCAAGAGTACAAACAGGGCTGTGGAGATGGTTTGACTCTTAACGTGTCTCACAGACCAGGGTGAGGAGCTGAGTGTGAATCCCCAGAACCACATAAAAGTCAAGCAAAGTCTGTAACCTCTGTGCTGAGCAGAGAGGAGACAGAAAGATGTCTGGGACTGATTACCCAGGATAAGAACTAAGTGAGACAGGGGGTAAAGAGGGGACAGGTAAAGAAACAACCGAGGAGGACTCTCTATATAACCTGTAGCCTCCACATGCATGTGCACACCCCCACACAGATGCATATGCACAAACACACCTGCATGTGCACATGCCCACACACATGCATGTAGACACAACACACATGCATGCACATACACCCACACACCTGCATATGCACATACCCACACATGCATGTGCACACACCCACATACATGCATGTGTACCCACTCACATGCAAATGCACACAGCAACACACATGCATGTGCACAGACCCACATACATGTATGCATACAGACAAGAGTACATACCCATAGAGATTTTATAGGATATCACAATGTGGGATTGTTAATGAATCATTCTTTGTTTACAAATTTAAATGTAAATTTTTAAAACAAATTCATTCTGTGTTCAAGTTGTGAGATCCAGTTCAATCCTAAAATTACTAGGTTTTTTTGTTTTTGTTTTTTGTAATTCTTTGATTTTCTATCTATATCTCCTTTCCCCTGAAAAGGCTCATTCCTAATATCTCCTTATCTGTTTTCTAATAAAATCTCTTAGCTTTTTCTTTTTTTTTTTTCTATAAGAATACACTGTCCTGCTTTAACTCATACGTAAATGACATCAAAGCCCCTTCAAAACCTCAACTAGAGTTTGCTGAAAGTAGATGCTTTGGTTTGTAGTAATAAGACCATTTGATCCATGTCTTTTCCTTTGTGGTTGTTTGAATGAGAATGGCTCCCATGGGTTCATTCTTATATTTAAATACTTAGTACCCAGTTGGTGGAACTGTTTAGGAAGGATTAGAAGGCTAGCAGGGCGGTGGTGGCACACGCCTTTAATCCCAGCACTTGGGAGGCAGAGGCAGGTGGATTTCTGAGTTCGAGGCCAGCCTGGTCTACAGAGTGAGTTCCAGGACAGCCAGGGCTACATAGAGAAACCCTGTCTCAAAAAACAAAACAAAAACAAAAACAAACAAACAAAAAAAAGCAGCAGCCAGTGTAACCTCAGGAGTTTTGGGAGGGTGACCTACACAGAACAAAAACTGTAAAAGATTTGCTCCCTTTCCAAGAGTACAAACAGGGCTGTGGAGATGGTTTGACTCTTAACGTGTCTCACAGACCAGGGTGAGGAGCTGAGTGTGAATCCCCAGAACCACATAAAAGTCAAGCAAAGTCTGTAACCTCTGTGCTGAGCAGAGAGGAGACAGAAAGATGTCTGGGACTGATTACCCAGGATAAGAACTAAGTGAGACAGGGGGTAAAGAGGGGACAGGTAAAGAAACAACCGAGGAGGACTCTCTATATAACCTGTAGCCTCCACATGCATGTGCACACCCCCACACAGATGCATATGCACAAACACACCTGCATGTGCACATGCCCACACACATGCATGTAGACACAACACACATGCATGCACATACACCCACACACCTGCATATGCACATACCCACACATGCATGTGCACACACCCACATACATGCATGTGTACCCACTCACATGCAAATGCACACAGCAACACACATGCATGTGCACAGACCCACATACATGTATGCATACAGACAAGAGTACATACCCATAGAGATTTTATAGGATATCACAATGTGGGATTGTTAATGAATCATTCTTTGTTTACAAATTTAAATGTAAATTTTTAAAACAAATTCATTCTGTGTTCAAGTTGTGAGATCCAGTTCAATCCTAAAATTACTAGGTTTTTTTGTTTTTGTTTTTTGTAATTCTTTGATTTTCTATCTATATCTCCTTTCCCCTGAAAAGGCTCATTCCTAATATCTCCTTATCTGTTTTCTAATAAAATCTCTTAGCTTTTTCTTTTTTTTTTTTTTCTATAAGAATACACTGTCCTGCTTTAACTCATACGTAAATGACATCAAAGCCCCTTCAAAACCTCAACTAGAGTTTGCTGAAAGTAGATGCTTTGGTTTGTAGTAATAAGACCATTTGATCCATGTCTTTTCCTTTGTGGTTGTTTGAATGAGAATGGCTCCCATGGGTTCATTCTTATATTTAAATACTTAGTACCCAGTTGGTGGAACTGTTTAGGAAGGATTAGAAGGCTAGCAGGGCGGTGGTGGCACACGCCTTTAATCCCAGCACTTGGGAGGCAGAGGCAGGTGGATTTCTGAGTTCGAGGCCAGCCTGGTCTACAGAGTGAGTTCCAGGACAGCCAGGGCTACACAGAGAAATCCTGTCTGGGGGAAAATAAAAAGACAGGTAGTGGCCTCGCTGGTCACTGGGGTGGGATCTGAGGTTTCAAAAGCTCACTCCATCCCTCATTAGCTACGCTACCTTGTACTTGTGGATCAAGGTGTGAGCTCTCAGCTATGGCTCCACCGACAGGCCTGCCTGCACCCCTGTCTTCCAGCAGGATAGTCATGGACCCACCCTCTGAACCCAAAACCTAATAAACTCTTCTTATCAGTAGCTCTGGCCACGGTATCTTACCTCAGCAACAGAACAGTTGCTAAGACACCATCTGATACTCCACAGTTCACTCTGGACGCGCAAGAAAATGTCCTCCAGCCGCAATGTGTCTATGACTCAGCATTTGCTACCTGGAATTAATTCTTCTTCAGTCTACGCCTTTTGTGCTTCAGAGCAGTTTCATTTTAAGATAAATTGTGTATCGTCATGTTCTTACCATTTGGGATCCTTAATCAACAAATGTTCTGCTATAACTGCCCTATTTAAATGTAATTTTTAGAATTATGGTAAAATACACATAACACAGAATTTAGCTTTCAAGAAGACAGTTCAGAAGTGCTCAGTATGTTCATACTGTTGTGTGAACAGGCTCCAGAACTCTCTCCACATTTCAAAACCAAACTCTTACCCATTAAACAACTCCAAGTACCTGTCAGCAGAGCTCATGTCTTTTAAAACTCGGCGCTATGGCCTCAGAGTTCATCCATACTGCAGCATGTCTCGGAATATCTGCACCTTGTAAGGCTAGTATTCTATGGCATAGATAGATAGATGGATGGATGGATGGATGGATGGATGGATGGATAGATAGATAGATAGATAGATAGTGTGTGTGTGTGTGTGTGTGTATGTGTGATACACATACACACACATTTCCATATTGGATACATACATGAATCTATTTTGGTTACTATAAATGAAATCGAATAGACATGAGCATACACTATCTCTATATATCCTTTCAATCTATTGGGATGTAATCCAGAAGTGCGTCAGTCAGTCTTTCTGTCTCTCTCCCTTTCCTTCTCCCCCCCCCACCCCTGCCCCTCTCCCTCCTCCTCTTCCCCTCTCTCTCATCATGTGTTCCATAGCTGCTGTATCATGCATCTCTCTCCCCTCCCTCTCTCTTCTCTCTCTCCCCCCTCTCATCATCAGTGTCCCACAGCTGCTATACCACCTCACTTTCCCAATAACGGTGCACGGAGCTTAAACTTAAAGTTAGCATCTGATTAACGTGGGGGCCGATCCCCACCCACCTCAGTGTCACAGCGCTGCACACAGTGGCTGGCAGGCTGGAGGCTGCCACGGTGGTCTCCGGTGCTGCCCTCGGCATTGGGGATGACTGTGTCCTTTACCATTTGATATCTGAGTGTGCGGATGCTGTGTGGAGCCTGAAGCTCACACTTGACAGCACTCGCCAGCCTGGGTTTGCTGATTCTAGAGTAGCCCTGAACAGCCAATGCAGGCTGGGAAGGCGTGCGATCGATCGGCTCTCAAAGATACACAGGTAGGCACTTCCCAGTCACAAGCCACATGAAAGACTAGTAATTCCTCTACTCCTAACCATCTGCATTCCTTTCCCCAAATCTCTCAGCCTCAACTTCCTGTCATTTGGGGAAGAACTTCCCAATGCAGATTACAAGGACAAGAGATATCTCTGCCTCTATCTGGCCTTACGATCATCTGCTATTTCCTTACTCTGTGAGACTCAGTTTGACGAAGTCAGTAAATAATGAACGGTCTACTCAAAACCCAGGGTGACCTCAGGTTAAATAGGATAATGAATATGAATAGGTTTTGAAAATAGCAATGGTTACTTAACTGCCAAGAGCTACTGCAAAAAATATTATTTTTCCTGAAATAGTACTGTCATTTCCAGAACTGACCTCTGTTCTCCCAGGGCTCATGGTAAATTCTGTTTGCATACATTCAATCTCCAAACTTTGATTTAGACATGAGAGGCTGGAGAGATGGCTCAGAGGTTAAGAACACAGACTGTTCTTCCAGAGGTCCTGAGTTCAAATCCCAGCAACCACCTAGTGGCTCACAACTATCCATAATGAGATCTGATGCCCTCCTCTGGTGTGTCTGAAGACAGATATAATAATAAAATCTTTGGTCCAGAGTGAGTGGGGCTGGAACAAACAACCACATGATGACTCACAACCATCTGTACAGCTACAATGTACTTATATACATAAAATAAGTGAATAAACCTTCTTTTAAAAAAGAATTAAGCCAGGCGTTGGTGGCCCACGCCTTTAATCCCAGCACTTGGGAGGCAGAGGCAGGTGGATTTCTGAGTTCAAGGCCAGCCTGGTCTACAGAGTGAGTTCCAGGACAGCCAGGGCTACACAGAGAAACCCTGTCTCAAAAAAACATAAAAAATAAATAAATAAATAAATAAATAAAAAATAAAAAAAAGAAGAAGAATTAGACTTGAAATCCAGAGAGATAAAACTGTGAATGCAGAAAACTACTGGTCATGAGCCACAGCTCTACCAGTGAGGCCTTCTCTGCCTCACCCACCAGGGGGAAGAATCTATTTGTTGGCCATAGGAGCCAGTCAGAGGGCCTCTCACTCCCTCGGGCTCTTAATGCCTGTGATCCCTGAGGACCAAGAGTGACCAGGGTGAGCCGAACCGCACCTACTTCACTGTGACACAAGACACGGTCTTAATCTTTAAAAAGAACCCGATATAATCAAATCTCAGGTAAAAAATATCTATTAAACCTTTAACAGCAGAACAAAAGAAACTCTGTGATTATAGTCATTAAAATAAAGGAGTTTGAGGGACATCTTCCCAGAGAAATTTGCAGATTATTCTTTTTAGAGGAAAAATAATGGACGAGATCAGCTTTGAAGGAGGGTTTTTTTGTTTTCTTTTCTTTTCCCTTTGATCCACAGTTATCTGCAAAACCTGAAGTATAAATGACAGGGCGTTTAGAGTTTGTTTTGTTTAGCACTTAAGGAATGCATGTTTGCATTTTTGTTTGGTTTGGTTTGGGTTTTGGTTCTGTCCCCTAAGGTAATTGATGGCCCTGAACGCAGCAATACACAAAAGCAAAAAGAGGCCCAGCCAGGGTCAAAACATCCCAAGAGAAACAAGACTGACAAGCCCCGCTTGTCTCTAAGCGGGTCCATGAATCCCTTTAGCCAGTACCTTCTGGCCGCATGAAGTTTGGGAGACTAGCGGATGTGTTCCTTTGAACTCCCTTGTCTTGCATGCCGTGTGTGAGACACCAACTGTTTACAGACTTTTAATAGCATAATCAGATTAGTGAGATCTTTTAGAAACATCTATTAATTGAGAATCTAAAAACACTAGCCTAGCAATGAGTAACAAAAACCCGGTAAACCGAATGAGCACCGTTTAACGAAATTCTTTGTAGGCTCAGAGGCAAAGGGCACTTGTGTTCTTACACAGGATCTGGGTTCAGGTCCCAGGACTCACACGGAAGTTCACGACTGTAACCCTAGCTCCTGATGATCTGAAGCCCTCTTCTGGCCTCTGCATGCAGGCATACGTACAAGTGAAACACTCATACACATCACATAGAAATAAAGAAATCTTAAAACATAAAATCCTCGTTAGGCAGATACCAAAAGGAATTTTTTTTTTTTTTTACTTTACTCAATAAATTCATTCCCTGAAAATACAAAATGGCAAGGGAAGCAGATTATCTCTTTTAAGAACTCTGTATTTGCTGATTCACTAGTCAAAGTATGGGCTGAACAGGCAAGCCTTCCAGTGAAGGGGAAGTGTTCTGAGGTCATTCAAATAAAGATGCCCAGCCCTGTGTGCTTAAAAGCGGAAAGGAAATCCACTTAGATAAGCAGGAAAATAGAGAGATGACACAGCCACGTCTGCACTATACTATACTATACTATACTATACTATACGACCTGTGCTTAGTGACCTGTGCAAGCCTGACAAAGATGTGCTAAAATCTTACTAACATTAATTTATAAAAATTAAAACTACGCAGTGTTCCAAAGTATCCTGTAGCCTTACACCCACCTAAGCCACAATGCAGTTAAACGGGGAAACGCCCCCAAGGAAAGGCGAGGTAAGGAACCGGTTTCACAGAGGACACAGGAGGGCAAGAAGTGATGGAAGCTTCTGGAAAATCCTCTCCCACTGCTTCCGGTTTCTACCTGAACAACCTTTCTTGCTCTAACATGACATCCTGAAACCAAAGTTAAAAGCGCTCACCCACCTCAGCTTAAGCCTTACTCTCTCCACGGGGATACTTAGAGGTTATACTGGAACCACACTCCTGTTACAAGAGAAAGGAAAACCACATCTTTTTCTGGGAGCAGGAAATGGGGTGAGACAACCTATCACTATGTAACTCTTAGCTGACCTGGAACTCACTAGGCAGACCAGGCAGGTCTCAAACCCAGAGATCCCCCTGCCTCAGCCTCAATTGCTGGAATTAGAAGCATGCATGACCACGCCCAGTTTAGAACAAAGTAAACCGAACTGTAGAAGGCATTATTTGCAATTCTAGAACTGAAGAAGCAGACAGACTAAAAACAACTCACAGTGTTTCCCTCCTTCGCAGGTTCGGGTTCTGCTTAGAGCGGATGAAAGGAAAGTGAACTCAGGGTACAGAAAGCAGCAGTTACCTTGTTTGCGGCCGATCTGGAAAGCTGGCCGCCCGGCACTTCCTGGAGCTAAGCTGCTGTGACCGACTGGCTGAACTCTGCTGCTTCTGACCAGGATCCCTTTACGTAAGCTAAGTGAAAGTTCACCGGGTCGGAGGAGCCTTTACAGCAGACTGGACGCGTACCTGGAGGCAGCTTTAGGCCTGGAGGTTGTTAAACTTCCGTTTAACAACCCTCTTCCCAAACTCCCCACCGGACAGACCCAAGGTTCAACTTTAGCATTCTTCTTCACTTCCTAGGTCACCTAAGCGTTCGCTTCCAGAGCCGCCTAACTCAGACCGTGGATTTAATAGCATCTTTGTACAAATGGTTTCCAAATCCCAGATTTATCCATGTATGACAGGCATTCTTTAGAAAATCTTGTAGACATTTCATAGCCAACATTCAAAAATCTGAGTTTTCATAGCCCTGAGTGCCTCCCAAAAGAAACAAGAAAGCATACCCTAGCAGCTTGACAGCTCTCGTCACCTGAAAGCTCTAAAACAAACAAACAAAAAAAAAAGCAAATAAACCCAAGAGTAGTAGACAGCAGGAAATAATCAAACTCAGGGTTGAAATCGACCAAGTAGAAACAAAAGTACCACATAAAGAATCAACAAAACCAGGAGCTGGTTCTTTGAGAAAAATCAACAAGATAGATAAACCCTTAGCCTGACTAGCCAGAAGGCACAGAGACAGTACCCAAATTAACAAAATCAGAAAAGGGAGATATAAAAGCACAAACTGAGGAAATTCAAAATATCATCAGATCCTACTACCAAAGCCTACAGTCACAAAACTGGAAAATTTGGGATGAAATGGACAATTTTCTAGACAGATACAAAATACCAAAGTTAAATCAGGATCAGATAAACCATCTAAACAGTCCCATAATCCCTAAATAAATAGAAGCAGTCATTAAAAGTCTCCCAACGAAACAAAGAAAGAAAGAGAGAGAGAGAGAGAGAGAGAGAGAGAGAGAAAGAAAGAAAGAAAGAAAGAAAGAAAGAAAGAAAGAAGCCCAGGACCAGATGGGTTTAGCGCAGAATTCTATCAGACCTTCAAAGAAGACCTAATACCAATACTCTTCAAACTATCCCACAAGAGAGACCAGAAGGAACACTGCCTGATTCGCTCTATGAAGCCACAGTTCTGCTGCATATTCTCCCTTGGACATGGACCCCAGTTTCTGTCTCAACAGGAACTTGTCCCAGTTTTCTTTCATAGAGGACTGCATAAGAGTTTTTCTTCTACTTCTATCATGTTTAATGTTCCAAATAGATTTTAAAAGGTGGTTTAAAAAAAAACTACATATAATAATTTCTTGAAATTTAAAAAAATAATGATGTAATATTTCACTTAGTAAATATTTCATTGCTTAAAAAAAGAGTTGTGTGCCTGTCCGTGTCCTGCTGTGAACACTCGTTAGAGGGCGTCTTAACCTGATTCCTCACTGCTTCTGTTTCAGAGCTGGAACAGACTGGGCAAGTCTCTGTTACCTGAGGAAACGACGAACGAGGGATAGGCTGCACCTTTTGTGTGTCTTCCTCTTTGTTCTTGCTTTGCCTTGAAGTTTTTAAAGACTTATTTATTTTGAAAAACAACAAAACAAAACTCTGAGTTTTTATCATCCCCTGAGCCTAAGCCTGTTTCTCCTTCTCTGTGTCAACCAGCCTCTGAGTCAAAATTTTCACAATAAACCAGGTTCTTGCCTGTGGCAGGAGCTCAGAAATATGAAGCCTGGAGCTCCAGGCTGGGATTCCTGACAGGGAGGAGGCAAGCTACGGCTTAGAGAGGAGAGGAGGCAAGCTACCAGACAACGATGCAGGAGCATTCCCAGCTAAATAGGTGCAGGGGTCCAATTCTAAGTCACGGAGAAACCGAGACAACCCCGCAACATTGAAAAGAAGTGAAATCCCCGAAATAGAACAGAAATAGATACATTGTTTCTGTTCTTTTTCTTTTTCTTTTTTTTTAATATTTCTAGAACCTTTATGTCCCTATGCCTGAGAGCTATCCCACACCAACAGATCCGTGTGCACAGACATTAGAACTAAGGTTCCTATTTCTGCGACACAGGAAGTTCAAGCCAAAAAGGGCTTATTAACCTTTCACCACCATTTAAATAGAGGTTTGGATGGATGTAACTGTTCTTGGGGTTTTTTTTGTTAGTTTTTTTTTTTTTTCTATGTGTAGTCCTGGCTGTCCTTGAACTCACTCTGTAGACCAAGTTGGCCTCAAACGCAGAGATCTGCCTGCGTCTGCTGCCTTAGTACTGGAATTAAAGGCACTGTGATCAAAGACATGGGCTACCACCGCCGCCGGGCTGATTTATGCTATTTAAAACCCAAAGGTTTCATTTATAAAGTACCTGCCATCTGTACAGGCAGGACCACGGAGACTCGGTGTGGTTAAAATATCCAGGGAGTAGATTACAAATGTGAGCATGCAGTTTCTCATATTTTTCCCTCAATCCTCTCAAGTTCAGAGGACCTGGGTTTAAGTGTGTCAGCCCTGCTTTCCACCAGGTCCAATATTCCTCCTCTGGAAACTGAGCACTTACCCCAGGTCCCTGAGGGTAAGTAAGGGTGAAGCAAAACAGAGAGGAGCACAGGGAGGGAGCACAGCAGAGAGGAGCACAGGGAGGGAGCACAGGGAGGGAGCACAGCCCAGGAACTGGGGGGCAAATGCAGAGAGGTACAGCCTCCTCATTACAACAATGAAAACTGCTACAGTTTCAGTCTGGAGAGTCCTCCATGGTCCCCTGAGCTGGATGCTCAGTGCCCTGTCTGTGGCGCTGTCTGAAGCTGTGCGGTGAGGGAGGCAGAGCCTGGCTGGGGGACAGGGCTCACTGGGGACTGGACTCTGAAGCTGCTGCCTGCCCTGGCTCCAGCCTGCACTCTTCCTGTCTGAGCCTCATGAACACGCTCCTGAACACCATCAATGACTGGGCAGCTCTGTACCTCGCAGTAATGGAGAATAACCTTCTGACAGCAGGAGACAAGAACCAGCCTTCTCTCCCGTTTCTATCAGGTGTGGCATTCCCAGCCGTGAAAAGGTGATTAATGCACTCTTCGAGGACTCTAGGACTCAGAAGTGTTCTGTACTGTCTGAAATATTAAAACCCAAAGGAGGAGCTAGATCTGTCCTTCCTGCTCCAGTGTGGTTCGAGATCTCTAGATATCCGTGACAGACCGTAAGACAATCCATCTCAAGACACATTTACTGAGAGAAAATTAGGAGAAACTGGTTGTCTGTCTGCTCAGCTTTAGAGACAGCTCATTCCCCAAGGAGAGCCATAAGAAGTGTATGCATTATTGATTAAGTTTCTATTAGTGATCCCCATTACACATCTTACAGGCCTACTTGATTATGAATTATGAATTCAGGAGAAGCGAGTATGTTACAGCCTACGGCCCTGAACGCATTCCACGCAGCATGCCGTCACGATGCAAGCTAGCTGAAGTAAGCGCAGAGTCATGGTTTTCCCTGCCTCCTCCTTCCACACTAGGGAATCAAACCCACGGCCATTCCATTCACAAGTCGGGCGAGCACTTTACCTCGGAGCTACAACTACCTCAGCCACCGCCACAGTTCCTGATTCTCCTCTGCCATTACTCCGCCCGCCTTTCTTGCTCTCGAGTCTTATTAAAACTGTGACTACGCATGCCTGCACTGGCTCGCAGACTCCCTTCTGCTAGGAGGAAATGGCGGCGCTCAGGCCTGACGTCTAGATGACTGCAGTAGTCGCTGACCTGTCCCAGCCTGCTCTGCTGCCCATGCGACTTATGTCCTATCTTCCTAAGGTCACCATACTCACCCGGCCTTGCCTCTGTGAAGCACAGAAACTGCTTGTGTGCAATTGTTTTGGCCACAGCCTGCTTCCGGGATTTCTTTTGTACCCATTTCTCTTATGAAAAACCCCACATAGCTTAAGTAAGTCCCAACAGTCCTTTATACGCCTTCTCCCCTTCTCCCTGAGCTCGTCATCCCCCGACTAACACTTCCTGTTGTAAACGTCAATCACAGGGCCTTGCCAATAGGCACTTCTGTTGCCAAGTGGTTCAATCTAAACAGGACCCTTCTGCTGGCAGAGTCACTAAGCCTACTTCCACAGGTGACCTGCCTGCGACCCAGTGACCCGAATGGAATGGCTTCTGTGTTTTTAGAGTTCACAGAGGCATTATCAAGTCACATCTTAGCAGTTCCCTTAGGCTGTCAGCGCAGGAAGTGGAACTATGGGCTGTGCATAGCATGAGGATAAACCAGGTGAATAGACCTTTGTCTCAGTCAGGGTTTCTATTCCTGCACAGACATCATGACCAAGAAGCAAGTTGGGGAGGAAAGGGTTTATTCAGCTTACACTTCCACATTGTTGTTCATCACCAAAGGAAGTCAGGACTGGAACTCAAGCAGGTCAGGAAGCAGGAGCTGATGCAGAGGCCACGGAGGGATGTTTCTCACTGGCTTGCTTCCCCTGGCTTGCTCAGCTTGCTTTCTTATAGAACCCAAGACTACCAGCCCAGGGATGGCACCACCCACAAGGGGCCCTGTCCCCTTGATCACTAATTGAGAAAATGCCCCACAGCTGGATCTCATGGAGTCACTTCCCCAACTGAAGCTCCCTTCTCTGTGATAACTCCAGCCTGTGTCAAGTTGAAACACAAAAAAATGCCAGTACAACCTTCTAATGGTAAAACAATATAACATCCCTGCAGTTCAGAAACATTATTTTTAAAGCTGTCAAATAGCATTTCCCAAGGCCCAAATCCTTAATCATCACGGTGTTGGTTAGGAAATCCTTGGGCCAGAACCCACCAAGCCGAGGACACCAGGGCACTTAGAATAATGTGCTCAGAAAACGAGCTCCAGCACCCCAGGGAAATCTGTGAACAGGATTTCACAGGACACGTGACTAGTGTCTTAGTTACTTTCATATTGCCGTGACAAAAGCGTCATGACCACGATAACTTGTAAAAGAAAACATCTAACCTGGGCCTCGAGGTTCCAGAGGCTTAGAGTCTATGACCATTGCCGGGAGCGCGGCAGCAGGCAGGTGGCCGTGACACTGAAGGGGAAGCGGAGAGCCCACTTCTCCTCCAGCAAGGCAGCACCTCCCTATCCATGCCACACAGTTCTGCCAAGGGGGGAGGGGCGGGCATTCAAATATGTGAGCCTATGGAAGCCGCTCTCCTTCAAACCGCCATGGTTACGGAGACAGAGCCTTTTGCTTTCTTGCAGTTGAAAGCCTAGAGTTGGAAGAAGCTCTTCCAGGGTTACCCTGGGCTGAGCCCCAGCCCTACGGACTCCTGGAGGGGACCAGCCGGCAGCCCAGATTCCAGCTCCGGCCCCTCTTCGTTGCTTTCCCTCTCCTGATCCCGACGCTCCTGTGGCTGTGCTGTCTCGGCACACGAGGGCCTGCCAGTCTGTTGACTCCAGAGCCCCGGTCCTCACTCTACACCACAGCGTCAAGGGCACTAGGAACTCCCGAGGATTTCGATCAGTCTCTGTGACACTGGCCTGCCCCTGCCTCTGCCAAGGACCTACCCAACACCTTCTTGGAAAGCACGACCCTTCCTCTTTGTGAACAGGCAGTCACTTTATGGGGGTAACAACGGGACAGCCCAATTATTTGATCCAAACTTATCTGAGTGAGGGGTTTCACCATCTGACTGTGATCCCATGCTCTTACGGACAGCTCTCGGTACTTACGGGCCTTCTGGCTGGACCACCTTGGACAGAGTGATAGAAGTCTGGCTGCACCCGGCTGTTTTTCTTGATCCTTCGTTTGATCCTCCCGGACGACTCTTGTTCGCTCTGGTGATGAACTTCCACCACAGGCTTTGTTTCTTCCAGTCGGGCAGCCGCAGCAGCCGCGGCGACCCGCCTCCTGAGGTGTCGGGGGCTGGCTCGGAATCCCTGTGGCAGGAAACACACACACACGGGGATTCAGACTTCCACGGAATCTGTATAAATATCTTCTGGAGTTAGTTAAATTGAGTGCTTCCCCAAGACCCCCAGTCAATGAAATCATTTACATTCCCAATGTGAGTCTAAGAGGTTCAACATGCGTGAAAAAATTATCCACAGGGCTCAGGGCACGTCTGCGTTAGAAAATGACCTTGAGATCTAGTAGGTTGATGGGGGGAATGAAAAAGGGAAGAGGACCCTGCTCCACTTCCGTACTGTTCGGAATGCTAAACATGTTTCCGAGGACAGGGTGGGACATAGAACATGAGACTAGGTGAATAATTAGTTTTAAATGCCAAGGACACAATCTAAAAGTCACCTGGGAAAACGAGTCTCAAGGAGGAACTGTCTAGATCAGGACTGTGGGCACGTATGAGAGTAACTGTCTTGACTATATTAATCGAGGTGGGAAGATCTTCCCATAGTAGGCAACACCATTCCCCATGTCTGGATCCTGGAGTCTATAGAAGAGGAAAGAGGTGGAGCACAAGTAGCTGTGAATGCATTCATTCTCTCTGCTCCTGGCTGTGGGTGTAACTTGATTACTCCAGTTAGCATCTTGACGTTCGTACAACACTGGACTGTGACCTGGAACTGTAAGCCAAATAAACCCTGACTCCCTTGAACTCACTTCTGTTTATGGCCTCCATTTACTACATCCACGGAAATGATGGGTAAAGAGCCCTCTGCACCCCTGAGAGCAGAATCTCTTCAGAGGGTCCGTGGGGATGTAGAGCACCATTACATCATTCGCAAAGGGAAGGCCCAGAGCTAAGGCAGAGGCAGCGTGGTCCAGGATGTGAGCTCGGTGTGACGCGCCTGGGTCCCAATGCGGACTCGCTGATAACGCCACACAATTTATTAAACACTCCTGACCAGCTCCGTACTCCACGGAAGGCTCACAGTCGACACATAAGAAGTTTTAGCTTCTAAACAGAGGGTATATGTAAAATGCAGGTGTTTGATAGATAAAACAGTCACACGTGTTCTTCCTCTCTTGGGGTAAGGTTAAGCATAGCTCGTCAGACAGAGACAAGTTCAAATAAGCCGCAGTGTGAAGAGAATTCCAGAAGTTATCAGAGATGCTCTCAGTCCTCTTGTGGCCGAGAACAAAAGGCAATTGAGCAGAGAACAAAAGAAGTAATTCACACTGAGTTCACAAACATTTGGAATTCACACTGACTTCACAAACACACAAGCACCACTCTCGTGCACGGCTCTCCGTGGTAGCCCCTCTCACAGACAGGAACAGAATGGAGCTGAGCATACTCTATATTTGGCTCAGTTTAGTGGGCGGCAGGCACTTGAAGGCCAATAGTACTCAAGTTCCAGGCGAGGGGCAGGACTTAGGAATGAACAAATACGTGCAACGGCAGGTACATGGATGAAGTCTTGACGAGCAATGGAGATGCCGTTTGATGACACGCCAGCGGGAGAGTGTAAATCAGGCATGGAGGGAAACGAAAGGGGGTCAGTAAGCAACAGATATTATGGGGTGGGGGTGGGGGCTCTGTGTTTGTGGTCTGTCTGAATTTTAGTCAAGTCATAAGAGACTAAAAGATTGCAGTGGGGTTAACACCACCAGAAAAGGACCATGTCCTACAGAAGGTCTGACTGTGGATGTGCCAGGTTCAGAAAGGTTAGTGTGTGCAGGGGTTTCTCACTGAAGAGCCCAGAGCGGGCTGGCATCTGACCGTGGAGACCCTGACCACGAACTGGAGGATGTGAAACACAGGAGCGTACGCAGAGGAGGGCCTACGTGCCGTGGTCAACAGAGATGAACACGGAGGAAATGCAAGCAGAATTTCAAGGCGGACATCACTGTCTGGATCTCTCCACCCTTCTCGAATCAGCCTGCTCCCATCCCGCCCCTGTGTGAGAGAGAGCTCAGCTGGTCCTCTTCACGTCAAAATAGTTCCAGATCTCTGCAGCCCCCACAGAGCAGCTGCCGGGGTCAACGGCAGACCAGAAGTTGGGTTTTGCCCAAAGGAACCGGTAACCATGGACTTGCCTGGAATCCAAGCATACGCCCCCTCTCCTCATCTGAATTAGACTCACAGAGGATAATTTCTGAGACTCTCAAGGGCCATGATTTATTCTAACCACCAGGTGGCATCAACGATCACTGCTAACTTCTCTAGTAACTGACTCTAAGGTTTATTTGATATAAATGGAGATTCTCTTATGAATAATAAGCAGCTGGCTTTTGCTGGGTTCACGTTATTGCTCAGTAATCTACAAATCCTAGAAACACATGGGAGGGGAACATGCCTAAAACTCTCTTAAAGACACACACACACACACACACACACACACACACACGCGCGCGCGCGCGCGCGCGCGCGCGCGCGCGCACGCTTCTGCAGTCTGGAGAACAAGGATCTGTCCACTCCTCCTCTTCTAGAACAAGCTAGACTGCCCAAGGAGACACTCAATGAAGAATCGGGACTTGGTTTGGTTTTTTGTTGTTTAAATTATATTTGTGTATGTATGTGTATGGGCATGTGTATCTGTATGTGCATGTGTATGTATGTATGTATGTATTATGTGCCTGTATGTGCATGCATAAGTATGTCTGTGTGTATGTGTAGGGTGTGTGTGTGTGGTATGTATGTGTATGTGTGTGTGCATGTGTATCTGAGTATGTATGTGCACAAATGCATCTATGTGTGTGTATGTGTAGTTGTTCATGGTGTGTATGTGTGTGTGCATGTGTCTGTGTGTGTGTGTGTGTGTGTGTGTGTGTGTGTCCACACCATGGTGCACCTGCAGACGTCAGAGGACAGCTGCAGAAGCCGGCTTTCCTCCCACCGTCTGGGTCCAGGATGGAACTCCAGCTGTCAGGTTTGGTGACAAACACCTTTAGCTCCTGCACCACCTTCCTAGCTCATACCATTGCTAATTCTCTGAGTAGCAAAAGTAGAAATGAACTAAAATCATCTTTTCCCAAGCTTTCCCCCAACTGCATCGTTTTTTTGTTTGTTCATTTTGTTTTGAGTCTTACCACCGCTATGCAGATCTCTGTAAATTCTACTCTAAATGTAACTGCATTATTTTACAATCAGATTTTCTAAGCAATAGAGCATAGCACACAGATTTTACATCCAGCCTATTTTGATCCATTACCCAGCCTCTGTTATTTCCTAGTGGTGTGCTCTTGGTTAGACACTTAACTATTTCCTTACCTGTAACATGAGTGTTAAAACTAATCCCTCCACGGGGTTGCAGAGGAGAATAACAATTTCACATTTCAAAGAAAGCCTAAATGCTTGGCCCACAGCATGCAGGAAGTGTCTGCTATGATTACTACATATTACTTTAATAAGTAAAATATATTCTTAAATATACCAAGGCGTGAAAGTCACACTTCCTGCCACAGATGCGAGCGGCCTGATCTGTGGGTGAGAGCTTGTGGCCCTGAAGGCTCCGAGGCAAGCGTTCTGCAGTGAGTCTAACCACTGTGCTCCCCCGCCGCTCCTCGTACTCGGCATTGGATACTGGCTGTGGTTTGCACTGATATTACTGTATTACAACTGTATCACTTCCTGGCTCCTGCGCCAGCACATTCCAGGCAGTTGAGAGCCGTGGTGGCCAATACCGTGAAGAGGAAACCATCACGGGGCGGCCGGCTTTATTTCCCTGAGTCACTGTGCAGGTTCAAGATACTCGCTTGTCCTAAACACCATAAACCTCGGCCAGACGGAAGGAAATTTTATTTTGAGACAGCAGGTGGTGCTATAAGCTCTTTTTGGTGTTAGGATTCAAAGGGATGGAGTCCTTTTCTCTATCCCTCTGACCTTGATACCACAGGGTAGGCTGGGTTAGGAACTGGGAGGGGTGTCCGATTCCCAAAAGGATGCGCTCACTCTCACACCCTGACATTTCATCAAAAGAGCAGCTTGGCCGCCGCAAAGCTGGAGGACGAACTCGTGACGATCAATACAATTAGCCATCCCTTCCTGACCCCAAACTAACGAAAGGCACACAGCTAGAGGAGAACAGGAAGCACAGCTCCACGAGGCTAACAAAACCAGAAGGCAAAACGCACAGGATTTCTCTGTGTAGCCCTGGCTGTCCTGAAACTCACTCTGTAGACCAGGCTGGCCTCGAACTCAGAAATCCACCTGCCTCTGTCTCCCAGAGTGCTGGGATTACAGGCGTGCGCCACCATCGCCTGGTGACACTTGGACATTTTAAGAGAGAGAAAGAACATGAAATTGTGTGGGCGGGGGCGGGGGTGAGGGATGAGTTGCAGGGGTTGGGGGAAGGGAAGGAATAGGATCAAAATGTGTCTGTATGAAACATTAAATAAAAACAACTGTGACTGGCTCGCTCCAGCCTCCCACACCCATCCTGAGTTTGGGGTGGGGTGTCACAGAAGAACATCCTCTCAGGGGACAGTACAGAAAGGGCAGCACTAGAATGCAGCTAGTTACCTCTTCCTCAGCTGGCGAGAGGAGACAAGAGTGTAATTTACACGAGCTATTGTCCTGGGCAGACCCGTGACCACTTCAATAAAGACCTCCACAGATAAAGCCCGCACACACACACCCGCACCCCACCCCCCCCACCCCCCCCACCCCGCGCCTCCCGCCCCCAGGCCGGGTCTTGCCCTGCGTTCTACCCTCTCCTTCCCTGAGTTCCAGTTCTATTAAACATCCCCTTCACCTTTGTACTCCTGTCTGGTTCTCTAGAAAAGGTGTTGAGGGGGAGGCTCCCTGCCCTCAGGCCACCCCCACTCAAGCATGGCCATGACTTCCTGCTCTCTGGTGACACCTGGGTCTCGTGTTTTTCTCAACTTGACCCAAACCTAGACCTATGTGAGAAAGGGGGCTCTCAGGGGAGGAAGTGTCTCAATTACACTGACCTGGGGGGTGTGTCTTGTTTGCTAACTGATGAGGTAGGGTGTGTCCCTGGGCAGGTAGTCTGGGCTGTTGAAGAAAGCTGAGGGGCAATCGGGATTGGCTGGCTTCTGGGGTGGCCAGGGCAGTGTTGGTTCAGTGTGTGACAAGCCACAGCTATGGCAGGGAGGGGCAGTTTCCTGATGCCTACGGGAAGGAGCTCTTTGACAAGCTAACTAACACCACTTTTTGCACAGCCTGGCCCTGTTGAGAGCACTCTATTGCAGAACCCCCCCAACACCCCCACCCAGGCGGGGCTACTGCAAGCTCCTGGACTGACCTTATTCTGCACCAGCGTTTACTACCAGGCTCTGAATGGAGACAGGAGAGTCCAGACTCTGGGGCCTGTGGGAGGGAGCCTTGCTAGTCTTGGGCTGGCTTGCCTTGGCTTTTTGAGGTCTCCTGTTTAAGTGCCCAGCCCTGCCTTCCTGGGTAATTGGGCACAGAGGGAAGGGGGGAATGTTGAAGCAGAAAAGAAATCAAAATAAAAACGCAAATTTGAAAAAAAAAGCAAGCTGAGCAAGCCAGGGAAAGCAAGCCAGAAAGCCCCTTGGCCCCTCCGCCTCAGTTCCTGCCCAGCACTCCAGCCCCGGCTTCTCAGCAGCCTGTAAGCCAGCTTCCCCCAGGCTGCTCTGCGCCAGTGTTTGGTCAAAGCAAACGACAATACCGACCCCTTTAAATAGAT
Organism: Apodemus agrarius; assembly: GCA_964023405.1. Classification (NCBI taxonomy): domain Eukaryota; kingdom Metazoa; phylum Chordata; class Mammalia; order Rodentia; family Muridae; genus Apodemus; species Apodemus agrarius. Next base: position 10,823,765 of record OZ030014.1, read on the forward strand.
GGTGGGCATTTAGAAGCCTCACCTAGGGGACTTTTGCCACCCTTAAGGCCATTCCAATGTTTTGGTACTTTCTAGGTAATGACTTCTCAAGGCACAGTCTTGTGTGTGTGTGTGTGTGTGTGTGTGTGTGTGTGTGTGTATGTCAGGGGTGAGAGGGTGCTCTGGGGAAAAGACTGAACTTAAGATAAACCTTCTTAGACTTTAATTAAGCGCATACTAGAGTATGGTTAGATACAGGTGTGGTACTGGACAGGAGTGTCTACTCTCTATGCACAGCTCCTCTGCGCTGTTAGAAATCACTTCCCCCTCTGACTCTGTGGACTTGAATCTTTCAGGGTCTTCGTGAGCTAACGGAAGGTACAGCGCTTACCTTTCTGTGACTACATTACTACAGCTAGCACCACGTCCCCGACCCTCATCCGAACTGGATACACCCTGTGGACGTCTTCCTTTTAAGCAGATGATAATCACTCCCTGCCACAGCCGTACTTTCTTCATTCACTCATCAGGTGACGGACATTAGACTATTGGTATATCAGCCACTTTAAGAGATGTGCAATAAATATGGGCGTACACATATCTCTTGAAGATCTTGATTCAATTCTATTGGATAAATAACCAAAAGCAGGTTCGTGGGATCATATGATGATTCTATTTTCATTGTTTGAGAAACCTCTGTGCTATACTGTTTGTCGTGGTTTCTATACTACTTCACACACCCCAAAACAATACAGAAGGGCTGTGATTTCTCTACATCCGGACGACACCTTTTAAATCATCAGTGTTATTTGTGCATGTGACTGCGGTGGCTCTGGAGACCAGGAGAGGGCATGGTGTAGACATTACAGGTGACTGTGAGCCACCTGATGTGGGTGCCTGGAACCAATGCAGGTCCTCTGCAAGAGCGGTACAAGCTCTTAAGCCACAAGCCACTGCACAAGCTCCTGACAACATGTTTTTGTGATAGTCACTCAGCAGCTGGCCCCTCGCTGTGACGTCTTGCTGATTAGCGGTATCTCGATACATAGCTCTGAAGATGCTTCACAGAGCCTACAACCGGCCTGTCAATAATCTGACTCGGCTCCCAGATTGGCACAATGAATTAAAGCTACTGTGTGCGGCCTTGGAGTATTAACGGGGGCCCACAAAGGCTGAAAGGAATTGAGAGGAACCCAGTAGTTCCAGTATCTAAAGACCTACTGAGGCGACCTAGTTTTCGACTGTTTTAAGCAGTAGACTTGACAGATTCTACTCTATATCTGTCATTGCTTTTGGTTCAAGTCTTTGGTAAACAAGAACCTTGAGTGTGGGTCTGTGGGAGGCTTTTATTGGTTTAACTGAAGTGGGAAGCCACGGCCACTGAAAGGGACACTGTCTCTGGGCAGGGGATTCTGGGTTGAGGGTAGAGAAGAAAGACTGAGTGCCAGGACGCATTGTGGCGTCATGAGTGGTGACTAATGGCCTCCAGCTCCGGCCACCTCTACTGCCCACTACGATGAACTGTATAACTTGGAATTGTGAGACAGATAAACTCTCTCTTTCTTGAAGATTATGTATTTTTATTTATATGAGTACACTGTGGCTATCTTCAGACACACACCAGAAGAGGGCATAGGATCCCATTACAGATGGTTGTAAACCAGCATGTGGTGCTGGGAATTGAACTCAGGTCAGTGCTCTTAAGCGCTGAGCCATCTCTCCAGCCCAAACTCTTTTTTAAGCTGCTTTTGTGAAAGTATTCCATTACAGCGAAAGGAAATAAAACTAAGACCTCCATCAAAGCCTCTCCTTTGAGAGTCTGATGGAGAAATATTGGGGCTTAGGAGTCTGTTTTTATTATTATTATTATTATTATTATTATTATTATTATTTTATTATTATTATGTAAGTATACTGTAGCTGTCTTCAGACTCTCCAGAAGAAGGCACCAGATCTCATTATGGATGGTTGTGAGCCACCATGTGGTTGCTGGTTGCTGGGATTTGAACTCAGGACCTTCAGAAGAGCAGTCACTGCTCTTAGCGGCTGAGCCATCTCTTCAGCCCAGGAGTCTGTATTTTTAACAAGCTGCCTGCAGGTTCTAATCCTGTAGGTCCGCAGATCAAGCTTACAGTAACCAGATAGGGCTAACAGAGGCTGTGCCACCCTTATTGGCTGGCACATCAGCACAGAGACCGTGAGTGAAGAGAGCAACTCCAGCAGCCTCTGGTCCTGTCTAAATGGGTCCTGCTGTGGCCTCTCCAGATTCTGGTGTGTTTGTGCATTTGGAAATGCAAGAAACTCAACTCCGTGCATCGAGAACACAGCCCAGCTTGTTTTCTTAAGAGTTCTACCAAATTACTCACACAAATACAGTGTGTATCTGATTCTGCACCCAAAATCACCTGGGACCACAAGCACAGACTACATTGCTGAAAAAGTAAACATCAAAATACCAAAAGGAGACTTGGAGTTTGGAATTACTTGACATATGACATCTTCTTCTCTAGAGACATTAAGTGCTTTGAACTTAGAGGCTACGATGAGCAGTAGCGGGCATCAGTGTGTACGCAGAGAACAACTCCGCTCTCCTCCTGGCTGACCTCTGCAGTCCAGAAATGCTGGGCAAATTCTTTCATTTTTCCAGTCATTATCAGGTCATTTAAAGTTCTCCGTTGCTATTTACGAAGACGGCCTCATCCCAAAGAGATCACCTCCCTCTTCAGTTTCCCAAAAGAGCCAGAATAAACACTCAGATGTCTTTTGTGCCAACAAACTCTAAATCAGACCGTTGACAGTCCGACGGCTTCTGCTGAGACTACTTTTAAACCAACCGGTCTGCCCGTCTCTGCCTTCTGGAATTATCACACATGATCTGGCACCAGCTCTGCCGCAGGCTTCAGGGACAGCGGCCAAGTTTTCTCAGTGGTCTCTTTAAAGCCGTTCTCATTACACTTAAGGCTGAGGGTGGGGCTCGGCGCGCCGTGAGACAATTTCCTAATCTCTTACTGTGACCTACCCAATACTTCAGCTACTGACCATGTGTGGCTATTTTCATTTTACTTGATTTTACTTTGTTTTTCATTATTTTTCAGAATGTGTACACAGGAGAGCTGTGTTAACATCATTTCCAATCCCCCTCCTTCCTCCAGTTCTTCCTGTGCCCCCCTCCCAAATTCATAACCTCTTCAGTCTCTGTTACACACATATATGTATATATGTGTGTGTAAACACAATCAACTGAATCCATTAGTTTTTTATCAAAGGTATATTTGTTTAGGAGTGACCACTTGGGAAATACATAACCTATCTGGGCTCTTCCCTGGCGAAGACCGATTCTCTCGGGAGGCAATGACCCCCTGTATCTCTTCATCGAAGGGTGACGCAGTGTGGAGTCTCCCATCTACACTGGCGTGGCAGCTGCTATGGTCATTAGTCTGGTCTTGTTCAGATAACCATATTCCGGTGGATCCATGGATACAGTTTCCTTACCATATATAGAAAACACTATCTCTCCACAGATGCCCCCAGGCTCTGGCTCATATCTTTCCTCCCTGTCCTCCTTCCTGTCCCCTGAGCCTCAGGTGCTAGCAGGGCGGTGCTGCAGATGTATGTACTGGGGCTGGGAACCATGCGGTTAGCTGTTTTCTACATTTTGACCAGTTGTGAATTTCTGTGATGGTCGCTTCTGCTTTAAAAAGTAGCTTTCTGGATGAGGGGCGAGAGCGGCACTTATCTATAGGTGTAAGGAAAAGTATTAGGAATGTTGTTAAAGCTTGTATGGGTTTAGGGGAATGGCTGAACAAGGTTCTCCTCTAATGCCCACGACCTCAGCGCCCGTGGGTAGTGAGTTAGGTTTGGAGTACCAGGCACGAATCCCCTCCTATGAGAGTGCTGTCCCGGCAGACAGCTGCTGGTGGCTGCCCAGACAGGAAGCTACACTGGAGATACCTCGCCCTGCTGGCTACTGTGGCCCCGGGCTTTATAGCTGTTGGGACTAGTGATCGATTTTCTCCTTGACAACTCGAAAAGCACTTCCCAGCATCCTAAGAGCTAGTCCTCGGGGAGGGAGCTTCTGGGGCACTTCCGGACACTTCCAACGTGTGTGGTGCCTTCAGCAACAGTCTTGCCTTCGAGTTCCGGAAGGCAGCAGCGAGCAAGGGAAGTAGCCTACATTATTTTAGGGAGTCTCCCAGACTCCCCTGTTCAGTGAGTCAAAGGGAGGTTTCCTATGCCTGGCACTGGGGCAAGTTCAAGAGTTTATGACTCTAAGAGAAAAAGTATTGTCACCTCAAGTGGATGAATTTCATTCATTCATTCATTCATTTCATTCATTTTGTTCATTCATTTCATTCACTCATTCCATTCATTCATTTCATTTGTTCATTCCTTCACTTCATTCATTTCATTCATTCATTCACTTCATTCATTCATTCATTCATACACATTACATATGTATTCTTAGGTAAACATAAAATGTATATTTCCGCATGGCTTTTTCAAGCATCCTTAGTGTGATTTACCCCCTTCCCTTCCCTCTGTCTCTACTGCACTTCCTCCCCGTTTTGATTTAAATCACTGCTGCGGTTTCTCCCGTCCCTTCCTTCACAGCACACTGCCACCACTAGCCAGCCCCCTTCTCCACATCTCCTTCTCCCTCACCCACCGGCCTGATCTTATTACCCACGTTTCTCCAGTCACTCCAGATTATACCCTCACATCTAAATACCCAGAGCCAGAGTCCACAGGTAAGAACACACCAGGAATATGCCATGGATAGGCAGAGCCAGGTGGTATGAAAGATCTACATCTAGCTTTTTGGGGAATTACCCACACGGATTTCCATAACGGCTGCACCAGTCTGCAATCCACCGACAGCAGATAAGGGTTCTCCTTTCCCATACGGCCATCCGCACCAGCATCATGGTCAGCCGTTTTCTTGATCCTAACCATTCTGGCTGGGGTAAGATGAAATCCCACAGTGGTTTTTATTTGTGTTTCTGTGATTGCTAAAGATGTTGTACACATAAAAGAACCAGGGAGTTCTCAGATCATTAGCCCACATTTTCATTGGGACATTTGTTTTGTTGATTCTTTGGTTTTTTAGTTCTTTCTATAGTCTAGACATTAACTGTCTATTGGATTATAACTAGCAAAGGTTCTTTCTCACTCTGCGGGGCTCCTCTCCACTCAGCTGATTACTTCAAGCTTTTTAGATCTATGAGGTCAGTCCCATTTGTCCAATTTTGGCTGTAATTACTGAGCCAAGGAGACCTATTCACTTATATCTCGTAGGGGCAGCCTATGATTTCTGGTACTCTCGGTGATTCAGGAATCACACTGAGGTCTTTGATCCATTTAGGGCTGATTTTTGTGCAGGCTGATAATCATGGGTCTAATGTAATCTGCTACACGAGGGTATTCAGCTTCTCCAGCACCATTTCTTTTCTTTTCTTTTCTTTTCTTTTTTTTTTTTTTTAGATTACTTATTGGATATATTCTATATTTACATTTCATTTCCCTTTTTCTGGTTCCCCATCCCCCAAAGGTCCCACATGCCCTTTTCCCTCCCCCGTCCCCCCATCCACCCCTTCCCACTTCCCTGTTCTGGTATTCCCCTACACTGATGTTTTGATCCTTTCCAGCACCAGTGTCCACTCCTTCCTTCTTGTCGGATATCATTTGATATGTGGATTGTGTCTTTGGTGTCCCAAGAGTCTAGGCTAATATCCATTTATCAGTGAGTGCATACCATGGGTATTCTTTTGAGACTGGGTTACCTCACTTAGTATGATGTTCTCCAGCTCCATCCATTTCTCTAAGAATTTCGTGAATTCATTGTTTCTAATGGCTGAATAGTACTCCACTGTGTATATATACCACATTTTTTTTATCCATTCCTCCGTTGAGGGACATCTGGGTTCTTTCCAGCTTCTGGCTATTATAAATAGGGCTGCTATGAACATAGTGGAGCATGTGTCCTTATTGCATCCAGCACCATTTCTTGAAGATATTGCCTTTTCTCCAATGCCTAATTTTGGGACCTTCGCCGTATGTCAGATGGCTGTAACAACGCAGCCATACTTGGGTCTTGTACGTTGCTCTGCTGATCTACAGCTCTGTTCTGTGTCAGTGCCACGCTGGTTTTATTACTAAGGTTTTGTAGTTTAGTTTGAAATCGGTCATGGTAATTCCTCCAGCACTGCTCTTTTTGCTCAGGATTGTTTTAGCAATCTGGGGTCTTTGGTGGCACCAAATACATCTTAAAATATCTACTTGCATGAAAAAAAAATGTCCTGGAAGTTACGACTGGAATTGCATTGTGCATAAAACTGACACACCCAATTCCAATTCTTATAAATTGCCTTGGTGGGCTGATCCTTTCACAAGATTTCCCACGTCTTTCGTTTTCAGTGTAGAAGTTCTTCACCTCCTACATAGTTTTGTTGTTGTTTGGTTTTGTGTGTGTGCACGTGTGTTTATTTCAGATGCTATTGGGAACAGGAGAGTTTCGCTGATATCTTTCTCTGCATGTCTGTTACTGGGCCTTGTCCACGATTGTCTCTTGAGCTTTATTTTGTATCCTGCCTCACTGCTGGAAGTGTTGATCATTTCTAGCCAATGTCGGGCGGAATTTTCAGAATCTCTTATGTATCACATTAAATTATCCTCCAATAATGGTATTCTGATGTCTTCTTTTCCATTCTGTATCCTTTTAAATTCATTCTCCATCCTCGTTGCTCTAACTAGTGCCCGGAATGCTCTACTGAAAAGGAGTTGGAAGTGTGGATTCCGTGTCTACAGAGACCTGTTAAGTCCACTGGATGTATGGTATCATTTAGATGATTCTCAGCTCAGCTTAAATCCACTGGATGTATGGTATCATTTAGATGATTCTCAGCTCAGCTTAAGTCCACTGGATGTATGGTATCATTTAGATGATTTTCAGCTTAGCTTTTTTTTTTCCCAGATGACCTGTCCTGGAACAATTGGGCATGGAAATCATCCACTATTATTGAGTTGGAGTTAATAAGTGTCTTTAAGTTCAATAATATGTTTTATGAAATTGGGTGTGTCAGTTTTATGCACATTATGCTTATGATGGGAATATCTTCTTAGTTAATGGCTCCTTTGATTAAAATGATGTGGCCTTCTGTTGTAGTTAGGGTTTTACTGCTGTGAACAGACACTATCACCAAGACAACTCTTATAAGGACAACATTTAATTGGGGCTGAATTAGAGGTTCAGTCCATTATCATCTAGGCAGCATCCAGGCAGGCATGGTGCAGGAGGAACTGAGAGTTCTACATCTTCATCTGAAGGCTGATAGTGGAAGACTGATTTCCAGGTAGCAGGGTGAGAGTCTTAAGCCATGCCCACAGTGACACACCTACTCCAACAAAGCCACACCTCCTAATAGTGTCACTCCCTGGGCCAAGCATATTCAAGCCAGCACACCTTCTTTACCTCTTCTGATTATTTAAAGTTTGCAGTCTATTTTGTCAGATATTCCAATAATGAGACCCACCTTCTCCCAGGTTTCATTTCCATGGGATACTTTTTTTCATTCTTTTGCTAAGGTGGTACCTGTCTTTGAAGATGAGATTCTTTTACAGAGCAGAAAGGTAGATTTCATTTCTTAATCCATTAGACTAATTTGCATCTTTTGATTAGAGAGTTGGGGTCATTAATATTTAAAGTTATTGATAAGTCTATTTATTGTTATTTTGTTTTCTCTTATTTAAAGGGTTGTTTGGTTTCTGTTGAGCTGTTCTGTTGTTTGTTTTCTTTATGTAACCAATTGAATATGCTAATTCCTCTCTTCAAAGTATAACTTCTGGTATTCTATGTGGGGCCAGTTGAGTGGACATGGGTTCTTCTGATGAGATATCATGGAGAGTTTATGCTCTCTCCTTCAGCAATGGAAGATAGTTTTGCTGGGCACGGTAGTGTAGATTGGCATCCATTGCTACAGGTCCTCTGGCTTTTAAAGTTTCCACTGACAAATCAGCTGTTATTCTAATGGGTATTCTTTGTTTGTTTGTTTGGTTGGTTGGTTTTGGCAGGGTTTCTCTGAATAGCCCTGGCTGTCCTGGACCTCACTCTGTAGACCAGGCTGGCCTCGAAGTCAGAAATCCGCCTGCCTCTGCCTCCCAGAGTGCTGGGATTACGGGTGTGCGCCACCACTGCCTGGCATGGGTATTCTTTTATATGAGTGGTTTCATATGTGTGAAGCTTTCAATAGCCTCTCTGTCTATATTTTTTTCTGTATTTTTGCTCTACTAATACCTTGGGGAGGACTGAAAAGGTCCTGTATTCTGTGTTTCCTGTATCTTTGTGGGTATGTCTTTGTTGAATTTGGGAATGGTTTATGATCTTGTTGAAGATCAAGTCTAATTCAGTGATCTGAATTCTTCTCCTTCATCTATGCTTATAATTTGAAGATCTAGTCTTTCTATGGTGTCCCAAAATCCTACATATTCCACGTGTGTGTTTGTGTGTGTGTGATATTCCCATATTCTTTGTTTAAATAATCCAGTTAAATAGTCTTCTACTTTAAGTCCTGAAATCTAGCTTTTATTTGATCTACTCTACATAAAAGCATTTACACTAGTTGTGTTCTTGCTGTGATAACCAAGGCAGCTTATAGAATGAACCATCTGTTTGGGCTTACTGTCCTAGACTGGTAAGAATCCATGGTGGCAGAAAGAACACAGCAACAAGAAGCAGGCATGGCAGCGGAACAGGAAGCTGACCCCACCCAACTTGAATCAGAAGCACGAATCAGAGAGAACCAACTGCAAGAGGTGTGGGATCCCTCAACTCTCAGAGCCTAACTCCAGGGACGCGCTCTCTCCAACTAGCCCAGGCTCCTAAACGTCCTCACGGATCTCCACCTGGGGACCACGTGTTCAAACATCTGAGCCTATGGAGAGCATTCTCACTTGACTCACTACACTTCCCCTCAGTGTTTTAACTGGCCTATTAAGGTTTTTCAATTCCACCCTCATGCCTGCTTCAGTTATCTTCATAATTCTATCTCTTTGTTAAATCCACTTTCTTTTTGAGACTGGGTTTCTCTGTGTAGCCCTGGCTTCCTGGAACTCACTCTGTAGACCATGCGGGCCTCGAATTCAGAGATCTGCCTGCCTCTGCCTCCCAAGTGCTGGGACTAATGGCATGCGCCACCACTGCTCAGCCTTAATCCACTTTCAAATCCCAACTTGCCTTCATCATTCACTCAGCTGCCTATCTGTCCTGGACATCACTGAGACTCTTTTGCTATCCCCTGAAGTTCACTGAGCTGTTGTGCCTTCTTTAAACTCCTTCGATGACGTTTATGATCGTTCTTTTAAATTCTATGTCCTGGGGTTTACAGGTAATGCATCAGAGAACCCTTCAATACGACTAGTGGATCGAGGTGGCACACTATCATGATGCTTCACATGTATGTCTTTATTATATGACCTGGGCATGTTAACTTCTTTCCTTGGTTGTATGTCTGATGTGGGATTCTAGGCTGCCTTGAACTGGGTCAGTGCAGGAACTATGCAACCAGAGCTGGATTTTGTTGAGTATGAAGCTGGTGCAGGCAGTCTGAGTTCTGGGAGACTCACTAGGGAATGCTGGTACTTATCCAAAGCCAGTGCTTTAATTGTGCATCCACAGTCAGGCCTGGGATATAAGAATGGAAGGTTGGGGGCGGGATTTGCTTCTGGGCAGACTCACCAAGGAGCTAGCCCTGGGAGTCTCATGTAAATATTAACTAATTTATATTTAACTTCACGTTCATCAGTCTTCTCCCATCTGGAACTCTTTAGGTCCTCAATGTCGTCTCCACATTGCTAACTTATGTGGGGGAGGGGAACCCTGGATTATGGGTGGATAGCTTACAGGACTGTAAATGATACACATTGTTTCTCACATTTGCTCAGTAGGGCTGTTACACAGCCATCACCTAAACTTACAAGAAAAGAAAGAGAAAAAAGCCAGAGGCTAATCAAATGTGGTGGTTTGAATACACTTGGCCCATGGGGAGTGGTACTGTTAGGAGGTGTGGTCTTGTTGGAGGAGGCATGTCACTGTGGGGGTGGGCTTTGGAGGTCTCCTTCTGTGCTCAGGCTCCACCCACTGCAGAAGAGAGCTTCCCAGCTGCCTGAGAATGCCAGTCTCTTCTGGTTACCTTTGAATCGGGATGTAGAACGCTCAGCCCCCTCTCCAGCACCAGGCCTGCCTGCACACTGCCGCGCTTCCCAACATGATGCTAATGGACTGAACCTCTAAATCTGTGAGCCAGCCCCAATTAAATGTTGGCCTTTGTAAGGAATGCTTTGGTCACGATGTCTCTTCACAGCAATGGAAACCCTAACTAAGACATACTTGGAGAAGGACGTAACAGGTGTTGTTATAGAGAAGCAGAGTACTACTGAGCTCTGGAATGAATCCCGTGGAGGAGTCTAGCTCCCCTCCCCAGCAATGGGAACCTTCTGACCGCAACTCTCAAACAAAACTAAGACAAAACAAACTGCACTTGCACAACTCGTCACACAGCCAGATGTAATTTCAGTTGCATGTCTCTCGAATCCGCTGATGAGCTTTTACTTAATGCCCAGCTCTCTCCCCACTTACAATAACAGTGCAACATGTGGTTTTCAAGTGTCACCAAAGGGCCAAACACCGTGCACAAATTATCCCACTATTTCTTGTAATTATCATCACCTGAGAAGAGAATGCTATTTTGATGCCCATTTTACAGGTAGGGTAATAAGATAACTTGAGATTTTGGCCAACACTTATTAAGTATCTGATTCAGTAATGAAGCCGAGGAAAGCTGACCTAGGCTTTCCTGCAGAGGTCAACAGGCTGTGGTTCTCCGTACATCTCATATAATATGTTGTTGCCAAGTTCCTCAGGAACGCAGCCACGTCGATTCATTTGCATATCATCTATGGCTTCTGTGCTTCAAGGCAATGCTGAGTAAGGACAGTGGCGATGACATGACCTGTTAAGTCGGACATACTTGCTATCTGGCCCTTTACAGGGGCGTGCTCTCCAACATCTTGAAAGGCCTTGAGCACTTCTACCATAGACTGAAAGGGAACCCCGTCTTGGTGTGTGGGTCCCCTAATCAGTACTCTCCTCAGCAACCGGTCTATGACATCTAAGGTCAGAGAAGCTTGCCTCTGGCAGCCATGTCTGCTCCATCTGGTTGACGTTTCACAGGCAGATTAAGCAGCATCTGTTATGTCTTTCCAAACACAGAGATGATACTACCAAAACCGCATTTGCCCAGTTTTTCTAAAAAACCAGTATACCTATTCCCTGGTGGGTTTCCATACTTACGCTGTAATGCTGAGGAAAAAAATAGAGCTTGCTCGAGCTAATCAGCATTACTGCGTGTAAAACACTTTCATCACTGACGTTTCTTTTACCCTGGCTTTTTTGGTTAGATCAAAAAATGAAGAGCCACAGAAAGATGGGATCTTTCTGGGGAAAACTCTACCAGTAGACTTCTATGCTGAAACTGACCCATACTATTTTTATTTTAAATTTATCAATTCCATGTTTTTTTTTAATTCAAATGAACCCCCCTCCCCCCCAAAAAATAAACATGCTTGGCCTTTAAAAGACTCTTGGGAAGAACCCTAATGTTGCATTGCTGCTACAGTTAAAAGCTGAGTAGAGACTGCATAATATGTAACAGAAGACAGGAGTAACTTTCCGGTGCTGTGAGCCTCTGCCCAGATTCCATTCCCCATACAGCTGTTTCTCCAGTTGCTAAAATTCTACCTGGAAAATTCTTTCTGCTCACTACAGCTGGCTGCTGGTCTGATATCACACCCTTCACCCTGCCCAGGCCAGCCCAATGCCACTCAAGAAGGGGGAGGGCCTACTTCCAACAGGACAGCTCTGATACTTTCCATGAGGTCAGTGGGTGTTCTAGCAAATAGACTTCTCTCTTCTAACACGGGTTCTCTCCCCCTCTCAGGGAGGGCTCTCCGGCCAATCTGCAGGCAGCATCTATCTCGTCACAACCTGTCCCCTCAGGAAGCCGACCTGTGACCCACGGAGTCTGAGTTCCTAAACAGTGCCTGCAGTGACACTTAGGGACCTTACTTAGTAAAGAGTCAAGGACAGCAAACCTATTAATACAAGGGAGAACAGCACTAGTGCCCTGCAGTGGTGGCACAGACTTTAATCTCAGCACTCAGGAGGCAGAGGCAGGTGGATCCTTGAGTTTAGGCCAGCCTGGCCTACAGAGTGAGTTCAAGACAGTCAAGGCTACACAGAGAAACTCTGTCTCAAAAAAACGCACACAAAAAAGAGCAAGCTGAATGTGGTGATGCACACTGGTCCACAGAGTGCTCAGGAGTCTGGGCCAGGAAGATTGTGAGTTCAAGGCCACTCAGGGCTACATTTTAGGATGACCCTATCTCAAAAGAGAGAGAATAACTACATAACATTGGCCAATATATACATCTCAAACAGGTCCCAGTATGCTGCAGAAACAGCAGCCTCGAGGCACAGCAAAGCGGGTCACAGGTAAGAATTCTCGAAGCAAGCTAAGATGACACACAGAGTCAAAGCCAGTCAGGAAGAGAGACTGCCACAGAGCAGTAGCAGAGTCGATGCAATCTGCTCTGGCAGCAGCTAGGCCTCACAGCCTTGGGCCCAGACAGTCATGCGCACGCAATGGCAGGCTCTATAAATAGCCCCGCCACAAGCAAATCGTAACCCAGCCTTTGTAATTACAGATGAATGTGAGCACAATCTGTCTGCGTGCTGCGTGCGGCCCTTTCCAGACTTAAAGAGTCACAGACAATAATCCCTAGTCACCATCGTAGAACGGTGTTCGTAAGAAATCCTTTCCAAGAAGAGACATCAGGAGACAGGGACGGAATAAGCCTATTTTATGGAGTGTCCGAAGCGTCCCCGGCATCCTGCTTGCTCCCCGCTGCTCTGCAACCTGTCCCAGATCGAGCAGCTCTAAACCCGGAGGAGCTAAAGGCAAGATTTTACGGTGAGATTTGAGTATATAGGATGAATGACACTTAGAGACGGGCACGAAGGCCTGTCACAAGAGAGAAGGCAGTGTAGAGAGGCATGAGAAACAAAGAGGATCATGGGAGAAGCCAGGCAGGAAAGCAAGCAGAGAGGTGGGGCCAGGGACACACAGGAAGAAGAAGACAAAAGAACAGGAGGGGCTTTGAAAATTTAAGTCACACTAAAACCCTAAACGCTTCCTGAGGACCTCGGCGGCCATCCTTACAGCTTTCCAGTGGCCACTAAACACTCAGAGCTGTAAAGACACAAAAATAAGCTTATCAGGCAGTGAAGAAGAAACAACCCAAAATAGAGGCGGGGGACAATGGGTTAAGACATAGAGCAGGGTTGTGGTGGCGTACACCTTTAATCCCGGCACTCAGGAGGCAGAGGCCGGCAGATCTCTGAGTCTGAGGCCATTCTGATCTAGCTTTATAGTTAGTTCGAGGACAGCCGGGGCTACACAAAGAAACCCTGTTTCAAAAAATACTTAAGAAGGGAGGGAGGGAGGGAAGGAGAGAGATTGATCAAAGAAAAGACGCACACACAGAGAAACTGAACTGCTTACACGGTGGGGAAGGAGGACCCGTGGATAAAAATCTTACAACTACGTCTGTTAGCAGCAGCACCCTCCAAAAATCTGTTCTCAAGGAGCAGCTTCATCTCGAGGTCCACCTATTTCTGTTCCAAAGTAAAAACATTCCTGAGGTTGAGGCCAACCCTATCCTAACTTGGGCAGTCTCGGCCACAAACTAGATGGTATAGCACCAGCTCAAGCAGAGAACAAAAAAGCAAGTGCGATGAAGCAGCAAGACACGCCTGCAGCACGCAGAGCTCCCTGGGTCTGCAGAGCCACCAAGGGCGTGGCCACATAAAACACAGGAACTGGGCGGGATTCTGCAGTAAAGGTCCCCAAACCCCCTACAGGTTCTCATGTGCCACCCGGCTCCCCAACGCTCTGCAACCTACCCCAGATCGAGCAACTAGAAAGAATCACATGTCAACAACTCCGGGTTGCGAAACATTTTAAACATCAATAACGAACATCAATGAATGAAGTTAATCAGTGCTACTGGAGTTTGGTGCTGGAGCTCTGAGCAGGACTTCAAATCCCAAAGGTAGTGCAGGAAAGGGAGGCAGCATCGGTCAGGGTTAGATGTCTTTCCAAGACTCCCTGTCAAGCCCCCTAGGCTGGCTGCCGTGCAGGAACCAAAGAGCAGAGGTCCCAGCATGCACTGCGCTGGTCAGAAGGGCTTCAAAACAGCCCCAGCCCCCACCACTGTGCACAGAAGAGGAAAGGCTGATTAATGCTCCTGACCATATTATGGGAGTGAGCTCTGGCCCCTGCTGAGATGAAGTGTATATTTGGTCTGTGTTCAAGACTTAAATGCTTTTCTGGCAGTACATTCTCTTTCAAAATCTGCTTACTCTGAAGGTGTACTCATCAGAAAGCTTGGGGGAGGGTTATGCGGGGGGGGGGGGGAGGTGTTCCGTGACCTAACGCCGCTGATAATGTACACTGAGTAAAGAGGAGAAAAGGGAGCAGGACACAGGCTTCCCGGCAGTCGGAGGTCAATGCGGTCACTGAGAAATGCTGTGCAGTGAGTTTTAGTCACAGCCCCTTGCAGTGTGCAGTTCTCCTGCTCTCCCTCCATTCGCCACGCCCCCTCTGCGCTCAGCACTGCCCAGACGCCAGCATGCCACGCCCCCTCCGCACTCTGGGAGCACTGCTTAGACCTCAGCAAGCACTGCACCAGAGGCCGCTTTCCGGGGAGGAGGATGCTGAGTCTCCAGCAGCGGCTAAAGCTATGGTGATGTCCAACCTTCCCTGGAGTCTCCCTGATATTCCGGCAGGAACTACAAACTTTCCAACCTGCACCCCTTGACTCTGGTTGGCTTCCCCAGTACAGGAACTTGACCGGAGTTTGTTCCAGTGTGACTTTTTGTAGCATTTTTCAGCTTGACTTATGCACAATGTGTTCCTGGCCATGAGGACCCCACCCCACCCCTCTTGGGTTCTGTTTCTCCACCTATGTGTTTTCAGACTCTCCACTGGTTTTGATTTTGGTTCTTTTGTTTGGTTGGTTGGTTTTTTGGTTTTCGAAACAGGGTCTCTCTGTGAAGCCCTGGCTATCCTGGAACTCACTCTGTAGACCAGGCTGGCCTCGAACTCAAACTCAGAAATCCGCCTGCCTCGGCCTCCCAAGTGCTAGGATTAAAAGGCATGCACGGTTCTTCTTAAGCTTTTACCTGATTGAAATGCTCAGTAAATACTGGTCACAAAACATAAGCACTCCTATAAATTTAACACTAGTGTCTGAACTAAAAATCTGCTCTATCCTCCTAGAAACATCCTTCCAAAACAATCCCTAGCAGTTAATACAGACCACACTCATCTTCCTAGATTGACAGAGATTTAACAAGAATTCAGATAGTATTTCAAATGCACATCTTTCTAACTGAATAATTCTCCAACATATGGCTGCTGCATACGTTATTACATCACTAACTGAAACTGATCTCCTTACATTTGAATTGTATGGAAAACAAGAAGCAAGGTGTGAACATGTGTCTCCCCAGGCTGGTCAGTTGTTCGTCAGCTTGGCACAGGCTAGAGTCACTGGGGAAGAAGGAACCTCAATTGAGAAACCGCCTCCATCAGATTGGCCTATAGGCCAAGCCTGTGAGGGCATCTTCCTAGTTAATGACTGATGTGAAGCGGCCCAGGCCCCTATGGGCAGTGCCACGCCCGGGCAGCCAGTCCCGGGAGGCATAGGAAAGGTAGCTGACCATGAATCTGATGAGCCAATCAATCGGTAAGCAGCATTCCTCCATGGTCTCTGCTCAGGCCCCGCCTCCCAGTTCCTGTCCTGCTTGACTTCTCCCCTTTGCTCCCCTTCATGACATTAACTGGACAATTAACCCTTCCCTCCCCAGGCTGCTTTTGATCGTGATCTTTATCACAGCAGTAGGAAGCAAACCAGGATTACCTAAATCTATTTTTATTTAGAAGTAGAGTTAGCATTTCATTAAAAACTCAGTGCTAAGATGACTCAGCAGGACCCACACGGTGAAATCGACCCCCCCCCCCGCACACAGTCCTCTGATCTCCATGAAAGTACTGTGACACACTCACACACACATGCACACTAAGTAAATAAATGAAGAGAAAAATAAGTAACGTAAAAATTACACATTACATTTCTAGAATCATTGTGAAATCCCCTTTTAATTTCATCTCAGTAACGGTGAATAGCACGCATCTTTACCCGTTACCATGCTAGCAAGCAAATGTTATTCTTAACTGGCAACTGTTTATCAGTAAATGGAGACAATCTTTCATATTTATGTAAGTCATAGTTTGAATTATCTGCTCAGAACCTGTTTGCTCATTTTTCTACAATTTTTACATACCCTTTATTTATTTTTTTATAGATTTATTTATTTATTTTATGTGAGTACACTGTCGCTATCTTCAGGCACACCAGAAGAGGGCATCAGATCCCATTACAGAGGGTTGTGAGCCACCATGTGGTTGCTGGGACTTGAACTCAGGACCTCTGGAAGAGCATCAGTGCTCTTAACCACTGAGCCATCTCTCCAGCCCCTTTATTTTCTAGAAGACGTCTCTGTCTTGAGTAACAGTATCTGGCATAGTCGTAGCAAGCGCCTTCCTTCTGGCGGCCTCCCTCTTCCTTTTCCTATACAGAGATGGAGGTCCTCCAGTTCACACCGCCACTCTCTTCCCTTTGTAGCCTCCAAATATGTCTTCCTAGAGCATTTCTTTCAACTCAAACGTTTTCAATGCTCTCCCCGTATCCTCTTCCATTCTGCTTCTAAGCCTTACAAATGCCACTTGATGTCACAAGGCAGTGAAGTAGAGAATCCTCTTCAGGACAGAGGGTGAAGGGGGGAATGTTAAAATCACCTCGTGGTAAACAACCCTGTGGGCAGGTCTGAATTTCCAGAAGGGGCTGAGGTGTGAAGACCCCACTGGAGTCCTGGACTGAATCGAAAGGGAAGGTCGCTGGGCGGCCTCACGGTGGGCACGTCGCCTGTCACGGCTTCCTGACTGTGGGTGCAGTGTGACAGCCGCTCACGTGCCTCCGCCAGCCCTTCCCTGTCTGGAGGGACCGTAACCTCACATTGTGAGCCCATGCCCACCTTCCCTCAAGCTGCTCCGTCAGACATCTCACTGCAGCGACAAGAAAAGCCTCCGATACAGATGGCCACTTTTTTCCTTTCCTCGAGCCCTTCAACTATCTGGACTTTTAAGTCCACCAATTTAAATTTAATTTCACGCCCCCCAAAACATACTAAAAGAAAACAACAACAACAACAACAAAAACAGGTACTATTTGGCCACTATGTAGGACACTACCTAGCCAAGTTTACACATAAAAAAATAACTACTATAAAGTAACCTAACAGCCAAGATAAAAATATTTCTGTCATGGCTGTGAAACGACTAAATGCAGAGCTGAAGAGAAACTCCTGGGACTGAGAGGTCTCCGTGTGGAAGGATGCCTGCCATGAAAACCTGATGATCGGGAGGGGAACCAACATGGGAAAGTTGTTCTCGGACCTCTACACAGGTGTAGCTGCATGTGCACACTCATACACATCACACATACAATACTGTCATGGTTTGAATATGCTTGGCCCAGGGAATGGCACTATTAGAAGGTGTGGCCTTGTTGGAGTGGGTCTGTTTTTGGAGTGGGTGTGGCCTTGTTGGAGTGGGTGTGGCCTTGTTGGAGTGGGTGTGGTCTTGTTGGAGTGGGTGTGGTCTTGTTGGAGTGGGTGTGGTCTTGTTGGAGTGGGTGTGGTCTTGTTGGAGTGGGTGTGTCACTGTGCGTGTGGACTTTAAGACCCTCGTCCTAGCTGCCTGGAAGTCAGTCTTCTACTAGCAGCCTTCAGATAAAGATGTAGAACCCTCAGCTCCTCCTGCACCATGCCTGCCTGGATGCTGCCATGCTCCCACCCTGGTGATACTGGACTGACCCTAGGAACATGTAAGCCAGCCCCAATTAAATGTTGTCCTTTATAAGACTTGCCTTGGTGATAGCGTCTGTTCATAGCAGTAAAACCCTAAGACAAATACTATCAAGTAAACATAATTAAAAGAAACAGGAAGTCAGGGGACTAGCTGTCCCAGCTGGCAGGAACTTGGTCTGGGTCATCACTGGTTGAAGTCCAATTTAGATATTTAGATTTTTATGTACAAAATGTATATGAGCTATACTTTGGATAGTAAGTGTCCTCCAAAAGGCTCAGGTATTGCGTGACTGGTCCCTGGCTAGAATGGATTTGGTCACCACTGATCTATTTCTTTTGGATGGCATTTAGGGGATGCTGGGAGATAAGGGTTGGCTGAAGGAAAGAGTAGGGGTGTGTCTCTGAGGGATTCTGTCTCTGCCCCCTACTCTGCTTCCTGCCTGTTACAAAGCCAGCCAGCCTTGGCTGAATCCTCCAGAATCTCCCCTCCCCTAAGTTATTTTGCCCTGGTGCTTTGTCATAGCAAAGAGAAACGACCAGAGTATGTATGTATTAGCATGCACACCCAACCCAGTTCCTATGAAATTGAGAGGATTCTATCTTGCGGACATCATGTATGTGGTTTCTTTTATGCTTTGATCATCCTGCACCTACATCTCACACCCTGACTAGGCTTCCAAAGACAGAAAGGAAGGCGGTCCCACTGCGGCACACAGGTTAGAAAGGAACAGCCCTTTTCCATATCCCAGTTGATGAAACCAAGTCATCTTACTGAAAGGGACAAACACTTCTAGGGTAGGATTATAAAACCAGCCAACTTATATTGTCACCACTAATTTTTCACAAGCTGGGAACAATGTTAAAGTTGTAAATATGATTTTAGCTGTTGAGCCTCAATCATAATCATAACTGTGGCTATCCTCTAAGATAGATCTCTTAGATTATCTCTACACAATACAGCATGACAAAACACAACACTCTATCAAAGAAGAGAAAGAAAATAAACATAAAATATCTACTTAGAGCCAGACGCAGGAGCACCTGATAGGCAGAAAGGCAAAGAATCTCTGTGAGCTCCAGTACAGCCTAGTCTACAGAGCAAGTTCCAGACTACCCACGGTTACACAGAGAAACTTCGTTTCAAAACACAAACAATCAAAATTACTTATCCAAAGACAATATAGCAAATACATTAGTTAACAAATGCATTTCCTAAGATATAGTATAGATGGGTAGCGTTCTTGGAGCGGAAGGACCAGACAGCAAGGGTCACAAGGACTCAAATAGCGCTGGGAACAGGAGTGCCCTGGGGATTCTGAATTCCTTTGTCATCCAAACACAGACTGTCAGTTAAATTGTTTCCACAGTTCAAGAAGGGGAACCATTCTGGCAAAACATACTGGCAGATGCTACTGGGATGTGTAATTTGCAGGTAGGAGCTCGGAAACAGCCTTTCTGCTCTAAAGTCTCTCATTTAATCCTCTGGCTTCAGAGCATCTGACCTCCAGCCAGCAGATCTAATTTTAGCAGCTTTGATGAATCCCTTTGATCCCCTCACTTCTGCCCCCATCATTTCCCGAGGCAGGAAGACGGGAGAGTACCAACTCCCCGATACAAAGGCCAAATTATTATGAATTTACTAGAGCAGTTCAGACTTCCGTAGCTTCGGAGGCGGTGTGTGTGAGTTATTCTGAGATGCATCTTGAATGAAGCGCCTTTAGAAAAACGTCTTGCCAGGAAAGAATCTACAACATGAACATAAATCACATGTAAATCTGACTACATGTAAATCTGACTACTCTGAATGAAACTGTTGTGATTATTTCTTGAACAGTGCAAGATTTTCAACCCTGTTTTCAGTATATGGGTAGCTCTAAGACCCCTTGAAAGTCTATCCATTCTGTATTCATGTTATGCTCCTTTGTGTGTGTGTGTGTGTGTGTGTGTGTGTAGGAGGGAGGGTTGCTGGTCTGAAACTTGCAGTGATCCTCCTGCCTCGGCCTCACAGGTACTAAGATTACAGACACGTGTGAGCCACGCCCAGTTTCTGTTCCTCTGTATTCACGTGGGTCTCATTTATTCACTAATTCAGGTAGTCCCAAAATTGTGTGGCGCTGTGCTAAGCACCAGAAACAGGACAGAACGGAATGGAACTCGTACTTTGGCGTAATCAGACAAGTGAGGGGAGAAGCCAGGGAGGTGACGGTTTGATGTCCCCATGTGAGGGAGGCCAAGGTCACTGTGTAGTAAGTCAGTGAGGAGGCAACAGGAAAGCGCTGCAGAGCCACGAGGCCACACACAGAAATCCATCTCCCATCAGGAGGCTGGAGAGAGCAGGACAGCAGCATGCGAGCCTTTCTCCTCGCTCCAAATGCAGCAAGGCCAGGACTGGCTTCTGCCCTCTAGGGCTGTGCCTGTCTCAGACCCTCAATCCTGCACTGGAGCGATCACTATGCTTCACCTCAGGCTAAGTGTACTCTGAGAGCCCAAAAGACAAGACAGCAGGGGAACAAAGCGCAAACGGCTGAGACCCAAGATTCTCCAGGATTGTATTCATGCTCTGGTAAGAAAATGAAACACTTCTTTTAAAAAAAAAAAATATTTATTTATACTATGTTTGTGTTGCACGTGTGTTAGTGACTGTCACATGGGTACAGGGTGTGAGCAAAGGCCATGTATGCATGGGAGCCCAGAGAGGCCAGAATGTATGTCACATCCCTTGGAGCTGGAGTTACAGGTGGTTGTGAGCCACCCGACACAGAAGCCAGGGCTATCTTGGGTCGTTTGCAAGAGCAGTAAGCACTCTTAGCCCCTGAGTCACCTCTCCGACCCCCAAGAGAAACAATTCTGTTAAGAGTCCCAGCTCCAAAATGGTTCTGGTTAGTTAGGAGGCAACCTCAGCGAAGACAGGCAGCAGCAATAGAGGAGCTGGCAGGAGGGCCTAATTGGAGCCGTAAGGATTGTCATCACAGGATAAAGGGCACCAGAGACACTCTGCTGGCTGCACTGAGAGCCAAAAAGGCCACTTCAGTCAGCCTTGTTCTTCTGCAAGAGGGGCATTTCACATCTTCAGCATTTAATGAAATGGATCCCCCAGTACCTGACACCAAATGTACTAGCCAGAGTCTCACCAAGGAATGCTATTGGAACCCTTAAAACCAGAACCAAACCAAACAGAAAGCACTGCACACAGAGCTTACACAATACGCAAGTGAAACAAACTCCCATAAAGAAAATACAATGTTGCAAAAACCCTCAATGATTTCCCTCAATGGAGGAAAGTTCATATAAAGTCCCACACAGATACTGACACAAAGATCTACTTAAAATATCAGTAGATATAGCTGGGTGTGCTGGCAGATACCTGTAATCCCAGCACAGAACAGACTAAGGCAGGAGAATTGCTGCAAGCCTAAGGCTAGCCTAGGCTAGCCTAGGCTACAACACAATCACTAGGGCAGCCAAGTCCCTGTCTCAGAAAAACAAACACTAAGCAATAAAAGTGTGTTTGTCTCTGTTCTGTTTCTCTCTCTCTCTCTCTCTCTCTCTCTCTCTCTCTCTCTCTCTCGTGTGTGTGGGTGTCTCTGTGTGTATACGCCTGTGTATGTGTGTGTGTGTGGCGTGCACCAGCAAGTATAATCAGCAGCCTACCACACTGTACAACCTAAGAAGGGAGATCTGTTAAAAGAATTCCGAAGGCCCTTCTGCTCTGAAGGAAGCAGCAGAGACAATCCTAGTAAAGGTAGCAAAAGGGAGCCCACACTTACTCTTTTATGTATGCCCGGCAGACCAGGAGACTGCAGTAAAAACCGCCACACATACTACAGAAAATAAGATAGATTTTCTAATAGAAGATCGGAGGACAATAGAAGATTGGAGGATATCTACACACAGAAGGTGTAACACAGTCACTTTCACTCCCCAGGAAGGTACTAGAAGTAATTCTTACGAGATAAGGAAGGACCAAGGACGCGCAGAACAAAGGGAGCAGCATTTCCAATAACCGGAAGGGAAAACTGAACAGATAAACACTCAGTTCTCCTTTAACACAATTCACGTTGAACACGGTCAGTAAAACGCTGATTTTTTTTTTTTTTTTTGCCTTTGCCTTTGCAGTAGAAGCACAATTGAAATATTGGCATCAGAAACAGACAGACAGACAGACAACAGCCAAGCTAAAGAGTAGCCTAACCAAAGAGAAGTAGAGCTTTCCATATGGCGGGTCATGTGACATTTACTCAAGGGAAAGGCATAAGACTCTTATGATCCCGTCGCTCAGCGCTGATGTCAGACACGGCAGCCACACACTTGTGGCATGCCTAGGACTCCTGTCATTGCGCCGTCTGTGATATCAAAAGTCAAAAAATCTTAAGTGCATCCATAGTAGTTAGTTCATGAATATTCCTAAATACACGAAATGCTATGAAGAATAAGGTGGATACTCTCTGTGGAAAGCTGCCCATGTGAGTGAGACTCAATCCAAGAGTATACACAGCGTATCCGTGTAAAAAAAAGGAGAAAAATCAGATATGCTAATTTCCTCACATATGGAGGAATTCATGTCAGGATTTGTAAGAAACTAAGAGTAGGGATTCTTAGATTCTTCTAAGATGGGAATGGGAACGGGATGGAGCTTGCACCGGTGTCCTCTCGAGGTTATTCATCAATCAACAAAACACCCTTTGCCTTTTCACAAAGAATGTAATGCCATCGATAATAGCAAATGCTGCCGACGTGTCGACACCTGTGCTTCCTCAGGGAAGAGAGATCGCCGGCACACGGTACGTGGCTCCCACCCTCATTCCCGACGCCACAATTCCATCAGGAAAACCCTATGCACAAATTACTGTGAAAGTCAAGCTGGAAGGTTAAAGGAACTGAAGCAGTAAACTGACGTCAGGGCCAGGAGAAGACAAGATAGAAACATTAGCAAACCAAACTTACCCTTTAACGCTTCAAAACAAGCATAGAAAACTCTCAGGGAAAAGAGGCAACCTTATAAATGTCAACATGATGCCGATAACACACACTCAGCGCACACTGTCGTAAGCAAGGGGAGGGAGCCCCAGAGACTGAAGTTGGCTCTATTTCACCTACAGGCCTTGTGGCAATCAGGTTTGCAAAGGAAGCCTTCAAACAAAGGCCCGGAGTGAGCTTGCGCTGCTGTCTCTGGCTGGGAAGGCCCCAGTAGTCAGCCCTGGCCACTGGGGTCATATGTCAGTAGTTGTCTGAGCTGAAGATCATAAGCCTTGAAGTTCATGGTTCTCTTATGATCCTACAGGTGAGTGAGACACAGGCCATAGAGCCCTTCCCAGAACGAACAAAAAGGGCACAGAAACACTCGGACAGCACCTTGATGGAAACCCAAGCACATTCTCCATACAAAATGTCTCCTTGAAGACACCACCAACAGGAAATGCAAACGTCGCGCTCGAACCTGGCTATCAGTGCCCAGAAGCTAAAGTACAGGATGTCTCTCCGGGAGCACTCAGGTTGGGGTAAGAGTTTCAGAGTGTTCGCATGCCCCTCGCTTCGGGCTCCTTCTCAGACCTAGTAAAATGGAGTCCTGGGGAGCTCAGCTTCCGTGAGCACGCACTTGAGGCTGAGAAGCTCTCCTATTTGCTCGCACAATTTTTTAATCTGTTCATCTCAGGTGAACTGCGGGATCAGCCCTGCTTTTCTCATCATCAGCAGACAGTCGTCCTCCCAATATTCATTTAACTATGGAATATAATGAAGCAATGAAGGCCTGAAGTGATTTAAAGAACACTCCTGAACAGGAGGCAGAGCTGCGGAAATCTGGCTACAGACACGCAGCTCTCTAAATAGTCCTTTGTTGAGACTAAATGACAGAACTCAAAATCTTGGCATGAACGCTCGTTTCAGACGGCATTAACATACTACATGGAAGAAAAAAAAAATCAGGGTCAAAAATTTGAAAACCAAAACAGCTCTTTCTATTGTGGAATTCAAATTTTGAGTACTTCTCACTGTTTCCCTGTTATGGATTTGTAACGTGTCCCAAATTAGTTGAGTGTTCAGTCCCCAGCAACTGTCACCCCTTGAAGGTTTCTCAAAGCCACTAGCATCCCTTGGGTACCAAAAGGCTGGGTGCTCAAGCACACCTAGGCTCCCCGCTTTCCCTTCCCCCCCCTGCCCTTCTACCCTGAGCCATCCTTCACTTACTTACAACACCCAATAGTACACAACGTGAATAATGCATGCGCAGCTCCGCAGTATTGCTTATGGATCAATAACAAAGGGGAAGGGTCCACATATGCATGTATGTGTGTGTGTGTGTGTGTGTATATATATATATACACACACACACACATACCCACATTGTTTTGGTGGACTTCACAGATTTGGACCCACTGATACCAAGGGCTACCCGTAGACAGAACAGAGTGGTTCTGTTTGGAAATGGCATTTTGAATCTGGAGTTGAGGGCAGAACTTGGGAGAAGCAAGGCAGAGTGCTTTAGGAACCCAGCAGCACTTAGGGATAAGGAATGCCTAGGTACGGGCTGAGGAAGGTGCTGGGTGACGTAGTGGGGCAGGGGTGAGAGCGACCCACACCCAAGGAGCAGCGGAAGAGCAGGAAAGAGGCAGACAGCCAACAGCAGAGACACGTCTCAACCGTTTTGTGTCTTCTCAATTCGCCTGGTGACTCTAGTCATCTTGCCCACTTGACCCATCCACACACTCATCACATGTCTGTCCAGCATCAAACAGTCAGCAGAGTGTTTAAGTATCTCTTTCAGGTGCCACACACAGTTATGGAAAGATGGCCAAAAAATATCAAGGAGCTGCCTTGAGAGGACAGAGATGTATCTAAGTCCCTACCCTGAATCTGTAGCCATTACCCAGTCTCAGAAGACAAAAATGTGTGTAAGGATTATGGGTCAATGGAGGGATAAACGTAGCAAAGAAATAATGATTTATTCTTGTTTTGGAAATATGAGCAGAAATTTCACACACACACACACACACACACACACACACACACACACACACAGTGGACTGGAGGAATTCCAGCCTGGGAAAACAGCATAAAAAGACAAGGGGACAAAATAGGGTGAACAGCCAGCTCTAGCTTTAGGTCAGGAAGAAAGCACTTCAGAGCCTGTTGGGACAGACACTGAGGCTCTCATCCTGTATGAGGAAGGATCAGACCTGCTCATCCACAGCCAGCTGTCAACAGGGCACAAAGAGGCCGCCAAGCTACCTGCAAGCACGCTACAGAGACAGCCACAGTGTATCCCGGCAGTCTGTGCGGGCTCTGACTTGGGGATCCTAAGCCCATGTCTGGGCTGTCTCTGGGTTTGGAACATTTACATTTATTACTGTTATTATTTTTTTTTATCTTTTCTCTAGTTGTTGTTGCTGTTGTTTTTCAAGATGGGCTTTTCTGTGTAGCTCTGGCTGTCCTGGAACTTGTTCTGTAGATTAAAAGTCACAGAGAATCCCCTGCCTCTGCCTCCCTAAAGGCGTATGCCACCAAGGATTACCTTTTACTGCCTTAGCTGACACTTGACTTCCTAGATGCTGCCCTTATTGGATACCTATGCACTTAGACTCCAAACTGAGGCTTTTCTGAAGACTACACATAATAGGCATGAACTCTAATTATTCTAGGCACAAAACAATAAAAATGCTCATAACTACAGTGGCTAACACCAAACACACACACACACACACAGAGAGAGAGAGAGAGAGAGAGAGAGAGAGAGAGAGAGAGAGAGAGAACATATACATGCATGCACAAACAAAAATTCTTGTTTTTCCATTTTGCTTTTATTTATTTATTTATTTTATTTGGGAAGCTGTCCTGGCTGGTTTTGTATGTCAACCTGACACGACTTAAGAGTCATCAGAGAAAAAGTCGCCTCAGTTGAGGAAATGCCTCCATGAGATCCAGCTGTAAGCCATTTTCTCAATCAGTCATCAGTATGGGGAGGGCCCAAGCCACTGTAGATGGTTCCAAACCTGGGCTTGTGGTTCTGGCTTCTATAAGAAAGCAGGCTGAGAGCCAGGCAGTGGTGGCACATGCCTTTAATCCCAGCACTTGAGAGACCCGTCTTGAGAAACCAAAAAGAAAAAAGAGAAGGAGGAGGAGGAAGAAAAAAGCAGGCTGAGCAAGCCATGGGGAGCAAGCCAGTAAGCAGCACCCCTCCATGAGCCTCTTGTCTTAGTCAGGGTTTCTACTGCTGCACAAACATCATCACCAAGAAGCAAGTTGGGGAGGAAAGGGTTTATTCAGCTTACACTTCCACACTGCTGTTCATCACCAAAGGAAGTCAGGACTGGAACTCAAGCAGGTCAGGAAGCAGGAGCTGATGCAGAGGCCATGGAGGGATGTTCCTTACTGGCTTGCTTCCCCTGGCTTGCTCAGCTTTCTTTCTTATAGAACCCAAGACTATCAGCCCAGGGATGGCACCACCCACAAGGGGCCCTCCCCCTTGATCACTAATTAAGAAAAGGCGCAAGCTGGACCTCATGGAGGCATTTCCCCAACTGAAGCTCCTTTCACTGTGAGAACTCCAGCCTGTGTCAAGTTGACACAAACCCAGCCAGCACACCTCTGCATCAGAGTTCCTGTCCTGCCTTCCTTCACAAATATGAACAGCAATATCAAAGTGTAAGCCAAATAACCCTTTTCTCTGCAACTCGTTTTGTTTTTGTTTTTGTTTTTGTTTTTTTATCATGGTGTTTTATCACAGCAACAGAAACCCTAAGTAAGAGAGAGGCTTAATACTATAAACTGTTGTTTGTACAGTAATATATTAAATTGCTTTAAAAATAAATTCTAGCGCACTGGTTGTAAAGGCTTCAGCTCAAGAGAGAACTAGTTTAGTAATGTATCAGTCATCAATACCAATGTAGCAAGCCAGTTGATGGAGGTTATACAGATGATGGATCCACGGTACCAATGTAGCAAACCAACTGTTAGAGGTGATACAAACGGATACATGGAACCGATACATACACGCACCACCATCCTTTTGAGTATCCTCCTACTCTAGCTGCCTTCTGCAATGGAGAGTGCCTCTGGGTTAACCGTTACAATTATCACCTAACGTTGCATTCTAATATAATTAGGGGCCTATAGAACACATCCCAAAGCCAAATGGCAATATTCACTAAACAATTTACTGCTTCTTTTTTTAAAAAAGAGATAACAAAGAAAAATCAAATATATCTTAAAATAAACTTTTTTTTTTGTTTCCGGATTATTTTCATGTAATCGCCCTGTCAGTTGGCAGTCTCCCCGTGTTTCTCTAAGCTACGCACACTACTTCAGCTTTAATTAAAAAGCTTGTTGCCATAGTTTCTCAGAGACCAGCTCCGAGGCATGCTCGAGTCTGTTATTTTCTTGAGGTTTCTAGAGAACCTGTTAGCGATATAGCAGTAGCTAGCCAACACTGGCCAGCTTTATTTCCCATTTACTCCATACAGCGAGGTGTCTCGGGTGGTTTGAAGGAGTCTAGCAACCAGGAATAGTACTGGGATTCCGCTCTTGATTCTTCCATTCCGCCACCCTGGTGATGATCCCAGCCAGCTGCCGAGTCACACAGCAGGAGGGGGCACCAGCTTTACACACTCACTGTGGCTGTGGAAAACGCCAGCAGACTTCCTATCGGACACAATGGAGAAGACACACTGGATGTCTGTATAATACACTGCTCCTATTATTATGACATAATAAGCATCTGCCTCATGAGACCTGACTCAGAAATATGAACGCTAGAAACATTGGAAAGGGCGCACTCGGAAAAGAGATTAAACAGAAAATCCACTTCCTTGAGGATTTCAAAAAAATTTAAGTGATAGACAAAGAATCTTATTTTTTTTAAAGATTTATTTATGTATGAGAGTACCCTTTGCTCTCTTCAGACACACCAGAAAGAGGGCATCAGATTCCATTACAGATGGTTGGGAGCCATCATGTGGTTGCTGGGAATTGAACTCAGGACCTCTGGAAGAGCAGTCAGTGCTTTTAACCACTGAGCCATCTCTCCAGCCCGAGATTCCTATTTCTAAGAACTGAGACACCGTTCCCGGCTTTCAGGTAAAAAATCACCACTACCTCCCAGGCCCCAGAAGCAGGCTCAATTTCTCTTCTGAGTATGCAACCTTATGGAATGTAACACCGATCCCCACCTTATTATGCTTAGCAACGTGAATGCCAGTTCAGACAGTTTTACCTCAGCCCCCGTCTCTGCTCTCCAGTAGCCACAGCCCGGGCTGTGTGTACCAGAGGACCAGGCTTGGCCAAGTGATGACCGAAAGAGATGGGCCATAAGAAGAGGTGCCTGGCAGAAGGAAGAGCTTGGACAATGGCAACGTATACAGCGTCCCTGTAACTAGGCCGTCCCAGGACAGGATGTAGGGCAGGGCAGGACCTCACCGTCCTCAGAAGCCACTGAGGCCCCTCTGCTTTCCTCCAGGGGCTCTGTGGAAACTAACATTAAAAACACTCAATGACGCGTTTTCCCGACTTGGATAAATCACTTGACTCAACCCTCCCCGATGCCTTTTCTGTCTGAGACAGAGAGACGCTAAACATGTGAGGTGCAGAAGCACAGCCTTTCCAGCCTGACGTAGAGAGTAGACGAGGAGCCCAGGGAATGTGAGATGCCATGAGCCTGCTGGGATTTGAATTATTCACTAATGAATGAAAGGTTCCGCTTTGTCTGGGCTATTATGCACAGATACCTGCTTTATCTTCTAGCTTGATATGTGTTCAGGAAGGTGGAGAAAAAAAGGGGAGAAAAGACATTTATTACCTCATGGATACTCAAAGGGACCCATGAGGAACGATGTTGCAATTTCTAGTTTCTAGAAAGAGAGCATACCATCCAGTGGTTTGCCCAAGGCAAGCTAAGGACCTGACCTAGGTTAGGATCCGCCTCAAGTCTCACATGCTCCCTTCGCTGGGTATGGAGAAGGAAGGATAGGAAGGGTAAGAAACCGGCCTAAGACACTTTCTGCAGCCCCATGGAACGCCTAAAACTACATATATTCACTACTAAAACAACCCTTAGGTCTCTGGGCCTAAACAGCCCCCCTGCTCCCACCCTGTCCCCCCAAATGTGGCAGAGAGAAGGTCTGAGCTGAGGCTTCGAGCTAGAGACCAGATTAGGGAGACTACGCATGACTACATCTCCAAATCTCACTGGTAATTAATACACAGTTACCTACCATGCAACAAACTTGAAACCGAACAACTTAAGCCCCAACTGACCTGGCCAAAGAAGTTTCCGGGACAGATTCTTACCTGGTAGAACTGTCTTTTTAACTTATTTACTTTTACTTACTTGTGTGTGTGTGTGTGTGTGTGTGTGTGTGTGTATGTGTGTGTGTGTGAGAGAGAGTGTGTATGTGTATATGTGTGTGTATATGTGTGTCAGTGTGTGTGTGTGTGTGCGTGTGTATGTGTGTGAGAGTGTATGTGTATATGTGTGTGTATATGTGTGTGTGTATGTGTGT
This sequence comes from Apodemus agrarius, assembly GCA_964023405.1. Taxonomy (NCBI): domain Eukaryota; kingdom Metazoa; phylum Chordata; class Mammalia; order Rodentia; family Muridae; genus Apodemus; species Apodemus agrarius. The sequence continues at coordinate 10,853,279 of OZ030014.1, forward strand.
GAGAGTGTATGTGTATATGTGTGTGTATATGTGTGTGTGTGTATGTGTGTGAGAGTGTATGTGTATATGTGTGTGTATATGTGTGCCAGTGTGTGTGTGCGTGTGTATGTGTGTGAGAGTGTATGTGTATATGTGTGTGTATATGTGTGTCAGTGTGTGTGTGTGTGTGTGTGTGTGTGTGTGTGTGTCAGTGCCCCACAGACTGCATGAGTAGGCCATGTGAGATCTGAGGACTGAACTCACAGTGTGTTGGGTTTGGCAGCAAACGCCTTCACTCGCAGAGCCGCCACACCAGTCCGAGGGGGAGACTTTTTAAAGGTTCCCAGGGCTGGATATAGGCCCAAATATCTTCCTATGATCTGTGATTCATCTTTCCCACTTATTGAAAGATTTGTCTTTTTTTTTTCTCCTCAAAATGTAAGTATGGGTTTCCTGAGTCTATAACACATTTTCAGTGTGTCTTTTCCAACTTTGTGGCTGGTCGACATTAATTCTTTTTACCTATTTGATAGAGTTCTCTAGTGAAGGCGTTTGGGGCTGGCGTTTCCTTTGCAGGGAGAACTGAGTTATCAGTTCAGCTGAAGAGAGCCGGGTCGCAGTCTGCCCTCTGAAGTTGCTACGGTGATTCTTTCTAGAAATCTGTTCCTTTCAACTCAGCTGTTCAGTTTGGCTTTGGGGCTCCACTTCTGTCTGTGTATCCATCAGAGTGGCTCCCTGTTTTCTTGTTCTATCACATACATTTGTGATGCAACTGTGCCCATCAGGGCCAAGCGGCAGCTTACAGAAGCAGAAAACAGCAAGGACAGTTTGCCCTACTCTCTGGCAAGGGTTGGGGTGGGGGAAACTTTGGCTTTGTTCTTTGTTATTGTAGTTCTGGTTTTTGTTTGTTTTTGTGTTTTGGCTTTTGTTTTGTTTGGCTTCCTTTGGGATCTCCCTATGGTATTATTGCTTGAGACTCAGGGATGATGGAGCAGAGAAAATGAAGGTTTTCTGCAGCCCTTGTGTCTTATAACTATCTCCCCCCTGGAGCCTCAATCAGGGTGCTTCTCTCGTAGTTCAGTACGCACCCCTGGATTTAGGCCACCTTGCTGTACACTACTTTGATACCGTAGGTCAAAAAATGTCAAGTTAATGGACAAAGTATGGTGTTTAGGTTTTGGAATCATCAACTTCAGTCTGTTCCTGTGCAGGTTTGTTTGTTTGTTTGTTTGTTTGTTTGTTTGTTTTATAATTCTCCATCATATGCTCCGAGTATCCTGCCCTGTTCTAAACCTGTGGTCAGGGAGAGGAGTAACTGGCCTGTCTCATACCAACCAAGGCCACTCGTGGCTCAGAGACCACACTGTGGCACAGAGCCCACACTACTACAGATTCCTATTTATCATTACACAGAGCTCTCAGGAATCTCTCCCTCCATGTATTTCTCATTCAGAAAGCACCTTCAATGTCTGAAATCAATCAGACTAAGATTTAAAACCTGCAGATTTTTGGAGATTACTGATGAGCCATGATTATTGATGCGTTTACCCAGAATAGCTGAACATTCACACAAGGGAAAAAAGAAACAGAAACCTCAACACACAGGAGGCAGAGGCAAGAGGATCTGAAGTTCACAGAGGTAATCCTTGGCTAAGCAGGATAGCTTGGACTATATGACAGACTACTTCAAAATAATGATGACTACGACAGCGGTGGCAGCGGCAATGATGACACCACGACGACGACGACGACGACGACAAAGCAGTAGACCATTAACAGGTTTCAAGTTTTAAGTAAATAACCAACCAACTCTTGAAGTGATTTCAAAGCATTCAACAAATGCCCCCCTCAGCCCCGGCAGCTACTGGAGGGGCAGAGGGGCTTGGCACGCTTTGTAAGTGGGCCTTCCTGTGGGAAGACATCCCTAAGCAAAGCGAGCAAGTCCTCCACGTTGATAAAATGTCAATCCTTATTTTAAAAAGTTATCTTACAGGTTGGGGGGGGGGGCTTTTAGAGGCCAAGGGGAGGTGGATGGGGTAGGGGACTCGTGGAGGAGGGACCTGGAAGGGGGACAACTTTTGAAATGTGAATAAATAGAATGATTAATAAAAAATGTCACCTTATTTTTAATTGGTTCATCAAGGAAATCGGCAAACTCTGTGTTAGAGGACACTCTGCTCTCTTGGGCGCAGTGGGTTTCCCAAGCCCCTTCCCTCTCCACACTCCCTCCTCGCTCTTCTCCTTCACCCCTCACTCCTCTCCTGTCCGTGCAGCCCTGGCCTCCAGCCTCCTCCCTTGTTCGTGCCCTGTGTCCTCTTGTCCGTCCTCTAGCCCTTCCCATTGTCTTCTGGTCTCTCTCTTTTTTTCCTTCTTTTTTTATTTCTTCTTTTTTTGTTGTTGTTGTTTATGTTTTTGTTTTTGTTTGGTTTTTCGAGACAGGGTTTCTCTGTGTAGCCCTGGCTGTCCTGGAACTCACTTTGTAGACCAGGCTGGCCTTGAACTCAGAAATCTGCCTGCCTCTGCCTCCCAAGTGCTGAGATTAAAGGCGTGCGCAACCACCGCCCGGCTCTCCTGGTCCCCCGGACCATATTTATCCCTGTTTACTTATGCTTTATTTTTAAAAATGAAACAGTCACAAATAGAAACCTAAATACCGTTAAACCACGAGATCCGGTTTCTACTACTCTGCAGTCCTGCGTGGGATGTTAGCTTTGAGAACTTTCAGAGAAGCCCGTGGAAGCCACGGCTCGCACTTCTGGGGAGAGAGACCAACCCACGCCCCTTGGCATTTATGGTCAGGTGCCTGCTCACAAGTCAGAGCCTTCTTCATGCTCCTCGGTGGGCACTCAGGGTGCCACAGACCCACAGTAACAACTCACACAGAAAGATACATACCTGTGTAGCCGTGTGACTTTACTAACGCTAGTGTCAAAGAAAGACAGATCGACAGACACTGAAAGCAGATTAGGAGTCTCGGGGTGAGAGCGAAGGCTGACTGCAAACAGACATGGATAATCTTCCTGGAATTTATGAAAAAATATTGTAAAACTGGACATCGCTATCTCAATAAAATTGGATACGGGATGAGATAAGCATTCATTTTTATTAATTTTTAGCATGCAGAAATAATGGATTTTATTACCTAATAAAAAGTGTAAATTGTTAGGTCTAAAGATTTTAGGGAAAAAAAAGATTTTTAGCTAGAAGTAATTTCCACGTGTGTGGAAAAAACGGAAATTAGAAAACCTTGTGAAGGGAGAAAGCAGGAAAGGTCTGTCGGTGACGCGCCTGTATCTCAGGGTCTCCAGCGTTCCCCATCCTGGGTTTTGTACCCACCTTTAACCACATAGGAACCAAACTCTATCGGCTTGCCAGCATCGGGCGGGCCGTGTGTAAGGAACCGCAGTGGGTCACACATAGCTCAAAGACACGGGAGCGAGCAGCTGCTGAGATCAGCAGACTCATCCAGACGAGAACTCAGCACAGCCCAAGCCACCGACGGAGAGGCGCGAGCCAAATGGCTGATTTTTAAGCCACCATTTTAAGTAGTTTGCTCCAAGGCACCAAGGAGGAACCAGGAAGGAATGCCAGAGTCGGCTGCCCTGCTCCTTTATCCATCTCCTTCGTCGAGAACCCCAGGCCAATAGGACAGAGTGCTGCCGCATGGGGGGTGATCTCGATCCTTGGTTAATCCTCTCTGGAAACACCCTCACATTCTCACCAAAGGTGTGTCGCACTCCTGGCCTAGGTGTTTATTAATCTAGTCAAGCTCCCAATAGAAATCAAACATCACAGTTGGCTTTCTCAAGCATCTGCAGCAGCGATGAGACTAGACGATGCGTTCTCCGGGAGCCCGTGATGTCTCAGTCGGGAGAGTATGTGGTCAGAGAAAGAGGTCGAAAGTCAAAACTGGAAGAGCTGGAGCAGTTCTGAGTCATAAGGAGAAAGTGGGTGGGGCTGGATACAGAACTCTGGACAGACAGACTTCTCTAGAGAAGCGCAGCTACGGACACGAAGCTCAGGAAGCCCTCTCTCCCCCCTCCCCCCATCGCGTCCTGGCTCTGTCCACTGTCCTTGCACACTGGCTGAGACAATTCGGTAACGTTCACACTTTATTTCTATTTATTTTTGTTTTGCAGCTACTTCCTCCAAATGTTAACACTCCTTCCTCCCTAGATTGGGGAGGAAGTTTAGAAGACTCAGGAAGTGAGGGAAACTTACAAAAAGCAGAACTCCGTGATCTTTGCAAGCCCCTCCTCCCCCGGTATTATATAAGCAGTAAAGGATGCTGCTAGAAGCGGCCAGCAGGACAGTCCTGAGTCACCACCTCGCTGGCTGTGATGTCGCTGAGGTGATGAAGCCACCTTTGAGTCACCCCTGCGTCTCCTATGAGGAGCTTGAATAAACTCACTAAGCTAACAGAGTGAAGTCACTGCTTTGATCTGTCTTCAGTGCCCCATCTGAGTGAACAGACATTGAAGAGGTCAGCTCAAAAACTCTGGAAAATTCCACCAGACCCCCTCCTCTCTGGAAGGGAGGGGCTAAATTACATTCCTCAGACCACAGGGAGGTCCCTGGGGGTAGGGGGGCCCAGAGTTGGCCCCCTACCTTATTCCCTAACACCGGATCAGTTTAAAAGTCTCACTGTTCTGCCAATCACATTGTGTCTAATGGTGGCTGCCTTGTATAAAAGCCCTCTGGGTGGGCTGCGTGTGGTCGTTCTCTCCCCAAGTGCAGGCTGACCCCAGCATGTTGGATTAAATAAAATTCCTCTTGCTTTTGCGTGGATTCCATCTCCATGTTGTTCACTCAGAGGTCTCCAGTAAGATAAGGCTTGCCAGTGTCTTATAACATCAGTTCACATCTCCCAGAAAAAGTCACAACAGTTTTGTAAACTTATTTTTATAGATCTCCCAAAATTATAATAATAATTATGATGACAACAACAATAATAAAAGTAAGCCAGACAGAAATATAATTGGGTCTAGAGAGACAGCTCAACGATTAAGAGCATCTAGCAGAGTTCAGTTCCCAGCACCCACAGGGGGGCTCATAGCCACCACAAGTCAAGTTCTGGGTCCTGATACACTCTTCTGACCTCAGCTGGCACCAGGCGCAGACGCTGTGCACTTACATGCATGTAGGTAAAACACTCATACACATAAAATAAATCTTAAAAACTTAGCAAAAGAAATATAATGAGAAATTTAATCACAATGTCAAAAATGCCAGGCTTTTTGTTTGATTGGTAGGTTTGTTTGTTTGTTTGTTTGTTTGTTTTTCCTTCAAGACAGGGTTTTTCACTGTGGTTCTGGCTGTCCTGGAACTCACTCTATAGACTAGGCTGGCTTAGAACTCACAGAGATCTGCCTGCCTCTGTCTCCCAAGTGCTGGGATTAAAGGTGTGGACCACTGCTACTGCCCTGTTAAAAATGTCATAGTTTTATGAAAGAAATATTGTCAGAAAGTTTTCACACTTAGATAGAAACCGTCTAAAGGAAAAACTGTTACATTCATACATACGTACAAACATCTATATTGTTATCACATCCGCTGAGGGACAAAGCTACATAAAATGCATCTATCTACAATGGCAACTCTTAACGTGTGGTCCCTGAGTCCAGGACTAGGAGGTTCTCAGGGGAGGGGCCAGGCTTCACTAGCAAAGAAACACAGAAAACACAGACGCGATTCATCTCAGTGTTGCCATTAAAGAACTTTTCAGTAGTTTCATCAAAGCTCAGTTACCAAATCTTTGGCGGGAACAAACACCCGCCTTTTAGCTCTGTCAGTCCATGGATGACTATAACCATAAAAGGAAAATTCCCTTCCCCTAAAACTAAGGCCCTCTGCCGGGCTCAAAGGTCCAGGAAGTCGGCTGTTTGTTCATTCCCCAGAGGCGACAAGTGGCTGACCCCCACCCTAGACACCTGGCAGCAGCAGTCCTAAAACCAGTTAAAACAGGGAAAACAGTTCATTTCCTAATACTGCTCCTAACAGCATTCCCTTCCCCTTTCAATAACCTTAGCTACCACTACTCTACCCTACTCCCACCCCCCACACCCCTCCCACCACCACCCCAGCACCCCCCACACACCCCCTGCTCAAAGCCCTGCACACTCTGGACACAGCGCAGCTGGGTCTTGTACCCTGGTTATAATGTAGCCAGACCTTCGAGCAAACTTCTCAGGCAAAATAAAGTCTGTTCTTGCTACCGAGGTTGGCCTACATTTACTCATCAATTTATTTACTTTTAAGTTTTCATTCTTTTATTTCCTCCTAAAAGCCTCATTCTTAGAACCAGAGCCTCCACTTTCTTCTGTCATACCTAAGATATTTAAATTTGCTCTTTTCTTTCTCTTTCTTTTTTTGGGGGATAAAGGGAGTGTATTTTGTTTTGTTTTTTCAAGGCAAGGTTTCTCTGGGTAACCTTAGCTGTCCTGGAACTCACTCTATAGACCAAGCTGGCCCTGAACTCAGAAATCCAACTACCTCTGCCTCCTGGTGCAGGGAATTAAAGGTGTGTGCCACCACTGCCTGGTAATAAATTTGATCATTTCAAAGAACCAGCTTCCCCTTTGCTGCTTCCACTGTGTCTTCTCTCACCCACGTTTGTTCTTAGCTTTCTTTTTAATTTGCAATTGCTCTGCCCCTCCCCCCACACACACACTACTGAGCAACTATGAACTGACTTGGGGCCTTTCTTGTTTTCTTGTTTGAAGCTGCATGTTTCCTTCAAGACTGCTCTGATGCTCTGTTTCCATTTTTACTTAGCTCAGACGTCCTCTTATCTCCCTTACAATTTCTATTTTGACACACAGATTATACAGAAGCATGTTACTTTACAAATATATGGCATTTTGTAGAAATCTTGTTACTGATTTAAACTTGATATGAACAAAAATTAACCTGTAAGATTTCAATTCCTTAAAATTACTACGGGTCTTAGCCTGGCGACACATATCATTTATCCTAGCACATGGGAGACAGAACTCGAGTTTGATGGCCAGCCTAACAAATCAAGTTCCAGGAGAGCCGGGGCTGTTACACAGAGAAATCCTGTTTCAGTAATACCCCGCCCCACCCCCAATATAGTCTGTCTGTGGGTGTGTCCATGAGTGAGGTTAAATCGGTCACCTGCTATGTGGATGCTCTACCCATTCTGACCTTGATTGACCTTGCTAATAACCTATTACCCAGCATCTCCTATTTCTCCATTGCTTCTCATGTTCACTCTAAACTCGTAGAGGTTGTTGCTGGTTATGTACACACTTCGGATTATGTCTTCCTAGTAATTATTCCTTTCATCCTTATGGGACGTTTCTTGATATCTATAAATATTATTTGCCTCAGTAAGTCTCTCTAATCTAACACTATGAGAGACATTCCTGTCTTTTGTTTGACTCATGAACTTTCAATGTGTCTTTGGTTTCTTTTTATTCTCCCTTTTCCAGACAGAAAGAAAAAGGTTTCATGTAGCCTACGTTGGTCTCCAACTTGCTATGTCATCGAGGAAGGCCATGCTTCTATCTCCTGATACTGGGATTATAGGCGTGCACCACCACACCCGGTTTACCCAGGGTTAGAAATCCATGAATGCTAGGCAAGTAATCCGTTCACTGAGCTGCATCGCCAGGCTCTCTGTATTTTTGCATATTTTAAAGATTTTTATTTATGAGTGTGAGTATGTATATGTGTGTGTGTGTGCATGTGTGCGTATGCATGTGTATTCATGTGAATATGCTGTAGCTGGCATGAAGAGGTCAGAGGATATCTGTTTTCCCAATATTTGGGTCCCAAAAACTGGACTCAGGTTTGGTGGCAAGTGTCTTTACCACCTGAACCAGTCTAATCTGTCTTTATTCTTAAAGTCTATCCCTTGTAAATAGCATACAGTCAGGCCTTGCTGTTTATCGGTTACAGTAATCTCTGCCACAATTAGAATATTTATTTAGCTCTCTAATATTTAATGTAGCCAAAACACATGCTGATTTGATGTCTGTACCTTTACAATTTTCAGTGTATCTTCTCTGGGGTCCTGGTGGGTGGGTGGGTTCTCTGGGGTCCTGATTGGTGGGTGGGTTGTTAGCTATCTGGGGGTCTTGCCTTGGTCGCTCACTTGGTTGTCCAGGAGGGTCTTTAGCTCCTGGGCTCCAGAGACCCTCCCACCTCAGGTGCACACACACAGTGCTGTACTCAGCTCTCTCCTCGGTTTCTGACTTAGTGTGCTCTCCCTCCTGACCTCCTCTGGCCATTTAGATGTTTTAGAATTCCACCTGCATCAACCCACTGCCTTCTCATCATCTTCTCTTGGTTTTTCTTGGGGTGAAACCTGCATCCTTAACTTGATTGAGCTTTGCAAAATAGAATCTTTCCAGTCACAGAGGGAGTTCATTTAATTTCTTATTCTCCATTAGTAGTCATTATATCCGCGTGTATCATTAATTCTGTAAGAAGGTATTACAACTTGTGCTTTTAACAGTCCCAAGGACTTTAAAGATAAGAGCAGTAAGAGGCGTGCTCAGTTGATTTTGACATTTCTGATGCTCTTCATCAGTTATCTCAACAGACGCTTAAATCTGTGTGAGCAGATCAATCAGCAAAGCACAGCACCGGGCCCTCACTTAGCATGGATGTGTACGACACACAGGAAAACTGTCCCTGATCATTTCCCGTAAGATCACCAGGTGATAACCCTTGGCACAAATGTGACTATAAACAAAACATAAATCCAAGCGTTGGAACTGAATGGCAATTATCAGCTAAAAGAGAAATTGCTTAACACACAAACCAGTATATAATACCATATATACTTAACACAGGTCTTTTGGGAGATTACTGTTTAAAATAAAAGTGTTACACATTTAACTCTCTTTTCAAAATTCCTAGAGTATATTAAAATCCTTTCAGGGCTGGCAACATGGCTCAGTGGTTAAGAGCACTGACTACTCTTCCGAAGGTCTTGAGTTCAAATCCCATCAACCACAGGTGGCTCACAAACATCTGTAATGAGATCTGAAGCCCTCTTCTGGTGTGTCTGAAGACAGCTACAGTGTACTCACATATAATAATAAATAAAACTTTGTAAAAAAAAAAATCCCTTCAATTAAAAAAAAAAAAATGCCAGGGCTTTCCAGTTGGACACTGAGTCATCTGTTACATCAGATTTCATGATGTCAACAGAATATAAGACAACACAGCAGTCTAGAGGGAGCAGACAGACCATAAAAGTGCCATGAGAAGCCATTTGAACAAGATTATTGATAATCTTATTAATATTATTGATTAAATTATTGATAATTTGATGACATAAATTTAAAGGAGTCAGGGCTTTTATACAGAATAATCTCCAACTAGGTATGTAATCCCAAGCTGGCTACTTCTAGCCTCTTCCTCAATTCTTTCTTTGACGTTTCAATATTTCCCTTGTAGAGGTCCTTTACTTCCTTGGCTAAGTGCATTCCAAAGTATTCTGTTTTATTTTATTTTGAAAGTACTTTGAATGGGGTTGTTTTCCTGATTTCTTTCTTGGCATATGTGATATCGGTATGTAGGAAAGCTACTGATCTCTGTAGGTTAACTCTGTACCCAGCCAACTGTGTTGAAAGAGTTTGCCAGATCTAAGAGTCTCCTGGTGGAGTCCTTAGGGTTTCTTACGTACAGAATCATGACACCTCCCAATAGGGTGCTCTGCCGTCTTCCTTCCCAAACTGTAGCCTTTTTATCTACTTCTCTCATCCTCCTGGTCTAGCTAAGAACTCCAGTGCTATACTGAGGGGGGTAGAGGAGCAGGCATCCTCGGCTTGGGTGGAGGAGCAGGCATCCTTGGCTTGTTCCTGATTTAGTGGAAATTATTTGAGTTTTCTCCTATTCACTATAAGGCTGGCTATGGGGTTTCATGTGTAGCCTTCACTATGAAGTATGTTCCTTCTACTCTGAGCTTCCTCAGGGAAATCCCTTCCCATGGAGAGATGCTTGATTTTGTCATAAGCCCTTTCTGTGCCTGGACATTCAATCTTTCCCTGAGGACATTTATGTAATTCATTCCATTTAATGACTGACACATATCGGACCGTCTTGCATGTCTGGAACAAAGCCAGCTCTATCATGGTGAATGGTCTTTTTTATGTTTGGGAAATTTTTTTTGTGTCTATATTCAACAGGGAAATTGGTCCCCAATTTTCTTTGGTGCTGTGACTTTAATCGGTTTTGGTGTCAGTGTAACACAGTTTCAGAAACAGGTGGGTGGCACTCTTCCCTCTGCTCTACGGAATCCTTTGAGAAGCACAGGCAATGTTCTTCATTAGAAGTCTGAAAATTTACCATAAACTCATCTGAGCACGTGTTTCAGTCAGGACTGCCTGTCTATCTACCTACCTATCTACTTATCTATCATCTATCAACCTACCTACCTACTTAATATCTACCTATCTACCTACTTATTATTGATCAATTGATCTATCACTCCACCTATTTACCTCTCTACCTACTTATCTACCATCTAGCTATCTACTCATCTATCTACCTATCTACGTATCTATCTACCTACCTACCTTGCTATCTTCCTACTTATTATCAATATATCTACCTATCTATCCACCTATCAACCTATCTACCTACCTCTATCTATCTATCTATCTATCTATCTATCTACCTACCTACCTACCTACCTACCTACATCTATCTATCTATCTATGCAGCCTAAATGTTTATGAGGCGGGACAGGGGCATCAGCCATCCTTGACCACCATTGCCTCCACTTCCTCTGGGTGTGGACATGCACGCCCACCCTCTTCTTGATGAACTCAACCCCAGGCTTGCCCTTGAACACCTTGCACAACTCCACGGTGCGCCAGGGGTAGGGCACAAAGCCGCAAACCTCCTGGATCATGTCCATCAGGAACTTGGTGTGCTGGGCGAGGCGCCTGCGGGGCTGGTGGAGCCTTGGCCTTGTTACCTTGTGACCCTGTTCACTGGACAGCACGGGGCCACGGCTGCTGCTCTCCAGTGGTGAGCTCAACAGGAAGCAGTCAGGACATTTCAAATTACTGTGTTAATCTGACTGCTTACTATACATCTTTAAAAGTTGTTTCTCCCGTCTTGCTTAATTTTGGTAGGGTCGCATGCATCTAGAAATGCATTTGCTTCTTTAAATTGTACAGCTTAGTGGAGTAGATCTTTTTTTAACATATCGCCCAGTGATTCTTACACCTTCATTAGTATCTGTGGTAATGGTTCCCCTCCCATAATTCTTTTTTATTAATTTAGCTCTTCTCTTTGGTCCTGTTTCCCTTTCTGCTGCTGTAGTAAAATACCCTGCCCAAAAACACCTGAAGAGAAAGATTTATTTTCTCTCACAGTTCCATGGTGCGCTCTGTCACAGCAGGGACGTCAACTCGCTCACATTCCTTTCCTCTTCCGTAGTTCAAGACCTCCTGTCTACAAGATGGTGCTGCTCACCACGGGTTGGGTCTTTGCACATCAATGAACTCAATTCAGATGATGCCCATAGACAGGCCAACACAGTGTAAGTAATCCCTCATTAAGACGCTCTTCTCGCCTGCTGGGCGTGGTGGCACACGCCTGTAATCCCAGCACTTGGGAGGCAGAGGCAGGTGGATTTCTGAGTTCAAGGCCAGCCTGGTCTACAGAGTGAGTTCCAGGACAGCCAGGACTACACAGAGAAACCCTGTCTCAAAAAACCAAAAAAAAAAAAAAAAAAAAAAAAAAAAAATCTTAGGTGAGTCGAGGTTGTACTCAGTTGATAACCAAAACTAATTAACTAAGGGTTTGATCTTGTTTTCTTTTCAATTACCAACAGTTCCTCATACTGTCTTATTTATTCATACTTCATTCATTTCTATCCTGATTTTCCTCATTTCTGTCTACTGATAGGATTGAGGCTTGCTCCTCTTTCCTGCCTCGCCCCCTACACCCCCCACCACGCCCCACCCCGCTCCTAGGGGCCTAAGGTGTACCATTAAGTTATTTATTTGGCATCTCTCTTATTTCTCGATGTGCACACTTAGAGCTATAAACTTCCTTCTTAGGACTGCCTGTCTTATACCCCATAAGTGTGGGTACATTGTCTTGTAATTTTCAAATCATTGTAAATAAAAATTTATTCTCTTCTTAGATTCCTCTAGGACCCATTCATTACGACAGTGATGTGTTTAATCTCATGAGTTTGTGTTCCCTCAAGGGTTTCTCCTGCTGTTAATTTGTTTTACCATTCCACTGTGATCAGAGGGGATACAGATTATTCCAGGGTCAGGCATAGTAGCTCACATCTTTATTCCTAGCACTTGGGAGACAGAGGCAATAAGATCTTTGTGAGTTTGAGGCCAGCCTGATCTACACAGTGAGCTCCAGGACAGCCAGAGCTATACAACATTGTTGTCGTGTGCTTGGTGACTTTGTCTTCAAAAAGAAAAATCTTGGGGTGGGGAGGGGGAGATTGTTTAACTTCCTTGCATTTGTTGAGGCTCTATGTTTTTATACGTGACCTATTTTGGGTACAGCCTCATGGTTGCTGAGAAGAGTATGTATTCTCATTGTTTGGGTGTAAAGTCTGTAGCTGTCTGTTAAGTCCATTTAATCAAAAATGTCATTTAATTCAATTCAGGTATTTCTTTACTGACTCTTAGTTATGATAGCTTGTCCATCCATAATCGTAGGTTATTAAAAGTGCCCACTAGTATTATGCTGGGGGGCGGGTAAAGGTGTTCATCTATATTTGATTTTCTAAATACCTCTTGCATCTGGGTTGGATTTTTTTTTCCCCCCTCTGAGACCTTTTCTATTAGGTTCTTTTGAAAATACTTTCTCTGCCTTTAGAACCATTTTCTTCTAATCTCTCCATGCCATTGTCGATAGAGGTCATCTTTCCATGGTGGTGCTTGTGTCTTGGAATTTCCACTTGTCCATTCTTAACTGTTCTGTCTGCATCCTTGATGGATCTTTCCAGTTATTCTCTTTGTCAAACGCAGATGTTCCTTCTTCTCCTCCACCCATTCCCTTGGTGAGATTTTTTTTTTTTTTTGATTTTTCGAGACAGGGTTTCTCTGTGTAGCCCTGGCTGTCCTGGAACTCACTCTGTAGACCAGGCTGGCCTCGAACTCAGAAATCCGCCTGCCTCTGCCCTGCCTCTGCCTCCCAAGTGCTGGGATTAAAGGCATGCGCCACCACGCCCAGCGAGATTTTTTTTTCAAGAGGTTTTATTTGACTTATTGCTATTCTAAGGGTAATCATTTGTCTCTTATCTTTCAAGGAAAAAAGGATATAGAATATTTAGAAAATTATACAATATGTAAGAACTAAGAATTTAAAACGACTTACAGAACACCTCAAATACTCATTCATTCACTTTTAATGAACTTCACTCTGTCCTGGCCACTGAGATCTGAGGAAGAGGTTAGAGTGCCTTCAAGACCCTTGGAGCATTGTTAGGAGAGACATGAGAAAGCTCCAGCAAGGGCTGGAGAGATGGCTCAGTGGTTAAGAGCACTGACTGTTCTTCTGAAGGTCCTGAGTTCAAATCCCAGCAACCACATGGTGGCTCACCATCTGTAATGAGATCTGATGCCCTCGTCTGGTGTGTCTCTTACATATAACAATAAAAATCTTTAAAAGAAAGCTCCGGCAAGAAGCTCACCAATTATTCTGAGAAGGGGGATAAGAGAGTTTCCTCAAGAGATCACCTGGGTTTTGAGGAGTTATAAACTGGGCTTGAAGAGTGGCCATCTGTTGGTTGAATGATTTTGTTTCTGTAGGAATCACAGAACGGAGGAAATGGAAAGGTTTTCCTCAACTGGAAGCACCGTGAGCAGTAACTGTGATCTTAGAAGAACACTGCAGAAAGTGTAGACGGTGGGAGACCAGACCTTGAAGAAAATGGAATTTAGACAGGGGAGAGTGGTTGGTGGTTTACCCAACACACTCTTGGCAGCCTCTCCTGCAGATGCTACCAAGGAATCAAATTTCACATCTAAGCATCTCCTGCAGAGAGAGGTGGCCTTGTGAGAGGCTGGCCAGTGAGAAGCTGCGAGCTAACTGCCCAGTATCAAGCAAAGACCTCTCTCCAGATGCACACTGTTGGTTGGCTCCGCCCCTTCCCCTCCCCCTTCCTCTCTTCCATCCTTTCTTGCACATATGGAACTCCATTACCACAGTGCAATTCTGAGTGTCTTCATTAAAGTTTACTGCTGTGAACAGACACCATGACCAAGGCAACTCGTATAAGGACAAACTTTAATTGGGGCTGGTTTACAGGCTCAGAGGGTCAGTCTAGAATCATCAAGGCGGGGGCATGGCAGCGTCCAGGCAGGCATGGTGCAGGAGGAGCTGAGAGTTTGACCTTGTCAGCTGAAGGCTACTAGTGGAAGACTGACTTCCAGGCAGTTAGGATGAGGGTCTTAAAGCCCACGCCCACAGTGACACACCTACTCCAAATAGTGCCACTTCCTAGCAAAGCATAATCAAACCATGACACCAAGAGAAGGCAAGTTTGTCCCAAAAACCAGCAAAGGCAAAGTAAGACTGAAGTGAGCCCACAGCCACCTCTAAGAATATAAACACGCTCGTTAACACTCTATTTTGTGTGGGTTTTAACTATTAGACTGTAATTGTCTCCAGGAATGATGGAGGGTCTTAAGATTTATTTTTTTAGAATGAACCTTATTCAGTCAGTGTAAATAGACTGCAGAGGGGATGCAAAGGCTTTGTGAGATGATACGACTCGGCTCAAGCCAAGAAGTCGGCAATGGTGAGAGTAAGAAAGGCAGAGTCCAGACGTAAATAAGATAGGGTAGAGGGGATGGGGGCAACCTGAGCCAGAGGGGAAGGTTAAGTGTCGATACAGCAATGAATTGAGACATTCAGCTTCTTACGTAGTTAACTTCAACAAGCTATGGGGACATCCGCACAAAAACAAGCAAAAAGATAGTGTTGACTCTCGATCTGGAGGCCAGAAATGAGCGGAATGAGCTACAATTTCCAAGTGGCCGTTACATGAAGATAAAGTCATACAGTACCTGTAGAGAAAGTCCACAAAGAAAATCTGAAGGGAAAAGAAGTGAGACCCAGCAGATCTAAGACAGAGGAAGACTGACAGCTTCGGAAGGCTCAGAGGAAGAAGAAAGCAAAGGGGACAGTAAGAGGACAGACAGACAACCAGCATGGGTTTCCCTTCCGTGTGATGGACGCTCAAAGTCTAATTGTGCGTGTCTGTTCAATCATGAATTCACTGAAGACAACCACACTTTGAATAGATGAGCTATAGAGTTTGTAAATTAGGTCTCTTGACAAATCCCTTTTTAAAAAAGACTTGCAAGTAGGAAGAGAACCAGGGCCCAAAAACAGGCAACCTGGGCAAGAAAAAAATGGGATGTAATCATTAAAGGGATTGTCCAAAACCCAGGAAAGAAGTTGACGAAGGCCTGAGTCAAATACTGGACCCAGCAGTTAAACCAAAACCGAAACTTCTGATTTAGAGTTTGGCAACTCCCACTGAGCCTTAGTGTGTGCGACGTTAAGGAGGAGCCGCGGAGACCAGCCGGGACTGAGGAACCACATTAAGAATGACTAAGAATGGGGGAGTGGGGGTTATAACAAACAAAGGGTCTATGGTGGTTTGCATGAGGCTGTCGCCCACACTCATGTGTTTGCTGACTTGGTCCCCAGTTGGTGAACCATTTAGGAAGGATTAGAAGACTTGGCCTTGTTGGAGGGGGTGTGTCACTTGGGGCCGCCTTGGAGGCTTCAAAAGACTCACACCATTCCCTGTGTACTCTTTCTGCCTCCTCCTGCTTGTAGGAGGCTCAGATGTAAGTTCTCAGGCGAGGCTCCAGCGCCATGCCTGCCTGCCTGCCTGCTGCCACTGTCCCCACCATGATGACCACGGACTAAGCCTCTGAGCTGTAAGCAAGTCCCCAGTTAAACATCTGGGTCATGGTGTCACCTCACAGCAATAGAACAGTGACCCTTACACTTCCTAGAGTAAAAAGAACAATGACCGTGAATGTGCAGATGTCGCTGTGGTGGGATGTGAGTCCCTTTGGGTGTGAGCTCAGGAGTGACGGAGCGCCGTCATCCCACCGTAGCCGGCCGTCCTGATTGTCTGAGAAGCCTCCACACTGATGGATCTCTCCAGTGTTTACACGCCCACCAGCAGCTGGAAAAGAGTCTTCTTCCCTCACATCCTCGCCAGCATTTGTTACTGTTTGGTTTTCCTGACCTTGGTCATCCTAGCTGGGGTATGAGGAAATTTCAATGTGGTTTTTGTTCATGGGATGGCGAGCGATGCTGACCACTTTGTGAAGTATCACTGGCCGTTTGGATCTCTTCTTTTGCACATCGTCAAGATCCCTGGCACATTCGTTGGGTAGCAGTGTTGGGTTTGGGGAGCATTTGAGTTTTGCAGTTCTTGAGATAGTCTAGACAAAGTAACTCCTTGTCTTAAGTGTAGCTGACAAAGACTATTGAGAGGGATTTCCAGAAAGGAATTGAAAAGCTAAAACACAAATTTCAGTTATTTAAAACTGTAGTACAAGGGGCACTTGGGAGGGCAGTAGAAAAGGGATATATTAGAACCAAGTATAATGATAAATATAAGTGAAAATGGGCAGTAAAAGCTACTTTTATGCTAACTTTTAAAAAAATGAAAGAAAAAAATTGTAACACTATCCATAGCCAATAAAAATGTTGTAGAACATGATAAATACCTACACTATTCTGTAGAATATAAGTACCTGCACTATTCTGGAGAATATAAGTACCTGCACTATTCTGGAGAATATAAGTACCTGCACTATTCTGCACTAGAATCTGCAATGACACACCAAGCACATGAGGAACATAAGCTCATGGTAAGGCACTGAGGTCCTAGGTTCAAATTCCAGGACTACCACCACTACCCCCCAACCCACACTGACACACACCCACACTCACACATCTCACACATACACACACCCACACACAGAGAGACACACACACTGTCTCACACAGAGACATTCTCTCTCTCTCTCTCTCTCTCTCTCTCTCTCTCTCTGTCTTCCCCTCCCCCTCTCTTTCAACCTTTAAACAGATGGTGTCTACAGGTAGGACATAATCCAATGATACCCGATCCTTGGACCACAAACCATGACACTCTTCCAAATCTCAGCTTCTTAGTAAGCAGAAAGGCCCAACCCCGTATGTCTGTTCGAATGCTCTGCGGATACAAGCCACATCTTTTCATGCTGGGGGTGAAAACGGAGCAACCAGGCTACTGTGTTATAGTGGCTCGGAAAAAAAAAATCAGAAGTGATTTCTGTGTCTCTTAGAGGCACCCTCTGAGCGCAAATCAAAGCTGTAAGGTAGTATACGAAACTCATTCTCATAGTTCACATTCACCCACTTATATCCCCAGATCCACAGTCCTTTGGGAAATCTCGAGAGTCCTTTACTCTCCAGCCCGACACCGAGCAGCAGAAGCCGGGGTGCGCCACGCCCGCCCCTGCTCCTGCTGATTCAGCTACTTTCTAACGTCTGAACTTCAGCATCAATATCACCCCTCAGAGGACACCCACAGTCACCCCACCCTCTGCCACTTCAACGCAACTAGTCCGGCCATTCTTTGTCTGCACGTAATTTGTGGTGGCTCCCCTCCCCCCACCACCACCTGGCCGAATCCAGAAGGCAGGATGCTCCACATGAAGCCAGGGCAGGGAGGTGGTGTGTATCCCGTAGAGACACTGCCTGCAACGGGATCACGCTACCAGTGAGACGCTAGGAGCCTGTGGGGTGGTACCTCGAGCCAGAGCGGACCTTCTAAGTCCTGTACAGAGCCGTGAAGGTCTGTACACCCAGCCCTTTCAATATACCAGCACTCACTGCTAGACTAGATTGCCTCTGTTCTATCCACCCCACCCCCACACCCCCAACCACAGGCTCATGTGTCAGTCTAAAGGTTGGACAAATTCGAATTCGGAATACCCTTTTGCCTAGACACGTGATGAAGTGGGAGTTTCCTTATTCTCGTCTTCTGGCGGTGTTTTTGTTTCACTCCCAGCAGTTGCTGTGTTAAGACAGAGTAAGTGGCAGTGTGGAAATGGTAAGCTAAGCTCCCTGGACTGATCTGTCCGCTTTCCATAGGCCCCCAGCTGCACACTTGCATGCCGCCCGCCTTGGTCTCTGCTGCTTTCGCTGCAATTGTGACTCACTGTTGCAAACAGCACACAGTTCAGTTACTATAACAGAAGAGCCAGGGACTGAAAGAAGTCAGCAGTGACTTCAGAGACTTAGAACAGTGTGGGCATGAGTCCACTCCAGCACCTCTGTCAGCCCCGGCGTCTATCTAAAACACTACTTCACAGAGAAAAGATTGATGTGTTTACGCTGAAAATAATTGGGTCACACTAAATGAACACCACATCGTGTGTACAGTCACTACTCATGACTGATTTAATTAGTATAAATTAATCTGGACCTAAAATGATACTAGACAAAAATTTATAACAATAACCTAATTATGAAGGATAGCTCAATAATAAAGCATTATTTTCTCCTGATTTTTTTCAGTTTTTTAAAATGTAAACTTATTTTTTTTACATAAAACATAAAAGTTAGGTATTTACGTGTGTGTGTGTGTGTGTGTGTGTGTGTGTGTGTGTGCATACGTGGGTTCTTTATGCATATATATTGAAACTGGGTGATTCCGAAGGAAACATGCGTGTTTCGTGAGAAACTATGTAATATGGTTATTTTGCTGACCATCCTCTAGAGTCTGGAAAAGGGACACTTGGGTATCTAATGAGAGCGGAGGCTTTGAGGGGAACACACATCTCACCCAGGAGATCTTGGCTAACCGTGGGTGCGGGGAGCCAACAACAGAGTTGTCTATCCGGTCTTAAAGCAAGTATGCACTGAAAACACTCCTCTTAATTCTTCTCTTTCAGTGAGAACTTTGGGGACATCTCTGCATGGGTTCTGAGTGACATAGGTCAGCAGCAAAAGAAGACAAAGTGTAGTTAGAGTTCTCGTCTCACCACCCCTGACTCTTACTGTGTGACTCTTGAGGAATTGCTTAACGTGAGCTAAGTCGTGTTCCCTTTGCCTGAAGCAGGAAGAGAAGATATTCACTCAGATCCTGAGAGAGGGATCTCATTCCTTTAGACAAACAAGGCGCCCTTATTGTCCCAGGCAGTGAATAGGGATCATTTATCGCCATCCACTCTGGGACTCTCGAAGGCATTATAACTGGCTTCATTCTATGAAGGGCAGTACACCAAGACTCTCCTTTACAATAGGACAGTGTCACAACGGCCCATATCGCTCTCTGAAATTTCCTCGGAAACAGGACTGTTGCTGCCTGACTCTCACCACAGGAACCTAGAGGCACAGTTTACCACTGGTCATAGTCACACTAGAAGTCCTGAGAGGAGTGTACTTTAGAGATGCTAGACAGCTAGACCCGGAGGCACACATGGTTTCTGGACTGTCCTTCGTCAATGGGAAATAGCCTAACTTTGTAGTACAAAGCTACACACACACACACACATGCTTCAAGTTTTTAAGTAGGCAATCCATGCATGCATTTCTACCTATAGATGGAACCTTTCCATCTACAGTTTCTAAGGTCAAGTAACTGTGTGTACCGGCGCTGCTAGGTGGGATGACTTCACGTTCTCATATGCTGTTATTAAAATGTAAAGGCCTGTTTCAAAGCTGAGAGCTTGCAAGTATCTGGAAAGAAAGCACTAGTGGTGCCCGGAGACCTAAAGCACCTTATGGGATCACTGATTTCTATCTGCTACAAAGAGACTGAACTGAAGAAATGTGCCATTATATACATATGAGGACAAAATGGGCCACATCTCCTCAGATGCGGGAGCTGGGTTCACCGCTCTGATGGAACCTCAATACCGAGTTTTCCTCTGACCACCATGGACAGAACACCCCCAAATCTCCTGCCCAGGCTGATGTCTTCCTGGAGGCCTGGCTGGCAGAAACAATGTCCTCTGCCAGGTGAAACAGCAAAATGTTTTCCAAAGTCCATCCGTTTCAGGACTCTCCCAGGGCTTGCTCAGGTTTCAAAGTGAGTCAGCAGATCCTACCCTGTGCTTCGCATCTGACCAGGACAGAAACGCTGAAAGCGAATTATCCGCTTACTAAGATTGGCACAGGGAACAGAAAACACTAAGAACCTAGCCCAAGGTGATTAGGACTTGCCAGAAAAATCAAAGCATTTGCTTTGATAATAATATTTTGCAGCAGCTGCTTAAAAGAAAAAAACCACACAACAGCGAGAGTAAATAATATTGTGTCCACTCTAACTTATTAGATATACTTCAATCCAAGTAAATGCAGAGGTCTTCCTTAATG
The DNA here is from genome assembly GCA_964023405.1 of Apodemus agrarius. Taxonomy (NCBI): domain Eukaryota; kingdom Metazoa; phylum Chordata; class Mammalia; order Rodentia; family Muridae; genus Apodemus; species Apodemus agrarius. Next base: position 10,873,619 of record OZ030014.1, read on the forward strand.
AGGAAAATGTTGGCAGAAATAATGTTCTCAGAGAAGGAATAAAATACATCTGTGTTTTGCATAAGGGGAAATGCTGTTTGCGGTAAATATAAAGCAGTGATGAATAAGCATTCTTGTGCATCCCAGTTTATGAATTTCCACATATAAAATTGCTTATTAGCCCACCAAGAAATTAAGCTAGATACAGGTAATTTTTGTTTTGTTTTGTTTTGTTTTGTTTTTTCGAGACAGAGTTTCTCTGTGTAGCCCTGGCTGTCCTGGAACTCACTCTGTAGACCAGGCTAGCCTCGAACTCAGAAATCCGCCTGCCTCTGCCTCCCAAGTGCTAGAATTACAGGCGTACGCCACCACCGCCCGGCAGATATAATTAATTTTATAGGGGGAAAAATAAATTCTAACAGAATCGTTTTTGTGTTACAATGAGTACCTCAAAATTTACTACAAACACTAAGGTAATTTTTTAAAGCTTCGGGAAAAGCCAAGTCATCCAGACGTGACTGGGACAGATGCTCTGTGAGCTCGAGGCCAGCCTGATCCACATAAGTGAGTTCTAGGACAGCCGGGGCTACACAGTGAGACCCTATTTAAAAAGCAAAAGCAAAAACAAACAAACCAAAAAGACCCTCTAATTTAAAAGCCTGGGGAAGACGAATAAGCACTGATAAGCTGTAAGCCCTGGTCTAGGAATGTGAATTTCCCCTTTGTGTCCAACTCTAAGTCCTTGCTATTCACCACCCAGAGGCTGTTTTCATTCATCCCGTAAATATTTTATTAAGAACCCATTCCTTGTGAGGCCGGATAGTGGTGTGGCAAGAGAGCAAGGCTCTGCCCCCGGGAGCTCACAGGCTAACACACAAAGCAACAAGTCTCCGCGAAGATTTCAAACTATGCCGGCAATCTTACGGAACAAGATAAGGCTCCGAACGGCTGCTCCCGGACTTCTGAACCAATCAGCTCAAGATAAAAGTATTAGGAAAAAAAACAAAAAACACAAAGACACAACCAAGTCCCACATGCTCCCGGCATGCTTGTGCCAAAATGTCCAGGGCCAGCTCACAGCAGGGTTAGTCTTCTATCATTATCTTCATAGAGTTGGTGAATCTTTTTCAAGTCAATCCCCTACATCTTAATATTTGTGCCCTGCCCACTATTTATTTTGTTGCATTTAAATTCTACTTACTCCGCCCTTCAAAGACTATACCACAAGATCTAGTTCATGTGCACTCCATGAACCTGACCTAATTTTCTAAAGAATTACTTTCAAATGTATCTTGATTTTTACATATTTTTCTTTCTCTTTCTCTTCTCTTCTTTCTTTCTTTCTTTTTTTGAGACATGGTCTCACAATATAGCTCTGGCTGTCCTGGAACTCACTATGTAGACCAGGCTGGCCTCAAAACTCACAGATATCCCCTGCCTCTGCCTCCAAATGAGGGAACAAAGGTGTACGCCAACACACCTGGCAATTTTCAGTTGAGTTTTACAAAATGTACGATGGCTACCCACAACTAAATAACCTCCTATGAACTAATTATTTTTTTTACATAATTTTTAAAAATAATTTCCACATACAGTCCTACAGGGTATCATTGGCCCTGTTTTGGCACAACCGTTTTTTCCACACCCCCCACATCCCCCCACCTCATCTACCCCCACACCCCAACCCCCACTAGTTAGTATAAAGCTAGATCCAGGCCTGCTGACTTGCTGGCAAGCTATGCTCTCACCAATCTTAACTAGCGGGGAGCTCTCACTTCCAGTGTACATCCAGTAGAGTCACTCAGCATGCAACATAGTAACATTATGCTAATGCAGTTAAGCTTAAATAATCACAGTCTAGCAGAGCATCCAGGGTGCAGGAAAACCTCAGATGAACAAGTCAAAGAAGATGTGACTTCAGGTAAATAACAAGCTTGTAGGAAGGGGGCTAGACACCACAACACTGTGCTACGGCATCTGGAAAGCCACTGGGTCCGGCAGAGCTTGTGTCCTGTCCTAACTGGAGGTGGTTCTCCTGCCGACTCCTGCACGGGCAGTGCCCAGTCTCCAACTCTAGAGGGATAGTCTAGAATAGATACTAAGTATACACTCTGGTGTATCTTCATCAACATTATTATCATGTGAAAACTGTCGTGGGCAGCTTCCCAAGACCACAGGAATGTCATCTGGAGTCTAAACTGGAGTATGCGTCAAACTCTTCTGCAATAACGTCCTAAGAGGTTTACCCTGTGGTTTATCAAAGCACACGGCTACCGACCTCCTTCGAGCAACCAGGAAGTGCTTCCACCACAAGTACAGACTGTAAGCTAAACTGATAGCCATTCCCAGACGAAATTCTCTAAGGCCTGCGACTCTTCTAGGGGCTGCCCCTCCCACCTCTTGTAAAACAAACTACACTACACTAGACACACACACACACACACACACACACACACACAATGCTCCCAGGCTTAACTATGAAATTGCTTAAGAAGAAGCAAGTCACTTTGGACTTAGGGACTGCAGGCTTCCCGTTCGGTGCCCTACTGGCTTTTTAACACGCATGCGAGTAAAGCTGGTACTCAGGAAAGAAAGCTACTCTGACCTTGAGAGTGTGCGCTAAGTAAATTACCTCAGAGCGAAAGTGATGAGATCTCAGGGCAGCATCTGGGGAGAGAAAAGAAGGGAGAACGAGACTTCATTAACTCCTTGTTCTCAGCCTGCAGTTACTGAGCACTTACCTGGATTCAGGGTAGCACATTCTAGGTGTCTCTCACCAATTCGGTGGGCATATTGGGGAGGGGCGGAGAGAGTATTGGGCCGTCTGTCTCTAAGGTGACTTCTCTGCAAGAAGTTCCAGCAAAGTTGGGAGGGGCGAGCCCAAATCATCACGCCTTACTTTTTTATCTCTAAGCTCCAGCAAAGGCTGGGTAAAGGTAAGAGTGCCTCAACCCAGGGCTCCGCTACAATTACTTTCTGGGCTCTAGCAAACTGACCCTAAGAATCGGAGTCTGATCCTTCCAGGACCTCCGAATCTTCCTAGTTATCCAAACCTGGTGACTCAGAGGATGGAGGTGAGGCCAAAGGGCCAGGGCGCGTTAAATAAATAAATGCACTTAGCTTGAGGAGCGGACACTGAGAAGGTAGGGGAGGCAGAGGAGGCTTGAACCTCGCTGATGCCCAGAAGAAGCAGGCGGCGTGTCTCACCTCTGCTTCTGGAACGACCCGAAAAGACCGATTTCATCGGATGTCTCCCTTTCTGGAGCTTGCGGTGCCAGCAGCAGAAGAAGATGATGGTGGCGATGGTGCCTAGCAGAAGCAACAAGAGGAAGAGAGCACATTGGATGCTGTAGGGTCTCAGCAGAACGAGGAAAGCGGCGGCAATCATGGTGCGGGCGAGGCGGGGGGCCGTGCGGCGCGGGGCTGAGGCTGCAAAGCGCGCTGGGCGCGGGGCGCGGGACGCGGGGCGGGCGCGGCGGACACGGGCGAGCGCGGCTCAGCGCGTCAAGCCCGGCGCTCGCGGTCCCGCGCGCGGCCCAATGGCTGCACACCCCGCGCCGGCCCCGGAACGACTGATGGAGAGCAGCGGGCAGCTCTCGCCATGACTCAGCACGCGGCGCGGCGGCGGGAGCCGCGCCCCTCCCTCCGCAGGCGCCCCAGCCCGCGCGCAGCCCTCGGGCTCAGCCCCGCCCGGGATGCAGCCGGCTGCGAGCATCGTCGGGTGGCCGCCCGGGGCCTCGGTGTCCTGAAGCCGGCGCACGTGGGGAGGGGCGGGGCGCGGCGAGCCGGCGGGGGGCTCGGTGGGTGACGTCACGGGCGGCGGCGGCGGCGCGGGCGCGCGCGCATGGCTGGAGCCGGGACCGAGCAGCGCGCGCCCTCCCGCAGGTCGGCTCGGTGCGCGCGCGGCCCGCCAGGCCACGCGCCGGGCGGCGGTGCGCGGGGACCCCCGGGTTTCGCCTGTGCAAGCCTCCGCGGACCTTCTGCTGGAGGCCGACGTCAGGGGGCGCCAAGGAGCCGGGGGGAACCCGGGCTCCCGCCTCCCTGAGCCCGCCCGGAGGCTGGGGCTCGGAGGATGCAGCAGGGTGAGCTATTTGGTTTGGGGGCGGGGGTAGTCCCTGCGCATTGAGGCGCGAGCGTCTGGAAGGGCTATCTCGAAGCTGGTCCCATTTTAGGAAAGGCACGCCGGGGTCTGCAGGCTTGCACTCTGCTACCCCCAAACTTGGTGCCGATTCTCAGCCCAGACGTGTGCTCTGCCACGGTCTTAGAACCCTCATTCATTTATTGGCTTTGTAGGGAGAGGTGATTTTATATGTAAGGGTCTAACATGATGAAGGAAGTTGGTGATTGATTGGCCTGTAGATACTGCAGGAGAAATTTTTAGGCACTGTCAGCCAACGGGATCGGTCACACTCGGGTACACACCCTTCTCTCTTTTTTTCCGTTTTCCATCACCCCCCCCCTTACATTCCGTTACAATCCGCCAAAAACTATAGCGTAGTTTGTCTGCTGGACACTTGACAGTGGTCGCTGGTGCGGTGCCAACGAATTAGGCAAGGCGTGAGCTCTGCGGCGTGCTCCTTGCGGAGGGCCTCTGCCACCTGGCGAGAAAGCTAAAGCGGCAGCGGCAGCCTGCAGCGAGCTGCGGCCTTAGCCGGCCAGTGCAGTACTATGCCCTGCTTGCCCCGAAGGCAAACGGGCTTTCCTATAAGGGTTTGGGTGGTTCGTTTTCTCTCATTGACTTGTATTTTTTAAAAAAATAAATAATTGTATGACATATGACAAATGAAATATTATATTTGTGCAATTTCTAGTAACAGGCTTGAAGACTAAATAATTCGTAAAATTCTGAAAGTCAATTGAAGAATCGATAGGAATGTGTGTATTGTGTGTGATCTAACTATATGAAACTAACCGTTCAGTTCTGCGGAAGAACGGGTAGCCATTAGTGGCTGTTAAGGTGGGGCATGTATTATCAAGTGTGAGCATTAAAACAAATGCGGAAAGAGGGTGCTTAGCCCTGATGCCAGATTCATAAGTATGGAAAGCACAGGATGTGTGCTCTTATTTGCATGTTGGTCTTCTAAAGCAAATACAAATTGCTATTCTATGCCATCCAGTCTGTTGTTTGGGGCTGAGGAGGGAAGGGACCTTGCTTCCAGGCACTGAGGAAGGTGAGACTCTTGAATGTCAGACTGCAGGAGCACTGGGTGCCAGACAGGCTTCACCGGTCCCTCCCTGGCAGTCGGAGGAGCTGCCTGGAAGTTCTGCATCGTTTGCACATAGCTGAAGGGCTCCCGCACTGCATCCCGCTGCAGTAAGAAACTGGATTCCTATCTGCTCACTATGCAGGGGGTTTTGAAGAGAATCTGAGAGCTTGCAGAGTGTGGCACACCAGGAGAGGAAGAATTCACTACGCCCGAGCAGGGGCATATGGGAAGGTTATTTCAACCTGGACCAGAGTCACCTTCTGCAAATCGTGGGTAGTGATAGCCAATGCAGTTTTGGAGGAAGGTCATCCTTATGTTTCTCGCCGATGAAAGCGTGGCAGTGAGCTGAAATGGTACAAATATCTCTAAACAGAAACAGGTCTGAGGCTGTGAACATAGCAAAGTAATCAATTTGCCCCAAATTCTGCATTTTTAACAGCGAACAGCAGTAAATAGCGACTCCTGTTCTCTGAGCTCTTACTCAGTGCGGTTATTATCACCCTGCAGCCGTTCACAAGTTTCAATTGCCTCAAGAATATCGTTTATCTCCCCTCTAACGTTTAACTGGAACCAGTATGTGTTTCCTTCTGTTCTTTGTCTGGGTTGTCTTAAGGATGCACACAATAAACAAGCCAAGTCCTTGAAAGACTTTAGTCTATGAGTGCATTAATTTCGGATTTGTTAACTTATCATTTCCTTCCCAAATAATGGCAAGCTAGTAGTTGTTTCTTTCTGTGTGTTTTCTCGTGGTACCCCAGTGCATCCTGGAGTTCAATATGTATTAAATTAGCCAATCTGTCTTGTGGGGGGAGTTAATTTAGTAGAATTTATGCCTTCTCTTCCTGCTGGGGTTTCATTTAAAAAAAAAAAAGAAGAATTGATGTTAAATAAAAGTCATAAATTTAAGATTCAAGGTAAGGGTGGGGAAAATATGCTCCTAATAAAAATCTCTCATACCAATAGATAAAAAAAAAAAATCCGCAATGGAAAATGTCATACTTTACTGCCTTTATGACAGAAAATGACTATGGTAATCCATGGGGCTAGGAAGTTAAGGAAGTTTGCAGCGGGGTGTGTACAAGTGAGCCATCACATAGCCCTTCCTGCGGTTCTCCACCACATTAGATAAGCGCATGGATTCAAAAAGAAAATTTAAAATGTTAATTCTATTCAGGGTAAAGTCAAATTAAAACATTGCTTAGACTCAAGACCAAAATGGGAAACCTCGTCCCTAGATCCCTAATTCAGGGTGCTGCCCCCATCACAGATGAAGAAAGATCTCACCAACAGGAGAACAGGCAAAACCAACCAACCTGTACCAACTCCTGCATAGAGATCAGAGCCTGGCACTTGCCGGTCTATGAGATACACACCGAGCGGGCCCGAGACCGGCTCATAGGTGAGAAGGGAGCTTTATTCATCTTCCCGCCCATCACTGAACTGGCCAACAAGGTTATCAGCTCGCTAGAACTGAGAAGTGCCTGAGAGACTGACAGAGCATGTCTCTAGATCGTGTGATACTGGCATATTTTCAGAAAGGATTGAGTGAGGTGGGTTAGCGGGGAGACTCACTGTGGATGTGAGCGGCCGTATCCCACAGTCTGGAGGACCCGATAGCATAAAAGAGGAATAAAGAAAAGCACAGGCGTTCTCTCCCTCTCTCTGTCTCTCTCTCTCTGTGTGAGTGAGTGTGTGTGTGTGTGTGTGTGTGTAACAATCCACAAGGCCCAGGCCCCTTTTCTCCTTTCCCTTGTTCATGTGTCACATCAATGGAAATCCTTCTAACAAACAGTCCTTCCTCAGTCTTTCCCACTCAAAGTTAAGAGTAAATTAAGTTCAGGCGGCCTGGAGAAATTCATCAGTCAATAAGGTGCTTACTCTGTAAGCATGAGAGCCCCTGTCAAATGAAACAACGCCCCCCCCCCAAAAAAAAACCTGGCATGCCTGCATGTCTGTAATCCCAGTTTTGGGGAGGTGGATCCCCGGAGCGCTAGCCCGACGGCCTAGCCTAGATATGGAGTTACACGGTGGTGCAACAGCTCAAGGTGTCCGTGGGTATTCCTACTCGTGTGCTCGCATGTGTCGTGGACCCTACCAAAAAGCAAGTGGTTTTATTAAAGCAGAAATGTCTTGTATCTTATTTGGCTAGAGTCAATGGGTGTGGCACAGCTTCCTAATTAATAGGTCAGGAAGATATATCAGGAGGAAGCAAAGTGTCCACCCCAAGCCATGTGGAGAGGGAAGAACGGAAGGTGACTCAGACTCTGAGCCAGAGTGGAAACGGTGGCTTTTGAAGGAATAACAAGGGTAACAGTGGGAAAAGTCCCGCCCCCTCAAAAAAAAAAAAAACCCACTGGGTAACTGTAGGTACAGAAGACTGAACCAAAAAACGGATGTGGGAAGAGTAGTCACACAGATTGTTATTAATGAGACCGTAGAAAGGGAAGACATGAGTAAGATGAGAAAGTCTAGAAAGGGGAACTGGCGCTTGGAGGACAGCTCCGGTTTGTGGGTGGGGAAAGAGGCAGGAGCGCCCAGTGAGGATCCAACATCCCAGCCCCTCGCCCCCACCCCCCACTCCCCAGCCCGCAAGGCCTGCTGGGACAATGTACAGAGGGTAAAGAGAGAGAGCCCTGGGGGACACGGGAGGGGTAGACCTCAGGGGACTCCAGAACACCTCAGGAAGGTGGCTAGAACCCAGAAAATGGGTTACAGAGGGAATAGAAGTTAAAAAGGGCTTAGAGGCACCATCCACAGTCTTGGGGAAAATTTAACTGGAGAAAACAAATATAAAAGCATTGAAAGTCAGAGTACAGCCTAGTACTCCTCCTGCTTTTCTCTAGATGGAAGTTTCTAGAAACTTGCGCGCCTGACTGTGTTTGCGATTTTTGTTTGTTTGTTGTTCTCTTCCTTTTGCTGTGGTAAATGTTCTGTCAAAAGAGAATTTGGTTTGTTCCAGTTCAGAGTTACAGTTCATCTGGCCGGGCACACCACCGCAGCCAACACTTAAGGAGAGGCGAGTCTCATCCCATCCAGTCAGAAGCACAGACTGTTGCATGCAGCCCCCCCCCCTTCCCTTCCTCTCAGTCTGCGATCCAGCCACCCTCCCTACTGCAGAGTTGTAAGAAGTCTCCCTGTCCACTCCACGGAGTCCTTCCCAGACTAACATCAGGACTTGAGTTATTTTTAAGGAAAGAAATGGGGACCTACCTTCTTCTACCTTTGGGAGACGGCTAAGGGCACTAGCAATAAATAGGTCGTATGTTTGGCGAGTGTCTCAGACAACCCTGACCAACAACTCACTATTGACGATGGCACCATGCACTTCTGGGACAGGGCTGAGAGGTACCTGAGTCAAAACAGATTTGAATGTCTCCTCTCTGAGGACCAGCTTTTGTGGTACCAGAAGGCACCATGCGAGCTTCCAAAGGAGGGAAAGAGCCAAGAGTCCTTCCCAGATGTGACACCTATGAACAATGACTGACAAAGCATCATTAGTGGCACAGTAGTGGCACACGTGCCTTGGGGAGATCATGCCTGGTCCGGGAAACTTCTCACGGCTAGTAAAGTCATGGTTCTTGGAGAAGAATCTACAAGTACCACTTTATTAAACCAGCGCGATCCCTAACAACACTCTAAACATCTGTCCTTATACCCACAGATAAGGGTAGTCCTTGTGTCTCATCAAGGAAATTTCTCTTTGCAACAGACAGAGACTACTACAATCTATATCCAATCAAAATGCCTAGTCTCAGAACCCAGCCTCAATAGATAACATTTATAAAACAGTCCTGCGTCTAAGGCTCAAGGGACATTGCAGAAGAGGTAATGGGGAGATTGTAAGAGCCAGAGGATCAGGGAGTTTGCTATGATAGTATATGTTTTAGTTATGTCAGATGCAACACCCATAAAGTCTCACCAACAGGACTTCCTAAACAGGAGCTGAACAAGGATAACAACAACAGACATGCCGAAGTAGCTGAGGGAAGGCCCCTGATGCCCCACACAAAGACTTGCGGGCAACTGAGGAATTCTGAGAGTGGAGGAAATACTCTTCTCCTGGGAAAAACATATCCAATACCAAATGGTCAGCCCTGAAAACATAGACAAGTAACATTACACAGACTGAACAGTTGTGTGTGTGTGTGTGTGTGTGTGTGTGTGTGTAACAATAATTAATGAGGGGACTGGAGAGATGGCTCAGTGGTTAAGAGCACTGATTGCTCTTCCAAAGGTCCTGAGTTCAAATCCCAGCAACCACATGGTGGCTCACAACTATACGTAAAAGAGATCTGATGCCCTTTTCTGGTGTGTCTGAAGACAGCTACGGTGTACTTACATATAATAATAAAAAATAAATCTTTTTTAAAAAAAAGAAAAAAGAAAGAAAAGGCTATAAAAAACAATAATTAATGAAAAAGAAGCTGTGCTCACTTCGGCAGCACATATACTAAAATTGGAAAAAGAAGCTATGAATTTGAATGAGAACAAGGAGGGCTATATGGGTGGGTTTAGTTGGAGGAAAGGGAAGAGGAAATGATGTAATTTTATCATCATCTCAAAAAGAAAAAGAAAAAGATCTAAAGAGCCACAAGATGGCTCAGCAGGTAAAGTGTTTGCCATGTGACCCAAATTCAGCCCTCAGAATCAACATAAGGTTGAAGGTGAGCACACACGTCTCCACAGCTCTTACCTCTGACCCCATGTACTGCGTGCCCTGTGTGCACCTGCATAAATATATGTGTGTGTATACGTATATATATGTATATATACATATATACGTGTGTGTGTGTGTATATATATATATATATATATACACCCTGTGCACACAAGTGTGCGCACACACAACAGTATAATAATAAAAGGATCCTGGGGTTTGGAGAGATGGCTCAGCAGGTAAGAGCACAGACTGTTCTTGCAAGGAGCGGGGTTAAGTTCCTAGCTCCTGTACCCAGTGGCTCGCAACCACCTGTATCTGGCTCTAGGAAAGACGAGATGTCTCTGGATTCCATAGACACATGGACTATGTTCACAGAGAAACACAAATATACCCACGATTTTAAAACAAAATCTTTAAAAAAAAAAAAAAAGATACTATGGGGATGGATACCTTGGAGTATAGTCAGGACTTGTAAATTACCCAGTTGGTAATCATACAAGAAAAATACATTCAAATATTGTCTCCTTGAAAACAAACAAAAAAATGTATGTGAGTTACTCTAGCTAGGAGGAAATTGTTCACAGCCCTACATCATTTGGAAGAATCGGATTTGGATAGTGTAAGCTGGTGATCTTCAGTCACTACAATCAGGTACAATGGCTCACTTTCGATGTGGGAGTTTCAGAAGGAAAACAGTTGTCACCTTCTGCAATATCAAATGCTATTTTCCACAAATATGCACTCAAAAGAACTTCATATTCTTGTTACCATAGTAAAAGCATTTAGAATAATATAAAGGCATTATTATAAGAGAAAATGTTTCCAATGGAGTTACCTTTAACAGGAGTGAGAACCGTAATAATACTACATAGAGAAAGTTGTGTTTAAGCCTACAAAGTTCAAAGAAAAAAAGTGTTCAAGGTTTGGTAGCTTAAAAACATCAGAATACAGGAACCACGCTATAATGTGCGCAGACGATTTTGAGGAAGTAGTTATTATCCACAAGCAACAAGGACTCGTTTATGTCGCTTCCACGTGGAGCACAGGATTGAGTCATACAGCAAAATTCTGAGTCATTCGGCCAGAAAACTTACTCACAGTTGTAGGAACTGCTGGTGGGAATTTTAAGAGCTTCTTACAAATCGAATCACAAAGCTTTTAAGAGTGATAAATCATAGAGTCCGTTATTATTCGGATGATGTAAAATACTCCTTACATTTCTAAGAATGTGCAATTTGGAACGAGAACTCGAAAACTGAAATTATTTCCTGGGTCCAAGGTGAAATTCATCATATGATTCGTCATAGGTGGGAACGTATCCCACCGTTCTTTCCTTCCTTCCTTCCTTCCTTCCTTCCTTCCTTCCTTCCTTCCTTCCTTCCTTTCCCTTCTCTCTGTCTCTCTGTCTCTCTGTCTCTCTGTCTCTCTCTCTCTCTCTCTCTCTCTCTCTCTCTCTCTCTCTCTCTCTGGTTGGTTGGTTGGTTGGTTGACTGGCTGATTTGAGACAGTGTCTCGCTGTGTAGCCTTAGCTGGACTGGAACTCACTACATAGACGAGGCTGGCCTGTAACTCACAGAGATCCACTTGCCTCTGCCTCTCCAGTGCTGGGATTATAGTTATGTACGGCCACACCTAACACTGACATTATTAAATAAAAAATAAAAAAAGAAAGAAAGAGAAGGTAAGATGTTTATAGTTGGATAGGAAATTTTGTAGATGAATAAAATATTGATCAGTAGGCATTAACTTAATATCTTCCTGAAAATAAAGCTACAACCACCTTGAAGAGATGATTCCTATTCTGACATCTTTAGAGCTTTTGCATTAATTTTAAATTTTATTTCCTGCATTAAGTATTTTTTTATGCTGTTGCATCAATTTATTCGTTGCCTGGAAGAATGACATCGCTTAAAAGGAATACTGTGTGCCAAGAAAACTTCACGAGTAACTGCTAATTATTGAAATTATTGAAATTATTGAAATGACACATACTTTCAGAGGTTCTGACATTATCCTTGTGTAAGACTATCCCAAGAGTCCTTGGGACAGAAAGGATTTTTTCATTAAAATGTCTGTCTGTATAGTCCCAGATATTTTATGGAGTAGAATAGGAAAACAAATTGCCAACTTACTGATTTAGAATACAGAAGAATTTACATTTCAAAACCTGCAGCCTTGGCAGTCCCTGCTCTCTGATAGCTACTGTAGAAGAACTCAGCCTGCTGTCCATAGGAGATGTCTAGAGATCTGATTTTTTTTCACTTTTTTTATTAGATATTTTCTTTATTTACATATCAAATCTTATTCCCTTTCCTAGTTTCCCCTCCAAAAAAATCCTATCCCCTCCCCCCTCCCCCTGCTCACCAACCCACCCACTCCCACTTCCCTGTCCTGGCATTCCCCTATACTGGGATATCGAGCCTTCTCAGGACCAAGGGCCTCTCCTCCCTTTGATGTCCAACAAGGCCATCCTCTGCTGCATATGTATCTGGAGCCATGGGTCCCTCCGTGTGTACTCTTTGGTTGGTGGTTTATTCCCTGGGTGCACTGGGGATACTGGTTGGTTTATATTGTTGTTCCTCCTATGGGGCTGCAAGCTTCTTCAGCTCCTTGGGTCCTTTCTCTAGCTCCTCCACTGGGGACCCTGTGCTCAGTCCAATGGTTGGCTGAGAGCATCCACCTCTGTTTTTGTCAGGCAGAGCCTCTCAGGAGACAGCTATAGCAGGTTCCTGTCAGCAAGCACTTGTTGGCATCTGCAATAGTGTCTGGGTTTGGTAACTGTATATGGGATGGATTCCCAGGTGGGGCAGTCTCTGGATGGTCTTTCCTTCAGTCTCTGCTCCACTCTTTGTCTCTGTATCTCCTCCCATGGGTATTTTGTTCCCCCCTTCTAAGAAGTGCCAAAGTATCCATACTTTGGTCTTCCTTTTTCTTGAGCTTAGTTTTGTCTGTGAATTGTGTCTTGGGTATTCTGAGCTTCTGGGCTAATATCCACTTATCCATGAGTGCATACGATGTGTGTTCTTTTGTGATTGGGTTATCTCACTCAGGATGGTATTTTCTTGTTCTATCCATTTGCCTAAGAATTTCATGAATTCATTTTTTTAATAGCCGAGTAATATTCCATTATGTAAATATACCACATTTTCTGGATCCATTCCTCTGTTGAGGGACATCTGGGTTCTTTCCAGCTTCTGGCTATTATAAATAAGGCAGCTATGAACATAGTGGAACATGTGTCCTTATTACATGTTGGAGCCCAGGAATGGTATAGCTGGGGCCTCTAGTAGGACTATGTCCCATTTTCTGAGGAACCGCCAAATTGATTTCCAGAGTGGTTGTTATGGTTCTAATTCTATATGGGAAAAAAATCTCAGCTCAGGATAGTCAGCCTTCCACCAGAGGTGGAATGCCATAGCTTGTACATCTGTCCCTTCTGAAGTGTGTGTTGAAATCTGATTGCTATTATGTGGCATTGAGAGGTAAAATCTCCGAGTAGAACCCTTGTGGAGGCCTATGTGAGGTCAATGCCCCTGTCTTAAAAGTGGGTTATAAACGGGCAAGGGCAGCATCTTCCTCCTCTCTCTTTCTTCTACCATGAGATGAAGCACAAAGAGGGCTCTCACCACATTCTGACACTTCTCAGACTACAGAAATCTGAGTGTGTGTGTGTGTGTGTGTGTGTGTGTGTGTGTGTAATTTGCAGTACTGGAAATTGAAGCCAGAGCCTTACCAATGCTTGGTGAACACGTTACCACTGACCTATAGCTATACCCCAAGCCTTGACAGTTGTACCGGCTGGTTTTGTGTGTCAACTTGACACAGGATGGAGTTATCACAGAGAAAGGAGCTTCAGTTGAGGAAGTGCCTCCATAAGATCCAGGCTGTGGGGCATTTTGTCAATTAGGGATTGATGGGGGAGGGCCCCTTGTGGGTGGTGCCATCTCTGGGCTGGTATTCTTGGATCTTATAAGAGAGCAGGCTGAGCAAGCCAAGGGAAGCAAGCCAGTAAGGAACATCCCACCATGGCCCCTGCATCAGCTTCTGCTTCCTGACCTGCTTGAGTTCCAGTCCTGACTTCCTTTGGTGATGAATAGCAACGTGGAAGTGTAAGCTGAAGAAGCCCTTTCCTCCCCAACTTGCTTCTTGGTCATGATGTTTGTGCAGGAATAGGAACCCTGACTGAGACAACAGTTCTGTCAAGAAGCAAGCCTCTGCTTTTCTGTTGCAGCATCACAGAATGTCCTCTGTTGAGGCATCTTTGTGGACCTCAGCTCTCCAGACACCCTATCATATGCCTAGACACCAGGCCTCAGTATTTCATCAGCATAGCCACATACTACCACAGACTCTGTCATGAGACTTTATTTCATTATGTGATGGTCACACTCCAGCCTTTCAGGTCTAGTGTCCTGAGGAGCCCTATTTGTCAGTCTTACAAGTTCTGCTTCCTCCAAGTTCCCTTCCATCTGTCTACTCGAAGAGCGGATGTGGTGTTCACCCCTGGAGTAGTGAGGCGTGGCCACGGCGCCCATGCATCCCACACAGAAACAGACTTTGACTCATTGTCCCTGAGGACAGTGACTCCTGTAAGCCTGGTAGGTGTTTTTGCAAAATCCCATGGCCATCTGTCATGAGTTAAGAATCTACCTTGAGAGGAGCCTGCAGGGAAACAGTTAAGTATCTCAGACTTCCTGTTGACCTCCAGCCTGGTAAGCCAGTCTTTGTCTCATGCTGAGGCACAGCGGATGCAGCACTCTTGAAATCCTACCACTCGGTGGGTGGAAGCAGGGGGATTGCAAGTTTCAGGCCAACGTGGCGTGTGAGATGTGACGGCGAGCCCTGCTTGTGAAGTTCAGTAGATTTGGAGTTTACTGGAAGACGCTTCTCCGTGCATTGGACAAGGTGTTTCCAAAGAAGTTTAACGGAGAGCGAAGGTCTGAACCCCGATGACAGCGACCATGTTCTGGGTATAGGACTGAATTAATATGGAAAACGGAGGCCAGACGAACACCAGCTCTTGTCCCCTGGTTTCTGACCTCACATGTCTTCCCCACCAGGATGGACTTCATTTTCTCAAACTGAGCCAAGAGAAACCGTTCCTTGTGTCCATCTTTTCAGATACTTTGTTACAGTGGTGAATTGACTAGTATAAAGGACACGCCTAAAATAAACCCATTAGTGTTAGTGCCTGGATTCCAGAGCCGGTAGCATCCTGGAAGTTGCCTGGCAGAGGCGTGGGACAGCATGTCCCAGCCTCCTCCGTGCTGAACGGCTGCCTCCCTTGAGACGGACAACCTGGCTGTTTGTGATCATTGTCTACGCCGAGGTTGTGCCTGCTTTCTGCTTCTGTTGCGGCTCAATGCCTTACATACAGTTCCTTATTCTGTCCGCACAGCAGCCTGGGCTATACATGTGCTTCTATCTTACTCAGTCCCCATCACTTGGGTAAGTCTGAACTAGCACACACACACACACACACACACACACACACACACACACGCCCCTCCCCCATAGTACTAAAGCAACCTTGGAGGAAACAAGCAGACCTATTTTGGAAAACAGCTGCTATCTATCCTTCATTTAAAAAAAAATAGCACTGATAATTTCCTATTTACAGGAAGTTGAGTTTTCTGTCACAAGCATCATAGGCCCTAAGATCGACTAGGGTTGCTTCCGGAAGTCCTTTTCCGCCGCCTCTGTTTCACCCCTCCTACATAGTTAATCTAACCGGATAGGAGAAGAATCTAATTCTATCTCCTCCAGCTAATAATTAAAATAGTATAATATGAATATAACTAAGATGTCAACTGAGGTGGGGCACTGCTATTGTGTCCACTCTACAGATGGACGACACAGAGAGGCCACAGCACAGTGGACCTGGGAGCAGGGCTGTTGATCCAAGCGGCTTGGTGTTAGAGATGCTGTTTATAATTCTGTGTAGTAAGCCTGGCTTTGTCATCAGGTGTGTCTGGCTGAGGTTCAGATGGAAAGATTAACACCACTCACACGAGCTTTGACTCCACGTTAAACAGTGGAAGTCTCCATATTAGCAGCCCCCGACTCTCTGGAACCCTGCGGTTGGGTCGTTGGCTCTGGACTCACTGTCCCGCCTGTTGGCCTTCCTTGCTCGTGTGCAGCTTCCTGGGCTTAGATACATCCGTCTCTTCTCCCTCGGGTTTCCTTTGATCAGTCAGTCATCTCTAAGGAGGACTAGAACACCAAACCGTACAGAGGCTCAAGTGTCTCCTGCAAACAGCATAATATTTACATACACCCTACACACACACACACACACACACACACACACACACACACATCCTCCCATGGACTTTAAATCAGCTCTTGAGTACTTACATTGCATAGCAAATATGATTCCTTCCTGTCTTTATTTCCTAAGCATTATGGTGTGACAGTTATGCTGGTAGTTGTTTGGTTTGGTGGTTTTTGTTTTTGTTTTTGTTTTTATTCCTAAACAGGGAATAAAGGCCAGAGAAACATTACCTACAAGTATTCAGTCAAGATGCAAGCTTCTCCCTCCCCCTCCCCCCCACCCCCAACATCTTCTGTCGGCGTGCTCAGTGGAGCGAGAAACGTGAGACCCCGTGGGTATGTGGAAAGCAACTGTGTTCTCGTCTCCCGTTTGTCACTCTTGCTAGTTCTGGTTGTGACAAGCTGTAGCAGCCTCGCCAGCACTCCTGTCAGAAAGAAGTGTTCCCTCCTGACATTCCCTCTACTTTCACTATTCTGAGGAAAGTACTGATAGTAGAATACTTCACTCGAAATATGTATACATATATATATATATATATATACATATACATTATTCATTATACATATACATTATACATATGCATATACATATATTTTATGTGTGTGAGTCTATTTTTCTTAATGACAGATACACAGGAGGCACAGAAATAACCTGTTAAAATGTAAAATGTAGCCGATCCTTTTACACGATATTTTAATTGCAGTGTTGCTTCAAAGGTAGAGTGAATATTAGAATAAGAAGAGAAATTATTGGTAGTGGAAAGCCACTTAAAATGATTTATTAAGTCATTATCTGAAATACATGTTTAGACCTACAATGTGAGAGTATAGAAAGCAGAAAATTAATGGAGACATTGGTCAGTGGGAAGCAGTTATTTCATTAATATATGCCATCCATTCAGGAGAGCAATTTCAAAGATAACTAGTTTGTCCTATCATGTTTCAGTTGATTAGATAAATTAATGTTCAAGAGTTGAATTACTCCTTGTTTTTACGCATCAGCATTGATTCTGGCATCAAAATTATTACATTAGTGAATTAAAAATTGATTGAAAAGTCATTAAAGTTGTGGAATACACTTGCTCTAAGCAAAAAAAAAAAAAAAAAAAAAAAAATGATGGCCATACCTTACTATGAACTTTCAGGATGAATAAATTGTTCTACATAATAAAAAATAAATATGAGGTACAGGGCGTGGCTTATGAGCACAATGAAATAGAGCAAGGTAGAAGGCGTGGCTTATGAGCACAATGAAATAGAGCGAGGTAGAGGGCGTGGCTTATGAGCACGCTGAAATGGAGCTTTTGCCTGAGTTTGCTCTTCTTAGGCTCCACTCCACATCTAAGCTGTTGGTGGGTGGGTGGCTCCTATGGTCCCATCATGGCCCCATCATGCCCCATCATGGCTTTATCATGACCCCATCATGACTTCATCATGGCTCCATCATGGCCCCATCATGCCCCATCATGGCTTCACCATGACCCCATCATGGCTCCATCATGGCCCCATTATGGCTCCATCATGAAGGAGGAGCAGTAACAAGAGCAGCCAAGGAGAAAGTCACTACACAATCTTGTATTTCTTAGAAAATACTCTGGAGGCCCTGAAATCACAGAAAACTTTAGTCAGAGTCTTTCCGGGTTGCTTGCCCAACCTTCCCAGTGGTTTCTCCCCCAGCTTCTGAGTTTTCGTTGATAACTGAAGGAGGAAGGCTTGTGGAGCAGCGAAGAGCACCTCCCACTGTCAGCAGCCTCTGGCTTCTGTGCTATCCCTAGCTGCCGCAGAAGTCTCCTTGAGGACATCAAGATGAAGGCAGCCGAGGTACAGTGTATAAAGAAGACAAAGGCAGGTCACCGAGCACTTAGTTCACCAGCCAGGTCATGGCAGAATGTGGAAGCCAGAAATACTGGCTATATTCAAGCCAGCAAGGATACTGCAGTAAATGATAGCATTGACCAAGGCCCACTATTGATACTATTGGTAGTGGATGTCCACACAGAAAGGACTGGCAACAGAAGGAATCTAGAGGCTGGCAGTAAGTAGACACCCAAGCAGCCAGTTTATTAAAACTAGAAAGTTTCAATATAGGCAACTCTTTCGGACCTTTTGGACTAAAGACAAAGAAACGTGAGGGGAATATTACTCCACAGGGCTGGTCACTGCGGGCGTGACACCAGCCCTGCACAAGCAGAGGAGGGAAGGTGGTGGTTATCCCACTAAGTTAAGAGAGGCTCATCACTTAACTTAGTGGGATAACCGCCACCTTCCCACTGAAGAGTAAATGCTTACAACAGTGATATATATTCATACATACTTACATACACACACATGACTGTACACATGTACATAGGACTCAATACATTTTGCTGTGGGCTTATTGTTACATGATTGGAAAGATCTCATAGTATCATGCATAGAGCAAGGGGCTAAAGAAAAACTTTTTTTATAAGTAATGGTTACATTTAGGACAAGGCTTGACATCTCTGTATAGTCTTTCATGTGATCTCAATAAAAATGCATCTACAGACTCCAATCATTGGTTCTTAAGTGATTCAAGGCTATAATCCTACAACCATACTTAATGGTTTTAGCTTACACATCTTCTCCAAATAACAGCATCATGACTTGGAAGCTCTTTGGCCCATTCTGAAGCATAGGGAGAGTTGGTAAGATGGCTCAGTGGGTAAGGATGCTTTTGGCCAAGCCTCGGTGCCTGAGTTCAATACTCAAAACCAACATGGTGGGAGGAGAGAATTGACTTCCTCCCACAAGTCATCCTCTGGCCTCCGTGTGCATGTGCCTGTGGGTATTTATTATTACATGTATGCACATATATTAACCATCTTTTATTCAGAACATAGCAGCGACTACTTGAGAATTTTAAACGTATTTGATGCTCCTTGAATATGGAGTAAGTAAAAGCGGGTTGTTGTGCCCCCTAGTGGAAGGTAGTAGAACACTCTCACTCCAGAAGTCAAGCACTGGGGACTTTCTCCTGGGTTTTGTTTTGTTTTTAACTCTGATATTGCTGCTGTAATTGGAGCGCTCAAAGGACATCCAGTTAGAATCCTTCCAGTCTTAGGTTCAGTCCCTCTAGTAAATTACAGCTTTTTCACAGTAGTAGGAAGCATCCCTCTTCTCCATGTTTTATTTTGTTAAAGTCTGGGCTAAAACTAGAAATCCATTTTCAGAGCTAAGCTAGCCATGGGATGTATAGAACGCCATCCCCCTGCTTCAAAACACTTCGGGAGTCCCACAGGAAGAGTGTGCAGTTCCCTATCCGACCTGAGCGTGTCGCGGGAACAGTGCGCGTGGGCGGGGCTCGGTTTTTGTTCTGTGCTCTCTTCCCACGTTTTTATGGAATTTATAATGGAGATGTTTTGTTACCAAGGTGAGAACTGAATTCTGTCTTGATTGATCATCTATCTAGTTTCCTTCTCCCCAGTAACTTTTATTTCTCAGAGTTTCAGGTAGCTTTTGATTCCATGTATTAATAAAGTCATGGATTTGCTGCATGTAGACAAAAGCTGCATGGAAAATCCATATCTGTAACCGCATTCGCTGTCACATTACAAAACTTTCCTTTTGTCTTAACTTTTAGATAAGGTTTTTTAAATAATGTGGCTGACTACAGGTTATGAGACATTTGAGGTTACAGGTGAAATAAACCCTCTCCTCCCCAAGTGACTTCAGTCATGGTGTTTATCACTGCAGCAGAAGGCCAACTAGGATGATTGTGAAAAATCAGGTTTTTTGTTTGTTTGTTTGTTTGTTTGTTTGGTTTGGTTTTTTTCAAGACAGGGCTTCTCTGTATCGCCCTGGCTGTCCTGGAACTCACTCTGTAGACCAGGCTGGCCTCCAACTCAGAAATCCACCTGCCTCTGCCTCCCAGAGTGCTGGGATTACAGGCGTGCGCCAACACCACCCGGCTCCGTCTTCTTTTACTACCTATGCCTGAGTGTCATAGAAAAGAAAGTTGCTAAATCTGATAGTGGGTCTGTGTCTTAATTATCAGAATCTTATCGTGAATGTGGGTATGATTTTTTTCCCCACGTCATACTGATTTAACTTGTTCATTGATTATCTAATACCGGTATAAAGATATTCTGATTACTCTTAACCCTTCCTTCCCACACCTGCCGTTTCTACCCCTCCCGACAGGTCCCTCTTCCACATTCCTGGTTTTAATTTTTGTGACACAGACTTTAACCAGGGCTGTTTGTATGACCACGCCTTTGGAAGTATCTGTTGGAGCCTACTGGGCTCCTCGGTGGGCACACAAACGGAAGACAGTCACCACCCCTCCCGGGGAGTCCATCAGTAAGCGGTAATTCTGCAAGGAAGACTAGGACTCCATGAGCCCGCCCCCAGTCCATGATTGACTCTTGACTGCCCCAATCTTGTTCAGTGCAGGCCCCTGCAGATGTCACGTGCTCCTGTTTGCCCTAGCTGTGTTTGGCCCTGAAGACAGCATTTCCCAGCCCTCTTCTCTATCTTCCCGCTCTTACGGCCTTTCCGGTTCTTCTTCCCCAGGCCTTAGAGACTGTGGTTTAAGAGGACTGTTTAGGTTTTAACTCTCAATCGTAATTTATTCTCAGCAACTTGAGCAGGCATGAGTCCCTGCCTTCACCATTGACATTCGCTGCGAAGACTAGCTTCTCTGATTAAGGCGGAAGGCATCTTTGGCTTATGACTGCAAACACGAATCTAGAGTGTTAGTTTGGCACCTTGTCAATTTAATTGAACGAAAGCACACACACACACACACACACACACACACACACACACACACGCCCCACAGGCCTATAAAATCCCCAACGATGGTTTTTTTTGTTTTGACAAGTTTGTGGTATGAAGCATATCCTCCGACCGATCCCATGAGAGAGCAGTTGGCTACCCCGATAAAAACTGGGTCACCACTGTACCAGTGGGCACATCTTGCCCGTCAGGCGTAGGGTTCACAGCTGGGTATGACTGCCGGTGCCTTTTCTCCCCGAGCACCTTCCATAGATAGCTCCTTTTGTACCACAGAAGCTAGCCAGCCGGAGGAAGCTTTGAACTGAACACAGCTTGATTTCTGTGTATCTTGCAACCGGGGTATGTGGAATCTTGAGAAATGGGGTCTTCGAATCTAACTCTGGTGGGCAACCAGGAGGAATGGCAAGAACTGGTACTATTTGGTGGGCCTCTGGGGTCTCCATGCCTAACAGCTAATAAGGACATATAGGCACCTGGCATCAGGTGTGGGGTATGTTTTTATTTTTCTGCGTCTGTAGTGTAACCAGGAATCAGGTATGGTGACACCACTGGCTACCCAAAACACAGTGGATATGTGTGTGTCTGTTTAATAAACGATGGCTGTGCCGGGCAGTGGTGGTGCACGCCTGTAATCCCAGCACTTGGGAGGCAGAGGCAGGCAGATTTCTGAATTCGAGGCCAGCCTGGTCTACAGAGTGAGTTCCAGGACAGCCAGGACTATACAGAGAAACCCTGTCTCAAAAAACAAAAAAACAAAAAACAAAAAAAACAATGGCTGCTTGTAGGGGCAGCATTATCCAACCAAGCAAGGTATCTCTTTTCCAAATCGTTTTTTTTCTTTTGTTTTTGTTTGTTTGTTTGTTTGTTTGTTTACCTGTATTATTTAATTGGCTTACAAAGTAATAAGTTTCCACCTGGCTTTTACCCACATCTTCATTTTGGCTAACCGTCCTTTACCTGGCTAGCCCCTCCTTCCCATCCCTGCTTTGACCTTTCCACCTTTCAGATCCCCTTCCTCTCCCCCACCCCACTCAGCTTTCATATTAGCAATGTCCTGCCAGCTCCCCTGACAACAGTCCCTTTCCACTTTTCTATGGATGGTCCTTGTTAAGCACACAGATCTACAGATTCAAAGCTAGGATCCACATCTGAGAGAGAACATTCGACCTTTGTCTTTCTACGCCGAGGTTACCTCACTCGGTATCATTTTTTTTTTTTTTCAGTTTTATCTGTTCGCCAACCAGTTTCATGATTTCACTGTACAACCCAGTACATTAATGAAATCTAAAAACTGTGTGTGTGTGTGTGTGTGTGTATGTGTGTGTGTGTGTGTGTGTGTGTGTAGCACAGTTTCATTGCCCATCCATTTTCCAATGGACCAATAGGATGAGGCCATACCCTAACCACTATGAGTAGAGCAGCGGTAAACATGCATGAACAAGCAAAGATGTCTGCAATAGCATGTACAGTCCTCTGGGAACATGCCCGGGAATGGCATCGCTTGATCGTAGGCACGGTGTGTTTCTGTCTTCTTGAGGAACTGCCACACAGACCTCCATAGTGGCTGAATCCGTCTATTCTCCTAACAACGGTGAACAGGCGCTCGCTCTTTCCCCAGATCATGAGCATCTGATGACATCTGAGCGCTCAAGCGTAGCTATCCTGACCAAAGTGAGATGAACCTCAGTGGACTTTCAATCTGCGTTTCTCTGGTGGTAGATGATGTCAGATGTGCTGGCCATTCATGTGGTTTATTTTTTATTCAGTTACAGTGCTTGCTTTTATTTTGGCTGTTTTCTTGATGGCTGGATTTTTATTTACTCGCAGAGCCGAGATATTCATCCTTTGTTTGATGTATAAATGGTAAATATTTTCTCCCATTCTGTAGGCTGCTTCTTAACAAAATGGGGTGTCCTGAGATGTATAGAAACTTTCATTGTATGAATTGCCATTGATCAATTGTTGGCATTTTTTCCCCAAGTGACAGGTTCTATTTGGGAAGTTCTTGCCCACACCTATGTCTTCATAGGGAATCCCTACATCTCCCTCTAGAAATTTCCAAGTTCCAGGCTTTACATTGTGTCTGTGATCTGGTTGGAATTGATGTTTCACTCAGGGTGAGAAGAAAGTTATCTGTTTTCATTCATCCATGTGCTGATTTTCAGTTGTTCCAGCCCCTTTGATGAAGACACTGTCTCTTCTCTATGGTGCATTTCTGGACTCCTTGTAAGAACTCTGGCAGCTGCACTTCCTCTGTCTTACATCTGGCTCCTCTTTTCCATGCCATTGGCATGTGTGTCTGTTTTTTTGTGCCGGCACCATGCTGTTTTTATTTTTCTGCATCTGTAGTGTAACCTGGAATCAGGTATGGTGACACCACTAGCTACTCCTGGATTTCAGGACTCTTTTGTCTTTCGTGTTTCCATATGAGTTTTTGGATTGTTGTTCCATTTTGATGAACCACGGAGTTAAAACTTGAATGGAATTGCATTGAATCTTTAGATTGCTTTTCAGAAAATGTCCATTTCCAAATAGATTCTTCAAACCTATGAGCATGGGACGTCTTCCCAACTTTATCTTTCTCAATCCTTTTCTTCAGTATTTAAAACTTTTACTTGTAAACGTTTTTTTCATTTCCTTAGTTAAGTTTATTCCAAGGCAAGATTTTGGTTTGGTTTGGTTTGGTTTGGTTTGGTTTGGTTTGGTTTGGTTTGGTTTGGTTTGATTTTTCAAGACAAGGTTTCTTTGTGTAGCCCTCTCGGACCTGACACTAAGACTGTAGACCAGGCTGGTTTCAAACTTACAGAAATCCTCCTGCCTCCTAAGTGCTGGAATTAAAGGTGTATGCAACCACCACCTGGTGGGGTTTTTGATTTTTTTGTTTTTGTTTGTTTGTTTGTTTGTTTATGGTTATGGTTGCTGTTAGTTTTGTGCTATTAAGAATAGGATTTTCCCCCCAATTTCTTTATTGGAATGTTTGTCCTTGGGATGATCTTTATATAGTCATTTTGTACCTGTGACTCTTCTGAACATGTTAGCCAGCCATAGTTGTCTGGAAAAGTCTTTAGGAGCTCTTATGACTAGCATCATGTCCTCTGCAAGGAAGGGTGTTCTGGTTTCTCCCTTTCCTCTTCACAACCCTTTTATTTCCTTCTCTTTTCCTATTGCTGTAGCTAAAACTTCCAACGCAGTATTCAAAGGGAGTGACGCGAACAGACACTCATTTCTCACGTTAGTGGAAATGTTTTCCTCCATTTGGCAGACTGCTGGATCCCCGCTTGTTGCGATGGCATTAACTGTGTTGAAATATATTCCATCTGTGACTAGTCTCCATGGGGACTTCATCACGGAGGGATGCTGGGTCTTATCACATGCCCTTTCCACATCTGTTGAGATGATCAGGTGCTTTCTGTCCTGAGTCCAGTTATATATTAAATTGAGGCTATTGCTATACATACATGAAACCACCCCCTACAGCTCTGGAGTGGCATAGACGTCATGGTGGAAGGTCTTGATGTATTCTTGAATTCAGTTGCAAGGTTTTTTTGGTTTGGTTTGGTTTGGTTTTTGGTTTTTGGTTTTTCCAGACAGGGTTTCTCTGTATAGCATTGACTGTTATGAAACTCGATCTGTAGACCAGGCTGGCCTCAAACTCAGAAATCCACCTGCCTCTACCTCCCGAGTGCTGGGATTAAAGGCGTGCGCCACCACTGGCCAGCTGCAAGTAATTTTTTTAAACTCCATATTTTATATTTTCTATATTCTATGTTTACATTCCAAGCTGCAAGTATTTTTACTGATAGTTTTTCTCCTTTGTCCATTGGAAAGATTGTTTTATAATTTTCTTTTTTCATGGTTTCTTTATCTGGCTTAGCTGCGAGTGTAATAACGCTGGCTTCACCAAGAGAGTCTGGAAGCACTCTTTCTTTTCCCCGTGTTGAAATCTGTTTCACTGGCCCACAGAGGAACTTCTCCTGAACCTGTTTTCAGTTTAAATTTTCACTAGCTTGTAGGTTAGTATCAACATATACCAGTTTCTATCAGTGTGAAAGATATCATGAAAGAAGGAATACCTAGATATAACCCTTCCTTACGGGCTTGCACAGAGGGTGAGGATGTGCACTTGGAGTCTCACGCTGCAAAGCCAGAACTTAGGAGGCGAGGCATTTAGAACGCTGGACACGTAAGACCAGAGAAGAACCTCCCCGTGCTGTATTAATGTTGCAAAACTGGCTGTCTACCAGCAGTAACCTAGAGTCAGTGCAATCCTCATCAGAATTCAAACAAGGAACCAAGCAGACTCATCAATAATGGGGGAAGTAAAATGAACAGATGTGCCATTAAACACATGAGAACTGTTAAATTTCTCCAGCCATCAGAGAAATGCAAATTAAATCTACAAAGAAAATCCATCTCAACCCAGTCCGAATGTCAGCCTTTAAGAAACCAAAAAACCCACATGAGCCTGGAAACCTGTGTTCAGTTCCTTGAACCCAGCAGCCGTGTGCTCCTCAACAAACACACACACACACACACACACACACACACACACACACAGAGGAACACATACACACACCCATGAACACACCCACACACACATATATGCATGCACGCAAACACACAGGTAACATTTGAAATTATTTTTATGAGAGCAAACATTCGACTTGAACCCCACTTAAGCAAAATGCTATCTAGTTTTTTACTTTTTATATATTTGTTTTCTTTTACTTTAGAATTTAGAACAAGCACTTCGAGGCTTCACCCGGGCTGACCTTGACCTTGACACCCTTCCGCCTCCATCTTCAGCGTGCTAGTGTTGCAGGTGTGCACATTCTGCCCAACCATAAAGTTATTTTGAAAACTTCACTCATCACATTAGTAAATATAGCTTCCAAAAAGCTGCACTCCAGTGTTTTATTATGACCTTTGTGAATAAAAACTTTTTTTTTTTTTTTTTTTTTTGGTTTTTCAAGACAGGGTTTCTCTGTGTAGTCCTGGCTGTCCTGGAACTCACTCTGTAGACCAGGCTGGCCTCGAACTCAGAAATCCGCCTGCCTCTGCCTCCCAAGTGCTGGGATTACAGGCGTGCGCCACCACGCCCGGCTCGAATAAAAACTTTTGAGTAGTGCATTTGCTAATACATTTATAGTAATTTGATAAGAAGCAAAATATTACTGTGTGCTCAATATTCTATATATTTCATGAAGATTCATATGCCTGATCTGACTTCCTGCTTTATTATTTATAACTAAATGCTTATGAAAAACAAACCAAGCCGGGCGGTGGTGGCGCATGCCTGTAATCCCAGCACTTGGGAGGCAGAGCCAGGCGGATTTCTGAGTTCGAGGCCAGCCTGGTCTACAGAGTGAGTTCCAGGACAGCCAGAGCTACACAGAGAAACCCTGTCTCGAAAAACCAAAATTAATTAATTAATTTTGAAGCAGATACTCTGAAGATTGAATAAGACCTCATATGTTTCACCAACTACACATAACCAAAGTTAAATGTCATCATTGCAACCCTATGGATAGAATCAGCTAGTTTGGGCTGGAGAGATGGCTCAGTGGTTAAGAGCACTGACTGCTCTTCCAGAGGTCCTGAGTTCAATTTCCAGTAACCACATGGTGGCTCACAACCATCTGTAAGGGGATCTGATGCCCTCTTCTGGTGTGTATGAAGACAGTGACTGTATCAACATATATGAAATAAATAAGTAAATAAATCGTTTTTTAAAAAAGTTTAGAATCAGCTAGTTTGGGACAAGGGGAACCTCCCATTGTAAGACTTCAGAGTTTTCAGGAAGAAAAACGCCTTTTAAAGCAAAACCCGGTTCTAAGCAACTCTTTTCGGTCTCCCGGGAATACGTTTGCTTCCATCCTGGCGTTGTCTACTATTATTAATATATTTTCCTAGAAGTCCATAACTTCAGTTCTGTGTGATAATGTTTATATACACAGAGAATTTTTAAAACCTGTAGATTCTTTATAGCTCCTTGACAAGAACAACAGCTGGAAATTGTCCTTACACTGTTTGACATTTTTAAAGCCAACTAGCTGTACCTGACCACATGAGCAGCTTTGGGGCAGTAGCAAAGCTGAATGCTTTTTTGTTTTTTAAAGTATGACCTGCAACTATGTATCAACCCCTTGCCTTGCAACAGAGTCTTTTTTTTCTTTTAAGATTTATTTATTTATTTTATGTATATGAGGACATTGTAGCTGTCTTCAGACACACCAGAAGAGGACATGGGTCCCATTGCAGATGGTTGTGAGCCACCATGTAGTTGCTGGGAATTGAACTCGGGACCTCTGGAAGAGCAGTCAGTGCTCTTACCTGCTGAGCCATCTCTCCAGCACCAAGCTGATGAGTGTTTTGTTTTGTTTTGTTTTGTTTTGAGTCAAGTAAAAGTGTACGTGAAGTTGATGCCTTCCTGAGAACAACATCATGGCGCCTTGCGTGGAAGCCTCTCCCGTGAGCGGGCAGCAGGCTGAGGCACCCTGTGTTTTGTTTTGTTTTGTTTTGTTTTTAAGGAGAAGCAAGAACCACATGCAGAACAGCAGGACCTACATGGGTGTTTCTGCCTTGGACGGTTTCAGAACGCCTTGGCTGACCAGTTGAGAAAATGCAGAAGCTCTTGCAGACAGATGACATCACGAACAACCAAGTTCTTAGAAAAAGAAAGAGGAAACGGACAGAGACCGTGAACTCAGAAAACACAAACAGTGCCCCGGAGAAAGCCCAGGTTGGTGTTCTGTTGCTTTGATTTAATCTTCTTGTCTAGCTGAGCGCAGTCTGCAATTCTCAGCGTTGTTTCTCGGTTTTTCTCCTCATTTTCTCCCATTTTCTTGTAATTTGTCCTTTTTAATTCTTTATCCCACCAAAGAAATATAGTTTCTCTTCTCTTTTTAAGGTTAAGTTAGAAACACAGACAACAGTTTTCCTGCTTCATTTCAGCCAGGACCAGATATACCATTGTTCAAATTTTGTTTTCTGTTCTAAAGATCATCAACTGTCTGAAAATATTTTCCTCCCAAAATATTTATGGAAATTGGTATACTCCTCCATTAAGACTTCCTCTTGGCCTAGGCTCTGTCGCACGTGCGAGCTTAGGCCGCGCACCCAGGCAGCCGGAGGCAACCAGTTCCCAGGACCTTGGACCAGCGATAGCGGCAGGCCTCCATATTGCAACCAGGACACAGATGGAAAGGCACAGGTAGACAGATTCCATCAGGGGCTACCGCGTGGGGGGATCTGCTAGGCTCTCGCTACTAGGCAGGCCCAGTGGCACCGACGAGGCTCTGCCGCACTCCCCCGCACTTCCCCGAGACCTCAGGCCATGCACAAAGTCAGCGGGTGGCAGCCAGCTCGTGATCCCGTTGAGCAGCAATCATGAATAACCACCAGTAGAGAAACAACAGGTAAGCCCAGCCTCACGGGAGATTCAAACACCAGCCAGTGACAACAAGGTCAACTAACACCAGAAATAACCAGATGGCAAAAGGTAAACGAAGGAACGTCACTAACAGAAATCAAGGCAACATGACAGCATCTGAACCCAGTTCGCCAACAACAGGAAGCCCTGGATACCCCAAAACACCAGAAAAACAAGACTTGGATATAAAATCACTGGTCAGGATGCTGGTAGCTGAACACATAGAAAAATCTCATAAAGAAATAGAGGAGAAAATGGATCAAAAGTTAGAAGCCTTTACAAGGCAAATACAAAAATCACTTCAAGAAATGCAGGAGAAGAGGGATCAAAAAGAAGAAGACAATAAGGAAGAAAGACAAAAATCACTTAAAGAAATACAGAAGAACGTGGGCCAACAAGTAGAAGCTATGGAAGAGGAAACACAAAAATCTATTAAAGAAATACACGAAAACACAATCAAGCAAGCGAAAGATCTGAGCATATCCATCCAGGTACTAAAAACAGAAGTAGAAACAACTAAGAAATCGCAGAGGGAGACAACATTGGAGTTAGAAAACCTTGGGAAGAAATCAGGGGCCATAGATGCAAATATCAACAATAGAATACAAGAGATAGAAGACAGAATATCAGAAGCCGAAGATACCATAGGAACCATTGATTCAACAGTGAAAGAAAATACTAAATGCAAAAAGGCTGTAACCCAAAACATCCTGGAAATCCAGGACACAATGAGAAGACCAAACCTAAGGATTATAGGTATAGACAAGAGTGAAGATTTACAAGTGAAAGGGCCAGCAAATATCTTCTACAAAATTATGGAAGAAAACTTCCCCAACCTAAAGAGAGAGATGCCCATGAATATACAAGAAGCATATAGAACCCCAAACAGACTGGATCAGAACAGAAATACATCCCGTCACATAATAATCAAAACTCCAAATGTACTAAACAAAGAAAGAATATTAAAGGCAGCAAGAGAAAAAGGCCAAGTAACTTATAAAGGAAGACCTATCAGAATAACACCAGACTTCTCACCTGAGACCATGAAAGCTAAAAGATCCTGGGCAGATATAATGCAAACTCTAAGAGAACACAAACTTCAGCCAAAACTACTTTACCCAGCAAAGCTCTCAATCGCCATAAATGGAGACATCAAGGTATTCCATGACAAAACCAAATTTGCACGATATCTTTCCACAAATCCAGCCCTACAAAGGATAATAGGGGGAAAACACCAAGACAAGAACGGAAACTACACCCGGGAAGAAGCAAGATAGAAACCTCCTCTCATCAAACCCAAAAGAAGGTAACCTCTCGAATATAAAAAATAAATAAAATAAATAAATATAATTTCAAAAATGTCTGGAGGTAATAATTACTATTCCTTAATATCTCTTAACATCAATGGACTCAATTCCCCAATAAAAAGACATAGATTAACAGACTGGATACGGAAACAGGACCCTACATTTTGCTGCATACAGGAAACACATCTCAGTGTTAAAGACAAACACTGCCTTAGAGTAAAAGGCTGGAAGACAATTTTACAAGCAAATGGTCTCAGGAAACAAGCTGGAGTAGCCATTCTAATATCAGATAAAATTGACTTCCAACCTAAAATCATCAAAAGAGACTCAGAAGGTCACTTCTTGCTGGCCAAAGGGAAAATCCACCAAGAAGAGCTCTCAATACTGAACATCTATGCTCCAAATGCAAGGGCACCCTCATTCGTAAAAGAAACCTTACTAAAGCTTAAAGCACACATTACACCTAACACAATAATTGTGGGTGACTTCAACACTCCACTCTCCTCAGTGGACCGATCAGGAAAGCAGAAAATAAACAGGGACACAGTGAAACTAATTGAAACTCTGGACCAATTGGATTTAACAGATATATATATATAGAACATTTCATCCTAAAGCTAAAGAATATACCTTTTTCTCAGCACCACATGGTACCTTCTCCAAAATAGACCATATAATTGGTCACAAGACAGATGTCAACAAATACAAGAAGATCGACCTAATCCCATGCCTTCTATCAGATCACCATGGAATAAGAGTGGTCTTCAATAACAACAAAAACAACAGAAAGCCTACATACACATGGAAACTGAACAATACTCTACTCAATGACACCTTGGTCAAGGAAGAAATAAAAAAAAGAAATCAAAGACTTTTTAGAATTCAATGAAAATGAAGGTACAACCTACCCAAATCTATGGGACACAATGAAAGCAGTGCTAAGAGGAAAACTCATAGCTCTAAGTGCATCCAAAAAGAAACTGGAGAGAGCATACACTAGCAGCTTAACGGCACACCTTAAAGCCCTGGAAGAAAAACAAGTTAATTCACCCAGGAGGAGTAGAAGACAAGAAATCATCAAACTCAGGGCTGAAATCAATCAAATAGAAACAAAGAAACCATACAAAGAATCAACAAGACCAGGAGCTGGTTCTTTGAGAAAATCAACAAGATAGATAAACCCCTAGCCAGACTAACCAAAGGACACAGAGACAGTATCCAAATTAACAAAATTAGAAATGAAAAGGGAGACATAACAACAGAAACTGAGGGAATTCAAAATATCATCAGATCCTACTACAAAGGTCTATACTCAAAACAACTGGAGAATCTAGAGGAAATGGACAATTTCCTAGACAGATACCAAATACCAAAATTAAATCAGCATCAAATAGATCAGCTAAATAGTCCCATAACCCCTAAAGAAATAGAAGGGGTTATAGAAAGCCTCCCAACCAAGAAAAGTATGGGACCAGATGGTTTTAGTGCAGAATTCTACCAGACCTTCAAAGAAGACTTAACACCAATACTTTTCAAACTATTCCACAAAATAGAGATAGAAGGGATACTGCCCAACTCATTCTTTGAAGCCACAATCACGCTAATACCTAAACCACAAAAAGATCCAACAAAGAAAGAGAACTACAGGCCAATTTCTCTTATGAATATCGATGCAAAAATACTAAATAAAATTCTTGTCAACCGAATCCAAGAGCACATCAAAACGATCATTCACCATGATCAAGTAGGCTTCATCCCAGGGATGCAGGGATGGTTCAACATACGGAAATCCATCAATGTAATCCACTACATAAACAAACTAAAAGAAAAAATACCACATGGTCATCTCATTAGATGCTGAAAAAGCATTCGACAAAATTCAGCATCCTTTTATGCTAAAAGTCTTAGAAAGAGCAGGAATTCAAGGCCCATACCTAAACATAGTAAAAGCAATCTACAGCAAACCAGTAGCCAACATCAAAATAAATGGAGAGAAACTTGAAGCAATCCCACTAAAATCAGGGACTAGACAAGGCTGCCCTCTCTCTCCATATCTTTTCAATATAGTACTTGAAGTTCTAGCGAGAGCAATTAGACAACATAAGGAAGTCAAAGGGATACAAATTGGAAAGGAAGAAGTCAAACTATCATTATTTGCAGATGATATGATAGTTTACTTAAGTGACCCAAAAAAACTCCACCAGAGAACTTCTACAGCTGATAAACAACTTCAGCAAAGTGGCTGGTTATAAAATTAACTCAAGCAAATCAGTAGCCTTCTTGTACTCAAAGGACAAGCAGGCTGAGAAAGAAGTTAGGGAAATAACACCCTTCACAATAGCCACAAACAACATAAAGTACCTTGGCGTAACTCTAACCAAACAAGCGAAAGATCTGTACGACAGGAACTTCAAGTCCTTGAAGAAAGAAATCGAAGAAGACCTCAGAAGATGGAAAAATATTTCTTGCTCCTGGATTGGCAGGATCAATATAGTAAAAATGGCCATCTTACCAAAAGCAATATACAGATTCAATGCGATCCCCATCAAAATCCCAACTCAATTCTTCATAGATCTAGAAAGCAATTCTCAAATTCATCTGGAGCAACAAAAAACCCAGGATAGCTAAAACTATTCTCAACAATAAAAGGACTTCTGGGGGAATCAATATCCCTGACCTTAAACAGTACTACAGAGCAATTGTGTTAAAAACTGCATGGTATTGGTACAGCAACAGGCAAGTGGATCAATGGAATAGGATTGAAGACCCAGAAATTAACCCACAGACTTATGGTCACTTGATCTTTGATAAAGGAGCCACAACCATCCAGTGGAAAAAAGATAGTCTTTTCAACAAATGGTGCTGGTTCAACTGGAGGTCAACATGCAGAAGAATGCGAATTGACCCACTCTTATCTCCTTGCACTAAGATCAACTCCAAGTGGATCAAGGACCTCCACATAAAACCAGACACACTGAAACTATTAGGAAAGAAACTTGGGAAGACCCTGGAGGACATAGGCACAGGGGGAAAGTTCCTGAACAGAACACCAATAGCTTATGCACTAAGATCAAGAATTGACAAATGGGACCTCATAAAATTACAAAGTTTCTGCAAGGCAAAGGACACTGTCAGGAGGACAAAATGACAACCAACAAAGTGGGAAAAGATCTTCACCAACCCCACATCCGAGAGAGGGCTAATATCCAATATATACAAAGAACTCAAGAAGTTAGACCCCAAAGAACCAAATAACCCTATCAAAAAATGGGGTACAGAGCTAAACAAAGAATTTTCACCAGAAGAAATTCGGATGGCTGAGAAACACCTTAAAAGATGTTCAACATCATTAGTCATCAGAGAAATGCAAATCAAAACAACCCTGAGATTCCACCTCACACCAGTCAGAATGGCTAAGATTAAAAACTCAAGAGACAACAAATGCTGGCGAGGATGTGGAGAAAGAGGAACACTCCTCCACTGTTGGTGGGATTGCAAAATGGTAAAACCGCTCTGGAAATCAGTGTGGCGGTTCCTCAGAAAATTGGGCATGTCCCTTCCAGAGGACCCTGGCATACTACTCCTGGGCATATACCCAGAGGATTCCCCTGCATACAATAAAGACACATGCTCCACTATGTTTATAGCAGCCTTGTTTATAATAGCCAGAAATTGGAAGGAGCCCAAATATCCCTCAAAGGAGGAGTGGATACAGAAAATGTGGTATATTTATACAATGGAATACTACTCAGCAATTAAAAATAATGAATTCATGCAATTTGTTGGTAAATGGTTAGACCTGGAAAATATCATCCTGAGTGAGCTAACCCAATCACAAAAGAATACACATGAAATGCAATCACTGATAAGTGGATATTAATGAGCCCAGAAGCCCTAAATACTCAAGGCACAATTAGCAAGTCAAATGATTCCCAAGAAGAAAGGAGAGGACCCTGGGCCTGGAAAGATTGGATCCAGTTTTGTAGAGAAACTGTGGGGGGAGGGGGAATGATTGGGGAATAGTTGGGGGGGAGAGGACCTATGAGACATAGGGAGGGGGGAACTGGGAAAGGGGAAAGCCTTTGGAATGTAAACATTGAATATAGAAAATAAAAATTAAGCCGGGCGTGGTGGCGCACACCTGTAATCCCAGCACTTGGGAGGCAGAGGCAGGCGGATTTCTGAGTTCGAGGCCAGCCTGGTCTACAGAGTGAGTTCCATGACAGCCGGGGCTACACAGAGAAACCCTGTCTCGAAAAAACCAAAAAAATAAAATAAAATAAAATAAAATAAAATAAAAAAATAAAAAAAAATAAAAATTAAAAAAAAAAAAAAGACTTCCTCTTGAGCCAGGCGTGGTGGCGCACACCTGTAATCCCAGCACTTGGGAGGCAGAGGCAGGCGGATTTCTAGTTCGAGGCCAGCCTGGTCTACAGAGTGAGTTCCAGGACAGCCAGGACTACACAGAGAAACCCTGTCTCGAAAAACCAAAAGAAAAAAAAGACTTCCTCTTGGCTTTTCTATCTAGAACTTAGGTCATGGCTGTCCTCAGCACCTCATTCCCAGCCTTTGCTTTCAACAACTTACTGGCAGACATCTTCATTTGTATTTTTATTTGTATGTCTTTACACAGTCATACATTTGTACATATTTTATAATACATATAGCATGTAGTATTCACATGTCCTTAAACAGTACCATCTCCCTCATATCGCCATCTCTAACCCACTCTGTAAAGCACTGGAAAAGACAGCGTATATATCATTTAGTAGCACACAGATAGCATAATAGAAATCTTGATTTGTATGCATGTCTGGTGTGTAGCTGTGATTTGAATCTGTCTCTGACAAAGGGCTTGCTCTGTATTTATTGACCAGTACGGGAAGCATCATGCGGGAATATATGTGATACTTTATAGAAATCTTTAATAAAGTTTTATAAGGGATTAAGTCGTTGGCTCCAACTCATCCCAACTGACCCAGATTAAAAAAAAAAGTTATGCAAACATCAGTGTTTAATCAACCAAAATCCATAAATGGGTACTTTTAACCTTTCTGGTAGCTTTTACAAAGTTGCTTTAAGCCTCTGTATTGGCTGCCTTCAGCAAATGATAGGCATGCATCACCTTGGGTCACAGGCATGGTGGAGAACATCATTGAAGATGAACACTTACTCATTAGTTTAGGTTGTAAAGTTAGATTACATGGGAAATCTGGGGCAAGTGAGGTTGACGGTTACATAGTTCTTTTAAAGGCAGGGTTTGTTTTTTAAAGATTTATTTATTATTATATATAACTACACTGTAGCTGTCCTCAGACACACCGGAAGAGGGCATCAGATCTCATTACGGATGGTTGCGAGCCACTGTGTGGTTGCTGGGATTTGAACTCAGGACCTCTTGGAAGAGCAGTCAGTGTCTTAACCACTGAGCCATCTCTCCAGCCCTTGTTTAAGTGACCTCAAGATGTATTATTAACTCTGGCTGTGAGGTCCAGCAAAAGTTTGAGTGTTGGAGAATGTAAGGGATAACATTTCATTGCCACATAAGATGATTTTCTGAAGGTCTCCCCACAGTCAACACAGCCACAAGCAGTGCACAGGCCTTTTTGCATTTATACTTTCTTATTAATGCTTACTATTAATATCAATTATTTCTGGTTTTCATTAAATGTCTTATTGTAGCTTGCTAGTGCGGGCTTGAGGTTTCTCAGGAATAAACAAAGCTCCTGCTTCTGTGTCCAGGGGTGCTTGCTTTGGCAATTTTCTGTCCTCAAAATCTTTTTTTTTTTCCTGTCCTCAAAATCTTAATAGCTTTCCAAACTACATAATTCTCTTGGTTTCTATGGCAATTCAGTCCAGCCAGAGATTTTATTTGGTCAAATATCCTGGGCCTGAGAAGCCGCTTCTTTTATTATCAAATCTTGGTTCAGCTTCTTTTCTCTTTAATTTGTAGCAGTTACCTAAAGGCCCTTTGAAACAGATATGAGAAAGTATCCCGTGACCCCACAGCGCCTCATTGGATCGGATCATCATGAGAGATCACACAGGGAAGCTCTTGAGAAAACCAAGGTGAAAGTCTGTCTTCTGCCGATCTAGGGAAGTAATATGGATTGTTTCTCAAATCTTGAAGATTAACACTACGGAGGAACTCAGTTGATTTAAATTACACCTTGCACTCAGTGCTGCCCTATGTCTTCTTGCAAAATGCTATCACTGACAAAGCAACTGAAATGCACCAAAATTCTCTCTCCAGCATCCTTGGATGTGTGGTCTACCTTCATAGGCATTCTAGGTGACAATTTTACCAAACGTCTTCTTACTAAAAGCCAACAAGAGCCGGTGGCTTTCCCCGATGTCACCCTGTGCCTTTTGGGCCCACACCTGGCCTCTGAGTATAAACAGGTGCCCTGTTTTAGGTGTCCCCACTTCTGTGCACCACATTTTAGACTTTTGTGACGTAGAAAGCGGTCTCCCGCTCATGTGCTGCGGTCTGCAGTTACATGGAAGCCACAGGGATGAGGGCTCGCTCACATAGTGAGCCGTCTCCCTCAGCTCACAGATTTGTCTCTGTGCCTAGCACCTACCAATAATTCCCCTCCCTCTCCCCTCCCTCCCTTCCTCCTTCCTTCTCTCTCTCCCTTCCTTCTTTCCTTCCTTCCTCTCTTCCTTCCTTCCTGTGGTGACCTTGCCTGAATTCTTTTCTTTCTTACAGAAGTTTTCTCAAATTTGAAAGCAAGAATAAGACCAATTATTATCCAAGGAATTCTTGTCTAAACAGGCATCCTTCAGATTTCAAAATACCGTCCATTTATATTTACTCAAACATCATTTTCTCCCTAAGAATTGGACATATAATGAGAGTACATTAGCTATGGTGATTTTCATGACCATTGTATGCATGGCGTCCTTAGCCCTTCAAACACACATATATAATGAAATACACATTTATGTGTTTGTGAGCATTGAATGTCCGTACAAAGGTGTGGCCACAGTTTCCTGTGACTGATCTCACCAGGCTTCTCATTCTCTAGTCCTGCTTGATAAGAACAAAACAAAAACAAAACCTAGTGAAGCACAGAAAGCATCAGCTTGCCCATTCATGATGAAATTTCCCCTGACAGTTGGTAATCTAGCTCAGTCACTCCAGGATTTAAGCTTCAATCAACCCCGCCTTCTCACCGTCCTCCACTCCAGTGTTTTTCTTGGGAAGTGGCCCAAGTGTGGGGAAGGCTTGTGTATCATCTCAGCATTTGAGGAGGGCTGTATCTCTTCTACCAAAGTTCTTGATGTCCCCGCCTAGTCCCTAAGTGTCCATTACCTTTCCTGATGAGCCCGTCCTCCCAGGCCTGTGAGAGAGTCTGGTGGGCTCACCTTCCATGAGGCTCGAATACCTTGTATAGTAGTCTCTCGCCATATCCATTCCCCCAGACACTTGCCTGTCTCTCCTGACTGCGACATGAAGACCCTTTGGATCTTCTAGCTGCTTCGCCTAAAATCTGGAGAGTCTGGATGCTGATTTTCATCCATTTGTCCAAACATCAGTTTGATTGTCTCTGATCTATGGCCCAGAGAAGCAACCTGCTGCCCCGAGGTCAGGCGAGACCCAGGCCCTCTTCAGAGACTTTAGAACCCACAGAAAACAAGCAAGGTGCCCTGTTTGCTGCTGCTCGATTGTCCCTCCCGTATGTGGATGTTTATCTCCTATGTCTCCACTCCTGAAACCTCTCATGTCTTCTAAAGGAACCAGTGAAGGAGGAATGCAGACATTTGACTTTGATCTTCTGAACTTCCTGCCGTTTATTCTCTGGGTTCCCCCTCCAAGCACCAAAATGTCTCATAACTCCAGCTTTCCCTGTCTTTCTTCTCTTCTACTCTCAGATTAATTTTTGAAGAACCTTCATGCTATAGGCATCTGAATTTGGTCTTTACATATGACACTTTACACTGAAAATTTCTAGTGATGTGTACAGATACACACACACAAACACACACCCATGCTGACTCTAATATATGTGTGTCTGTGTATTTGTGTATGTATACATATGTGTGCATTTATAATCTTATGTGCACATATATATGTATATGCACACACATGTAACGTCCTTTTTTTTTTTTTTTTAGTCTCACCATAGTATGAGACATTTTCAATTACTGTCTCACTTGTTGACCTCAGAAACTGTTTCTAAACAGCAAACATGAGCTTCCTTTCGGGTGGCTCTGTTCCTTTCCTCTGACAGGATAAACCACAGAATTAGCTCTGTGACCATGTCAAGAGAGAAACTGTCAATGGAAGCCACAGAGAAGGAAGGAATAAGAATGAGCTACAGGCAAGGGAAAGCCTTTCGCCTGCTCCCACAGTAAGAGATGGTACAGTGCCTACTGTGTGCAACATAGTATGAGATTTATACATATCAAATCCCAAGCATCTAAAATGTATGCTCGGGGGGCTGGGGGGGGGGAGAAGCTGGGAATAGAAAAGGAAGAAGTCTTCTGATGCACACAAAGAAAAGAGACATTGCTCTTTGGACAGGGAGACTGGAGAACACATACTCTCCTTTTCCCCCTCGATGTTTAGTTAAAAAGAAATAAACTCCAATAGAACCACTTCCTGACCTCAGATAGCACCCGCATCTGTCTGCTCCAGATGGAGTCATATGCAGTCTTGCGTTTACATGCTAAGTCTCCTACAGGGTTCGTGCCTTGCCTGTGCCGAGCCACCACTCTGCCCCTGAACTGTGTCCCTAGCCAGCTCTTTGAAAAAACAAAGCACACACATATATGAATATTATATATCATATATTATATATAATATGGATTCTAAATAATTTATCAATCATTTCAATTTCTCATTTCTGTCTCTCTCTCGGGGAGCGTTTTCACTACGTTGTTTACAGTGGCCTTCTTTCCCCAAATCAAGTGATCCTCCTGCCTCAGCTTCCAAAGGAAGCTGTTTTTCCAAGTCCTAGTGGGCCAGCATCCCCACAGCCTTGGTTGAGTAGATCTCATGCCCCTGCTGCGCTACCAGACCTCTCTGTCTCACATCCCAGCTCCTCAAGCGTCTAGTTTTTGTTTGTTTTTTGGTTTTGTTGGTTTTTTTTTTCTTTTTTTGAGACAGGGTTTCTCTATGTAGCCCTGGCAGTCCTGGAACTCACTCTGTAGACCAGGTTGGCCTTGAACTCAGAAATCTGCCTGCCTCTGCCTCTGCCTCCCAAGTGCTGGGATTACAGGCGTGCGCCACCACCGCCTGGCCAATCGTCTAGTTTTGAACCTCTATTTCTTGGTAATATTGACTATCTCTGTATCAGTACCAAACTGGATTATTCTGAATTTTTCATAACACCTTGATCTTATAGAGGACGTCTCAATTTCTGATAATTCTCTAAGAATTCTTTGGCTATTCCTGGCTCTTAGGCATACAAATTTAGAGTCGATTTCAATTTTGTATTAGCATTGCATTGACTTAATACAGTTTAATTTGAGGATAACCCATATTTTTTACTTATGGCTTTTTCTCTTTGAACTTTTCCTCCACACTGAGGGTACCATTCAGTAAAGGTTTGTTGTTGTCTTCATAATGAATTTGCACATTATTTTTTACTATTCATTAAAGATATCTAGTCTCATAACAAGATACAAGTATAAGGATACAAGTCTTAGACTCTAAGATTGGAAAAAAGTCAGCACCTTCTACAAGCACGCCCTTGCTGGACAGCCTCCTTGCAGGCTGGAGACGACACCCAGGGTCTTATGCATGCTAAGCAAGTACCTTCCTTTCAGCTCCATTCCTTGCTTCTATCTTCTGGAGAAATAAAAAGAACATCTTATGGAAATCCAACGTGCGTACAGAAGAACACATATTGGAAGTGTGGTTTCCTGCATTGCCGCCAAATGAATATATCGTTAGAAAGTGACATCAGCGCCAGCACACCGAGAGTCACTCCCGTGACTCTGCTAGCCGCCGCCCTATTCTTGTCCCTATGTGTGACTGCTGTCCTTACAATAGGTAGTGCCTTTTTTAATGGCTACAAATCATCTGTAGCTGATGTGCAGAGCAAGAATGTGCTGGGAGCTTGCTAAACTTCCAAAAAAACAAAAGACAAGGTTGTTGCTTCTGTCTAGCCCACGCTGACCTGGAACTCCTGTGTGTGTCTCAGCTGACCTCCTGTCTCTACTGCCAAAGTCCTGGCACTGGAGATATGTGTCACCATGCCTAGCATGCTAACCCAGGATAAGAGTCAGATTTTGAAGTGCTGGGCACAAGACAGGCTCCACCTCAGAGGAGCCCAGGTTTTAATGATGGCCTTGCTGAGTCTACTGCGCTATAAAATATTCTGCTTTTCACCACGTAGGCAGAAAGTCAGACTCCTGCCTTCTATTTGAAAAGGGAACATGAACCTTCTTGTGTGTCCGGTCCTGAGTTCTGGAGGGTGGGGGACAAAGCTGGGACCATGCATTGCAGCAGCTGCGTGTGGAGGCAGTGCCTCGGCCTGATAAGAGGCATTGACGTATAGAACACGGGGTGGCTGTTAAAGGAACGGCAAAGTGTCTTTTGATGTTCGTGCTTTGTGTTTTAGAGAGACCCATATTCAGGAAATGCCTTCCTGCCTGGGGAGAGTTCCAGCGATGAGGAAACGCCCTTAGCAGAACTGTCCAAGGAGGAACTTTGTAACAAAATTGAAAACCTGAAAGAAAAACTAAGAAGCATCCGGAAAGAGAACAGCCGGCTTCGACAGTCCTTGGTCATGCTGCAAGGTAAACCTCAAAGGGATTGGTGTTTTAGATAAAAGGGACAAAATATGACTAGTGTAAAATATTGTATAATTGCAGACCAACAATTAAAACTGGAAAAAGAAAATCAGTTCCCAAGAGAGCTCAAAATTACACTTAAGAAATCAGTAGATAGTTAAATTTAAATATGGACATATCTGGTTATTGCAGAGACAATTTAGATTGTCTTGAAATGTCACAAATATTGTATTCATTTAGTAGTTAGTGTTCAACAGATTACTGAACTTAAGCTATTTATATGCTGGGCCTGGGGGGGGGGAGAGAAATGGGTAAGGTCAAATAAACACGCTGTGGTTTCCAGATGAACTCATCCCACCCTTCCTGCCAGGACAACTCTAGAAAGTGGAAACTGTGTGATCTGGGAAGAGCCACTGGAGTTACTGATTCTACAGGCTGCACAGGAGCCTTTCTGCTGGCAACAGTAGCTTAAGAAAACGCTACCTTCCAGAAACAATGTATTATGATCATACCAACATGTTTGTTTTAGCTCCTTCCAGGCCCTCCCAACATGCCTCCTGTCTTAGGTAGGGTTTCCATTGCTGCAACAGACACCATGACCAAGGCAACTCTTATAAAGAACAACATTGGGGCTGGCCTACAGGTTCTGAGGTTCAGTCCGTTATTATCAAGGCAGGAAGTATAGCCGTGACCAGGCAGGCATGATGATGGAAGAGCTGAGAGTTCTACATCTTGTTCTGAAGGCAAATAGGAGAAGACTGGCTTCCAGGCAGCTGGGAGAAAGGTCTCAAGGCACACACCCACAGTGACACACTTCCTCCAAGGTCACACCTACTCCTACAAGGCCACACCTCCAAATAGTGCCATTCCATGGGCCAAGTATATTCAAACCACCACACCCCCATCGCTTCATATTTTTCTAGAATTATAGTTTAGCACTGTGTCCTTTTTAAACTGCTGATTCACCAGCAGTTACTGTATCTTCAGCACCATGATGCAAAGCACCAAATACACAGAACATTTTTTGTTTGTTTGTTTGTTTGTTTCAAGACAGGGTTTCTCTGTATAGCACTGGCTGTCTGGAACTCACTCTTTAGACCAGGCTGGCCTTGAACTCAGAAATCCGCCTGCCTCTGCCTTCCAAGTGCTGGGATTACAGATGTATGCCAGCATGCCTGGCCTGGAGAGATGGCTCAGGGGTTAAGAGCACTGACTATTCTAAAGGTCCTGAGTTCAATTCCCAGCCATCACATGGTGGCTCACAGCCATCTGTAATGGGATCTGATGCCCTTTTCTGGTGTGTCTGAAGACAGCAACAGTGCACTTACATATAATAAAATAAATAAATCTTTAGAATAAAGAACATTTTGAAAATGTGCTTCAGTGTGCAGAATTGGTACAGGTGGCACAGGAAAGGAAGTGAGGACCAGCCACCAGGAGGCGCCACAGCCGTTCAGACTAGCCCCATAGCAGCACCTCTGGGACCGTAACTATGGAAATGAAGTGGAAAGTTCCACATGCAGAAGGCTTGGTGACCAGACATGATGAGACAGGCTAGAGGTTACATGAAGCTGGAGATTGACAGGGTAATGAGCCCTTTTGCCTAAGACATACGTCAAATTTAAGAATGCACAGACTTAAGGATACAAGTCACGTGTGAGCAGAAGGGTGTTCATTCCACTAACAAACCATCAGCCCTTAATTTCTTTGCTTTCGAGATGGCAGTTTTATAATTGTAGTTTTCTTTTGGTGATGCTTCCAGAGGACAGAATTCCTGTTTTAATGTAGTCGGTTCTCAAGCTTTGAATGTGTTGACAAGCTAAGACCAAGCATTGGACTAACTTGCCCGTAGAGCATTGATTTAGGATCACACACTGGTTTCAGCACCTGATCTATTCTCCAGCTGTAAGACTTTGCTTTCCTCCTTCTCTGCCCTCTCCCCCAGTTTCTACTTCCTCATCTACAAAATGGACTCAATATGTTGTTTACTTGTTACTATGGGAACTGAACGAAACAATGATAAGTTCTCTACCCAGCTTCTGGCAGAAGCAGGGAAATTTAGCAAGTAACTTAGTATCGCCTTCATCTGGTTTTGTTTTTTGTTTTGCTTTTTTTGTCTTTTTTTTTTTAATTGACAGCAGAACAAAAAATAAAAAAGAAAGGAAGGAAGGAAGGAAGGAAGGAAGAAAGAAAGAAAGAAAGAAAGAAAGAAAAAGAAAGAAAGAAAGAAAGAAAGGCAAAGGAAAGAAAGCAAATTGTAGGGAGCTGAAAAAAAAAAAAAAAAAAACTTTAATCCCAGCACTTGGGAGGCAGAGGCAGGCGGATTTCTGAGTTTGAGGACTGGTCTACAGAGTGAGTTCCAGGACAGCCAGGCCTCACAGAGAAACCCTGTCTCGAAAAACCAAATACAAACAAACAAACAAACAAACAAAAACTTAGCTGTTAAGAGCACTGACTGCTCTTCCAGAGAACCCAGGTTCAATTCTCAGGATATCCATGGCAGCTCAAAGCCATCTGTGCTTCCAGTTCCAGGGGCTCCAGTGCCCTCTTCTGGCCTCTGTGAACACCGAGCATGCATGTGGTTCACAGACAGACATGCAGGCAGGCAAAGACACATACATATAAAATTTGAAAATAAATAAAAATAAACCTTTTAAGTTAATTGATTTTTTTCTGCCTTATTTTTTTCCTTTTATTCATGGAAAAGCTCCTTAAGTCAGGCACGGTGACATGCCTGTAATCCCAGCTCATAGGAAGCAGAGGCAGGAGGACCAGGAGTTCAGTGCCATCTTTGGCTATATTGAGGTGCTGTCTCAAAAAGAAAACAAGAAAAAACCCACGTTTTCATTGTGGTAGTCCTATGTGCCAGTTCTTGGGACTAGCTCATGGCCACTGGAGGGCCCTATTTAGAAACGCTGGGCAATACCTTGAAGAATGTTCCCTCTGTTTTCCCGTAGCAATGCCAATGTTTGGGGTTTTAAATTAAGGTATTTGAGTTGAGTTGAGTTTATTTTTGTACAAGGTGACAGATAAGAATCCAGTTTCACTGTTCTGAGGGAGGAATCCAGTTTTGCCAGCACCATTTGTTGGATTGTTTTGGCTATTCGAGATCTTTTCTGGTCCCTTATGAATACTTGTATTTTTTTCCCCTAGATCCATGAATTATGATATCTGCATTTAAATAGGTATTGCATTAAATCAGTAGGTTAATTTTGGTATATAGCCATTTTTTTAAAAATTATTTCTACCAATCCAGGAATGTGCAAGGTCTTTCAATTGCCTTATTTTTGGGAGTGATTCTGAATAAGATACTTTTCCTAATTTCTTTTTTTGGAGGTCATTATTAGTATACAGTGGGAGCACATGAAGATAAAAGGTTTTTGCACAGCTAATAAACTGTAACAGAGCAAAGAGACAGCCCATGGGATGGCAGAAAACCTTTTCCAGCTGTACTTCAGATGCAGGGATAATAAACAAAATTCACAAAACACAGCAAAAGTAAACACCAAGGAAACTGATCTACAAATCATCTGATGAGGTGAACACAGTTCTCAAAAGAAATACAAATGGCTAGGAACCAATTTTTTAAAGTGTTTAGTCATCCTGCTTACTATATATAGCAGTATATATCCCTGCTCTAGTTGCTCATCTTATGAGAGAAATGCAAATTAAAACAACTTTGGGCTGGGCGGTGGTGGCGCATGCCTGTGATCCCAGCACTTGGGAGGCAGAGGCAGGCAGATTTCTGAGTT
Source organism: Apodemus agrarius (assembly GCA_964023405.1). Taxonomy (NCBI): domain Eukaryota; kingdom Metazoa; phylum Chordata; class Mammalia; order Rodentia; family Muridae; genus Apodemus; species Apodemus agrarius. Next base: position 10,917,733 of record OZ030014.1, read on the forward strand.
CGAGGCCAGCCTGGTCTACAGAGTGAGTTCCAGGACAGCCAGGGCTACACAGAGAAACCCTGTCTCAGAAAAACAACAACAACAACAACAACTTTGACATGTCGTCTCAACCTCAGTCAGATTCTGCTACTAAGAAATCTGACAACAAATGCTGGAGAGGGGGATGGAAAAAGGATCCTTTATTCACGGCACCGAGAGTCTGGACCAGTGCAGACGGTATGGAAGTCAGCTTGGGGGCTCCTCGGGGAAGAAAAAATTAAAAGCAGAACTATCCTATGACCCAGCTATTTCATTCCTGGGTGTAGAGGCAGAGGACTCTCCATCCTACCATGGCTATGAGCCACGCCCATGCTTACTGCTTCTCTGTTTGGATAGGAAGGCAACAGAAGCAGCCTGGGTGTCTACTAGCAGGAGAACGGACAGCAAGGACCTTCTTTTTATCCCTCTAATGATCAGAGTACAAGGAGTCAGATGCGACGTCAGTGAACACACTTGCCACAATGACCAGCTTAGAAAGCCTGGAAGGGTTTCATGACCTGACACTCTTCTGCTTTTCCTTCTCTTTGAAAACTTTGCCAAAGGATTTTATTATTAATGGTGTTATTTAAATTTTGTTAATTTTATTGCTATAACTAACATAAAATATGGGATTTTTATAAAAGAAAAAAACAGAAAAAAGAGGAAGAGAGAAAGAGACAGAGACAAAGAGAGAGAGGCAGGCCTTTTAAACGGCGTGTGTGTATATATCCCTGCTCTAGTTTCCCATCTGGTATTATTTCTGGGTCCCATCTGAGTCAGTTTCTTCTAATCGCACCAGGATTGCTCTCCTCTGATGGCCAGTCTCCTCCACACACTAGTGCTGAGTGTATCAGGTACAAGATGCCACCGACTGAAAGTACAAGAAACAAGAAAAGTGTTTTCTCACAGTTCTGGAAACTGGAATTCCAGAGTCAGGCTGTCAACAGAGGTGCTGGAGGCTTCTGAGGCCTTTCTCTTAGCTTCTGGGGCATCAAGATTTGAAGCGGCTGTCCAAAGTCAGTCTCCACACAGTGTTTGCTCTCTGTCTAATCACTGGGTGTTAAAATCCATCGTGAACTTCGACGCTCAGATTTCTGTCTGCAGTTAGTCAGGCTTTCCATTACTGGGAGAAACTCCATGTAAAGGTGGAAAGATTTATTGTGCTTCATGGATTTGGAGGTGTCTGCAGGGCCGGCTGGCTCCTTTGCTTTCGGCTCTAGGCAAGATAACAACACTTGAGCAAACAGGGTGTGGTGTGTTAGAGATGCCCACATTATAGCATCCAGGAAGAGCAAAGAAGAAAAAGATAAGAGAAAAAGACGTCTTTCCACGGCCCATCCTGGCCCCACCACCTCCCACTAATGTCCCATGACCCATCAAGGAATAAATCTATGAGTGACATTAGAGACCTTGAGACTCAATCACTTCCCAAAAGCCCCAGGTCTGAAAAGTGCTGCCTGTGATGGTTTGTGTATGCTTGTTCCAGGGAGTGGCACTATTAGGAGGTATAACCTTGTTGGAATGGGTGTGTCATTGTGGGTGTGGGCTTTAAGACCCTCATCCTAGATGCCTGGAAGCCAATATTCTGCTAACAGCCTTCAGATGGAGATGTAGAACTCTCAGTTCTTCCCACATTATGTCTACCTGGATGCTGCCATGCTCCTGCCTTGATGATAATGGACTGACCCTCTGAACCTGTAAGCCAGCCTCAAGTAAATGTTGTCCTTATAAGAATTGCCTTGGTTAGCCGGGCGGTGGTGGCGCACGCCTTTAATCCCAGCACTTGGGAGGCAGAGGCAGGCGGATTTCTGAGTTCGAGGCCAGCCTGGTCTACAAAGTGAGTTCCAGGACAGCCAGGACTACACAGAGAAACCCTGTCTCGAAAAACCAAAAAAAAAAAAAAAAAAAAAAAAAAAAAAAAGAATTGCCTTGGTTATGGTGTCTGTTCAAGGTAGTAAAACCCTAACTAAGACACTGCAATAGGGTCTATGCCTTCAATACAGGGCCCCTTTGTGGGGATACTTTATATCCAAACAACAACAGGTGCCAAGACCTCCCAAACCCATGTTCAGCTGCAAACTGGAAGGCATGTAGCCATCACTAATATGACTCAAGCCTCATTCCTGACCCCCTTTCTGTCTCTCTTCCCTATCTTTGTTCCAATATTCAAGCCCAAAACTCTATAATGTTATGTATCCTCTGTTTTGATGCTGCTTCCAATTTTAACCTTCAGATAGTTCTAGAGGTCACTCTGTCTTCCCACAACCACTACTGATACTCTTTAACGGTTTTCAAATTATCATTTTATGTGTGACGGTGTTTTGCCTCCATGTCTGTCTGGACCATATGTGCGCAGTGCCCACAGAGACCAGAAGAGGAAATCAAATCCTCTAAACTAGAGGTGCAGCCAGTTGTAAGCCACCATGTGCGTGCTTGGAATCAAACCCAGGTCCTCCGGAAGAGCAGCCAGTGCTCCTAACCACTGTGCCATCTCTTCGGCACATTTCACATCTCTTCTCTGAGCTGCCATTACCTCTCCCACAGATTCTTCTGACTGCCTCCCGAGAAGTTCCTGCCGGCGTCCTTCCTCTTAATCACTGCAGTCTGAGCATAGCTCTGCTAATCAGAACCCGGCTCATGTCACTCCTCCACTTAACTGCCTGTGTCCCCCAGGAGTGACATCCTACTCGTTTGTGGAGAAGTGAACTTCTTTCCTCTATTTTTGAGAGATCTGTGTATTTCCTTCCTCTTCATCCTCTGGCCTTTCTTCTATGCTCTCTTTGGTGTGATCCAGCCACTGGTCCACCAGCTTTCCCTCTAAGAAATCAGCTAATCTTCATCTTTGTTCTCCCCATTCCGTCTGCTCAGAATCTTCTTCCTGGTCCGTCTCAGGATTGAACCTTCCTTTACTTGAGGTCTTACTCTGAACTTACCTTTTCTTAGACTCCGTACATCTAAATTTCAATGTCTTTTTCCCCCTTTCTGTCTCTCTTTCCCTTTGATGTTTATGCATTCCTTCTGTTTCTTATGTTCGTCTCTCCCTGCCGCACCAGATCTATGTGAACCAGAATGTAACAGCAGAAACAAAGTAGCAACATTGTCTGTCTGTGAACCAGAATGTAACAGCAGAAACAAAGTAGCAACATTGTCTGTTGGGTGGGCCGCTGGAGAGTCAGGGACTGCCTAAGCCCAGTTCCTTCCTGCAATGTTGTATCTCCACACTGTTCTAAGAACCTGAAACAGCCTGCTGAAAGACAAAAGTGCCTGCTGTCGGGGAACCAGTGTTCACCTGTAAGCATATTTATTTATCTGTGTGGAAAGAGAATAGGGACACAATGAAAAGACACATCCTATAACAAATTATTTAATATTTTAGCTGGTGTTAAAGCCAATGGAAAAAATTAAGTGATAAAGACTGGGACTTATGGGAAGGGAATATTTACAATTTTAAATAGCATGATCATAATTGACCTCCTTGTGAAGCTATGCTTGGGAACTAGAAAGACCAGAAGATTCAAATTTCATACACGGTCCTCTTAGAGTGCAGATACAGAGCAGCCTCAAATACCTTTGTGGGTTGAAAGCTTCATTTTTACCTGATACTGCTTCTGAGACGTGATTGAACTGGGAACGCTAACTTCATCAATATATTATTCCACTAGTGAATTCATGCTGAATGGGCTAGGTACCTGCTAGTTTTACGTCTGCTCAACACAAGCTAGAATCATTTGAGAAGAAGACTCAACTGAGAGCATGACTCCACCAGACTGGCCTGTGGGCAAGCATGTGGGGCATTCTCTTGCTTGGCTCATTGTGGGTGGTGCCGCACCTAGTCAGGTGGTCCTGGTTCGCCCCTGCTCCAGTTCCCGTCCTGGCTTCCCTTTATGATAGATTTATAAGCTGTAATGTAAAATAAGCCTTTCTCTCTGCCAGTTACTTTCTCTCACTGATGTTTTATTATAGCAGTAGAAACCTTAACTGAGACAGACTTTTACTGGGTGAGGCCTGGGTGAAGCACATAGGACACTGAGACTGTGCCTCTGAGGGTGTATGTGTGTCCTGGTCCCTGTTGCTCTCTCTGCTGTCTGGCTGCCTTGAGATAAGCAGCTTTTCCCCCCCATTGTAACTGCCTGCCATCAACATTTCTGCCTTGGCCTAAAAGCAACAGAGCCAGCTGACTGTGGGTGGAGACCTCTGAAACAGTGAGCGGAGACAAATCTGCCCTTTTGTTTTGTTTTGCTTTTGTTTTTTGTTTTTTGGTTTTGTTTTGTTTTTTGTTTTTGTTTTTGTTTTTGTTTTTTGACACAGGGTTTCTCTGTATAGCCCTAGCTGTCCTGGAACTCACTCTGTAGACCAGACTGACCTTGACCTCAGAAATCCACCTGCTTCTGCCTCCCAAGTGCTGGGATTAGAGGCACACACCACCACTGCCTGGCAAATCTGCCCTCTTTTTTAAGCTGCTTAGTCAGAAACTTAGGTCAGAACTTAGTTAGGTCAGAAACTAAGTCAAAACTTAGGTCAGAAGTTTTCTTATGGTGACAAAGATTTAACTCACTCCCTAGTAAGAGACTGTATGCTATTGTAGATGCAGTAAGTTTCCCAGCTACTCTTTAGAATTAGAATCAGAGCTGCTTGTTGACAAGATATAGATAGATATAGATATAGATATAGATATAAGCCATTGTGGAAGGTCACGTGTGAGAATGGTGTGTGTGTGTGTGTGTGTGTGTGTGTGTGTGAGAGAGAGAGAGAAAGAGAGAGTGAGAGAGACAGAGAGAGAGACAGAGAGAGAGAGAAACACGTCAAGCATATCTATCCAATACAAGCAGCAAACAAGTGCAGTGTACAAGGAAGTATGTGGTATTTAATCTGTAGAGTGACTGCATAGCCAGAAAACAGTCCACCCGGAGCTCAAGTCTTCTAACAAAAGAGATTCCAGTAAAGACTCATAAATTACACTTTTGCTCAGCACTTAGCTATCTCAGAAAGCTTAGCTTAAACACATTTTAATCTCCCTCCCACCTTGAAATGCTACCAAAAGTGAATTTAAAATAGACAGGCCGGGCGGTGGTCACGCACATCTTTAATCCCAGCACTTGGGAGGCAGAGGCAGGTGGATTTCTTAGTTCGAGGCCAACCTGGTCTACAGAGTGAGTTCCAGGACAGCCAGGACTACACAGAGAAACCCTATCTGGGGGGGGGAGCGGAAGGATGAGGAAAATTCTAGAGAGGATCACACATAAACGATGCCAACGTGATCGTAAAAGCTGGCGTGCAGGTGACAAATGCTGACTGACTTGGCCTAGGCAGGTGGATGTTCAACACTGCAGTGAGCCACAAAGGACAGCAGTGGGCAGATATAAGAAATAAGCTAAAACCATGCTGACAGACTGATGGAAGCTGTAGGGATCATGCTCCTGAAGAGCTAGTGGCTTGAGAGCCAGAAGAAAATCCTACACAAAGACTCATCCAGACTACAGATTCTCAAGTGCACCATCATTTCTAGACCACATTGGAAGCCAGGTGTTTTCTTGCAAAAGAAGTCGAATCAAAACTATGAATCAGGGACTTCAGGCACATCTAAGAAAAAGAGCGCAGGCTGGAGAGATGGCTCAGCGGTTAAGAGCACTGTTTGCTCTTCCAAAGGTCCTGAATTCAAATCCCAGCATCCACATCGTGGCTCACAACCATCCATAATGAGATCTGATGCCCTCTTCTGGGGTGTCTAAAGATAGCCACAGTGTACCTACATATAATGATAAATAAATCTTTAAAAAAGAAAAAGAGTGTATGGTTACATGAGAAACTATTCTAACATAGGCTAATGAGATGGCTCAGAGTATAATCAATTCACTGGACACCAAGCCCTGTGACCTGAGTCTGATCCTCAGAACCACATGGTGGAAGGAGAGAACTGACCACTACAAGGTCTTCCTCTGGCCTTCACATGTGCACTAAGGCATATGTATGCACACAATCACATATGCATGCACATAGGAAATAGAATGCATAAAATGTAAAAAGAAAATAATACATGAAAATGTTCTGGCACAGGAAACAGGAAATGAAAACAAGGCAGGTGTTAAAAGAATGCTCCACTAAGAAAAGTGTCTGGGGACTGGAGAGATGGCTGGGGGTGGGGGTGGGTGGGTGGAGCTCTGACTGCTCTTCTGAAGGTCCTGAGTTCAAATCCCAGCACCCACATGGTGGCTCACAACCATCTGTAAAGAGATTTGACACCCTCTTCTGGTGTCTGAAGATAGCTACAGTGTACTTACATATAATAATAAATAAATCTTAAAAAAAAGAAAAGATTCTATATCTGTGAAACAAGGACAGAGTAATTCTAAAAAGGAATATTCAAAGAACCAGAATTTAGAGCACCAGTAGAATATCTGGAAGTGAAAGTTAAGAAAATATTGTGAGCTGGGCGGTGGTGGCGCATGCCTGTAATCCCAGCAATTGGGAGGCAGAGGCAGGCAGATTTCTGAGTTCGAGGTCAGCCTGGTCTACAGAGTGAGTTCCAGAACAGCCCGGGCTACATAGAGAAACCCTGTCTTGAAAAAACCAAAAAGAAAGAAAGAAAGAAAGAAAGAAAGAAAGAAAGAAAGAAAGAAAATATTGTGGAAAATAAACATCATTAAGTAAATATAGTTAGTCTTAACACCCAAATGAGAAACCCAAAAAATAGAATTCATGTTCTAAAGAATTCATTTTGTCTTTCTAGAAGTAAAGGGTGTACATTTCCGGAACAAAAGACATCACCTGAGAGCAAATATATTTTTAAATTTTTTTCAAACCTATTTTTTTTAAAGATTTATTTATTTCATGTATGTAGGTATACTGTCCCTGTCTGTCTTCAGACACACCAGAAGGTGGCATCGGATCCCATTACAGATGGTCACGAGTCACCATGTGGTTGCTGGGACTTGAACTCTGGAAGAGTAGTCAGTGCTCTTAACCACTGAGCAATCTCTCCAGCCAGTAAAAACATTTATATATTTGAGCGCTGGACATAGTTTGGTGACAGTGCTTGCTTAGAATTCACAAAGTCAGTGCCAGGGTCAACCCCCTGCACAAGTAAAGCTAAATACCTATTTTCACATAGTAAATTATACTTTTGGTTATAAATATTGATTGGCAGATGTGAATGGTAATGATTTTAACTTTAATGAAATTTGCACTTAAGTGTAGGCATATTATTAAACATTTCATAAGATTAAGAACCACTTGCATCCCAATATAATGATTAAAAATAGTTGCCCAAGCCGGGCGGTGGTGGCGCACTCCTTTAATCCCAGCACTTGGGAGGTAGAGGCAGGTGGATTTCTGAGTCCGAGGCCAGTCTGGTCTACAGAGTGAGTTCCAGGACAGCCAGGAATACACAGAGAAACCCTGTCTCGGAAAAAAAAAAAACAAACAAACAAAAATAGTTGCCCAAAGCATTGGGAAATTTTAGACCAAACAGAGCACGTATGTCACAGACTAAGGACAGGAATCAAATGGCCTTAGATGACACACCAGCCACTCCCAAGGGGGCTGGGCGAGGCCTTCAACCATAAAGGGAAGTAACTTCATTCTATATGGCATGGAAGTGGGACCCAGGAGAAGGGTAGCATAGCTATATTACATAAAATCTCAAAAATACTCCCCATGTTACGTTCTACGTTAGAGCTAAAAGTAGAATGTGCTTCCCCCAAATGAGACAGTAATCCCAGAAAAAGAAAAGAAAGGTATGGTGTCCAGAAAACTGTGATCTATGGTAGGCATGGGATTGGTTAAACTAGCTTCAGCCGAGGAGGGAGGTCAGCTGGGGGCTTTCTCTGCCTCATTTCTTTGGGTCTACAGGTTAGCCCCCAGAATGGCAACCCTGCCCAACTTGACACCAGCTACGAATTTGAGAATGTTTTCTATTCCACCCCTGCCTTTGATAATTCGATAGGAAGAAACAAAACTCAAAGAAATCATTGAAGCCCATTATAGTCACAGTTGCATTTGGGTGGGGGAAGGGTGGAAGGGAGAATACAAAGTAGAATAGCGAGAAGGCAGAGTCCAGGCCATCAGATATAACGCTGTTATGATGCCTGCTTTGTCCCACCAACATTGTGACTGTGCGTAGAAAATTGACCCTTAGGAGGCTCCCCAGGGCTCTGGTGGCCAATGACTTCCTGAAGCTTCATTATGTAAGTATGATGTGGTGTTGATTGTCCGTGTGTTTGAACACTGACACTAGTGGGGTTTTTATGAATTCTGTGTCCAACCTTTCTTCAGACTATTGGGTCTGGAAGGCTCAACTCCTAGCGACCTCATAGCATAAACTCCTAGGTGTGTGAATCCTAAGGATCCACCACTTTAGCGCACACCTCTGTTGCTTTAGGCAAATCCGAGGGTTTACCTTGCTCCTGTTCAGTACAGAATTGCTGATTGATTAAGCAGCAGCGCACGGGGAGTGCTTAACATACTTCCTGAAAGATCGAGCAAGGAGGGTTTTTTTGTTTGTTTTTGTTTTTGTTTTTCGAGACAGGGTCTCTCTGCGTAGTCCTGGCTGTCCTGGAACTCACTCTATAGACCAGGCTGGCCTCGAACTCAGAAATCCGCCTGCCTCTGCCTCCCAAGTGCTGGGATTACAGGCGTGCGCCACCACCACCTGGCCCAAGGAGGGATTTTTTAATTATTAAATTTTCCTGCTAACACAGCACGCATTTCCCAATTTGAATACAACATCAGTTATTGTAAAGATTATAGTTCAACAGTATACGTGATAAAGATAACTCCCCAAAAAGGAACTCAGAGGCTTCCCGCTGTAGCAAACAGCACCCTCAACCACTGAGTGAGGAATTAAATTAGGCAGAGTCCAGCTCCAACGACAAGCTATTTTTCCTTAGAAAACAAACAAGCTAAGCAAAAAAGACTAGTTTACAGGGTCCCATGAAACTTTGAATTTGTGACTTTCCAATAACAAAGAAACAGAGTAAATCAGTTGATCTCCAAAACTCATCTTTAATATGTGACAACATATTGAGTTGCAGCAGTACAGAATTATTAGTTTGATGAATAATTTGGCTTGCTGGATAAACAATCACACACGTTATTTCAATCCATGGTTAACTGTATTGTGGTACTTAAACTGGCCTAAGGTGGGTTCCTAGGAGGTGGCTGATAATGGTATGTCACTCCACAAAGAGCTTCCATGTTCTCAAAGCATAGTCCTAGCAATTGGAGAAGAACCAACTTTTGAAACATTGTCTTTAGTTCAAAGTAAGGGATAGATATTCAAATGTAACCAGTGTTTCTAAACTCATTATCAAGCAGATTATTATAAGAAGGAAAACGTTCGCCGGGCGTTGGTGGCGCACGCCTGTAATCCCAGCACTTGGGAGGCAGAGGCAGGCGGATTTCTGAGTTCGAGGCCAGCCTGGTCTACAGAGTGAGTTCCAGGACAGCCGGAACTATACAGACAAACCCTGTCTCAAAAAAAAAAAAAAAAAAAAAAAAAAAAGAAGGAAAACGTTCTAGATGCCTTTGCAGCACACACATGCACTCGCACGCACAGACACACACACACACACACACACACACACACACACACACACATGCCATGCTCCTAAAGTGTTTGTCAACCGCCCCTTTTCGGTTGCCGTTCCAGTGTTACCGCAGGCAGTCACCCAGTTTGAAGAGCTTGTTGGAATGGCGGAGACCCTCCTTAAGAGTGGGGGCGCCACGACCACACCAGCGTCTACTCTCTGGAGAGCAACCAACACCTCCTCCCCTGACTCGTTTGCCTCTCTGTGCAGTAATTCCAACTCTACGGCCAGCTCACCCAGTCCCGTGAAGGCCGAGGAAGATCAGCATTGTGGTGAGAAGCAGGTGGGTCGGAATATCTTCCCTCTGGAAATGGCCACAGAAAATAAAAGAGGCGTGAGGCGGTGGGGCGCCACCACCAGATAGAGTCCAGACAGAGTTCGGTCCATACCATTAGAATCCTATCAAGAGGAATCACCTTATTTTAACCATGAAAGTTAATATTTGTGAAACAGATGCCAAGTTTAGAAAACTAAAAACAAATAAATCAGGGGAAATAAATGCAGCTTTTGAACTATAAAATTCTTACACTGATTACAGAAGTAGGACTGATGTCTTTGAGTCATTGAGAGACATGGACCTCTACCTGCTTGGTGTGCACAACCATTTGGTTTCCCCAGTTCCTCTGAATCAAAAAAAAAAAAAAAAAAAAAAAAAAAAAAAAAAAAAAAACAGAAAGTAAAAAGTTTAATAAAAGAAAAAAAGAAAAAAAAGTTAAAACCTAAGAAAATGGCTCTCCTGAGGTGGTAATGAAGTACCAATCTGAGTGTGTGTGTGTGTGTGTCTGTGTGTGTGTGTGTGTGTGTGCAATTTCTGAGTATCCTCAGAATCAGTGATGTCACATAACACAAATTTACTCTCTCAGAATTCTGGCATGAACCCAGTGTAGGAACAGGGACATTCTTTATGGGAGACTCTAAGAAGGAGTCTGTTCCCTGCTCACGGGTTGGGTCACTAATATAGAATTTGGTTTCTAGTGGTCATAGAAATGAATTTCCAGTTTTCTTTCTGGCTGCAGAAGTCACCCCCACTTCTCAAAACCCCATGCTTGGCTGCGGGCTCTCTCACTGCTAAGCCCCTGGGTCACATCTTTCCTCCCATTTTGTTCTCTTGGTGGCAGTGGCAGTATTTTAGCCCCTCCCACCCAAGTCCCTCATTAGCTTTTAGGACTCACTGAGCTATCCTGGTCTCCCATCTCAAAGTGCTTAACTTTAAAATACATTTATAAATCCCCAGTGGCGTATCCACGGGAAGCAGGGGTTTAGAGGGTGCATCTTTTGAAGTCCACGGTTCTCTCAAACACCAACGTGAACCTTAAGGCATCACAGTTAGGGGAGCCATTAAATTTGCATGTATTTGATGCAAAACCTCACAATGGCTGACAGACATCTCAAACATTATGATTTCCTCTAACTGAGATGTAAAATATATACCAAAGGTACAAAATACCTTAAAGAGTAAAATACCACCTTAAAGAGTAAATACCTCCTTAAATAGTAAATACCACCTTTTTTTTTTAAATTTGGTTTTTTCAAGACAGGGTTTCTCTGTATAGCCCTGGCTGTCCTGGAACTCACTCTGTAGATCAGGCTGGCCTCGAACTCAGAAATCCATCTGTGTCCCAGAGTGCTAGGATTACAGGCATGCACCACCACCACCGGCTGAGTAAATACCACCTTAAGGAGTAAATACCACCTTAAGGAGTAAATACCACCTTAAAGAGTAAAAACCACCTTAAAGAGTATTGCTGTTTTTCCGTGTGTCTTAATTAGTGTTTTTATTTCTCCAGGTATCCTCTTTTTCTAATTTCAAATGTCATTTCTTATTTTGTAGTTCACGATTGAGAGATGGCAGATTGCCCGTTGTAATAAAAGCAAGCCTCAGAAATTTATTAATGATTTAATGCAAGTACTTTACACAAATGAATACATGGCCACACACAGTCTGACTGGGGCAAAATCCTCTACTTCAAGGGACAAGGTTGTAAAACCAGCTATGAATCAGAATGAAGTTCAAGAAATCATAGGTGAGCAGTGGGTTGCATTGTATCTTCCCAGGAACCTGAAGTGATGTTACCATTCACGGTTGGGTTATTAATTCTTTTAGTCCTTTTTTTGGTTTGGTTTTGTTTTCAGATTTTTTTTATGTGAAAAAATTAGAATCATCTAATATTGTTGTTAAATATGAAAAGATAAAAAAACTGAAATCTGGGCATGGTGCTTCATACATGTAATCTCAACGCTTCTGAGAGGGATGAGGGAGGGTGGGGAGCTGACGGCCCTTCTAGGCTCCAGAGCGGTCAGCAGCCAGCCTTGGCTGCATAAAATTTCGTTTCAGAAAGAGAAAAAAATGGACCCTGAGCTAAAGGTAAAGTGTCCAAAATGGAGAAGTTCGGACTGATAAAAGTCAAAGCTGCCGGGCGTTGGTGGCGCACGCCTTTAATCCCAGCACTTGGGAGGCAGAGGCAGGCGGATTTCTGAGTTCGAGGCCAGCCTGGTCTTCAGAGTAACCTCCAGGACAGCCAGGACTACACAGAGAAACCCTGTCTCGAAAAACCAAAAAAAAAAAAAAAAAAAAAAAAAAAAAAAGTCAAAGCTTCAGAAAATAACAATGTCACTGTTTTAAAATGTCAGTAACAATTTGTATCGCTTTCTCTTTCTTAGTTGTTTCCCTTGTGTTTTGTTTGTGTGTAGAAAGAGATCCTTTCAACCATGAAGTTTTAAAATTAGTGAGCCTCCTTTAAAATTATCTACTTTTCCCAATTTTTGTTTTGTTTCATGCAGATATCCACACACACACAAAAAAAAAAAAAAAAAAACTGTTAAAGTCAGCCGAGCGGTGGTGGCGCACGCCTTTAATCCCAGCACTTGGGAGTCACTCTGACCACGCCCTTTACTTACTGTTTCTTAATAAGTGATCGATTTGTTTTGACTGATATTAGAAATGAATAAAAACAATTATTGAAAGCTTGTAGAAAAAAAACAAAACAAACCGTGGAGTTCATAGCCAGCAGAGGAGTTAAAGCTGCCGCATGGTGCAGAGCGGCAGACATCACGGTTTGCGGATCGTAGCGCCCTTCCCTGAGCTGCGGCTCTGCTTTGGAAACCTGACCGTGTCCATCTGCTTAAATGTGTCGTGACCGTCTGGGCTCCTTTTGTAAAACGGAGGCAGAGCTGTGCTTCTGCCTCGGTTCACGGGCGGACTCCTCACCGCGTGGCCTTGTGTGTGCCGCTGTGCTCTCTCCCAGGGGTGACGAAGCAGATGTTCCCCAGCGCCGATGACGTCTCGATAAGACGGATGATAGGGCAGAAGCTCAACAACTGCACAAAGAAGCCCAGCGCGAGCAAGGCCCCCAGCTCGCAGGACGCCAAGTGACCCCGACGGTGCGTCCTTCAAACCCTCGCCCCCTTCCGTGCCTTGACAAACTCTACATGCTCTATCTGCCAACTGGCATTTTCCAGATGCTCACCTCGGGACATTAGTATCCTCTGAGATGTGTAAATTTGGGAAGATTTTGAGTTCTACCAGAACCCATCACAGTATCTGAGAGGTTCAATTAGGAAAAGAGACTCCTTCCTGACAGAAGAAAGTGAGAGAAAGAGATCAAGATACCCCAGTTTCCTTCACAGGCTATCTCAATAACCAGAAGAACCCCATTAGGCCCAAACTCCCAGAATTCCTAACATCTCCTCAAAGAACTGAGCCGGAGAAAGGCATTTAACACATGTAACCTTTGGGACACGTGTAAATTTTTTCTGTCAGGAAGGTGTCTCTTTCCCTGACTGAACCTCTCGGATACTGAAATGGGTACTTGTACATCTTAAAGTCAGTTGTGATCATTTAATAAGGTTTTTTTCCCCCAAAAGTCAGGCCTTGCCAACATGAAGTGAAATTTTGGCCATTTCAGCTTTGCAGTGAATCTCTGCCATCAGCTATAGTCAGTGGCCCTCGAAGGCCCATGCATTAAATCCCTGGTACAAACACAGCACGATCCACTGGAACACCTCTGTGATTTCCTCTTCTGGGTCATTTAACTTACAGAATCTTTTTTTGTTTTCTTTTGTTTTGGCTTTTGTTTGTTTGTTTGTTTGTTTTCGAGACAGACTTTCTCTGTGTAGCCCTGGCTGTCCTGGAACTCACTTTGTAGACCAGGCTAGCCTCAAACTCAGAAATCCGCCTACCTCTGCCTCCCAAGCGCTGGGATTAAAGGCGTGGGCCACCACTGCCCGGCTAACTTACAGAATCTTAAAGGCAGACCTTCCCTCACACCCTAACACCCAAAGTATTCTTCAGGGAAATGACTGCATCTGTAATTAACTAAAGCCCAAGACGCCCGCTACACCTGCAGGGGATTTTTTTTTTCCCCTTATTGAATCATTTGAGGTGGGAAGACCTACTTTTAATCTGGGCCACATGTTCTGGTAGCAGCCTGTGTAAAGGACATGGAAGAGGCTCACTCCCAGTGGCAAACTCATTTCTTCACTAGCATCGGAGCCTACTTCTTTAGGATTCGGATGTAGACTAAAGACCAGCTGAGACGTCCACTCTCGTGCACGGAACAAATATTGGTTTCTTGGACTTTGTGTTGGTGGACAGCCACTGTAGGACTAATGAGTCATTTATGTATGTCTCTGTCTATGTACATATATAAAACACTATATCACATACATATAACTATGTCATATACACATTTACACATATACACATATATATTCATATATATATACATATACATATGAATCTTGTACACATATGCATTCTTGTCAGCAGAGGTTCAGAAGCCTGAGATTCCTAGGTACTCATAGCCTAACAACCCTGACATCCGCTGTGTGGCTGTCCCTGGCCCCCAGTACAGAGCTCCGGTTGTCATTGGTGGATGATCAGAGGATAATGGCTGACAGGACAGCTACTTCCCATCTCCTTTCCTTTCTTTGAGAGGAGGAGCTAAATTCCCTGTTCCTTTTTGAAGAATGTGCTTGTTCTCACCCCACACCTGCCCTCTAGCTGCCTGCCCGTGCGTTGCTGAGAGCTCACAGATTCCAGCTGTGATGGCCTTTGCCTGGTCCTCATCTCCTTCTCACATGAACTAAAGAAATTTTGATTTAAAAGGATTGCAGAGTCTTAGGTTATCGCCTCTGGACCGTCGTGCTGAAGACCTAAGAGTCTTCCTCTGACATTCTCAAAGCGGCCTGTCTCTAACAGAATATTTCCTGTGCTTGTGTTATAACAAATGATTTCATACAGTATTTAGACAGAGGGTCAATGGTTCTTGTCCCCTCTTGCTCCCATCAGCAGATGTTGTGAAATGTCTGGCGATCTTTTGTCTTTTACACCTGGGTACCACTCCTGGCATCTAGCAGACTGCAGTGCCACTGGGCAGGCTGTAGTTCACAGGGCAACCTCTCTCTCAACCCTCGTCCTGCCCAGCAAAGATCCACCCACATCACCACTGTTATTAAGAAACCCTGGACCTAGCCGGGCGTGGTGGCGCACGCCTGTAATCCCAGCACCCTGGGAGGCAGAGGCAAGCGGATTTCTGAGTTCGAGACCAGCCTGGTCTACAGAGTGAGTTCCAGGATAGCTGGGGTTATACAGAGAAACCCTGTCTCAAAAAAACAAACAAACAAAAACAAAGAAACCCTGGACCAATGGGATTTTATTATTTTGGAAACAGTGACCCTAAAACTGGAAGAACTCAATGAATCGCCACAGACATATATGATGAGGGGCCAGCAGGTAGCAGTAATACCAGGTTTTTCTTTTTTAATTAGTCCAGTTACTATAGCTGTTCTGGGGTACCCACTGAAACCTCAACTACACTGGGTGTTCAGGGTCCCAGTGTAGCCCCATGCCTTCCTTCTTTCTTTCTTTCTTTTTTTTTTCTTTTTTTTGTTTTGTTTTGTTTTTTTTTTTGTTGTTGTTGTTGTTGTTTTAGAGACAGGGTTTCTCTGTGTAGTATTGGCTGTCGTGGAACTCACTCTGTAGACCAGGCTGGCCTCAAACTCAGAAATCCACCTGCCTCTGCCTCCCAAGTGCTGGGATTAAAGGCGTGCACCACCACTGCCCGGCCTTTTTCTGTGTTTTAAAATGTTAATTTCTCTTTTTTTAACTTTTCTTTTTTTTTTTCTTTTTTTTTTTTTAATTTTCTATATTCTTTGTTTACATTCCAAATGATTTTCCCTTTCCCGTTTCCCCCTCCCCATAAGTCCCGTAAGCCCTCTTCCCTCAGCTCATTCCCCAATCAACCCCCTCCCACTTCTCTGTCATGGTAATCCCCTACAATGCCGCTCAAGCCTTTCCAGGACCAGGGCCCTCTCCTTCCTTCTTCTTGGGAATGATTTGATATGTGAATTGTGTCTTGGGTATTCAGAGCTTCTGGGCTAATATCCACTTATCAGTGACTGCATTCCGTGTGTGTTCTTTTGTGATTGGGTTACCTCACTTAGGATGATATTTTCCAGATTAACCATTTGCCTAAGAATTTCATGAATTCATTGGGTAGTATTCCATTGTGTAAATATACCACATTTTCTGTATCCATTTCTCCACTGAGGGAGGTCTGGGTTCTTTCCAGCTTTTGGCTATTATAAATAAGGCTGCTATGAACATAGTGGAGCATGTGTCCTTATTGCATGCCAGGGAATCCTCTGGGTATATGCCCAGGAGTAGTATAGCAGGGTCCTCCAGAAGTGTCATGCCCAGTTTTCTGAGGAACCACCAGACTGATTTCCAGAGTGGTTGAACCAACTTGCATTCCCACCAGGAGTGGAGGAGTGTTCCTCTTTCTCAGCATCCTGGCCAACATCTGCTGTCTCCTGAGTTTTTTTCTTTTCTTTTCTTTTCTTTTTTTTTTTGGGGGGGGGGGGTTTGGGTTTTTTCAATACAGGGTTCCTCTGTATAGCCCTGGCTGTCCTGGAACTCACTCTGTAGACCAGGCTGGCCTTGAACTCAAAATCTGCCTGCCTCTGCCTCCTAAGTGCTGGGATTACAGGGGTACACCACCACCACCCGGCTTTGTCTCCTGAGTTTTTAATCTTAGTCATTCTAACTGGTGTAAGGTGAAATCTCAGGGTTGTTTTGATTTGCATTTCCCTAATGACTAATGATGTTGAACATTTCTTAAGGTGCTTCTCAGCCATCCGAAGTTCTTCAGGTGAAAATTCTTTGTTTAGCTCTGTACCCCATTTTTGGATAGGGTTATTTGGTTCTCTGGGGTCTAACTTCTTGAGTTCTTTGTATATATTGGATATCCCTCTGTTGGATGTAGGGTTGGTAAAGACCTTTTCCCAATTTGTTGGTTGCCATTTTGTGCGATTGACAGTGTCCTTTGCCTTACAGAAACTGTAGTTTTACGAGGTCCCATTTGTCAGTTCTTGATCGTAGAGCATAAGCTATTGGTGTTTTGTTTAGGAACTTTTTCCCTGTGCCCAGCATACAAAAGAAGTGAGTGTACTTGGGACAGTACCTGTGTTATCTCTTCACTGCCTTTCCGCCTAGCCCCTCCCCCACCCTGCTGTGCGCCCTTTGCCCCACAAACACGCCCCCTTCCTGCTTTAGTGACATATATCCTATTACCCTCTCCAGTTCTTCCTCCCAGATTACAGTATCCCTGTCTTCGTGTCCCACTTAAATATGCACATCTATGAATTTAAATCTGGATTCTTTGTATGGGAAAAAAATGCACTGTCTTTTGAGTCACTTACTTTGCATATCATAATGATCTCTGGTTTCATTTTTTTCTGCCAGTGCCATAAGTTCAGTCTTCCTTATAGCTGAACAGAGCTTACATATGTGTACAAAATTTTATTTACCGAGTCACCTGCTGATAGACCCCTAGACTACCTCTGTATCATAACTTTTGCAAATAGTTCAACAACACAAAGGATGTGCAAGTCCCTCCATGGAGTGCCAACTTGGAATGCTTCAGGTGCATTCCCAGGGCTGTTGTAGCTGGAACAGGCAGGCATTCTACCTTTTAGCTTGTGTGGAACCTTCTACCGGCTTTCCATAATGGCAGCAGCTCAGACTCCACCAGGATCGGCAGAGTTCCCTGTTCCCAGCATTCCCCACCCCCACCCCCCCAGCCTTTGTGGCTATTTGTCTTCTTGGTGAGAAACATTTGACTGGTGAGAACCATTTGACTGACTGGTGATTTTTGACAAGCAGTAGTGTCAAGAACATGCACTGGAACACAGAGAGTCTCTTCAGCAGATGGTGCTTTGAGATGGGCTATCAAAGGTTGTGGATACTGTCCTGTTGCTTTTGCTTTTGTTTTCTGCTGCAGGATATGATGTAGACCAAGCTAGCCTCGAACTTAGGGTATAGTCAGGCATTGCATTGAACTTCTGATGCTCCTTGCTCTACCTCTCAATCAGATGCATAACTGGTAAAAATCCCAGCACTTGGGAGGCAGATGCAGGTGGATTTCTGAGTTCGAGGCTAACCTGGTCTACAGAGTGAGTTCCAGGACAGCCAGGGCTACACAGAGAAACCCTGTCTCAAAAAAAAAAAAAAAACAAAAACAAAAACAAAAAAAAAAAAACAAAAAAAAAAAAAAACTTTTCCCATTCTGTAGCCTGCTACTTTGTCCCAGTGATAGTGTCCTTTGGCACGCAGACAGAAGCCTCTCAGCATCGTGAAGTCCCATTTGTTAATTGTTGTCTGTCCTTAGTGCCTGTGTTAACAGTGTTCTGTTCATAAAGTCTTTTCCTGTGCCAATGAGTTCAAGTGTTTCTCACTTTCTTTTCTATCAGGCTCAATGTGTCTGGTTTTATATTGAAGTCTTTGGTCTATGTGGACTTGAGTTTTGTGCAGGGTGATAAATATAGATCTATTTGCATTCTTCTCTACCCAGACATTCAGTTAGACCAGCACCATGTGTTGAAGATGCAGTCTTTTACTCAGTTTGTATTCCTGGTTTTATAAAAATGAGCTATCCATAGGTGTGTTGATGTATTTATGGGTCTTCAATTCTATTGATCAACATGTCTGTCTTTATGTAAATGTTATGATTGTTTTATTACTATAGCTTTGTAGTATAATTTGAGATTGGGGAAAGTTATACCTCCAACAGCACTTTCATCATTTAGGATTGTTTTAGCTATCCTGGTGTGTGTGTGTGTGTGTTTCCATATGAAGCTGAAAATTGTACTTTTAAGTTCTGTGAAGAACTTGGAATTTTGATGGAGACTACATTAAATCAGTAGATTGCTTTAGGTAGGATAGCCATTTGCACAATATTAATCCTACTGATCAAGGAGCATGTAAAATCTTTCCATTTTCTGGTATCTTCTTTAATTTCGTTTTTCCATGTCTTCTTTTTTAAACTTATAAGTCTTTCACTTGCTTGATTAAAGTTACCCCACAATATTCTGCATTCTCAAGGCTATTGTGAAAGGCGTTGTTTCCCTGAGTTCATTCTCTGACTGTCATTTGTTTATAGGAAAGCTACTGACTTTTCTGTGTTAATTTGGGGCGGCAGGTTTTGAAACAAGGTTTTTCTATGAAGCCCTGTATGTCCTGAAACTCATCCTCTAGGCCAAGCTGGCCTTGAACTCACAGAGATCCTGCTGCCTTTGCTGAAAATGGTTATCATCTATAGGAGTTTCCTTTTTAGGATCTCTTATGTATACTGTCATATCATCTACAAGTAAAGATATTTTGATGTCTTCCCTACCTATCTGTATCCCATTGGTTTCCTTAGTTATCTTATTGGTCTAACCAAGGCTCCACTACTGTATGGAGTAGGTACAGGGAGAGTGCCCAGCCTTGTCTTGTCCCTGATTTTAATAGAATTGCTTTGAGTCTCTCTCCATTTAAGTTGATGCTTACCATGAGCTTGATTCCGTTGCCTTTATTATGCTGGGCTATGGCCCTTGCATCCCTCGTTTCTCCTGAACTTTATCATGAATGGGTGTTGGATTTTGTCACACCCATTCATGGTCTAATGATATATGATCTTTGAGTTTCCATCAGTCTAGCCAGTGGGTTACATTTACCAGTTTATGATGTTGAACTACTCCTACATCTCTGGGATGAAGCCTGGAAAGATCCTGGTGGATGAGTTTTTTTGATGTGTTCTTGAATTCCATTTGCAAGTATTTTATGGAGAATTTCTGTGTCGGTGTTCATAAGGGAAATTGATCTGGAATTCTCTTTCTTCATTTGGGTCTTTATGTGGCTTGGGTATCGAGTATTTGTGGCATCATAAAAAGAATTGGTCACTGTTCCTTCTTTTTCTATTTTTTGGACTAATTTGAGGAGTATTGGGGTTAACTCTCCTTCGAAAGTCTAATAGAATTCTGCACTAGAAACATCTGGCTGTAGACCTTTTTTGTTTAAGAGACTTTTTGTTTGTTTGTTTGTTTGTTTGTTTTGTTTTTGTTTTGTTTTTGTTTTGTTTTTGAGAGACAGAGTTTCTCTGTGTAGCCCTGGTTGTCCTGGAACTCACTCTGTAGACCAGGCTGGCCTCGAACTCAGAAATCCGCCTGCCTCTGCCTCCCAAGTGCTGGGATTAAAGGCGTGCACCACCACCGCCGGTGTAAGAGACTTTTAATTACTGTTTCTATTTCCCTAGAGGTTTTAGATCTGTTTAAACTGATACCTGATTCCCATTTAACTAGGTAGGTTATAGTGAGAAAACGATCAATTTCTTTTAGATTTTTCAAATTTGGTGAAGTATAGGTTTTTAAGTATGTCCTTAAGATTCTCCAGACTTTTTCGGTGCCTGTTATGTTTCCCCATCTGTCTCTAATTTTGTTAATTTGGATATGGGTTTGTCAATTATGTTGATTTTTCTCAAAGAACCAACTCTCTGTGTCATTGATTCTTGTCATTTTTTTTGTTATCCCAATTTCAGCGAGTTTTCACACTTCTTGCTGTCGACGCCTCTTGGCTGTGATCCCCTCTTTGTGTTTTGGGGCTTTCAGGGTGCTGTTCAGTTGCTAGTGTGAGAACTCTCCCCCTTTTAATGTGGACCAGAGCTCTTAGAACTGCCTTCGCTGTGTTTTAATTTTTTTTTTTTTTAATTTCTGACTTGGCACATTTTTCATTCAGTTGAGAGTTGTTTCGTTTTCGTGAGGTTGTAAGTTTTCTGTTGTTTCTGTTGTTTCTTCAGCTTTAATCCAGTAGTGGCTGGTATTTCAATTTTCTTGTATCCATTGAGACTTACTTTGTGCCCAACCAAGTATGTGGCCAATTCTGGAGTAAGTTCCAAGAGCTGCTGAGGAGAAGGAATATTATTTTGTGTTTGGGCGAGGTATTCTGAAAGACTCTGTTAGGTCCACTTGGTTTATGGTGTCACTTAGGTTCAGCATTTCTGTTTAGCCTTTCTCTGGATGACCTGTGTATTGGTGAGCATGGAGTATTGATGTCTCTCACTATCACTGTGTTAGGATTTAAACTGCAGTGGTGTTTCTTTTTACGAACATGGGTGCCCTGTGTTAGGTGCCCAGATATTAAGAATTGCAATATTCCCTTGGCGGAGTTCTCCTTTGATGAATACATAGCATCCTTCCCCGTCTTCTCTGGTTAGTCTTGTTTTGAAGTTTATTTTGCTACACATTAAAATGGCTACACCAGCTTGCTTCCTGGCTTCATTTACTTGGAAGATCTTGTTCAAATCTTTACCCAGAGGTAAATGTTTACCCTTGAAGTTTAGGTGTGTTTCTCTTGGATGAGGAAGAAAGATGAATCCCGTTTTCACATCCATTCTCTTAATATGTCTATTTATTAGGGAATTGGGACCATTGGTATTGAAAACTGTCAATGACCAATGATTGTTGATTTTCTGTTTTTCATATAGGCTATTTTACTTGTGCTTTTGTCTTTTACTTGTGCTTCAGCTATATGTTGGAATATTCAAGGCATGCCGTGGTGGGGTTCTGGGCTGTAGTGGGGACAGTGTCCTGGCTATAAGTGATTCTGGTTTTGCACTGGAGTCTAGCCATCTGGACTTGGGTGATTGTAATTCTAGGTGATGGGACCTGGTCTTGTGTATGTTGGGTGCGTGTTTTGTGTTTTGTTCCTTGGTTTCTGTTGCCCTTTCTGGTCTTAGGACAGTGTGGTTGCTTGCGTTGCCTGATAGGGAGTGCTTCTGAGATCCTGTGGGTGTGGCCTCGGGGGTCTCTGATTAGAATGTATTTCTTATATTGAGAGCTGACAGTAGAGGTAGATGAAATCCACTTGAGGTACAGGAGTAGTCAGGCCCCACCCCTAAGGACCCCCAAGGTGAGCCCCAAGCTCACCCCACCGTGGACAACACTGCCCCCAGGAACCCTATCTATATAATGCCTTCCTCCTGCTCAGTCCTTTGCTGCTGCTTCCTGAGCGGAGGCAGCCACCCTCTTGAGTCTTTCCCAAAAAATCGTGTGTGTGTGTGTGTGTGTGTGTGTGTGTGTTTTGATGTGTGGTGTGACTTTGTGGTATTCCTTGCTCCAGAGTTCCAGGATGCCTTTCCCTTCAGAGCTGGTAACACATTGGGAAAAACCTCTCCTCCCAGAGCTGTAACACTTAGAATAGAGATGGGCTGAAAGTGCGCTGAAGGGGTCCACTGGAGGAAAAGAGAGGCTCCACCACGATCTGCTTAATCCTCTGGGAATGGGGGCTGAGAGGGAGGAGAGGCCAGAGTAGTAGTAGTAGCTGGTAGTCTGCTAAGAGCCGGGAAGTTGACTAGGGGGTTAGATATGGCGGAGAGGAAGGAGAGAAAACAACTGAAGTTGGTCTTCCTGCTTCTCTGGGAGAGGCCAGCGGGTTCCCGGGAGTGCCTGAGGGAGCGGGAGGCTGGCACTGTGAGAGAGCCTGTAGGAGAAGGTTTGTGTGGTCTGCTGGAGTCGGGAGAAGGGGGTGGGGGCGGGGTGGGGGCGGGGCCCACAGCAGATGGTCTGCTCCAGAGCTGTGGGTCTGACCGGGGAATTGGATTTGGAGGAGGAGAAGGGGAGGGAAGCTCTGAAGGTCACCTCCCTGCTTCCCTCTCTTCTGGGCTTTGGGGTCAGATAAACCAGGTTTGAGGAACTGCTAACCAATAGAGGACCAATAAACATCACTGAAGAATGAATGTTATACGGGTGGTTGATAATTGTTTTTTCAAATACTCGATTGACATGGGGGGGGGTTTTCATTTTACCTTGTTTTAATATTCAGCTAATAAAATTAATTGTTTCAAATAAAAAATTTAAAATAAAAAATAAAAAAGAAATAATTTAATTAAGTAATTAATAAAAATAAATAAGATGAAATAAATTTTTAAAATGTTTCAAATGAAAAATTACTATAAAATACTTTAACTGTTTTTTATGTTGGGATTCCCCTACTTTACAAAGCAATTCATGGGACTTCTTAATAGCAAAACTCGCCAGGCGGTGGTGGCGCACGCCTGTAATCCCAGCACTTGGGAGGCAGAGGCAGGCGGATTTCTGAGTTCGAGGCCAGCCTGGTCTACTGAGTGAGTTCCAGGACAGCCAGGGCTACACAGAGAAACCCTGTCTCGAAAAAAAAAAAAAAAAAAAAAAAGCAATAGCTCTTTCCTTTATTACAAATTTGCGCCTCTTTGAAGTTTGCTTTCCTATTTTACAGGTATCTAAGATAAAACATACTTGTTTTTACATCAAGCATTGGACTTTGCTGGAGAACCGGAGGCACATCAAGGACTGGCCGAGGTAGCCGTGGCTTTCCTGTTGGAGCAACGGACTGGCAGAAGAACCTGCATGCGGAGCCCGCACTAATTGACCAGTGATGCATCAACCCAGAGAATGTCTGTCAAACAAGCATGCGACATGGTGTCTTTGAAAATATGCATCTTTCACAGCCCTGAATACTTCCCTGTAAACTAAGTCCAGATAATATCAGCTCTTCTCATAGCGACGAAAACATCCATCCTCCAGATCGGCCATTGTCTTCAATGAACATTGCAAATGATTACTGTCACTGACTCCCATTATGGTTTTTATTTGGTGGGGAGGGGCTTTAGCAAGCTCGTGTTTGGTAAAAAAATACAATTGAAATAATACGCGTCTACCAATACGGACGGAGTAGAGCGAGCCTAAGTGATGATAACCACGTCTAACCAATGGCGACTCAATGTTAAAGTGATAGAGTTAGTCTGTGATCGAAAAATGTATGAAATAGGATTATGGGAAAATACCAAAACCATAAATGCCTTTCCCACATTCAGTTATCCCCACACACTCCTGAAAGTCTAAAATCCCATCTTTGTTAATTCCATGCACTGATTTTTATAATAGTTTCCTAGTAAATCCATGAGGAAGACACACCCCTCAATAGCCATTGCCCAGGGCATACTAGATTCAGATGTGTAATATCAACATATCACCTAAAGTGCACGTAGGGCATGATAGTGTGCCTGACCAGCCATGATGCTAAACTGCTTAATTTTAACCTGTGTATTTCCACTGTAACAGAAGGAAAATTAACTGAAAGAAATAGTACCAATTTAATAACGGCATGGAAAGCGCCATTTTGTAAATTAACGACACATAAAATATTCTTCAAAGACCTCTCACTTGATAAAAGATTCCCCTGACTACGTTGCAATGAGAAGCTATGCCTTTCCGGGTCTCTGCCTCCCCTTCTCTCCCCTCCCCCACCCCCCACAGGGTCTCTCTGCATAGCCCTGGTTATCCTGGAACTCACTGTAGACCAGGCTGGGCTCACACTCAAGAGATCCACTTGCCTCTGCCTCCAAAGTTCTGGGATGAATGGTGTGCATCAGCACTGCCCAGCGACGCTGTGCGTCTTGAGTGTGTCACGTGGCATTGAAGCTTGGAAAGGGGTTTCTAAAATGCAGTGCAGGGGACCAGAGACTGCTCTGCAAAGGCTGCTTGGTCTAACAGTGCAGTTGTACAAAACAAATACAATGAAGTAAATTGTGTAACATTTGCTACTTTTAATTAAATAAAATTTAACTCCATTGAAAATTAATACATTTTCTTATTGTTCATTTTGTTTTATAATGTATTCTATTCCGGGCATAAAAAATTTGTGTAGGTAGAGGCTTCTTCACCAAGAGTCTCTCCTGACTCCTTATGGAGCCAAGTCTCAGCTGCTGAGAGCAGAGGAAGCTGTGAGTGAGTGTGTAAGGAGTGTGTGAATCCTGAGTGTGCAAGGAGTGTGCGAATTCCCAAGTGTGTAAGGAGTGTGTGAAGTCCTGAGTGTGTGAGGAGTATGTAAGTGTGTAAGGAGTGGGTGAGTCCTGAGTGTGCAAGAAGTGTGTGAGGTATTGAGTGTGCAAGGAGTGTGTGAATTCCTGAGTGTGTAAGGAATGTGCGAAGTCCTGGGTATATGAGGAGTGTGTAAGTCCTGAGTGTGTAAGGAGTGGGAGTCCTGAGTGCAAGGAGTGTATGAATCCTGAGTGTGTAAGGAGTGTGCGAAGTCCTGGGTATATAAGGAGTGTGTAAGTCCTGAGTGTGTAAGGAGTGGGAGTCCTGAGTGCAAGGAGTGTGTGAATCCTGAGTGTGTAAGTAGTGGGTGAAGTCTCGAGTAAACGTGTATTATTGACAAGGATCTCTGCCTCATACCCATGGTCATTGGCAAAGCCTTCCAACAGGTGAGACTACTTACACACTCGGGAATTCATACACTCCATACACACTCAGGATTCACCCACTCCTTACACACTCAGGACTCACCCACTCCTTACACATTCAGGACTGTGTGTGGCAAAGCCTTCCTCTACCCCAAGCACAGTGTTTATGAACCATTATGTGCACAAAACAAAACAAAAAACCGAGCGACTGCAGCTTAAGCCTCTCAGGTGACTGCAACCTGAGACCCACTCCCTCCCTCCAGAGACCCCCAGCTGAGACTAGCTGAGCGCTGAGCCTACTAAACAAACCGAGGTTCAGTTATCCCTCCTGTGCTGCGCATAAGCATGATGAGATTGTAGGTTGTTAAACATGAAGAGGTTCTAGGTTGTTGGTTCTGCTCTATCAGCAAACACTACACATGCTCGCGTGCGCGCACACACACACCTATGTACCTCCTTCATTCCCTTGAGGCCCCAGTCAGGCTTCGAGGACTAATCCATGTTGGTCACTGTAATGACTCCTTCATGCCTTCAAACCAGTCCCACCTGGGAGACTCCTGCAGATTACCAAGTTTGGCTGCCAGAACAAGGTATACAGCCTTGGCCCCACTGGCCCACAGCTTCTGTGTACCGATACTGAGGAAACACTCTAAGATTTGTGATCCTCAATGATGTTGGTCTCTTTATAATCACTGATTGCTTAGGTCCAGCTAAGTAGCATCAATTGTCCCGGCAAAGCAAAACTTTCAATTTGGTGGTGCTGGTCCTTTGTTAATCACAGATAGTTCTTCAGCCCCAACTGACCAGAACCACAGATCCCTACTTCAAAATATCACAGGAGTGACTCTAGAGTCTTTGAAGAACTCTCACACTCTTTTTTTTTTTTTTTTTTTTTTTCGAGACAGGGTTTCTCTGTATAGTCCTGGCTGTCCTGGAACTCACTCTGTAGACCAGGCTGGCCTCGAACTCAGAAATCCGCCTGCCTCTGCCTCCCAAGTGCTGGGATTACAGGTGTGCGCCACCACGCCCGGCGAACTCTCACACTCTTAAGGCTGCACAAGCCAGGTCTCCATTCTCCCCATGGTCCTCAGCCTTATCTTCCAGGTTGCCAGGACAGCCCATTAAGCTTTGAGCACTCACAGCTTTTTTCGCCCAAAGCTCTGAAGTCTTTCAACACTCCTCCCTTCACACAGTTAGGCCAGTTAGAGCAATATCTTATGAACCCAATCTTGTGAACCCAATCAATTTCTGTCGTAGGGTTTCTATTGATGTGAGAAAACACCACAACCAGAAACAAGTAGAGGAGCTGAGAGTTCATTTCAACTTATAGTTGTAATCTGTGGTCAGAACGTAGTCCAAGAATGGAGCCATGTGAAGAGAATTCTGGGTGCTTATCAGAGTACCCCAAGAAAACAAGAGTCCTGTGATGTCAGCTTCTTCCAAACATGGAATTGTGTTTCTCTGTTCCTGCCCAGGTGTAGCCCAGGAGTGAGTTTACTTCAGATGACTCATTATTGCTTGTTGTTGTTATGTAATTAAACATTTAAACTATCTTTATACACCTCTATGAAAAAACATGTTTTTTGCCACAAGCAGCTTGTCCTTGTGGTTTTAAACAGCTTGAACTCATGAGAAATTTACTCAGGTGAGTCTTCTTTTTTTTTTTAAGATTTATTCATGTTAGCGTATCTGAGTACACTGTCGCTATCTTCAGACACACCAGAAGAGGGCATCAGATCCCATTACAGATGGTTGTGAGCCACCATGTGGTTGCTGGGTTTGAACTCAGGACCTCTGGAAAAGCAGTCAGTGCTCTTAACCACTGAGCAATCTCTCAGGAATCTTGTGTGAGTCTTCTTAACCCTCAGAGTACAAATTGTCTGATGCTCTGAATAAAGTTGGCTATTGCGTGAGACATTAGTCCACCTCATTTATCAGCTCCATTCTCCCAGGTCCCACTACCTCTGGAGTGACACCTGAACAGGGACCTGAAGTCAACTCTAAGGTAACCAAGTTGAGACCTCATGGAAGGAGGTGGGTGAGAAAAATAGGTCAGCAGCCAGGGAAGATTTTCGCATCGTTTTTAAAGCAAGGAGGAGCACATGTATCAAAATCTCCAATGTTAGATTGAGTACAGGATTGCAAGTCCTGGCTTCCTGAAGAAGGAAGTTTAGGTGAAGAAGTATGGGGCAGAATCCAAAAGAACATTGAAGAGGGGCTGGAGAGATGGCACGACGGTTAGGAGCACTGACTGCTCTTCCAGAGGTCCTGAGTTCAAACGCCAGCAACCACATGGTGGCTTAGAACTATCTGTAAAGAAATATGATGCCCTCTTCTGGTGTGTCTGAGGACAGCTACAGTGTATTTATATATAATAAATAAATAAATCTTTTTTTAAAGAATATTGAAGAGGCTTATAAGCAAGGAAGAGAGATGCCTGCTCAATTTTGAGTCACTTGGGCATTAATTCAAACTGTTATTAAAATACTTGAGGAAGGTAAGGAGATTCATCATAAGCACTAATTCCTTGAATGAATATAAATGGGATGATTAAACATTAAAGTTAGAAAAAAAAAAGACCCTCCCCATTCAAGAAGACCCAAAAGGACAATCAGCACCATTGGCATCAGCTCCTGAGGCCTCCTTACTGGAGCCTCCTTTAAATATGTGTCAGCCATGGCCTGGAAATGACTCTGGAGCAGGGAATGAGGAATCTGAAAATCAATCTAATATTGAATTTCTCCACTTCCTGATGAGGATCTAGAAAGGGCTATGGAAATGCTAAATTTACAAGCTAGGGCTTGACAGGGAAGAGGAGTCTGTCCTCAGTTCCTCTGCAGCCTCGTGAGCTGCTCTTGGTATTTCCAGGGCAATTTCTGCAAGATCAAAGTGTTTACCGGGGATTAGATGTGGATATAGGGGAAGATCTTAAGATGGTTTGTGTCTCTTATGAACCTAACGCTCCACGTTGTCATGAGTATCTTTTTGGTTGAGGCAACAATGCCCGGTGTTTGCTGTACAGTTTTTATATAATGGCTCAATGATTCTTAGCCCTTCCTGATTTCTTCAGTGGCAAATGTGGTTTGCAGATGAAGCCCGTGAAAAGCATAATAACTGGGACCAAGGGGAGATCATGGGAAGGTCATCTAGGAAGTGCTGGCAGGGACTGGTAGGTGGGTATCAACACGGTAAGGTGTCAGCATGTGTTGCTGATGGATTGCATGTATCCTTCCCACATGTTAGGGGCCCAGCCGCGGCTGCTTGGATGAAAAAGTGATAGGAGATCTGAGTTCAGGTCTAGTGATATAAAAATTATGCAAGGTCCCTCTGAGTCTTGTGCCGATCTCGTAGGGAGATTCAAAGATGCTATTGAGATGCACGTAACAGGGGAACAGATTCAAGAGTTATTTGGGGGGAACAGGTGGAGGGAAGAGGGCTTATGGGACTTTAGGGGAGGGGGAACCCAGGAAAGGGGAAATCATTTGAAATGTAAACAAAGATTATATCTAATAAAAAATAAATTTTAAAAAGTTATTATTAAAATAGCTGGTTTTCGATAATGCCAATGAAGATGGCCAATGGTTAATCAGACCTCAGAGAGACATAGGACATGTTTGGGATTTTCTGGAGTTATGTAGAAATGTGGGAGACGCATAAACATAGAGCAAAATTAGCTGCTTTAGAGATGTATGCTGTTCAAAGACAGACGTCAGCAAAATGGTTCAATTGCTGCTGGCCTGGCCACTTAGACAATGTAAATTGTCCTTACAACAGATAGATGCTTCGGATCAAGGAGCTCCTGCCTTATTCCCCGAAGGCAAGAGAGGAAACCACTGGACTAAGGAATGCTGGTCTAAATATAGTAAGGACGGCAATACATTGCCTAGCAACAATAACAATGCCAGTCAACAACAGGAAAATGGATTGAGCCCTCCCCCACAAACCACATGGAATTAGAGGGCTTAATCCAGACATAATAACTTTTGTGCCAGCTTCAGATTGTAATCAGTCTATTCTTGCCTTACACGTTACTACTTGAGGAAGTGCTGCTGTCGATAGTCCTTGCCCATTTCAGCCCTTCAGTATCCTCAGTTGTACAGGATCCTGGGGACCTATACTCCTGAGACAACTGGACTTTTACTGGGTCACAGAGGTTTACACATGAAAGGAATCATAGCTCATACAGGAGATAGGTGGAAATTATATAAGGGAGATTGCAGTCATGATGTGGGCATGCAGTGCCCACAGATTGACGGTTTAAAGCAGGAGGAAAAATAAGCAGTTGTTCTTGGTACCTTGCATAGTCCTTTCATGGAACAATGCACTTCTGAGGAAAGATTTGGTGGTACAGATAAAACTATAGCTGTAGGGCTGGAGAGATGGCTCAGCCGTTAAAGGCTAGGCTCACAACCATAAAGCCTAGAATCTTGGAACACCAAAGACATAAATCACATACCAAGTGATGTCTGACAAGAAGAAAGGAGTGGACACTGGTGCTAGAATGGACCAAAGCATCATTGTGGGGGAGTACAAGAACAGGGAGGTGGGAGGGGATGGATGAGGGAGCAGGGGGAGGGAAAAGGGCATGTGGGACCTTTGGGGGTGGGGAACCAGAAAAAGGGAAATGAATTGTAAATATAGAATATATCCAATAAAAAAAAATAAATAAATAAAAAAATAAAAACTGTAGCTGTAGGCACCATACTGAAGAAAAGCGACAAACCATTACTCG
Source organism: Apodemus agrarius (assembly GCA_964023405.1). Lineage (NCBI taxonomy): Eukaryota > Metazoa > Chordata > Mammalia > Rodentia > Muridae > Apodemus > Apodemus agrarius. The sequence goes on from OZ030014.1 coordinate 10,947,606, forward strand.
GTTGAAAAATAAGAGGAAAGACTTTACAGGAAAAACTGACTCTAGAGCTGATGCTTCTATTATAACTGACAAGTTATTTCTCCACTGGTGAAATAAGCCAGTTCAAACTGTAAGATCCGAAAGAAAAAACGGGGTGCTTCTGCACCCCCATACCTCGGAAACCGGCACCCCAAACACTCACGAGAGACAGACCTGATGCAATTTCGCAAGAGGATTTTAATATCCAGAGCTCTGGGGGGCTACAGCTTCCCCAGCAGAGTAAAGAAGCAAAACCCGCCGAGGACTGGCTTGTCTTGCCTTTTATAGACTTATAACAGAACCTGCCTACCACAAGCTTCTAAGCCAATCAGTTCAATCCATCCGAACTCTGACAGCCTACCAGCCTCTCACAGAGGCTGGAAGAACTAGTTAAGTCATTTCCGCTTACGTGGCCTCCACGCACTGTCACGCCCACCCTCCCCCACTGGAGTTGGAGATCCAGGTGCCTCCCACGTGCCCAGGCACAGCTTATAACCTTATCCTTTCAAAACCAGATTAGATTATATTAAACGAAGGTTTACTGGGATGCCGCTCTCAGGTGAGCTCTGACCCCAGGACCGAGGCCAAGGGAGTTGACTTGGGAGCAGGGGAGGAACTGTGTACATAGAGAGAGAAATAGGAGATTGAATTGGAGAGAGAGGCCAAACTACCTCGGTTATATAGGGAAGAGAATCTGGCAGAAGGGCAGACCAATCGCTGGGCTGGAAAGTTCAGGTGTGCCAGGTAGGGATTGGAGGATGTTGGGAGAACCTGGAGGCTAGATCTGCTTTGACATGTAAAATACACCTTAGCCCCTCGTCCTGGGGTTTGAAACCAAACAATAACCTTAGAAGAACAGCCTGGTAGGGAGGTAAATTCAACTGCAATAGGGTTGGGAACTATGTTCTCTAAGGAGATTAAACAAAGTGCTACAGTGTTGCAATGCGTAGGTCCAGAATGCACAAAAACAGTCCTGCCAGCCCGACGGTGGTGGCGCACGCCTGTAATCCCAGCACTTGGGAGGCAGAGGCAGGCGGATTTCTGAGTTTGAGACCAGCCTGGTCTACAGAGTGAGTTCCAGGACAGCCAGGGCTATACAGAGAAACCCTGTCTCGAAAAAATAAGCAAATTCAAAAAACAAAACAAACAAACAAAAACAGTCCTGCCGCCTAGGTTACTCCTGTTCCAAGTATTCTTTGGGGAAGAGACTTTCTACAACCAACTCTTTCAAGTAGCCCTACTTCCAATGCTACCTATTCTTCGCAAGCACAAGGAAAGAACCAGGAAGAGAGTTTCAAAGGATTATTGAATATATATTCCTGCCAGGACAAAATTATAAACATGGGTTGGGATTTTCCTAAGGGCCATGGAAAATATACCAAATAAAAATTACATAGAAAAAATTGTATATAAAAATGCTTATATAAAAAATTAATTGGACACGCCTGTAATCCCAGCACTTGGAAGGCAGAGGCAGGAGGATTTCTGAGTTCAAGGCCAGCCTGGTCTACAGAGTGAGTTCCAGGACTGCCAGGGCTATACAGAGAAACCCTGTCTCAGAAAAAAACAAAACAAAACAAAACAAAATTAATTGGAAATTAATTGGGTTTGTCTTAATCCTTCTAATGGCCCCTTTCTAAAGAAAAGTTACAGACTCTGCACCAGTTAGTCAGAAAACAGTTGGATAATGGGCACATAGAGCCCTCTCCCCTCCCCCCAATTCTGTTTTTCTAATTAAAAAGAAAACTGGTTGATTGTTGATTGACTTACAGAATGTTAATGCCACCCTGTGGCCAATGAGAGCTTTACAGCCTGGTTCACCTATATCCCGCAGCTATTCCTAGATTGGCCTTTAATAATTTTGAATTTAAAAAATTGTTTTTATACTAAACATATTCATCCTGATTATACCTTTTCTGAACCCTAATTTAATCAATAAGAATGTCAGCTTTGATATTAATTATCTCAAGTTATGACAAACTGCCCTACTATGTGTCAATAGTATGTAGGAAAGGTTTCAGAGCCTGTGAGACTGGCCTTCCCTCATGTTTTTAAATCATCTGGTCTAGTTGACATTTGTGTGTGTGTGTGTGTGTGTGTGTGTGTGTGTTTTAAATTTTGTTCTGGTCACTAATTGTCTCAAGTATTGTACAGTGTCTGATCTTGATACCTTTGCAGGCACAACAATCAGCTCATTTTTGTGTAGCACATCCTGAATGCTTTGTCCAGATTGTAGAGCTACTTTGGAGGTGGCTAACAGGATATCACAGTAATTAAAATAAGCATGAAAGAAGCCACTCAAGCAAAAGCACACACCGCTCACGCTCACAGTTATCTGATGAGGGCTGCCAGACTCCTAAGTCAGCTGGACATTGCAGGTGGGGAAGGGGCAGAGTCTTCTCCAGGTCTCTTTTCTGTACCCAATTCCATCTGACTCAGTTGCCTAAGACTTGCAGTCACTTCTTAGAGATGTGCCATTGCGCACACTGACAGAAAGTAACTACAACTGGCAAATTCACGCCCCTGCTAGAGCACGAGGCGAATCACGCTCAGCTGCTGCAGACAGTCTGCAGCAGCCCCACATCCCACACCTGGGATTAAAATGAAAACCGATTCTTAGGATATTTCTGCGTTTTTAAAGGAACCAAAATTCTCACTACAGCTTTATTTGGCCCAAGATGAGGTTCCCAAAAGCTTAACAGAACCATTTAGCCTAAGGATATCAGTATCAAGTCATGTCACTGACTTTTTTGTAGGCTCATGCTGGGCTCCATCTGAAACATTGTTTTGAGTTTTCCTGACTCTCAGTTGGCTGATCCACTCTGCCAAGCACAGATTGAATGTAACCTTACTTTCTTTGCTTTTGTTCTTGTTTGGCCAGAGACCCACCTTATGCTCAATGACTGCTACTAAAGACAAATATCCATTGACAAATATTTACGCCCATTCCTGACACATATAGACTAGTACACAATGAGGCCAGGTGGTGAACTCCCAAAGCCAGTCTGCAGAGACACAGTTACACTAGCAACAGTGTATCACCTTTCAAACAGTATCAAGTGAGGACCACCTGAACCTAAGGAGGGGTATTTCTCATCTGAACAATTATAAATCAAGTTACTATTTGTTCTTCATCTTCTTTCCTATGAGTATTATGGGATTTCTAGTTTGTTGTATTGGGTCTCTCTTTTGTTTATTTCTCTCATGAAAATCTTTTCTCCTGTGCTCTTGTATGTTGACTTTCATCTTTTTTCCTCGGTGTATAGTATTCTGCAGTGCTGCCCTGTGGTTCATTAACTGACTTCGGCTGAGCTTGAGATGTCTTTATTTCTCCATCCATTTACTATTATAGCTTTGCTGGATTTAGCAATACCGATGAGGAGTTATTTATTTTGATGGAGTTACAGACAATTGTGAGCTGCGCAGTTTGGGTGCTGGCAACCACACTTGGGTCCCTCTTCAAGAAGAGTATGCAATCTAAAAGAGATAAAAAATAAATTACAGGGCTGGAGAGATGGCTCAGCCGTTAAGAGCACTGACTGCTCTCCCGGAGGTCCTGAGTTCAATTCCCAGCAACCACATGGTGGCTCACAACCATCTGTAATGGGATCTGATGCCCTCTTCTGGTGTGTCCGAAGACAGCGACAGTGTACTTACATATAATAAATAAATAAATAAATAAATAAATAAATAAATAAATCTTTAAAAAAGTAAAATCTGACTCTTGATTTTTTAATGGAACCTTTTTATTTAAAAAAATTTTATTTTATGTATATGAATGCTCTATCTGCATGTGCACCTGTTTGCCAGAAGAGGGAGACAGATCCCATTACAGATGATGAACCATGAACCGCCATGTGATTGCTGGGAGTTGAACTCAGGACCTTCGGGAGAACACCCAGTGAGAGTTCTCACCAGCCACCCGACTTGGCTTTTTTTTTTTTTTTTTTTTGTCTCTTCCTTTTTCGGGGGGCCGGGGTGGGGGCTGGGGGGGCCTGGGGGAAGTCACAGGTGAGGGGGCAGGTGGACCGGGATGATAGGGAAGTGACTGTGATCTGGGTGCATTATGTGAAATTCTCAAGTAATCAGTAGAAATACTATGTTTAAATTAAAAAAAGCTAGCTGGGCAGTGGTGGTACACACCTTTAATCCCAGCATTTGGGAGCCAGAGGCAGGTGGACTTCTGAGTTCGAGGCCAGCCTAGTCTACAGAGTGAGTTCCAGGACAGCTAGAGCTATACAGTGAAACCCTGTCTCGAAAAAACTTAAAAAATAAATAAATAAATAAACAAAAATGCTTGCATAGACCTGATGCTCTGCATTCAACCCCAGCACACACATTCAGCCAGAAGGAGAGAACTGACTACACAAAATTGTCTTCTGTCCTCTGCCCACACGGCAGCGGGCACTCGCTCCCCACCCTGCCGCAAGTTTAATAAAATAAAGTTAAATTTTCTTAAGCTAAAGAGATGTACTGAGCCACAAGTAATCATGGAAATAGGATAGAAAAAAATAGTATTGAAATGTAAAATTCAAAATCAACAGAAGTCGCTGGATCTTTTCAAAGGTAGTGTTTTTTGGTTTTGTTTGTTTGTTTGTTTGTTTTTGTTTTTTTGAGGCATGGTTTCTCTGTGTAGTGTTTTTAAGGCTTCCATTGATAGGATTTACTGTAGCAGTCCAGGTCATTTCAGGGGAGTGGAGAAAAGGGATGCTATTTTGTTGTTTAGCAGGGTTAGAGTGCAGCTCAGGACTGTCCTCAACATATCCCAGCCTTCAGAGGGTTTTGTGCAGGGAGTAACAGAAATGCCCAAGATATACCATCCTGTCTGATGATTGAGCTAGGGCCCAATCTCCTTTCAGAGCTTTTTTTTTTTTTAAGGTTTTTTTTTTAATTATTTATTTATTTAATGTATATGAGTACATTGTAGCTATCTTCGGACATACCAGAGAGGATATCGGATCCCATTACAGATGGTTGTGTCACCATGTGGTTGCTGGGACTTGAACTCAGGGCCTCTGGAAGAGCAGTCAGATGGCTCTTAACCACTGAGCCATCTCTCCATCCCCCTATCATAGCTCTTGAGTGCAATTGTATGTGTGTGTGTGTGTGTGTGTGTGTGTGTGTCTTTTCCCCAATGAATATTTGTTAGAACAGGGATGGGGTTGAAAATTATTAAATTCTAAGTTGACTTTGCACTGTTTTTCCCCCTGATATGTTAAGACTTTTTCCTAAATAAATGATAGAAAGAAACATCAATAAGGGTGAAAGTACTACTAAAAATGAGTAAAACAAAAGAGAAGGAAAGCCGGGTGGTGGTGGCACAAGCCTGTAATCCCAGCACTTGGGAGGCAGAGGCAGGCGGATTTCTGAGTTCGAGGCCAGCCTGGTCTACAGAGTGAGTTCCAGGACAGCCAGGACTACACAGAGAAACCCTGTCTTGAAAAACAAAAACAAACAAACAAAAGAAGAAGAAGAGGAGGAGGAGGAGGAGGAGGAGGAGGAGGAGGAGGAGGAGAAGAAGAAGAAGAAGAAGAAGAAGAAGAAGAAGAAGAAGAAGAAGAAGAAGAAGAAGAAATAGGGCCTGGAGGGATGGCTTGGAGGTTAGGAGCACCGGCTGTTCTTCCAGAGGACCCAGGTTCAAATCTCAGCACCCATATGGCAGCTGACAACTGTAACTCCAAGATCTGATACCCCTTTACACAGACATCACATAGGCAAAACACCAATGCACACAAAAAATAAATTAATAATAATAATAATAATAATAATAATATGAGAAAAAAGACAAAAATAATAAAAGAGTAAATAAAACCAGATGGCTATATAAACAAGAATAAGACATTTAAAGTTATGGTAATGCAATATTATAAAATTATCTCTTACATTCTAAGAGGTTATTACTTTTGCTAGACCTTATAGCCAGAGTTAATAATAAACCTCAGAATCACTTAAGACTTAAGATTATAACCTACTATGTACAAGACTATACCCTACTATGTATTCAGCCTGTTTGTTTAACCTGCCCTTTAAATTTATTTATTTATTTATTTATTTATTTATTTATTATGAGTGATCTGTTTTCAGACACACCAGAAGAGGGCATCAGATCCCATTACAGATGGTTGTGAGCCACCATGTGGGTGCTGGAAGTTGAACTCAGGACCTCTCGACGGGCAGTCAGTGCTCTTAACCACTGAGCAATCTCTCCAGCCCAGATTACTTTCTTTGCTTTTGTAAAATATTTGTTTAGCCTGCCTTTAAGAGACTGCTGCAACAATCAACCTTACTCACCCTGGATTTCCCACAATATGAACATTACATTCAGAATGTAAACTAATGCATGGTTACAATCTTAAATTATGTAATCCTCCACTGACTTACCAATAGCAACACGTGTGTATCATTTGCAGAAAACAGCAAATACAGAGTGTGAAAGCAACCTTCTGAAATTAATATTCATTTCTGAATATTTGTTGATACATAATGATGTTTAGACTCAGTTGGGATCAGTTGCAGCCAATGACTCAAACCCTTATAAAACTCTGTTAAAGATTTCTGTAAAATAATCCCATTTCTTCACCATGTGATCCTTTCTATGCTGATCAATAAGAGAGAGCCATGGCCTTTGCCGGGGCAGATGCACAATGTCAGACACATGTACACACATGCATAGCACACAGACACATATGCAGGCACATATTCAGATTCATACAACAAAGGACAAAGACACAAGGACATGCAAAAGAGAATTCAAATCTGGACCCACTCTTGGTTAAATTATTCCAAAGGAAAATACTTCCCTTTTCTCATCCATGAAACACCAGTGCATTATCTGAATTTATCGCATGCCAAAAATTAGACAGTTGGGTATAGAAAAGTAATCCTAGCAGCTAGAGAGAGCTCGGTGCTGGGAACTTGTGCAGAGGATCCAGGTTCAGTTCCCAGCACCCACATCAAGCGAGTCCCCTGACTTGACTGTTCTTTTCAGGTTCCCAGAATCACTTAGTCTCAAGCAATAGGCCTTCTCTCAAAATGCCGCGTGGCTATAGCTCTAACGTGGATTTCTTGAGAACAAACCCACACTCTGGGTTTAAGTCTTACGATAACTCAGAGTTCCTAATATGGCTAGGAATTCCTGTCTGTCTTCACCAAGGCCACCTGTCTTATCAAACCCCTGCTGTTTCTGGTCCCCTTTCCCAGGGAGTTGCAAGATACTTGTTAGAGTTGTGTCCTCTTTGTAACTCTTTGGGGGAGTGGCCATGCTATCACCTCTCTCTGGATGCCTGAGGATCTTTCTGGTTTCTCTTTATCCTGACTCTTTGATACCTTGTTTGTCTTTGTTCTCCTGACCCTAAAGGAACTTGTAGTCCACCAGCTTCCCCAGAATCCTTACTTTTCTGCCTTGGCTTATGGTGTTTTCTGGCTTTCTAGGAATTTTCCCATTTTATCTAATTTAAGTTGTCTGTGTACAAAGCATTCATTATCAACCCTCCAACAATCATTTTGGCAAAGATGATATAAATGAGCCCTGTTTCTTTCTGATTTGGTCATTTATGTCTTCTGTTTCTTGACCAGTCTAGCTAAATAAAGGTTTGTCCATTTATTGGTTTTAAATTTATTTTATTTTATTGAAAACTTCATCATAGGCTCTACATCATCCTTCTCCCCCGGCCCCTCTGAGTACTCCCATGATCCTTCCCAAACTCATAGTCCCCTCCAATTTCTTATTGTTAACACACACATGTACACTCACACACATACATGTACACACATACACGTACACACATGCACACACATACGCATATACTCTGAGTCCATTAAGTGTTGCTCATTTGTGCATGTGTGCAGGGTCCTTTGACACTGGATAACCGATGGGGCAATTCAAGCGTGTTCATGGAGAAAAGTTTCTCCTCTTCTTAGCAGTCGCCAACTGCCTGTAAGATCTTCATCTAATGACCTGCGAAAAGTCTCTTGTCCATATTAGCATGCCAGCTTGTGTTGTAATTAGGCAAGTACATTAGGACAACCATATTGTGATTTTACGCGTGTAGTTATTTTGTCATGTCGGGAAGATGCTGTCTAGCACAGGCATCCCTTACGGCCTTTCCACGCCCTCTTCTGTGATTTTCCCTGAGCCTCGGGTGCAGGTGACTCATTGCGGATGTATCAACACGGCTTGGGCACCCATGACCACGTATTCTGTGCATTTCACCTTTTACAGAGCTCTATAATAATCTCCACTGTTGCACAAAGACACTTCTTTGATGGGAGGGGAAAGAAACTCTTAGACAGTGGTTTTAGGATCGAGCCTTTGGTTTTTCTGTACCACCTCACAGTCCTGCTCCACTTATCAGAATGGAGAGATCGTGCTTAGCTTATTGGTTGGAGGTCTTTTGTATTTCTTCACAGATATTTTACCTAAGAAAGTATTTGTGAATAAATCAATTGATGGAAAAAGAAATGTGTGGGCGGTACGCTCTGATGTTTTGGCGTACGGTGTTGTAGGGTGGCGAGCAGAAGTCAGCTCATACAGGCACTGCCCTGGACCGAGGCATTTACGGATAGAAACGTCCTTGTGAGTGCGCCTTTAGCTGCTGCCATCACTTACGGTGCGCCGGGTCTTTGCCTCCATCTCAGAGTATTTCTGGATCTTCTGTCCTTTTCCAATGTGACTGATGCCATCACAATTACCCCCGCTGCCGCAGCCGTTGTCACTACAGTGGGGCTTATATCTGTATGTTTGTTTGTGGATGTGTCAGGTCTTTGCTCCTCATTTCTGTCTGTCTTTCTTCCTTTTTTATCGTCAGGGTTTTCTAATGTAGCATTTTAATTTAATAACCTTTTCACTCTTTTACTTTTAAAATGTTTGCTATATAATTTGCCAAGTGAATCAGCCTGATTTTTGTTTGTTTGTTTTTTCAAGACAAGGTTTCTCTGTGTAGCCCTGGCTGTCCTGGAACTCACTCTGTAGACCAGGCTGGCCTCGAACTCAGAAATCCACCTGCCTCTGCCTCCCAAGCGCTGGGATTACAGGCGTGTGCCACCACGCCCGGCCGTCAGGGTTTTCTAATGTAGCATTTTAATTTAATAACCTTTTCACTCTTTTACTTTTAAAATGTTTGCTATATAATTTGCCAAATGAATCAGCCTGATTTTTCTTTCTTTGTTTGTTTTTTTTTTCTCTGTATAGCCCTGGCTGTCCTGGAACTCACTCTGTAGACCAGGCTGGCCTCAAACTCAGAAATCCGCCTGCCTCTGCCTCCCAAGTGCTGGGATTACAGGCGAGCGCCACCACCGCCCGGCTTAGCCTGATTTTTTAATAGCCTATTTCCACTCATATAGAGAACTATTCACGTTGTTTTACTGCCTTTCCTAAGGTGTTATTGTTATACATAATACACCCATTTAAAACACCAATAATATATTGTTGTAATAATAAATTTAATATCAGTTATCTCATTAGCCTAAATATAGTTTTCTCCCAATTTTTACCACTTTTGGCAATACATTACATATATGTAACATCTCTGTAAGTTACATACATGTGTGTGCTTTGTATATTCATTTTATAAAATTTACTTATAAATTAGCATGAAAAGAAAGGAAAGGAAAATATATGTTAAGCTATCACAAGCTGTCATTGAAATGATGGAGCTGGGGAAATGCTCAGTAGCTAAGGATACTTCCTAATCTTTGGGGAGACTAGAGCTCCCCAGAGCCTGTACTGTTACAGCTCATGGTTTCTTGTGATTCCAGCTCCTGGACACCCTCTTCTGGCCTCTACCAGTACACTTGCAAATATACGGCTGGCACATTAATACAAATAAATCCTTAACAGATGAAAATGACTTGGTTATGAGTTAGGGAATATGTTTTAGTGGATAATTCAACCCCTGAGAATCATCATGGTAGAAGGAGAAAACTCTTTCCTGTTAGAATCTCTAGATCTCCATAGTACACATATAATACACTGACACAAAGTAAGAAAACAGAAGATATAGTTACCTTTATGAGTGCTGTGGTTTTGTACATAGACTGAGTTGATACTTTAATGTATGCCTGGTTTACTAGCAACATATTGTATTTTTATCTACATGAGAAAATGTCTCTATAATTCTTGAAAGGAGTCTTGTCAGATGGATGACTCTGTCTTCAATGGAGTCCCAAGTGGCCCAGGCTGGGGTAGATTCACAACAAATCTGAGGCTGGCTTTGAACTCATTATCTTCCCACCTCATTTCCAAATGCTGGGATCACTGGCATGTGCCACCGTGCCTGGTTTAGGATTTAGATACATGATTTAAAAAAAAATAAAGCATTAGGCTTATTTGTTTTTATTTTATGGTATTTGAGCATTTGTTTGCACGTATGGATATGCACTGTGTGCATGCCTGGTGTCTCTGGAGATCACAAGAGAATGTCAGATACCCCAGAAGTGGAGTTACAGATGGTTATAAACCACTGTGTGGATGCTGGAAACCAAACCCAAGTCCTCCACAAGAGCAAGGAGTGTTCCCAACCACCAAGCCATGGCTCCAGCCCCAGGATCATGACTCTTGGTTCCACTTTTGTTATCATTACACATATTTGTCAGAACTCCGTCCAAGAATGGAATCATGTGAAGTGAGTTCTTAGTGCTTGTGAGAACACTCCAAGACAGTTGGAAGTTGCCATTCGAGCTTTCAAGGGAGGGAAACAACCAATAGCCCTACAGAGTTGCCATACCTCTGAACTACAAAATGTCCCGATAGCCAGGTGGCAGTTGCGCACGCCTGTAATCCCAGCACTTGGGAGGCAGAGGCAGGCAGATTTATGAGTTTGAGGCCAGCCTGGTCTACAGAGTGAGTTCCAGGACAGCCAGGGCTACACAGAGAAACCCTGTCTTGGAAAAAAAAAATGTCCCCATAACCCCATTTACACAGTACTAATGGCATTTTTTTTCTTGGTATTAACCAACAGCTGTCTAAATAGACAGCTGGGAAATCTAGTCAACTTCCTAGGACAAAAGGAAGTCATTGGTCTTAGAAGAGACTGCCCCCGGGCTGGTGAGATGGCTCAGCGGTTAAGAGCACTGACTGCTCTTCCAGAGGTCCTGAGTTCAAATCCCAGCAACCACATGGTGGCTCACAACCATCTGTAATGGAATCTGATGCCCTCTTCTGGTGTGTCTGAAGACAGCTACAGAGGGCGGAGCGAGCAGAGACCCTGAGTTCCATTCCCAGCAACCACATGAGGGCTCACAACCATCTGAACAGTTACAGTGTACTAATATACATAAAATAAATAAATAAATCTTAAAAAAAAAAAAAAGAAGAAGAGACTGCCCCATCACTGCTTTACTAAGCAGGCATAATTCCCAACTGCATTCTGAATATTTATCCTTACACCCATAGTGTCCTGGCTGGTTTTGTGTGTCAACTTGACACAGTTTGGAGTTATCACAGAGAAAGGAGCTTCAGTTGGGGAAGTGCCTCCATGAGATCCAGCTGTGGGGCATCTTCTCAATTAGAGATCAAGTGGGAAGGGCCCCTTGTGGGTGGTGCCATCCCTGGGCTGGTAGTCTTGGGTTCTATAAGAGAGCAGGCCGAGCAGGCCAGGAGAAGCAAGCCAGTAAGGAACATCCCTCCATGGCCTCTGCATTAGCTACTACTTCCTGACCTGCTTTGGAGATGAACAGCAACGTGGAAAGTGTAAGCCCAATAAAGCCTTTCCTCACAACTTGCTTCTTGGTCATGATGTTTGTGCAGGAATGGAAACCCTGTCTAAGACACATAGTTAAACCCATGAGTATAGCTCACACTCCCAATCAAAGAAATCTACAATGAGCCAGGCGTGGTGGCGCAGCACTTGGGTAATCCCAGCACTTGGGAGGCAGAGGCAGGCAGATTTCTGAGTTTGAGGCCAGCCTGGTCTACAGAGTGAGTTCCAGGACAACCAGGGCTACACAGAGAAATCCTGTCTCAAAAAACTAAAAAGAAAAAAAAGAAAAGAAAAAAGAAAAAATAAAGAAAAAGAAATCTACAATGGATAAAGGCCATTACAGGGAAACCACAACTGGTCAAAGTGTATAGTACACAGGTCTTCTGTCGTCCACTCACAACAAATATATCTACAACATGGCTCTGGCACCCAAGACTGAGGGAACATCCTGGAAGATGGGGTAGAAAGTTGTCAGAGATGGAAACCCAGGGAATCTGTGTGAGGCTGTATCCATAGAAATGACAGGGAAGCTTCACCCGGGGCACACTGACAATATGGCTGCCTAGATAAGACCCGATAAATTACAGCACCAGTAGACATACTAACATGGAAGGGAGAAATCTCTCAAAACCCCACCCATAGAAGAAGAGCTACATTCAATAAAGGCATGCTGACAGCAGCACAAATAGTTGTGTGCAGGGATGAGACCCTTAATTCACTATCCAATTCCAAGTGGACAGCCTGAATGCATATACACACTGGTAGCACTGAGTGAACCGAACAAGTTATATTTCTATATTTAGCTGTCTATGTAACAGTAACAAAGAAAGTGACCATAATCTCAAGAGGGATTGGGGGTGGAGTGGGGATGTATACAGATGTATAGGAGGGGTTGGGGGGATAAAGGAAAAAGGTAGAGTTAAAAACAAAACAAACAGTTAAAAATTATTTGGTGAAGGCAATAAAGTAGAACCTGGTCTTACGGGAACCTTAGCACCATTTGGCTCCAAGACCCCTCCTTCATGTCTGATCTATTTCAATACAAATGCTCTGAGTCCATTCCATCAACTCTGGCCCAAACAATGAGTGTCTTGTCCAGTCTACAGTACTGGGCATGCCCTCTTTTCTTCTCTTTGACCCTCCTACTCAAAAACAAGCAATTTACTCTCTGTCCCAACTATTCTTCTGTATCTGAGAGAGTGATTACTGGGTTAGCATGCACAGATACAGATTTGCTCTTGCTGTATCCTGTCTCTCTTCTGCTTTTGCCTCCACTGATATAGTTTTACTATTCAAGGTTGCTGGAAGGTTTGTGATCTTGTTCTGTTCTTCCTGGAATGTTACATTCCACAATTCCCAAAGTCATGAGAAGCCAGAATAAAAATCTATTTAAAAAAAGCATTTTGAAGAAATTCAAGCAAAAATAAAATCTGCCTAGACTGGTAATAGATGTAACCTTGTAATTAATAATGCATAGTTGGAGCCAGCGGTGGTGGCGCACACCTTTAATCCCAGCTTTTGAGAGGCAGAGGCAGGCAGATTTCTGAGTTTGAGGCCAGCCTGATCTACAGAGTGAGTTCAGGACAGCCAGGGCTACACAGAGAAACCCTGTCTCGAAACACCTCCCCCCCCCAAAAAAATGCATGTTTGAGTAATCTTAATTTGTTATACTAGTTTGTAATTTGGACTTAGTTTTATTTTAAATAATTTGATATTTGTTGCTTTGTCATGACATGAAATTATGTCCTGAAGGAAATGAAATAAAGGAGAAATAACAAGTAGGAAAAATTTTAAATATGAGGATATATATTTGGTAGGGAATGTTGCAATATGAGACTTTTCTAGATAAGAATTATGTGTTGCCCCAGCACTTGGGAGGCAGAGGCAGGCGGATTTCTGAGTTCGAGGCCAGCCTGTCTCAAAAAACCAAAAGAAAAAAAAAAAAAGAATTATGTGTCAAAATAGGGTTTTATCCTAGGGTAAAATGATTAGGCTTTTCCAAAACAGAAAAGGAAAGGTGAAGGCCAAATCAGGCTGCTTGAGTGCATTGCAGAAAGTACAAATAGGCACAAAAGGTTTGTAGAGAATGAAGTTAAGAGATTATATGAATATACATACACTATACACACACATATAATAGTTATAAGTACATATATATGTGTAATATATAAAATTTTATTAAAATTCCTAAAGTCAAAATTCAGTGTACTGATATAAAACTAGAATAAAATCCTCTGTTAAAAATAATAGGTTTAAACTGGGCATGGTGGCACACGCCTGTAATCCCAGCACTTGGGAGGCAGAGGCAGGCGGATTTCTGAGTTCGAGGCCAGCCTGGTCTACAGAGTGAGTTCCAGGACAGCCAGGGCTACACAGAGAAACCCTGTCTCGAAAAACCAAAAAAAAAAAAAAAAAAAAAGAAAAAAAAATAGGTTTAAGCTGGGCATGGTGGCACACGCCTGTAATCCCAGCACTTGGGAGGCAGAGGCAGGTGGATTTCTGAGTTTGAGGCCAGCCTGGTCTACAGAATGAGTTCCAGGACAGCCAGAGCTACACAGGGAAACCCTGTCTCAAAAAACCAAACCAAACCAAACCAAACCAAACCAAACCAAACCAAACCAAAACAAACCAAACCAAACCAAAACAAAACAAAACAAAACAAAACAAAAACAAAAACAAAACAAAGAAAAACAAAAAACAAAACAAAACAAAACAAAACAAAAAACAGATTTATCATCCACTCCACTTCCTGGAGGCCTCGAGGTAATCCTGTGAGCCTGATCTCCAGTAGTAACCCCCAAAGAGCCAGTCTTTCTGCCTATCCACCAGTTTCTCCAACCACCACACTACCAAGGAACCACATGGCATCTGGTGGGCAGAAAAGTCACATATAAAGGCAAATCCATCAGAATAGCATCTGACTTTTTCAAATGCAACGTTCAAAACCAGAAGGGCCCTGATGTTCTACAAGTTCTTAAAAGTCAGAGATACTAAGCCAAACTAGTATACCCAACAAAACTGTCAACAGTTGCAATTGAAGGAGGAAGAAAAACAATAAAAACAGATTTAAGAAGTTTATGACCACTAAGCCAGCTCTATAGAGGATACCAGAAGGAATACTTCAGTCTGAAGAGAAGTTTTAACACTCCCATACCAACACAGAGAATACCTAAAAATTGCAGAACAGTAATGCAAAAGAGGTATAAGAAAATTCCATCACCACAACAAAATAACAGTATGGTAGTTTGAATGAGAATTGCCCCAATAGACTCATGTTTGAATGCTGAGTCTGCAGTTGGTGGAACTGTTTGAGAAGGAGAGATGGCTTAGCGGTCTTTTAAGAGCACTGCCTCTCTTTCAGAGGTCCTGAGTTCAAATCCCAGCACCCACATGATAGCTCACAACCATCTGTAAATGGATCCAATGCCCTCCTCAGGTGTGGGATCGACAGTGAAAATTCTTAGAGGCCAGGAGACTAATAAGGGATGAGCGATCTTTCAAGAGAAATAGAAATAATGTAGCAATATAAGAGAGGAGAAGGGAATACTGGCACTGGAAGGGTTATAGTAGGGGGTGGGAGGGCAGGATGGGAGAGAAAGAAAGAGAGGGAGGGAGAGGAATAACTAACTCTAAAGCCCTTTTGAAAAGGTCACAAAGAAACCTATTATGGAAGATCTCTAAATGACACACATATACATATGCAGCAAGAGTTTAAATGGAATCATTCTATAATGAGGGAGCAGTGCTCCTACTAGACACCACAGATTAACACATAAAAGCCTGGTGCCAGCCGGGCGTGGTGGCGCACGCCTATAATCCCAGCACTTGGGAGGCTTAGGCAGGCGGATTTCTGAGTTCGAGGCCAGCCTGGTAAACAGAGTGAGTTCCAGGACAGCCAGGGCTACACAGAGAAACCCTGTCTCGGAAAAAAAAAAAAAAAAAACAGAAAAAAAAAGCCTGGTGCCAGGAATAGGTTATTTCTTTTTGAGTTGTCCACTGAGGTCTTATATAACCCCCAAACCTTATATAGAATATAGAATCCCCCCTCCTAATATAGAGAATATAGAATTGGGCTTCATTACCCTCCTGAAGGCCTATGGAAAAGGGCACCACATGCTTGAGTCACAGAACATGGAGAATTCAGGCTGGAACTGACCCAGAAGCTTCACGCCTACTGACTGGCTTTCATGGTGCTGGAAGGTGCTAGCATGCCAACCAGAGGAGGAAGATAATCTTCATTCTTCCACAGCTGGGAGCCTTGTGAGCTCCAGTGACAATCTGCTGGCGAGATAAGCACACGGTTGGCAAAAGTGGCATGAATCATGTCTGAATAAGCAAACACTTTCTGATTGGATTAAGGAGAGCGAATTACAAGAACCAACCGACACCTGACAGATTATCAGGGGCAATAATCAGGGCTAGATAGGTCCTAGGGTCTAAGGAAGGACCTACTTCTGTTCTGAGGAAGGGACACAGAATGTAATCAACTGCTAATGTCTTACCTCTAGATCTGTACATCACTGCATCTCTCAACCTCAACAGAGTTGTTTTGTTGTTATTGTTGTTGTTGTTGTTTTTGCAGTGGATGGTGATTAACTGACACCCAATAAACTGGTTAATGTGAAGTAAATAAGAGACATCATTGTGCTTTGCCCTGAAATATTACATCAGTATCACATCCCTTCCCCCCAGGACTCAGAGATCATGATGGAAGATGGGGCAGAAAGATTGTAAGAGCCAAAGGAGGTGTATGACCACAGGGCAATACTGATTTCCAGACATAACAGGCCAGTTACTCGTATGAACTCAATGGCTGAGAAAGCATACACAAGATCCATGTAAGCTCAAACTAGACAAAATCCCAGCATGGAGGTGGGAAGAGGGAGGAGGGAGGAGGGAGGTGGGAGGAAGGAGGAGGGAAGTGGGAGGTGGGTTCTGGGAGGAGGGAGGAGGGAGGAGGGAAGAGGGAGAATGGAGGTAGGAGGTGGGAGGTGGAAGGTGGGCATGAAGTTCTACCCTTAGCTCAGGAGCTATTGGTAATAATTGCTGGGAAAGGAGGAGTCAGTTTTCTTTAAGGATGTGAATCCTGGTAGGTTGACCATGCTCTTGGGTTGGACCCACCTCTAAGAGTATTTGGACAACCAAAGTTGGACTTGGACTTTTTTTGCTTGCTTTTTTTTTTTTTTTTTTTCCCGAGACAGGGTTTCTCTGTGTAGTCCTGGCTGTCCTGGAGCTCACTCTGTAGACCAGGCTGGCCTCGAACTCAGAAATCCGTCTGCCTCTGCCTCCCAAGTGCTGGGATTACAGGTGTGTGCCACCACGCCCAGCGACTTGGTGGACTTTTTTGTTTGTTTGTTTGTTTTTTGTTTTTTGGTTTTTGGTTTTTTTTCGAGACAGGGTTTCTCTGAGTAGTCCTGGCTGTCCTGGAACTCACTCTGTAGACCAGGCTGGCCTCGAACTCAGAAATCTGCCTGCCTCTGCCTCCCAAGGCTGGGATTAAAGGCGTGCGCCACCACCGCCCTGCTGACTTGGTGGACTTTTAAAAAAGAATACAGGATGCCAGGCGTGGTTTCTGATTTCAAGGCCAGCCTGGTCTACAGAATGAGTTCCAGGACAGCCAGGACTACACAGAGAAACCCTGTCTCGAAAAACCAAAAACCAAAAAAAAAAAAAAAAAAAAAAAAAAAGAATACAGGAGTGCCGGGCGGTGGTGGCGCACGTCTGTAATCCCAGCACTTGGGAGGCAGAGGCAGGCGGATTTCTGAGTTCGAGGCCAGCCTGGTCTACAGAGTGAGTTCCACAACAGCCAGGGCTACACAGAGAAACCCTGTCTTGAAAAAAACCAAACCAAAACAAAACAAAAACAAAAAAAGAATACAGAAAGTTATATGGTGTGGTGGTTTGAATATGCTTGGCCCAGGGAGTGGTACTATTTGGAGGTGTGGCCTTGTTGGAGTGGGTGTGGCCTTGTTGGAGTAGGTGTGGCCTTGTTAGAGTGGGTGTGACATTGTTAGAGTGAGTGTGTCACTGTGGATGTGGACTTTAAGACTCTCATCCTAGCGCCTGGAACACAGTCTTCTAGCAGCCTTCAGATGGAGAACTCTTAGCTCCTCCTGCACCATGCCTGCCTTGATGGTAATGGACTGAACCTTTGAACCTGTAAGCCCGCCCCAAATATATGTTGTCCTTTATATGAGTTGCCTTGGCCATGGTGCCTACTCACCATAGTAAAACTCCGAGACAGAAGGGTTCAGAGCTGAAGGTGGAACTTGGATGATTATAATCAAAATACATGGTATGACATTTTCAAAGAATTAATAAAAATATTTTTTTAGAAAATTAGTGCAGTTTTCTTAATATAGAGGACTGTTCTTGTTTTTTTTTGTTTTTTTGTTTTTTTTTTTTGGTTTTTTGAGACAGGGTTTCTTTGTGTAGTCCTGGCTGTCCTGGAACTCGCTCTGTAGACCAGGCTGGCCTTGAACTCAGAAATCCGCCTGCCTCTGCCTCCCAAGTGCTGGGATTACAGGCGTGTGCCACCACTGCCCGGCTGAGGACTGTTCTTATAAAACTTAAACTGGGGATAGGCACAGCCTCCAGCTGAGGGATGGGGTCACCCACCCATCTCAAAAATATGAATCCAGAATTCCTCCTGTCAAAGGGAAATGCAAGGACAAAGAGTGGAGCAGAGACTGAAGGAAAGGACATGCAGGGACTGCCCCACCTAGGGATCCATTCCATCTGCAGACACCAAACCCAGACACTACTGCTGATGTCAAGGAGCCCAGTAGAGCTGTCCCCTGAGAGGTTCTGCCAGAGCCTCACCAATACGGATGACCAATACATTGGACTGAGCTCTCAGACCCTAGTGAGGAAGTTAGGGCAAGGACTGTAGGAGCTAAAGGGTTTTGCAACCTCATAGGAAGAACAACAATATCAACCAACCAGACCCACCCCCGAGAGTGCCCAGGGACTAAACTCCAACCAAAGAGTACACAGAGGCAGGGGTGGGATGGAGCATGGCTCCAGCTGGATACATAGCAGAGGATTGCCTTATCTGGCATCACTGGGAGGGGAGCCCCTTGGTCCAGTGGAGGCTTGATGACACAGGATAGGGGAATGCTAGGCCGCTGAGGCAGAAGTAGGTGGGCAGGTGGGGGAGCACCCTCATAGAGGCAAAGGGGAGGGAAGAAGAGATAGGGGGCTTGTGGAGGGGACACCGGGAAGGGGGTATAACATTTGAAATGTAAGTAAATAAAATAACCAATAGGAAAAAAAAATTAAACTGGGTTAAAAAACAAATATGTTAGCTGGGCGGTCGTGGCGCACATCTTTAATCCCAACATTTGGGAGGCAGAGGCAGGTGGATTTCTGAGTTCGAGGCCAGCCTGGTCTACAGAGTGAGTTACAGGACAGCCAAGGCTACACAGATTCCCTGTCTCGAAAAATCACCCCCCCCAAAAAAAACAAAAAACAAAAACAAACAAAAACAAAAACAAAAAACCCCAAATATGTTTAATCAAGATAATTATGTTTTCTTTGAAATTTGTTAGGTTTTTAGCTACTAAGGAAAAATGAATCAAGGTTTATTTATAAGCCTATTTGTCTAAATGTGACATAGAAGTTAAAACTAATTGACTGGGCACTTTTTCTGGGCACTCAACAAAGCTGGAGACATAAGTCAGTGAGGAGAGGGTCAAAAGAACAGTCAAAATGTCGGTCTTTGCCCTCCAATGTGACCCTGAATCCAGAGAACAATGGGATCATCCTAAATGTGTTCTGTCATAATGGTTAATAAATTAGCCAGATAATACAATTCTTAATAAAAAACTCTTAACTAAGCTGGGCATGGTGGTGCATGGCTCTAATCCCAGCACTCAGGAGGCAGAGGCAGGGAGATAGATCACTCACTGTGAGTTCAAGGCCAGCTTGGTGTACAAAGAGAGTTCCAGGACAGAGGGCTATTATACAGAGAAACCATGTCTTGAAAAATAAAACAAAACAAAAAACTCCAGAACCAAATTAATAATAATAATAATAATAACAACAACAACAACAACAACAACCCTCTGTACTGGCTGGTTTTGTGTGTCAACTTGACACAGGATGCAATTATCACAGAGAAAGGAGCTTCAGTTGAGAAAATGCCTCCATGAGATCCAGCTGTGGGGCCTTTTCTCAGTTAGTGATCAAGTGGGGAGGGCCCCTTGTGAGTGGTACCATCTCTTGGTTGATAGTCCTGGGTTCTATAAGAAAGCAAGCTGAGCAAGCCAGGGGAAGCAAGCCAGTGAGTAACATCCCTCCATGGCCTCTGTATCAGCTCCTGCTTCCTGACCTGCTTGAGTTCTAGTCCTGACTTCCTTTGGTGATGAACAGCAGTGTGGAAGTGTAAGTTGAATAAACCCTTTCCTCCCCAACTTGCTTCTTGGTCATGATGTTTGTGCAGGAATAGAAATGCTCTTCTGCAAAACAACTCCATTACCAGCAGGTCTGTCATACCCATCCCCAGGCTTGACCTATACTGTTTGTACAGTAGCCGCCATCTTTGAAACATATGCCGTAAGTATTCCTATAAGTCTCAGCCTCCACTGATCTTATGCAAAACAGTCTCCCACCTGGATTCTCTCCTGCCTCATGAAGATGCCTTGGGGGGAAAAAAGTTCCCTGTCCTCCTTATGGTGTAATCAGTTTCTGCCTTCTTTCTGTATTCCCTGGTGAGCATACTTTCCCCTCACTCCGGGCTTGCTGGTGTTCACCTGTTCTCATCGCCAGATCTGCAATCATTGTTTAGATGTGCCTGGCATAGTTGTGACTCCTAATCCCTGTAGGAAAATTTATCTTGTTCTACACTTTCCAGCCTTACCTCCTTAAATGAATAAGCAGGTTCATTTCTGGCACAACAAAAGAAATTCAACCTCAAATCACCAGGCAGACTACGTATCGGCTTGCCTCTCTCAGATTGGATCCTGGGACATTGTGATGTGTTTTCTGACCCACCAAGGCATTCAGAAAGGTGTGCACAGCAGCACTCTATTATCAAATAGATATAGAATATAGAGGTAATCAAATAGATTATCGAATAGGTATATATAGAATTGGGCCTGAGTAGGCCTTGAAGGCACAAGCAAGTCATGTGAAGAAGTGGGTCTTGTGCCAATGCTTCTGCGCCTGTTAATGAAGCCAAGTGTACAACCTCCTGGGGTGTGTCTGTGACTGGTTAACTGGTGAAGAGAAGACTAGGGCCTAGCTTACTGATGGTTCTGCACGTTATTCAGGCACCACCAAGAAGAGGACAGCGGCAGCATTACAACCCACTTCTGGGACAACCCTGAAAAACACCAGTGAAGGTCATTCATAGTGGGCAGAACTTCGGGCAGTACACGTGGTCGTACGTTTTGCTTAGAAGGAGAAATGGCCAGATGTGTGATTTTTTTACTCATTTCCGGGATACAGCCAGTCGATGTGCCGGATGGTCAGGGACTTGGAAAGAGCATGATTGGAAAATTAGTGAGAAAGACATCTGGGGAAGAAGTATGTGGACAGTTCTCTCCAAATGGGCAGAGGATGTGGAGACATTTGTGTCCCCGTGTAAATGTCAATCATCAAAAGGCGACTTTAGCTGAGGATGATCTCAGTTATCAAGTAGATAGAGTCCTGTTCTGAGGACAGTTAGCTTCTTTCTGCCGCCATCCCTGTCATTACCCCATGGGCTCATGAACAAAGTTGCCCTTTGTTCAAGAATATCTGATCCACTGTCATGGTGTTACACACAGTGTAACAATTTAAATTATCCCATATTTATACCAATAAAGACATGGGAAGCGTAAAGCCTGCTAGCTCAGTGAGGTAACTTTATTTTCTGAACTATATTCAAAACATTTATTTACAAGCCCGATTCTACAATTAAACTGCTGGCTCTTCAGAAATCTCTTTCTATCTGTGTCATTCTTCCTAGCCAGTCTACCTTTCTCTTCAGCACCTCTAAACCCAAGAGAGCTCCTTAGCTCTCTTTCCTACAATACCAGTTTACCTGTGTCCAGCCAGCTGTTCCTGCAAACCCAATCTCTGACCCAGGAAGTGGGGAGGGGAGACAAGAGGGGGACGGAGAAGGCTCTATTAGAGGTTCAATTGCTTATATAAAAGTGTCTAGCTCCTCCCCTAAACCCTACATCCAAGCCCCGACTGAACCTTTCCTCCTTCTCCGTGGGGTAGCTCAAGGTCATTTCAGCTGGACTTTGCCTCCGGTAGAGAGCTAAGACCTCCCCCGGAGCAATTTGCCTTAAAATAGGCAGGAACTCTGCATTCTTTAGCATTCTTATCTAGGGAGGCTTTTAGGGGCACGCCCAAAGTGCTGCTCTTCCAGACTCACCTAATTGCAACTGACAGGAAATACCTATTTAAGCTTTTATGTGGTGCTAACTATTAGGTTTTCTATGTACAACTATTAAATACCCTGTAACAACATAGTATTGGCTTCTAACCAAGGAACTCACTTCACAGCCAGAGAAGTGTGACAATGGACCCACAGACTTAGAATCCGACAGTCTACCGTATCCTGGAAGCACACACAGTAGCCTGGAGGGCTGGAATACGGTTTTCCAGAAAGCAGATACTTGCTTTGAATCAGCATCCAATATGCATTGCGGTATCTCTCTTAGCTAGCAACAAGTCCAGGAATCAAGAGGAATAGTTCCATTCACTATCACCCTAGTGACCTACTAGGACAATTTTCGCTTTTTGTCCCACAGCTTTAAGTTTTGCTGGCCTAGAAGTTTTGGTTACAGATGAAGAGCGCTCCCGCCAGGAGCCACAACTAACAACCCACAGAGGTGGAAGCCCAGACTTCCCTCGGGCCACAATTTAGGGTTTCTGATGCCCTTCAAATTTCCTTATGGTAATCTGAATCTATAACCACGCCTAACTGTTATTTTTAGAAGTTCGGTTTTATTTTTAAAGATTTATTATATGTAAGTACACTGTAGCTGTCTTCAGACACACCAGAAGAGGGCATCAGATCTCATTACAGATGGTTGTGAGCCACCATGTGGTTGCTGGGATTTGAACTCCGGATCTCTGGAAGTGCAGTCAGTGCTCTTAACTGCTGAGCCATCTCTCCAGCCCTGTTTTATTTCATAAGGGCCCGAGAATATCTTGAGAAAATTACAGTATTTTACCACTGTTCTAGGATTTTGTGATGCAAGGAAGTCAGGTTTAGGTGCTTTTACTTTTCTGATGAACCCTGAACCAAGCTTTACCCCTTGGTCCTCTCTCTGGTCCTTTAGGAGAGACTGAATACTTCCTTGCACTGGGAGATAGACAGAAGACACGAGAGATTGAATAGTTCAAGGGCTTTAGGTCTTGGATTTCATTTAAACCTACCCATCCTTCCTTTCTTCCTTTCGGCCTGAAACAAAGACCACTGAGTTTTGCTTTCATAGCAGTATAATCACTAAAGGTCTGAAAGGGTTAACTGACATTACCAGGTCTGTTTTCCAGTGGTTTTCTTTCGCCCACACCTCTGTGTCCTACTCTCCAAGTAATTAACCTACCAACTTAACCTAGCCTGAAAAGAGCAAGGGAGAAAGACTAGCAGCAGCCCTCTGGGACCTAATCAGGAAGGCTTCTTTTAGTTTACAGGAACCACGCGCAGTCTGGTAACCTGTGGACAACAAGGAAGCTACTTTGTGAGATTTCTGCAAGAATTAATGACCTCTCAGGAACGCCATATATACGCTCTTGCTCCTGCCACCTTTGCCAAGATGTAATTGGGAGGAAAAAAGTCTTCCATTTTTCATCCGCCTCGCTTGTTGCCAGTGGAGCTCTTTCCCTGTCAGCGTCTCTCAAGCTAAAGGCGGCAGCAGAATGAGATTTCGCGAGGACTCAAAACTACATCGAGACCCTCACCACCTCTTCCCGCCATCTTCCGGAGAAGCAAGTGAGCACTGAGCTCCAGGTCCTCGCCAGCTTTCCACCCCCCGCCACGCGGTCCTCGGCCTCGAGGCCGGCGGAAACTACAACTCCCAGAATCCCTCGCGGGGCGGGAGGAAGGCGGGGAGCGTACAAAGCGGCGCTGGAAGCTAGCGGCAGTGAGGCCGCGCTTAGGGGTCCGGCAGCTCGGCGTCCCCGCGGCCTGAGGCGTCAGCTGCGTGGGCGCTCACGCAGGGCGGGTCGCGCGGCGCCGGGCGAGAGGCAAGTCGTGGCGGCGGCGTCGGGAACAGCAGCGGCGGCGGGAGCGTGGTGCTGACAGGCCGTGGGAGAAATGGGAGACCCAGGGCCGGAGGTGAGTGGTGGCGGCCCCGGGCCTTGGCTCCACCGAGCCCGACCCCGAAGGGTTCGGTTTGTCTTCTCAGCTTTGCGCCTCAGCCAGGCCGCGGCCTCGGGCGAGTGCGGGGCCTGCGGGCCTGGTGCACGTCTGCGTGGAGTCCTCAACAATGGCGGTCCGGCCGCCCCCAGCCCCTGGCCGCCCTAGCTGCCGCCGCCGCCGCCGCCGCCGCAGCCCCGAGGGTGAGAGGATTGGAGGCAGGCTGGCCTCGCATTTGCAGCCCGTATCCCCGATCCCGGAGGTTCAGAGCCTGCATCCCTGCACCTAGGGGAGGCGGGGAGGGGAATTGTGGCAGCTCGACTGGGAGGCTAGGTCTCTGCGGCTCCAAGACGCCCTAGCAAACCCGGCCTCCTCCTCGCGGTTCCCTGAGCTGGAATTGAGCTTGATCCTGCTGCTTCCCCCTCAGGGGCTTTTGTCTTAAAACTCGTTCGTTTTGGGGGAGAATTTCTTCCTGCGATCGCGTGACTGAATAGATAAGCGTGTTTTGGCTTTTGTTTATAGATAATAGAATCTGTCCCACCAGCTGGGCCGGAGGCATCAGAGTCAACAACGGATGAAAACGAAGATGACATTCAGTTTGTTAGTGTAAGTAGAGAGACTGACAATCGCGGTTCGCCGGAGTGAAAGTGTGGTAAGCCATTGTATGATTAAGCTCCGCCAGGCAGGGAGGCAGTCATCGCTCAACAGATAGTCATGAATGGCCGCGCACACTGATGCAGGGGACCTTTACCTGGAGGGATATACCTCAGTGCTTGCCTGAAGGGAGTACCTGAACAATTGCGATACTCATCAGAACGGTTTGCACTTCCTGGCACCTCCCAGGGCTTAGCTTAATGTCTGTACACAAATGAAGACACAGCGGGCTAGTTAATGCCAGGAGATGGGAAGCAAGGCTTGTAAGGAACATTGCTTCTTAATGTGATGTCTCTTCTAATAGCTGAGGATTTCCCTAACTTCTGAGGTCATCTTGTTACAGCACAGAACAATTGTTGGTCACAATGAGGAGGCCTGTGACACCTGGAGCATTGCTATGTTTTTCCGTGTTTGCTCTGTTGGGGGCAGTAGTTCTCCCGCGCTGAGTGGAACCTGTAAGATCAGGGCCCCCTCCAGATCCGTTGAATCAGAAATCCAGGCTGGAGCCTAGGTGTTACTATTTTGAAATACAGTGAGGGACATTGGAATCTCCCAGCCAGTCCTAAAGTGCCGGTGAGTGGGAAGAGAAACTGCCTTGGGTGGTTTTCACTAATAGTGGCTAAGTTTGTATATCAGGACGCCAGAGAGCATCCCTGCTTTTTTTTTTTTTTTTTTTTTTTTTTTTTGGTTTTTCGAGACAGGGTTTCTCTGTGTAGTCCTGGCTGTCCTGGAACTCACTCTGTAGACCAGGCTGGCCTCGAACTCAGAAATCCGCCTGCTGCCTCCCAAGTGCTGGGATTACAGGCGTGCGCCACCACGCCCGGCGCATCCCTGCTTTATAAAGCTCTCCTGAAATGCTGTAGCTAGCCGAGCTTGGGGTTAAAGCTCCGTAGTTCACATTGGTCAGCCCTATGTGTTTGTTGAGGTTGGGACCAACTGTAGACTAGTGCTTATTGAAGACCATCTTCCCCAACGTTGAACTCCTTGGTGTGGTGTGTTAGTGAGTTGGGAAGGGGGTCCTTCATAAAGTCATCTTCTTGCCAGTGTTCCCATTGGAGTCTGGCTTTTTCATTTTGAACTTTGAGGATCTGGAGATAGACTTGGCGATACGTTGTATCTTGACCCTTTCTTCCGAGTAGAGTATTTTGGAGAAAGGAGAATGTTCATAGTTAGTAGTACCCCTTCAACAAACATGTATGTTAAAGGTTTTTATGACTCCTTAAGACAATTATTTTGGATTGTTCATGAATCATGTGTATTTGTAAACAGAATATTGACCTTGATGTTTCATGCAAACAACAGGAGTAACTCTTCATTATACAATATAGCCTTTTGAGAAACTGATAGAATATGGAAAGAGTAAGATTCAAAAATTTGGTCGTATATCTTGTGAAATAAAATATCATGATAATCTTTTTTTTTTTTTTTCGAGACAGGGTTTCTCTGTGTAGCCCTGGCTGTCCTGGAACTCATTCTGTAGACCAGGCTGGCCTTGAACTCAGAGATCCGCCTGCCTTTGCCTCCCGAGTGCTGGGATTACAGGCGTGCGCCACCACGCCCGGCTATCATGATAATTTGTAACCAAGTTAATTCAGGTGTCTGTTGATCTGAGCTTTTTCTTTTTTCTTTTTTTTTAAAATTTGTTTTTTTCAAGACAGGGTTTCTCTGTATAGCCCTGGCTGTCCTGGAACTCACTCTGTAGACCAGGCTGGCCTCGAACTCAGAAATCCGCCTGCCTCTGCCTCCCAGAGTGCTGGGATTACAGGCGTGCGCCACCACCGCCCGGCTGATCTGAGTCTCTCCCCGCCTCCCCCCACCCCAGGGTTTCTCTGTGTAGCCCTGACTGTCCTGGAACTCACTCTGTAGACCAGGCTGGCCTCGAACTCAGAAATCCGCCTGCCTCTGCCTCCCAAATGCTGGGATTATAGGCGTGCGCCCCCACGCCGGCTTGATCTGAGTTTTAAAAGTAATATTTAAATTTTATTTTAAGCATCAAGAATCAAGAATGTATAATATATAATATATAAAACTGCCTATAAGGGCTATCACTTAAAGATAATTAGTGGTAGCTTAGTTTTAAAATACATTTAGAATCCTAGCACTGGGGAGGTCATGGTAGAAGGATCCTGATTGGAAGGCAGTCCTAGCTTGACTTGGGAAGTTCTAGGCCTGTTGTGTTCTATATAGTGAACCTTATCTAATGAACAGCCCTGCTGTGCCAGTGCAGCAAACTCCTGAGCCAGAAGCTTGTGTTCTTTGTAACACACTCTGTTCTTCTGGTAGGTCCTGTCTAGTCAAGATGAAAACCTGGTTTCTGTCCGAGTTGGCCAGATACAAGCTACAGTATAATATAACTTCTTGGTTTATTTGGTTCTGATTATTAGCTTGTAATTTGTAACAAAATCATTTGTATAACAGTTGTGCAAGAATAAACTACCATTGGACAAGAGATTTTCTGTGTCTCACAAATGTAGGCTGAAGCCAGACAGCATGCTGAGAGGAGTAATATAGATATGAATCCTTTTAACTTTCATCGGAATATGCAGGGAAGTACATAGTTCATAGGGGCCCTGGATTTTTGCAGAGATAATAAATTTAAGATGTATTTATGTGTATGACTTTTACCTATATGTATGTATATATAAGATACATAGACGTATATCACATGCATGCCTGGAGCTCAAGGGAGATCAGATGAGGGCCTCTGATCCCCCAGGAACGGGAGTTATGAATGGTTGTGAGCTACAGTGTGGTTGTTAGGGCCCATATGTGAGCCACCAGGTAGATTCTGGAAACACAGTCTAGGTTCTTTGTAAGAGCAACAAGCGCTCTTAAATGTTGAGCCATCTCTCCAGTCCTCTCAAGGTAATACATTTTTATAAATGGTGCTTATACTGGTTAGTTTTTATTGTCAACATAAACTAGAGTCACCTAGGAAGAAGGAACCTCAATTGGGGAATTGTCTAGATTGGATTGGCCTGTGGGCTTGGCTGCGGGGCATTCTCTTGAATGCTGATTGGTATAGAAGGCCCAGTCTAGTGTGAGTGACACGTTTCTAGGTAGGATAAAAAAGCTAGCTGTGTGAGCCAGAGAGAGAGCATGTGTTCGTGCTTGGTAAGCAGTGCTCCTTCTCCCTTCCTGCTCTGACTTCCTCAGCTGGGCTGTGACCTAGAAGCATAAGATGAACTAAACCCTTTCCTCCCCAAATTGATTTCGGTGATGATGTTTCAAATCACAGCAACAGGACTGCAAATTAGGACAGGGGCTAAATCAAGAAAGAAAATAACATAGCACGGATAAGAACTGTCTTTTAATTATATTTTCTGTTTAGTAACGTGCCCCTTTATTCAACTTGTGTCTCATGTTTTCTTTTGAAATGGAACATTTTTTATTACAAATTTTTTACTTCCAAAATTTTTTGCACTAAGTAACTGCTAACAGTAGTTCACAATGGCGCTTTAGATACAAAGGCATACAAACTGGTGGGAGCCTATCATCTAACCCGAGCCCCCATGTTGAATATTAATACTTCTCACTGCAGTAAAAGGATGCATGTAGAAGCATCATTGAAAAGATTGTATGTTTAACTTGCATGTGTGTGTGCGCATGTTATTTTGTCATGTGCATAGGTGCAGAGTCCAGAAAAAGGGGTGCTTACACTCTTGGAGCTGGATTCACAGGTGGTATTGAGTCACTAACATGGGTGCTGGGAGCTGAACTCGAGACCCCTGGAAGAACAGTATAAATCCTTAACCATTGAGCCGGCTCTCCAGTGGACCAAAAGCATCTTTTAACTAGTTTTCTTAGACTACCTATAAATAATTCATGAAGCAGCAATATTGAAGCTTATTATGTGTGAAGCCATGCATTCTTAATGTTAGACCCATATACTTGATTGAAAGACAGCCTGTCCTTAGGTGTTTTGGTGCAGCAAGGAGATCTGGAGAAGTAGGAAAATGACTCCAAAGGAATTTGCTTTTATAAAAACAAAGAAAAAGAAATAAATGAATTAATGAATGAATGGTCCAGGGAAATGGCTTAGTGAGTGATGGCACTTGACCTAAATTCTGTCCTTGGGACCCACAATCCCAGTGTGTGGGAGGCAGAGGCAGGCGGATTTCTGAGTTCGAGGCCAGCCTGATCTTCTCTACAGAGTGAGTTCCAGGACAGCCAAGGCTACACAGAGAAATCCTGTAGCAAGTTAATAAATGAAGCAGGTGCAAGTGCCACGTGCACAGGGCGAGAGTAGAGGAACCTGTGCAGCAGCAGAGACAGCCTGCCCAGGTGAGAGGTGCTGGGGTGTCCTCTGACTGCCTTCTGTTCACACACCGCACCCCACAGGCCAAGGACCTTGTAGTTTATTAGTGTATAGTAGGAGCTGGTTGTCTGTATTGAGTTTTGGTGTTTAGGGTTTGACTTTAGGGCCCCTCTACTTACTAGTCCGGTTCTGTATCCCCAGATATTTGAGTGTTTAAAATGGCATTTTGAACGGAAAGAAAGGAAAGATGTGAGGTGAAAGAACTGCAGTACGTGTGACTTTGGGGAAGGAAGGGCTTTCAAGGAGGGAGAAAGTTGAGCTGTGTGATGCAGATCTTGAAGGTGGTATATTTGAACCAAAGAGTAGGCAGTTGGAAATCATTGAAAGTTTTGAAATCTGGGAGGGCTGTGCAAAATGCGCCCTTTTTTTTTTCTTTGATACTTCAAAGACACTTGTGAGTGGTATTTTAATGTATTTACATCTTTTTCTAAATAAAAAGGTTGGTGGTTTTCATTTTTAGAATTGGCATTTTAATTACAGGAATGCAAATGGTTTATCACATTAAAAGCACATATTCTGAAACTTAGACTATTCCCCCGTGTTTCTTTTCTTTTCTTTTTTTTTTTTTTAAAGATTTATTTATTTATTATATGTAAGTACACTGTAGACGTTTTCAGACACTCCAGAAGAGGGCATCCGATCTCATTACAGATGGTTGTGAGCCACCGTGTGGTTGCTGGGATTTGAACTCATGACCTGTGGAAGAGCAGTCACTGCTCTTAACCCGCTGAGCCATCTCTCCAGCCCTCCCCCGTGTTTCTAAATGTGTTCTACATGAGCCTCTGCGGCTGCATTGTAATGGCATTTGGAATTGAGTCCTTTGTTATTGGTACAAGAGGAGACAAGACTGATTGACTAGTAGGTAGTGTAAGTGAAGGACCATGTGCATTTGTACTTAATCACATGGTGGTCATTATACATACATGTTATACATTATACATATACATTATACATACATATACAGTGGCAAAATGTTAGAGGAAGGAGATAATCGTTTTCATGTTTGTATTATGAACATTACTTCTTGGAATTAATTAGTAATCCATTTGATTGGGCAGCATTATGAAATATTCATAAATTAGGCAGTAGTAGGTTTTTTGTTAATGATTTTTGGTTTTTACTGAATGAAGGACCACATTAACTTGAAAAGTTAAGTAATCAAGTGTTTTTAAAAATTTGATTAATACTTTGAAGTACCTCTGAATTATAGTGACTGCACAACCAGTTATGTGTGGGTCACTCAGTTTTATTATCTGTAAACTAGTGTGACTCGGTGATTGAGAATCTCTGACTAACAGTTAAGGAAATGGGAGACCTCAGCAGAGAGCCTGGGATGCTGCGCACTGAATGCCTTCGGTTAGTAGAACAAGTGGGGGTTTCTCAAATTCAGTATGGCAGTAGGGTTTTAAGTAAGGATAAACGGGAAGTTGGTCTTGGTGAGGGGCTGAAATCCAAGCACTTGGGGTGATTGGTAGTAGTTATTGCTATAAACAATACACAGAGAATTCCTGGTCAGCCTGGTCATGGTAGGGAGTGAGATCCTATCTCAAGACAAAGACCAAGCCAGAATGTTGTGGTTCATACCTGTAATCAGCCCTCTGGAGACTGAGGCAGGAGGATTACTACATTCTGTATCTGCAGTTAAAACTTGTTGAGAGTGTACTCTGTGTGTTTCTTTGGCATGCTCATAAGTATTTTTCCTCTCATTTTCTAATGTCCTCTGTATCAATTATGTTCTCATTGCTGTGGCCAAATACTTTGGCAAGAAGCAGCTTCCAGAATGAAGGTTTTATTTTAGCTCACAGTTCACAATAGAGAGGAAAACATGGTGGCAGAAATGGAGAAGTACCAGTTGGTCTGTATCTACAGGTAGGAAGCAGAGTTGGTATTCCATTCCCTATACTAGCCCATGAACTACTGATGCTCAGAGAAGGTGGGGCTTCTCAATCCTGTCAGTAAAAAAATATCAACATTTGCATTACACTTTTCTTGTATCACTCAGGGTTTTTTGTTTTTGTTTTTGTTTTTCGAGACAGGGTTTCTCTGTGTAGCCCTGGCTGTCCTGGAACTCACTTTGTAGACCAGGCTGACCTCGAACTCAGAAATCCGCCTGCCTCTGCCTCCCAAGTGCTGGGATTAAAGGTGCGCGCCACCACCGCCCGGCTTCATTCATTTACTTTTAAGTCAGTAAAAAACAAAAACAAAAACCCAACTCACCTTTATTTTGTTTTCTTCTGTTCTGGTTATTGTTCACTTTTGTCCTAATTACTATGAATCATGAGATTATTTTTATAATTCAGCAGCAGTTGCTTGTCAGTGAAGCAATTAGTAAAGTTCTGGTAGTCTTGCTTTATCTGTTTGCATTCATGGCCATCCTGTATATATTTACTTGTATTTTAAAAATTGTTAAATTTATGTTTGAGCTAGCATTTTGCCAGGGCTGGTCTTGGTAACTCTTGCCTTTGCCTCCTGAATGCTAGGATTATAGATGTATACTACCGTCGTGCTCAACCTAAGTCTGTTTATTTCCCTAGTACTGGAGCTTGTCCCCCAGGACTTTGTGCGTGTTGGACACTACCACCAGGTTACACTATCAGTCTTTGCAGGCTGCTCTCTAGTCCTGGCCTGAACTTGTCTTAAAGGCCTGTATGCTCACGCCCAGTTTTTTGCTTTTTGTTTTTTTTCTCTTGAGATGGTTCTATAGTATCCAGCTGGCCTGCAGGTATGTAAATATTGTAACTTGGCTAGCCTAGAACTAACTATGCTGCCTCTCCAGGGCTGGGATTATAGATGTCTGCCAAGACCAGCTTCCATTTTCATTCCTTTATGGAAATTCTGGCCCTGCCTCTGTACTGCTGTTTATCTGGAGACTTTCTTGATTTACTATTTTGTGTGTAGCCTTAAGTTTCTAAAGGCCAGGCTAGATGACACACCACTGTAATGCCTGTGGTCTCTGTACTGGGGCTGGGGTTGGGGGGTGCTGCAGAGGGCCACTGTGACCTTGAGGACAGAATGGGCTGCATAAAGAAGTTCCAGGCCAGGCCAGCCCAGGCTACATAGACCATATGTTAGAAACAAAGAAACCAAGAAAGTGAAATACAATAATACCTCTTAACAAGTTTCTAAGTAGCGTTGAGGAATCCGAATTATGATTGCACCAATAGTAAAAGCAGTTACATTTTCATCTTTTCTGTTTCGTGACTGTGGGATGGGACAGTATCAGAACCAAGGGTAGGTTTTAGTTTTAAGAAGATGCTACATGTGGCTCTGTTGACCACCTGATTTTTGCTATTCTTCTTTCTTTTTCTTTTTTCCTCTTGAACTTTTATCTTAACAGCTTGAGCAAAAGTTCCAGTTCCTTTAGTACATTTCATGGTCTGAGAGTTTTGCTCATTGATTTCATCTTGATGTCTGGCTCACTATCCAGAAGGATGGTAGTTTCTGATTTGTTATAACCTAAGAGAGAACCAGGCTATCTGGAAGAAGAGAATCAGGAACTAGCTGATCCTCTGTCTCTAACAGCCGTCCTTCTCCATTCTAGGAAACCTTAACATCAGTGGTCTTTTCTCGGTTGTCCCTTGCCCACTTTTGTTTCCAGTACACTGGATTTTACATTAAGACAAGTGCTCACTTCCTTCCTAGACTAGCCTTGAACATCTTTGCTACCCCCCAGTGCTGACAGCACAGGCATATTTCAGTCATACCTTAGATTTTAGAGGGAGTTTTTGTTGTTGTTTCAGGTTTCTGTTTTTACTTTGCTCTCTCTGCCTTTTTTTTACTGTATAGTTTATGTGCTCACTGAACACATTAGCATTTCTCCTTCAAATATCTTTATGAATTGTACTTGGTAAGTAACTTTTCTGTCTAGTCTTGGTGCACAGTGCTTTTGCCCACATGCAGCAGTAGCCTTTGGGGTGGGGTGGGGTGGGGTGATCATCTACTCTGATCTCATGCCTAAATGTTACAGGCTTGCATGTCCAGTTGTTGGCCAGGCACCTTTGTATACCAGTAGTGCTTTATACAAGTATATTTCTAGTTACTCCAGCTTCCTTGGTTGTTTGGTTTTGGTTCTTTGGGATAAGATCGCTGGTGCTTTTTCCTGTTGTGCCTAGAGTGTCTCCCGCGCGGCTTCCCTCTGACTCCCGCAGTGCTGGCTGGGCTTTGCTGTGTGTCTACCCGTACATCTTGCTTTCCTAGGTTGCATAATCTGTGGCATTCCTATAGTCTTAAGTCATGTAGAATGAGATCTGAGCTTTTAAACCTGATGTAAGACTAGGAAGAAGATTGAGAATAATCTGGGTTTGATGTTTTACTCTCTTAAGTTTTGGGAGATGTGTTGTGGATAGCCCTGGGCTTGTATTTTGATGCTAATTCTACTCAGAGGGGCTGCAGATTAGGTGTTGCCTTGTGAACCTTCTCCCCACCTTAACTTTTCAAATAAAGGCTTGAGCCAATGATTGGGCAGGAGGAAGTGGGTGGAGCTGAGAGTCTGGGGGAGGGGTGACGGGGGGGGGGGACAGGAAGGGGAGGAGCAACAGGAGAGAGGCGGCAGAGGGAGAGAGAATCTCTTGGACTGGAGAAACCGCTGGTTATATTGGGATAATATAGATGGAAATAGAGTAGTGTGGTGGGAGGTTGCCCAATCTAGGCTTGTAGCTTGTTTTGTTAACTGGTTGAGTTGAGCTTTCTTTTACCAGGGAATTGGGTTGGAAACAAAGTAGCAACAGAGATGAAGCTAAGTTGCTGGTCAGAGATCTCCAAGTTTGAGCTGTAACTCAGGTGTGCACAGATTTGGATGTTTTAATAAACTGTTGCTACATCGTTGTTGAAGTGAACTGGGTCATAGTATCTGTGGCCCTAGGGGCTGCGATTTAACATTTTTTCTCTTTTTAAAGATTTTGTCTTACTTTGTAGGCCAGAGTGGTCTGGTCCGTGCTGTGCAGTAGCCCAGATAGTCTTGAACTTGTAGTCCACCTGCCTCAACTACTAAACTGTTTAACACACGACATGCACCACCATGCTTGACTCAGGCAGCTTCTTAAAAACCATATGTATTCTAAATAGTGTTCTTTTGTCTGTGATTGTTTGTTTTTGTTTCCCCCTGCTGCTTGTATGTCTTCCTTCTTAGATCCAGTCCCAACAGAGAACACTGTTTAAAATGACAGTTTGGTTTAAATGATGTTCACGATATGCATTTCCTCAATTTCTTTTATAGGAAGGACCATTAAGACCCGTTCTTGAATATATCGATCTAGTCAGCAGTGATGATGAAGAGCCTAGTACCTCTCACAGTGAGGTAAGTACATCATGTTTGATTTCATCTTTTTCTGTGGTGTCAGTGAAGAGGCCTTATAGTGTCCTGAAGAGCGAGGAAAGCAGTGATGGTGTGTTTAAGAGCACAGCTGCTCTGAAGAACGCTCACTGCTCTTCAGGATGGGCTAGCTCCAGGAGGCTTTGCCTCTAGCAGCTTTTACTTAAAATTTGCAGGAAACTCTTAAACACTGCAAAGTAATAACTGATTTAAGGGATTATATTAAAAAGTGCAGACTTTTTGCTTACCCCACCTTCCCTTTCCTATAACTCATCCGGTACCTACAGAACTGGTCTTTTTTTTTTTTTTTTCTTAACTTTTTGACTTATGTGGCCATAGAAAATGATTCTTGGGAGAAAGAGTGTGTGATGATCCTTTAGGAAAAGAGTGTGGAGCCTTAGCTGAGCAGTGACTCCAGTCTTCTTTCCTTTTGGCCTTTTCTCTCTGTGTTCTTACCCGGTGCCTGTGACTTGCTATGTAGGCTGACTTGAACACCAGTGCCTTACCGTGGGAGTTGAATTTCTTGAGCTCCTTGTGGCAGGGTTGGTTTCCATTTGTTCCTGACTTGCCCCACGTTTCTGCTGATGGGCTTTTCTTGACAGATCAGAGAACTCCTGGCTTTTGCTCATGGTGCCCAGGAGCCTTCTTGTTCCAGGCTATGGAACTTGAGACTTGGGTGTGTGATCAGCGTACCTCGGTTTGAGGCTTACCCTTCGCTGTCTAGCTCAGGGCCATGCTGGCTCATTTTGTTTTTGCAGTTCAAAAGAGAGTAAGTCCTACCTCACAGGGTTGTTGTGAGGATGAAATAAAGTAACAAATATAGAAGTTCATTAACAAC
Organism: Apodemus agrarius; assembly: GCA_964023405.1. Classification (NCBI taxonomy): domain Eukaryota; kingdom Metazoa; phylum Chordata; class Mammalia; order Rodentia; family Muridae; genus Apodemus; species Apodemus agrarius. The sequence goes on from OZ030014.1 coordinate 10,982,742, forward strand.
AAAGTGTAAAGCAGATAGGTACAATTGGAAGTTTATTCATGGACAGTTAATAACGATTTTTAAAGAAATTTAAAATGGCCCCAACTGAAGGAGTTTTAAAAGGTTTTTTTTTTCAGTAGGACTTTGTTCAAGTTTCCTCTGCCATCATTTTCTTCTATTTGCTGCCCTTTCTATATTGAGTAGCTCTTTCTTTCTTTCTTTCTTTCTTTCTTTCTTCCTTTCTTTCTTTCTTTCTTTCTTTCTTTCTTTCTTTCTTTTTCTTTTTCTTTTGGGTTTTTTTTTTGAGACAGAGTTTTTCTGTATAGCTCTGGCTGTCCTGGAACTCACTCTGTAGACCAGGCTGGCCTCGAAATCAGAGATCCACCTGCCTCTGCCTCCCAAGTGCTGGGATTACAGGCGTGCGCCACCACCACCCGGCGAGTAGGTCTTTCTTTGTTAGTTGTTATTATAGTAGCTTCACCTTGGTATCTTCCTGTAGCCTGGCATCAGGCAGCAGACTAGGATAGTACTACTTTGAACTGAGGTTTGTTTGTGCGGCGTGTGTGTGTGTGTGTGTGTGTGTGTGTGTGTATGTATGTGTGTGTGTAAGTGTATGTGCAGGTGCACTTGTGTGCGAGCATGAGGGCCACAGGCTGACCTCAGCGCTCTTGAGCTGTTCTTTACCTTGCTTTTGAGGTGCGCTCTCGTTGAACCTGGAGCTCATGGACTGACTAGGCTGCCTGTCCAGTGAGTTTGGGGATTTGCTTGTACCCCTTCCCCAACCCCCCCCCCCCTCGTGCTAGAATTACAGATTGGCAATTGTGTGCCGAGCTTTTATTTGGGGACTGGGGATCTAAACCCAGGTGTTCATATTTGCGCGACAAACACTTTGCATACTGAATCATCTCCCCAGCCCCCAAAGGATCTTATTTTTAATCATAATTTTTTAATAGAGTCCAACATTAATATGTGTAGTTTCTATGGGGTTGAGGGTAATAAATCCTGTGTGTTTGACTTCTCTTATCTTTGGCTGGTCTATGGTGGATTGTTTCTGCCATTCTTATGTGTGGTAATGTAGAAATTGAATTCTACTTACTGGACATGCATCTCTGCACTTGAAAGTTAACATATTAAAAGCATATTTCTTTTCTTCCTCGGTTTTCTTGTTCATGTGGATAACCCAGAGAATGCCTGAATCTAAAGTACCATCCTCTGAGAACCATCGCCCAGAGATGTGCTCTAGCTGCAGTGTTCCTCTTCCCATGGGAGACAGCAGCTCCTCCTCTGGGAGTTGTGCCAACAGTCCGCAAAGGATAGTTTCTCAACCTTCTTCTGTTGAGAACCCATTGGAGAACCAGAAAAATGATCACAATAATTCCGATGTTAGTGTCTCTGAAAAAGAGACACTTAAACCACAAAGTAATCAGACTCTGCCTTCAGCATCACTTCTGGTCCCCCAGGAGTCTTTGGCTGTTTCTGAGGTCAAAGAGGATTTACCTGGCACGATGTCTTCAGCTTCACAGAGTGGACAGGATGCCATCCTGTATCTCCAGACACAAGTGGCTGAGATGTCCCGAGTCATACGTGATCTGCAGTCCAGGAGTTGTTTTAGATTTCATCATTCTAGGCCAAGCGAGAGCTCGTCAGTTCCTTGGGATATCTCCAGCTCTAAGGAGGACAGTTTATCTACAGTTGAAGAGGAGGCTGACTGCAAATCTCCATCAGCTGATGACAAAGGGCAGCCACCGGACCCCATGCAGTCTAGTTTCACGGGTCTTTTGAAGAGAATGGAGCAAAGGGGTGTAATAAAGAGGGTGACGTTCCAGTCTGAAGCCGAAACCTGTGAGGGCAAGCCTGACTGGATGACCGCTAAAAAGCGCTTGGTTCCTCCACTGCATCCACTTTTGAGAATTGCCACCACTGAAGTTTTTAAAGACCCTGCTGATTGTCATCCTTCTTCCTTCATGGGACATAGGGTTTATCCTGTGGCCAAGGACACATCTCCTTTCCAGCCAAATCCACCAGCTGAGGGACCTATCATAGACGTATTAGAACATAGCAAAAGAGGGAACACAACATCTCCTTTAGACTCTACCTCAAAAGAAATGGAGGTCATGGGTTGCAGGTTCTACCATGCTGCTTCCATTGCAGCTCGGGCTGCTAGCTACATGGCCTATATGACTCAGTATCAACGTAAACTCTGGGAAGACATGGAAGACCTGGTTCACGACCCGGAGTTTGATCGTGGGAAAGCAAGGTGTATAATATCTGATGGCATGGATGCAGGACTTTGGCAGCTCTGTACCACTAGGGACATAATGGACTCTGTAGTCAGAGTTATGGCCATGGCAGTAGACTATAGAAGACAGGCCTGGCTTCGACTAACATCTCTCACTAAGAAAACCCAAGAGAAGATCTTACACTTGCCCTTTGATGGTACATCTCTTTTTGGACAAGATGTGAATGCTATTGTTGCAGAAGACAATAGTATTAAAGAAAATGAATATAAGGATCACAATAAATACTATACTCAGCATCGGTACCTTTATAGTCATGATCAGAAAGCACATTATCACAACAGAGGGTACTCCAAAGGGGATTGGTATAAACCCCGAAATCATCCCTATAGATACAGAAAAAAGGGAGACTCCCCAGAACGACATGGGTATAAGAACTAGTGCTCTGACTCTGGATACTTAGCGGATTAGCCTTCCAAGATCCTATTTTACCTGTTCTTCCCCAGGTTGAAGGTCATCTCAAAAAAAAAAAAAAAAAATGAGAACATGTCTGGAATAACAACAGCTGATTTTTGAGGTCTAGACGTTTAGAATGAAGTATATATAAAGAAGACTTAAGCTTTATTGGCCAAATGGAGACTTTGTTCTAAGGAGTGTTGGATAGAGGTTTACACAGTATTTTTGGTCCAAAATAAGTCCAGAGAAGGGTACTCAGGAATCTTCTGGAATTAAAAGAAAATACGGAGATTGATGCCTCAGGAAAATCTTGTTGGTAAACTGAGGACTAACAGTTTTGGATCTGGAAACAATTTGCTACTAGATGAGTGTCTCCTGAGACTGAAGCTTGAAGCCTTCATCGCTGCTTCTGGAACTCGGGCTTCGGCTTGACGGGTCATCAGCAACAGCTCTGTTACATACAGTCCGATGCTGAGATGATCCGCTCGCCATAGCCCATGCTGTTACCAAGCTCTGTGAGACTTCACAATTAGTCCTGAAGCTGTGTGTCTGCTGGAATTCATTAAAGATTTTGCCAAATCCAGTGTACTTATAACTGGGGTGATTAAATGTCACAGGTCTACTTTTGGACTCAATATGGAAAAAAATATGAAAAAAAATACCTGTAACATCACTGTAGAAAAGATAAACTGTCTTCATCCTGGCTATGATGGGCTACCACACCATCAGTACTACTAACGCTGCATGTGAGATAGCTCTCAGTGTCATCAATTCTACTAGTCTTTGAGTTACCAAGCTCTCATATGAACTGCTCAGACACAGGCATAGAAGTCTCTAATGTGGGCCTTTCAATGGGATGGTCTTAAGCCTGTCTTCTAAGCAGTTGGTTCTTTTGAGCTTGATAATGCATTACATTCTCACAATAGACAAATGCATCATCGTGGCCCTGGAAATACAGGATATTATTTCTATCATCCAGGCATGCAAATGTGAACTCTTTAAGAGCAAGAATTTCAAACATGCCTGACAATCTCATCTCTCTTGAAATAAAGAGGGATTCCATTAGTCTAGACTTCATTGTGAATCCTTGAGATATAAAGTGTGACTGGGTGTTTTCAAGATATACGGCTGTTTCTGGATATCTAGATAATAATACCTTTTCTTGCGTTCTTAAATGGCTGGAATCAAGACTTCAGTGACATGTTCTTGGTTAAGTGGTTAATTTGTCAATGTAATCTAATCGGACTCACTCTGAGATGATTTAACATTTTGCTCCCAATAATAACTCCATCTTTTTGGAGCTGGCAGCAGATACCTCAATTATATTAATGTCCCACAGTATCATCTCTTTAATCTCAAGGCAATGGCTGTATGATAAACCAGCCCCAGTGTCCCTGTCTTCACAGCATGACTTAAAGTAGAGAAAATGTCAAGTTTGAGGAGGTGTGAACACTTAACCTAATGTAACTTGGCAGCCAAAATATAATTTTTAACTGATGTAATTCTGTGACCTCTTGGTCACAAATTGGTCAGACATCTGCTTTTTCTTAATTTTTAATCTGCTTGATTAAAATATTTTAGGTATACTATTAATGGAATATAGCAGTGTCTTAAGGGTTTATGTGGTTTCTGTTTATCATAGTGGTTGACCTTTTCTGTGATGCTCACCCTTTGTAATTCACTAGAAAACTCTTCCTACTTTCATACCCATATTCAGCAGCCTACTTACCCTACATTTCTTCTTTTTTGTTTTTGAGACAGGGTCTTACCACATATACCTAGCAGGCCCGGAACTTGATAAGTAGACCAGGCTGGCCTTGAACCCATAGAGTTGCTATTCTCTGCCTCCTGAGTGCTGGAAGTAAAGGTGTGTGCTACTAGGCCAGGCTGTTGCTTTTCACTTGTGCCATATAGATCCGAAGGCATGAGTTTCCCACCTTGGAAGGTGTTACTTTGTCAGATTATTTTAGGGTCTGTATTCGTCCTGTTTGTTTTATTTGTAGACCAAACCTGAACTAGTTTATCAAGATCATATAGCATTTAACTAAATTGTATCTAGAATTAATAATTACTTAAGTTAATATTGTCCACAAATTTTACTTTGCCTTTCTTAGGTTCATACCAGGGCTCTCTAAAATGTCTCTCAGACAAGTCCAGAAAAACAGACTTTTGTAGCTTGTATTCAGTGCTGTACAAAGGGTAGACTTTAGCCCATAACTAGCAGTGCGCTTTCCTCTGAGGGCGGGGTAGCCACCCAGACTTTACTGGGGCAAGTTTGCCCGTGGCTTTGTACAGTGTCAGGGTGCTTCAGTTCATTTGCTCTTTGCCATCCTGCTCTGAATTAGATGCTACAAATCACATATGATGCTTGGAGATGTGTTCTCTGAAACTGGTTAGACACGTCCACCTAATTTATTTGTACCAATCCCCGCTTTATAGTAAATGGCAACAGAAAAGCACATAAAATTTAGCACTTTAATAATTTTGATATTATTGTACAGCTCTTAAGTATTTTCAAGACAGCACTACTCTTGTCTTAGTTGTTTATGTTGTTCATTAATGAAGTAAAAGTAACATTGCTTGACCACTAATTGATGAATCCAAGCAACTCCAAAGAATTGTGTTTTTCTGAAAGTGAAAAATGTCAGGAAATTACCAAATTGGTGATCAGTCAGACCACCTAATAGAAGTGCTTGGCACTGAGTCAGTGTGGGCAGTTGTGGTAGTGTAGGAATGCTTAGCTCTAGTTGACTTGGTAAAACTCCAGTATCCTTTACCTGTTGCGCTCTCTCTCTCTTTAATCTGGCATACTGGAATGATGATAGTGTAAAGGTCAAAAGTGGTCCTTGGTCTAGTGAGACACCCCAGTAGACACCCTGTAGAAGATAGCATTGAGATCAGATGCACATTTAGATTGTGTCTGCTGTGTGCAGAGCCTGCATCAGAATTCCTGTTAGGTTTACGTTTGAGTGAGACTTCCACTTGCTTTTCTAGATACCTTGAAGAGTTAATTTAATGATTTGGTTTTTCCTTTCATTCAAAATGTTGTTTCTTGACTAGATATAAGATGTATTTGGAGACAATATGATTTTTTGTAGTTATTATATATATAGAAATACTATTTCCGTTTATTGTTATATAAAGTGCCTTTTTAAATTTTATTCTTATGTTTAAGACCTAACCTATGATGTGGTATTTATGTGACTTCTGTACAGTGATTTACTCTTAGTTTATTATCTTTATTATCTGTACAATTGCACTATTTAAATGTACTCCTTCTGAATGCTAACTTGTCTTTTTTGTAACACTTACTAATTTCAGAAGGTATAGAAGAAATCTCCCTCTTAACATCACAGAAGTTCTTTTTAGGTTTTAGTGGTTGGTTCGGTTTTCTAGACTTAAAAGCAGCTCTTGTTTTTTCTTTGCATGTTGTAGATTTTTCTGACTGAGTCATCTGTCTCGTACGTATCTAACCTTGTTCATAGCCATAGCAACACTACTTATATCTGCTTCATGGATGTGTTTCCTGGGACAAAAGAAGCAAGGACATTAAAAGAGTGAAGTTGGTGGCACTATATATTCATAAATAGTAGTCTGTGGCAGCTTCCTTATCAGTATAATTACTCCCCCCCCCCTTTTAAACTGGCAGCTTCTTTATCAGTGTAATTGCATTTATTTACTTAGCCTTCAAAATGCCATTTTGAGGGCAGCATATACTCTTTCAGGCTACTTTACTGCATTATACCTAAGTGACCTGATTGTAGTGTCCTTAAGGGCCTGATACATCCAGGATATATACCTCTCAGGTATTGTAAGCAAGGAGGTTGAAAAGACAGAGTCCAGAATTCCCTCTCGCTATAGAATTGGATACTGATAAGGGTGAACATAGAGGCTAGCAACACATTCATTGTTCTTGAAGTTAATTGGGATTCTGCTGAAGGCTTGAAATTGTGGGTTAGATCTCTCTAGAAGTAGAAGATTGCAATAACAAAAACCTTTTTCTTTAATGTGAGGCATATTTTTGCCCCGGTCTTGCACTGTCTAGTTCCTGTTTTTTGGAATTTACCCTTATGTACTTAATGTTGGTGGCTAGACTGATACCTGATTGTCACTGTGGGCACATCTTATGCATGTCATTCAATTGGTCAGATTGGTTCTGTATGGTTTTTAGTGGGCATAAAAACTAGTCAGTCCTTCTCACTTAAATTTTAAAGGAGGAAATTACCAGTAAGTAAATGTTGATTACTGTATTGAATGCAAATCTTTCTTTTCGTATTTAACAAGTTTTATAAACCATGAAAATGTATGGCATTTCCCTTCCTGAATGATTTTTGAGAATGCTGTTTTATTAAATCTTTTTTCTCTTATTACTGGAGCCCCATTTTTGTACTCCTGTGTCATTATTTATTTTATTTTATTATAATGCACTTTTGTAACGTTTGGAACATTGAGATCTTACTACTAGAACTTGTGTTCATTTCCTGTAGGATATAGAGGTGGTCTCAGTTCAGTGTGTCTTGAGTGGGGCTTTATGTAGCTGCTCCAGCTGCCCCACACATGGTTTTCACGTCTCCTGGGGCCAGGCACTTCAGGGGTGTGGCACCATGCTAGGCCTTTAGTCCTGTCCTCTTGGTGGTGATTTTGATCTGTCTTTCCGAAGACCCTCTTTCTAAAAGGAAGACTGATTTTCTTTTAATCTCGTTGATGTTGATATTTTTAGTTCTACCATTATATACTTAACAGAAATATTATATGTGTCTTGGGGGGAGGATATATTTATGTCTGCGTATAGTGTGTGAACATAGCATGTGGAGACCAGAAGTTAATGTCAGGTGATTTCTTTATATGCTTGACATGTTTTTTGTTTGTTTAAGACAGGGTCATTACCGAACAGTTAGTTCACAGGGTTGGTTGGCTAGTCTAGTTAGCCAGGGAGGGATTTCCTACCCCTCATCCTCGATCACAGATGCACACTGCTGCGCCCCGTGTTTCCGTGGATGCTGCAGTGCTCTGGGCCTCACACTTAGGTGGCCAGCACTTTAGCTGTGGAGCCATTTCCCCACCTCTTCCTTGCTTGCCTGTTCAAGTTTCCCTCTCCCCATCACCCCTCCCTCTTCTTTTTTCCCCAACCACCCCACCAATCCTATTTCACGGTCCTAAATGCTGGAATTTCAAGTGTGAGCCACTATGTCCTACCAGCCAAGCCTTTGATATGAATTTGTATATTTAAATGTCATTTAATTTGTATGTTTAATAGTCATAAGCATTTGTGATAAGTGTTTTTAGTTTTCCCTAAAATCCTTAAAAATATACAGGGGCTAGGAATATGGCTCAGAGGGGGTAGTACTTGCCTAATGTACAGAAAGCCCTGGGCTCAAAGCATAACCAGGAATGGTGATGTATGTCTGTAAACCCAGCACTTAGGATGTAGGTGCAGAAGGAGCAGAAGTTCAAGGTCATCCTTAGCTATACATCACATTCTTTGTCCTCATAGTCTACATGAGACCTTGTCTCAAAAGGAAAGAAAAAAATCGTATAGCCAGTTCAGTCTCAGAAGTGGTCCCTGACTATTGAACTTTAATTTTTTTTGTGTGTGTGTGTGTTTTTTTTTTGTTGTTGTTGTTGTTTTTGAGACAGGGTTTCTCTGTGTGTAGTCCTGGCTGTCCTGGAACTCACTCTGTAGACCAGGCTGGCCTTGAACTCAGAAATCTGCCTGCCCCTGCCTCCCAAGTGCTGGGATTACAGGCATGCGCCACCATGCCCGGCTCAAATGTATTTTTTAAATATTTTTATTTTTGTTGTCACTTTTGTACGTTTTGTCTTTTTTTGTTTGTTTGTTTTTTGTTTTGTTTTTCGAGACAGGGTTTCTCTGTGTAGCCTGGGCTGTCCTGGAACTCACTCTGTAGACCAGGCTGGCCTCGAACTCAGAAATCCGCCTGCCTCTGCCTCCCAGAGTGCTGGGATTACAGGCGTGCGCCACCACGCCCGGCTACGTTTTGTCTTTTGATAAAATGTCTCTGTAGTCTAGATCTGTTCTGAATCCAAGATGAGGCCACCTCACCTTCCCAAGTCCTGGGGTTAAAGGCGTGAGCCATTGTGTAGTCTTCACAGATGCATTCTGTATATACTGATATGGTTGAATTTAGTATCATAAAGTTAATTTATAGTATAGCCCTGTTATTTTGCTCAATCTTTGGGTTTTAAGGGCTTTTTTATTTTATTTATTTTTTTTGAGGGAGCTATTGCTGATGGTATATTGGGTGTTTCAAGGTCAGAGTTCTCTGGTTTCTCTTAGAACTTTGAAGACCAGGTTTTGTTTTCCAGTATTATACTGTGTCTGATATCCTTGACTCCTCTCTTTGGTATAAATAAATGTTGTATATTTGGTGATTTTTTTCATTTTGTTTTTACTGCATATGTCTCAAGTGCTGCAGTTAGAGGCTCTCTCAGTCCTTTTACAAAACTGTCTTCTCACATGCTCCTTTCCCATGAGCTGTGTCCCGCGCCTGTTGTTTTTCATTGCCTGTAAGAGTGACTCTCACAGCACTCCCTTCGAAGGGATGGTTAGAATTACCACTTATGTCTGTGATAGCCGATTCACACTCCTTGGGTTTAAAATGCAGTTTATGTTGGTTATCATGCTTGAGGACCGTTTCGGTCTCTGAGTTAGTGAGGCAGCATTGTCCCGAATAGTGGTGGGATGAAATGACCCCAAGTCTTTAAGACACAAGTTGTATTCTTGTTGCTGTTTGTGGGGTGGGTGTGTGTGTCTTCATATTTGGTCTCATTGTATCACCCAGGCTGGCTTAGGACTTGGGGCAGTCTTCCTGCTTCAAGCGCTGGGATTCGAAGTCTTGTTTGAAAAACATTTGATTGCTAGCTAGGTGTGGCGGCCTTTAATTCCTAGCTTCTGGAAACAGCTGCAGGTGGATCTCTGAGTGGCCAGCTTGGTCCACATGGCCTGTTCAGGTCAACCAAGGCTACATAGTGAAATGCTGTTTCAAGAAAAAAATAGAAAATCAACAATAAAAAAAATACTTTTTTGTTGTGGCAGTTTTCCTGTTTGGAATGCAGCCCATTCCGTATTAAGTAAAATACAGTTAATATGTAAATAGCCTCGCTAAGATTTTTAGCACAGAATTGTGTGTGTTGATATTTCTTTTTTTAAAGATTTATTTATTTTTATGAATGTGAGTACATTGTCCTTCTCTTCAGACAAACTTGAAGAGGGTATCCCATTGGATTCCATTGTAGATAGTTGTGAGTCATGTGTGGTTTCTAGGAATTGAACTCAGGACCTCTGGAAGAGCAGTCAGTGCTCTTAACCACTGAGCCATCTCTCCAGTCCCTTAATATTTCTTGAATGACCTGAAATAGCTCTCTGTGTTGTGAATGGTTGGATCACCTTCATCTTAATTGCCTTGAGTTTAATTGTCAGCTTCCTGTCTGGGAAGAAAGGTAAGGAGAGGATGTATTTTGTGTGTACTAAGCATTTTCTACTCACACCTTCATCTCTGCAGCCGTGGACATGGAACTTAAGAGTCATTAAGTGATGTGTTTAGGTGCTGTGCTTCCTTGATGTAGACCCCCCCCCCTTTGTAGACACATCTTTTTCTCTCTATGGCTGTCCATGCGTTCTTGGTACCTGTTAGATGAGCCACACCCTCCTCACTCTCCACTGAGGTGTTCTTGTTCTGGACTGAAGCTGTTCTTGCAGTGCTCACGGCCTCTGTTCACAAGGCACTCAGAGTCCACTCCACTCCCACTGGTTGATCTGGTCATAGTTCTTACTGCCCAGAACTATGGGCATTTTTGTTTAGTGAAACAAAGGTAGAATGGTGCAGAGGATTGATTTTTATGACACTAAAGGCGCTGGCCTCAGTGCTAGCAAGTCTTCTAACCTTGTCTCAGCCTCAGTTTCCCTACTTTAATGCACTAACTGCATGTAGTGGTGGCACATGCCTTCACTGGCCACCAGTGGGAGGCAGGCTCAGGCTGGTCCGCATACAGGTTACAGGACAGCTAGAGCTGCACAGAAAGACCTTGTTCCAAAGTAAATAAGTATAAAGTAATAACTGGAATACTTTGAAAAACACTAAAGCCTAATACAGATTTAATTTTATAACTAATTTTGATGTTCCACATTCTTAGATTTTTCTATGAATGGGGTAATATTGGGTATAAATGGATGAAAACTTTTTAAGATTTCTTATATGCATGCCATGTATCTTGATCCACTCCCCCCCCTTTCTGAGCCTCTCCCAACCCCCACCCACCCATCCAATGGCTCTTTTAAAGACATTTCCCACTGTGTGAGGTTGTCCGTGGGCATGGGCAGCCCACCATTAGTCAGCCTTTATACCTACTGTGTGCAGGCAAGGGCCAAGGAAGGGCTGGTGTGGCCTCTCCTGGGACCCTGTCTCAATGCTAAAACCAAGAGAGAACCAGGTATTGTCTTGATCAAGACAGATGACAGTGCAGTGTAGAAACTACTTCATTCGTAGGAAAACCTGTGCTGATATTGGATGAGAAGGTCAGCGCGACAGTCAAGGCTTTGCTACCAACCGTCTCACCCGGGCTTTGCGGATGTCAGTGTAGTTGGTCGGCTGGGGCGGAAGAGCTGACTCACGAGGTGAGATGGCCTGGAGTGTGCCTGGCTTCAGGATTGTCAGGAGCAGCTGTTAGGAGGCAGATATGGAGGAGGTTACTGCAGAAAGGGTAGGTTAGGCATGAAAATAGTTTGACTTATGATTCAGAGTGGTGTTTGAAGGAGGTTTTGCAAGTGCTCTGTCTTCTGCAGACGTCTAAAACAACTTAAGCTTCAAGAAAGATCTTAGCATTGCTTTTGCGGCCTAGGGCAGTGAAAATCGTGAGAGAATTTAGGGCTATTGGAGAGGAAGCACTGGAGACAAAACAATGGTCGTCCATCTTGGCTCCAGCTGCACAGGTGCCTTCAGCCAGCACCTTCCTCAGAGCGGCTGCATGTGCTAATAGCTCTTAGTGTTGACTTAGGAAGTTTCCGGGTAGACTTGGAGAAAATAAACATTTATAAGATTGTTGTAATTGACATGTCTTATAGGAACTAAACCTGATGCCAGTGGTCATTCTGGAAGCTCCAACCACTTTTTACCAACCGCTTTTTTTTTTTCCCTTTTTATTTTTAATTTTCCCTGATACAGGATCTCGTGTAGCCCATGCTGGCTTTGAACACACTGTATAGCTGAGGATGATCTAGAATGTTTTTTAATTCTGCCTCCACTTCTTGAGTGCTAGGGTAACAGACGTGAGCGGCCATGCTTGGTTGGTGCTGTGCTGAGACGCAAACCTGGGCTTGGCTCATGGCAGCCAAGCAGGTGAGCACCTTACCAGTTCAGACAGTCCAAGCCTTTTCCTTTCTGAGACAGGGTCCACTCTATAGCCCAGGCTAACCTTGGATCTGCAGTGGTCCTTCCGCTTCACTCCTGAGTGTGGGAATCACTGGCAAGTCACTGTGCCTGGCTAGGCATACTCTTCCCTGTCTTCTCCCCCTGCCTTGCCGTCTCCCACCCCTCCTTTTCTCTGTTAGAGGCATCACAGTGGCACTCAGGGTTGAGCAGTAACTCTCCTTTTCACAAATTCAAAGATAGTTAGAAATTCCTCCTTCAGTCCCAAAGTTGTATAAACTGAACATACACATGTGTTTCCTGTGCTACGAGGCTCTGTCACTAGGAAAAAAGACGATAGAAAGATAGTAATAGTTTGCTCAAAGGACAGATAGGCTCTTATCTAGCAGGTTTGGTGGTCCCGGCTTCCTTAGTGGTATACAGAACAGAATGGGGTACATCTGCATGTTTGTATTGACATTGTTTATATAAAGCAGAGAATCTGTGGACTTTGTATTTGTGAACAACCGGAGTGTGAGGGATATGGCTTTGTAAAAAGAGGGTTTCTTGGTTTCAGAATTATTGCTGGGGATTGTGAATATATATTGTACTGCATTGTGTTTATCTCCTGCTTTATCTGTATTTGATATAAAATTCTTGAGAAAACTTGCTGCCTTTCAAACTGTTTCTTTGGGATGAGGCTTAAATTATAAATTGGGCAAAAAGGGGCTTCCTGTCCCCAGAACTTTGGTGTTAGAAACCAACCTTGGAGCTTTAGAATGATAGTGACAAAGGCTTTGAACTGTTGATGCCCCTGTCTCAGGAAATCTCCCAATCTCCTGTGATGGTCGGGTGTTAATACAGACAGAGTGACGAATCAGGATGTGCCAGAAGAGGCTGTGTACTCATGAGAAGAGGGAGGAAGGGGAGACTACTTGAGAGAGGGGGAGGGGGAGGGAGGGAGGGAGGGAGAGAGGGAGAGAGGGAGAGACAGAGACAGACAGAGGCAGGCTGTGAGGCAGTTCTACTGGGACAGTGGTACAGAAACCGGCTGAAGGGAAGGGGCAACAAAGTAGACACAGGCGAAGAGAGAAGGAGCCAGAAGATTAGAACAGACTGTCAGGGTTAGCTTGAGGCCAAGCAGAACAATTCAAGAGAGGCTGAGAGAGAGAAGCCAGATTGAATCAGTCAGCCAGAATTCAGAACAAGGAAGGGTGAGTTTATTCAGCAGGAAGTGTCAAGGCTAAAAACATTCTAGGCCTGGGTAAGATTATATGGAGGCTAGAAGCTTCCAGGACTAGGTCTGTGTTAGCAGACAGAGGCAGTAAGCCTCAGAGACAGCAGTTACTTCAGGTGAATAAAATACTTTTACACTGGAACTGGGAGTTGGAGCCTTAACAAGGAGATTGTAATAGGAACCAGTCTTTAAAGACAAGCGTATAGTAGACACATATTTAAGTAAACAAAAATAATACTAATTGGTGTAGCCAAATAGGGTTTTGCTTTAAAATGACAATGGTACTTGGTCTCAAAACTGAAAATATTTTCTCTAAATGAGCCAGTAAGCCAGTCTTCTCTGTAAGTCACTTATCTTTAATTCTTAGTTTTTCATATACTCTTGTATTGCCCAGGTTGGTATCCAAGGCGTGGTCTCAGGCTTTTCATCACTTCTCAAGTAGCTGGGACTACAAGCATGCGCACCTACACCTAGACTCAGTGCGCTGCTGTCGCATGTGGGGAGTTGTTGTAATCTAACCATTTTATCTCAAGGGTGTTTTCAAACTAACTGATTAAGAGCTTTAACCCAGTCTGCCTTTATCTACTCCTGATCATTAGTAGGCCTGGTACCAATTCTAATGCTTGTACTGCTTGTAGGGAACTGAGGGAACAGGGAAGGAGGAGACTAACCAGACAGAACCACTGCCTTCCTAGATTTACCCTTTGTGATTATTTTCACATATATGTATGTGATGGCAAAGAGTAAAATGTAGTAGTATGACTATTGATCTGTAGGGCTTGTGACAGTTCATTGGCTAGTCTAATGCTTGTACTTTTGTTTGTTTGTTTGTTTTTGTTTTTGTTTTTGTTTTTTGAGACAGGGTTTCTCTGTGTAGTCCTGGCTGTCCTGGAACTCACTCTGTAGACCAGGCTGACCTCGAACTCAGAAATCTGCCTGCCTCTGCCTCCCAAGTGCTGGGACTACAGAGTGCGCCACCACGCCCGGCTAATGCTTGTACTTTATTGCACAGTTTACATACATATCAGCTTGCAATTTCTAGCAGTGTTGCAGGTTCTGATAGTACCAGGGAATCCTTGGGCATTAAATTGGATAAACATCTTAGTGAAATTTTTGTCAGAATGGTAGAATTTTCACTGGAGGTAATTATTAATGAGTCTCTTGCCATCAGAATTCAGAATTTAAGCTTATAATCTGAACTGGTTTCTGGTGAAAAGGTTATTGATCTGCAACAAAAAGGATAGTGTAGGTAGTTTGTCGTAAAACTTAAAATTTTAATGTAGATGTCATAAAAGCACACTTAACCTGGCATCTGTCTGTGCTTAAACTTCATGGACAAAAATAAGGATAGTCTGGTTTAAATAGTGTCCTAAATTTGATTGCTTTTCCAGGGTACCCAGAATACTTTGTACATGTTTAATCACGTTTAAAACAGAAAAGCCGGATATGGTGTCTCAGACCTGAAATCCTAGCACTTGGCAAGTGGAGGCAGATGAATCAGGAATTTAGAGTCATCCTTGACTACATGGGGGATTTGAGAACAGCCTACCCTTTAGGAGACTCTCTTAGAAGCAACAGCACGTCAGAAAGTCTAAGAATTTCATAGCAGCTAAACATGCGTCTGCTTTTTAACCTCTTGGCTTTGCACTGTCGGTCTGTGGTAGTTCTATGCAGTTCTGAATATGAAAGAAATAGAGTGGTCAGAAATACAGATAAACCCATTTCTCAGGCTGAAGTGGAAAGATTGATGGTTTCCTTGGGCAACACAGTGATAGTGTCTCAAAATGAGGAAAGAAAGAGTGTGGATGTGGCTTGGGTGGTGGGGCACTTGCCGAGCACATGGGGCCTTCCTTTAATCCATAGTACCAGGGAGGGGTGTATTGCTGCTTACCTAACTGCTTACAGAGACTCCTCACCGGAACCTCCCCTCCACGGCTCCTGGGTCACCCCCACCACTCCACAAAGCCCTCTCATTTGTTGTCCACGTGGACTTTTCAGTAGTACTGTGTATCTTACACAGAAGTTAGTCCAAAGTGACCATGGCGAGTATTTCAAAATGGATAATCCTAGAGATGCTCTAGCTGCTAATGTTTGAAACAGAACTCAAAACTATTCTTCTTACGTGGATTCAGAGCTAGTTAGTTTAGTGTGGCCTTAGTAAGCCGATGGCAAACCAAGCCTCAGTGTATGTTAAGTCACAAGGATTGTATTCTGTCTCTGTTACTTTACTAAATCACAGTAGCATTTGGGTATTAGTGAATGGCAAGCGTTTCTAGTCCTAAGAATTATGGCCCATTTACCTTAGGTTTCTAGGAAACCTTTAAGAGCTTGCATGTGTTCTGGGATGTACTCACTGTCGGCTTGTTCCCCTCACTACTCTGAGCTTGGGCTCGCCAGCTCTTCTCATTGCCATAGCGCAGCAGCTTAGAGGAAAGGCTGGTTTGCTCCCAAGCTGAAGGCACAGGCCTAACAGGAAGGGCTGGAAACACCCTTGTAGGCACATGCAGGGTGTGTTTCCAGGGGCATCCAAGTCTACAGTGAAGAGTAAAGTACCTCAGATGTTAGTTAGCTAATGCAGAGTCCCCCCACCCCACCCCCCATTCTGATCATTTAAAATTTGGATCCGTGTTCTTTTTTGTTTTCTTTTTCTTTTTCTTTTTTTGGTTTTTTGAGACAGGGTTTCTCTGTATAGCCCTGGCTGTCCTGGAACTCACTCTGTAGACCAGGCTGGCCTCGAACTCAGAAATCTGCCTGCCTCTGCCTTCCAGAGTGCTGGGATTACAGGTGTGCGCTGCCACCGCCCGGCTCGGATCCGTGCTCTTTGATTCCTTGGATTAGCTGCTGTGCTGCAGTACAGAACAGGATTGCCTGTGGCCTCTGGGCCAACTTTGTAACGGGTGTTTCCCAGTGTCAGTGTGCTCTCCTCGAGGCGCCGAAGAGTATAATCCAGTGAGGTCGAGTGGCCGCCCCTCACTGTGCCCTAGATGTGGGGTTCGTGTTCCTGGGAGAATGTAACATCACGCATGCCTGGCTGCAGTCAGCAGCTTGCCTTGTTTTGTTCCGTGATTCTGGTTGGGTAAGGGCTTGACCATTGTGCCCGGCCTTCAGTATTGGCTAGCTCTTCTGACCCTCAAACAGAAGATGTGGGATTGGTTGTTGTTAATAATAATAATAATAATAATAATAATAATAATAATAGGTTGTTAATAATAACAACAATAATAATAACAATAATACAATACAAAATACAGTACAAAAGCAAGAAAGGGAGGAATTGGGAAGGAAAAGGGGTGAGAAGGAGTGTGGAGGGGGTGACAAGACAGGCTGGGGTGACCGTGATCACAGTATGTTCTGTATCTGTAGGAAAGTGTTTTAAACCAAGGTGGAATGCCATAGAGACAGACTTCTGTGTTAGCAAGTCTCCCCCACCCCCTTTGTTACTGCCCTCTTACCCTCTTCTCCCCACCCCACCCCCCGCCGCCCCGCCCCCCTGCCTCGGCTCTGGGGATTGAACTGAGGGCCTGTGCATGCTAGGTAAGAGTCATCGCTGAGCCCCAGCCCTTAGCAATAATGTTTTTTCATTCTTTTAATTTGTATGTCTCTTTATTTAAGGAAAGATTTCTTATAAACAACCTATAGTTGGATCTTGCTTTCAAATTTTTTAAAGCAAATATTACATCTTTATTTTGTGTGCATGTGTGTCTATATATGTGAGCTTGGTACCGAGAGCGGTTACCCACTGAGCTAGCCCATGGCCCTCAATTTTTTTTTTCACAGTATATGGACAGTGACTCTTTTAATTGGTGCATTCAGACTACCTATTGCTGTACAGAGTGATTAATGTAGTTGTGTTAATACCATATGTATTGTTTTACTGTTTATTTGTTGCCCTTTTGCTTTTTTATTGCCAATTTGTGTTTTCTCATTTTTTCCCATTTGTAGTTTTAATTGAGAGAGAGAGAGAGAGAGAGAGAGAGAGAGAGAGAGAGTGTGTGTGTGTGTGTGTGTGTGTGTGTGTGTGTTGTATGATGTGTATGGATAGTCTGCCTGCATGTGTATCTGTATACCACTAGCATTCTTGATGCCCCTGGAGGTGAGAAGAGGGCACTGATGCCTGGACCTGGAGTCACAGTCGTGAGCTGCCACGGGGTGCTGGGAGCCAGACCGGGGGTGGGGGGGTGGGGGGTGGAGAGCAGCCAGTGCAGAACCGCTGTGCAAGTTCTCCAGCCCCTTAGCTGAGTGTGCTATTGGACTCTATTTTCTGTTAGCATATCAATTACAAATATTACAGTAAAATGCAAAATATACTCTGGAGACAAAGACAGGACCTCCCCCCTACACACACACATCAAGATTTTTAGAACTCTAACAAATAAATGGTTCTTGAATGTAGTAACTACTCGGTAAGTGAATGTTTATTGGCTGTGTGCTAATTTTGTATTAAATGGAATGAAAATTGTTCTGTTTTGTTTGTACTGTAGAACTTTAAACGCAAAGACTATATAGATCATCAGAAGGATAAAGTTGCTTTAACATTGGCTCGCCTGGCCCGTCATGTTGAAGTGGAAAAACAACAGAAAGAAGAGAAGAACAGGGCATTCAGGGTATGTGTGTGTTTTAATTGAGATTTATTAATGTATAGAATTATTTAAAATAAAGATATAAAGATATTTCCAAAAAAGAAAGAAAAACTTAAATAGAATTTTTGAGGAATTCTAGTGAGTGATTATTCTACTTAAACACATACAGAAACCGTCTTGTAATTCTTTTTAGTGTGTGTGAGTTTCTGGTGTTTTATAATTTGTGTGTGCGTATGCATGCCTGTGGGGAAGAGATATTGCCCTTGGCCCATCCTTCTTCTGTTTGGAGACCAGGTCTGTTATTGGCCTGATCACGGGTCAGGCTAGGCTGGCCGGGTGGTGTGCTCCAAGGACTCACCTGGCCACCTTGCTAGGGCTGGCTCGGATGCAGGGCTGACCTGTGTGTGTGCCCTGGTGAGTGGACACGGTGACTCCGGTCCCGGTGCCTCCGGTCCCGGTGCTCGAGGCACAGGACTCACTGAGTCATCCCTCTGGCCCTCGACACAGTTATTTAAAGATTTTGTCTAATGATTAGTTAGTAAGAAACTGGGGTTTTGTGAAGTTGAGACATTTGCTTTGTGTTATAAAAGCTCACATTAGTACATTAGGGCTTTAGAAGTTCTGTATGATAGATATTTTAAAAATATATTGCCGGGCGTTGGTGGCGCACGCCTTTAATCCCAGCACTTGGGAGGCAGAGGCAGGCGGATTTCTGAGTTCAAGGCCAGCCTGGTCTACAGAGTGAGTTCCAGGACAGCCGGAACTACACAGAGAAACCCTGTCTCAAAAAATCCCAAAAAAAAAAAAAAAAAAAAAAAAAAAAAAATATATATATATATATATATATATATATATATATTAAAGCCAGTGTCACTATGCTTATAAGACTATAGAAAATTTAAGTATGTACATGTCAGCATTTTTGAAAATTCATAATGTTTTATAAATTACGTTCAGATTAAAATATTTTTTTTTCCTCTTCACTTAACCCTTTGTCTTAGTTAGGGTGCACCAAAACACTGTGACCAAAAGCAGGTTGGAGAAAAAAGGGTTTATTCAACTTAGATTTCATGTCTGTTCAGCATCTAAGGAAGTCAGGACAGGAACTCTCACAGGGCAGGAAGCCAGAGGCAGGAACTGCTTCAGAGCCCATGGAGGGTGCTGCTTACTGGCTTACTCCTCGTGGCTGGCTCAGCCTGCTTTTCTATAGAACCCAGGGCCACCAGCCCAGGGGTGACCATACTGAAAATGGGATGGGCCCTTCCCATTAATCACTACGAAAATGCCTATAGCTGGATCTTATGGAGAGAGACATTTTCTCAGTTGGGGTTCCCTCCTGTCTGATGACTCTAGCTTGTGTCAGGTTGACATAAAACTATCCTGCACACCCTTTCTTATGGAAAAATCGTATTATGTGGCTAAATAAGCCCTGAAAAATCTAGATCTCTCTTTAATTATCATAACCAGTACAGTGTAAGTGCTGCACAATAGTTATGACATTATATTGTTTAGCGAATAAGAAGAAAGTTAATACATGTCAGCACAGAAGCAGAGTTTTCAGAAAATTTTGATAAATAGTTGGTCACATATACATATTAAATGTGTATAGGAAGAGCTAAATGCATATGCATCTTTTCAGGAGTCACAACCTACTTATTTGTACATGAATTTTTTTATGTTAAGTGGCTGCTGCCACGCTTGTTCATGTGTGGCTGCTCTGGGGCCGCCGCAGCGGGAGAGAGGGAGTGGAGACTACACACAGAGCAAGCCCAAAACTCTAATGTGCCTCTTCACAGCGTAGGCCAGCTCTCGGCATAGGTGCTGGCAGACACTTTGTGCTACTCTGTAGTGAATGCTACTGAGGGCCTAATATTATTTTAAAGATGGAAATAATCCTGTTTTCATTCCAGTATCGCCTAAATAATGTTCAGTTAGCTTTTGTCTTTTTTGATATGGTTTACATAATTCGAGCTGACTCCTTCCTTTGACTCTCCGTGTTTAGCACCATTTGGTGACCTGCAAATGTGTGCTCTTACATCAGATGTGTGTGCTGTAAACTACCTCTGTGGTGTTGGAGAGTGAGTATGTAGCAACTTCGAGCAAATACCTGTGGGCTCAACATCTTCGTACAGTACATGAAACTTTATTTTGACATATGTATAATCTTTGGTAAAAATATCTAGATGTGGAGCTCTTGGGTAAAGTGTATTCGATATTTTCTGATCACTCATACATCAAGATCTTTTCATCCAAGAAACAGTGAATTTTTTTTCTTGTCTTTAGGAAAAACTTGATTTTCAGCACGCTCATGGTTTACAAGAATTGGAATTTATTCAAGGACATTCAGAAACAGAAGCAGCAAAACAGTGTGTGGACCAGTGGCTAAAAATGTCAGGTATTCATTAGAGATCACAATTCCGTTCTTGAGCTTCTTGGGAGCCTTAAGGTAGAAAGTGTGTGGGCTTGATTCCATTGGTATGAACATGGACGGACAGATGGGCAGTCAGGTGCACGTATTGAAGTTTTGATTCCTGGAACTCACATCAACAGTGCATGTGTTTGAAATCCTGGTGCTGTGGAAACAAGACAGAAGAGTCCCCAAGGCTCACTGGCCCGCCAGCCTCGTCTGCTCAATAAGCTCAGGCAAGGGAAGCATCTTGCTTTCCCAAAGCTGTATGCTTAAAGGTCGCGCGCGCGCACACACACACACACACACACACACACACACACACACACACTTAGTTTAAGTCAATAATACCACTGTTCTCCAGTGTCCTGCTTTGCCCTTGACTTCTTTGGCCCCTGAGCTCTTTAGATATTTATTAGAAGTTAGTTCCACCATTTGAAGAGTTTAAATAAGAACTCAAGGGAAAGAGCGTTTCCAATTTATATGAACAAGGGAGGGTGAATGTGTTTGAGTCTAAGATCGTGAACACCTCATTGTAACTGGAACCATCTCCTTGACACTTTGCTCATTCCCACCGTTGTGTTACTCTGATGACCAGTCCAGTGCACAATTCTCTGAATTAGTAACCTAGGAATTTATGTTATGTAGGACTCAGAACAAGAGCAGTTAATTCTGGAACAAAAAGATCACTCCAAAGTGGAGGCAGAATGTGGAAGTCTGAGAAGCCAATTTTGTGTCCTATAATGCACTGTAACAAGGAATTTGACAACGGGCACCTTCTGTTGGGACACTTGAAAAGGTAAGAAGGGCTCTCTGGATTCAAAGGTTAAAGGTTGGACATCTAGGCGTGGAGGGCCAATCCAAGGTCTCATTGCTTTGTGTTACGAAAGCTCACATTAGTACATTAGGGCTTTAGAAGTTCTGTATGATAGATACTTTAAAAATACATTGAAGCCAGTGTCTCTATGCTTATGTGACTATAGAAAATTTATAGAAATAGTCCTCAGTAATTTTGTTAATTGAAATGTGATAAGCCTTTGCTAGCATGGTTTCAGCTTAATATTTATTTGAAACTATTTGTACTATTTTGAAATATTGAAATATTTGAACTATTTTGATGTGTTATTTGTAATTTACATTTAGGTCTTCTAGAAAATTGGGTAAGATTTTAGATTGCTTTTCAGCATAATAGTGCAGTTGGAATAGTTGTACAGAAAGCCAGCCTATAAAT
The DNA here is from genome assembly GCA_964023405.1 of Apodemus agrarius. NCBI lineage: Eukaryota > Metazoa > Chordata > Mammalia > Rodentia > Muridae > Apodemus > Apodemus agrarius. The sequence goes on from OZ030014.1 coordinate 11,004,231, forward strand.
GTGACTTGCAGGAGACAGTGCCTTTGCAGTCTGTCTTACATAAGCTAACATGCCTTCTAAAGCAACCACGATAAGTCAGTCTTTGCAGTGAAGTGCGTGCTCTGCTTTGGCCCATGTTACTGACTTGCTGAGCTTCTTCACGAGTAAGCAGAGTTTTGTAGCCTCCCTTTCAGCTGAAAGATGGGGCCTGGAGCTATCCTCCTTCACGGATGTCTGCAGGAGACATCCATGCTCTGTGCGCCTGCGTGGCCCAGGTTCACAAGCAAGGCCACCTGGTTATGTCCTGGGAATGGGTCCTCTGACGCCTCTTCTTTCGGTGTAGGTTTGATCACTCCCCTTGTGACCCCACCATTACCTTACACGGACCTCTGGCCAACGCGTTTGCATGTGCGGTGTGCTATGAGCACTTCGTTACTCAGCAGCAGTACAAGGAACATCTTCTCTCCAGGGTAAGAGCCACCCGGGGTGGACGTTCTCCCTAGGGAGCCGTGGGGCTGTGGAGGTTGGGGCTGTTTTGTCATGTTGCTGTTAATCTTGCAATCACAAATGATGTACATGGAGATAAACATTTAATTATTGAGAATAAAAGGACTTGGTGTGCTGTGTTACTTTGGACAGTTAAGCTAATATCTAAACCCCAGCAGTCCTACAGATTACCACCAAACTCTTCAGTGGCCTTGATATTTGAAATAATCTTACTCAACATGCTCATGATTTCAGTCACATAAATTGCATCTTACTCTATTAAAAAATTATTTTAAAGCCGGGCGTGGTGGCTCATGCCTGTAATCCCAGCACTTGGGAGGCAGAGGCAGGCGGATTTCTGAGTTCAAGGCCAGCCTGGTCTACAGAGTGAGTTCCAGGACAGCCAGGACTGCACAGAGAGAAACCCTGTCTCGAAAAACCAAAAAAAAAAAAAAAAAAAAAAAATTATTTTAATTCAGTTTGCGTGCGCATGCATGTACTCACAGAATTCAGGAAAAAAGGTATTGGATTCCCTAGAGATGGAGTTACAGGTGGTTGTGAGCTGTGCAGTATTGTTGCAAGAACAAAGTTCTCTTTTCCCCACGGGGCGGGCTCTACAGCCCCCACATTTGGGTGTTCTCTCCCTCCCACTGTAATGGCTTCCGGGGCTCAGGCTCAGCATCACTGTCCCTGTGCGGTGCAGCTTACTCTGTATTCTAGTTCCTGTCCCTTCTCCCAGGTTTTAGACAATCCTTGCAAACCTGCCACTTTTGTAGTACATACAGCATAATAATATTTTATGTAGAATTCTACTTCAATCATAGTGAGCAGTAAAACTTTTTACTTTGGATCTGCTTATAATTTGGAATTGAACTAAAAATGTTTTGTTTACTTAATTTTTTTTTTTTTTTTTTTTTTGGTTTTTCGAGACAGGGTTTCTCTGTGTAGCTCCGGCTGTCCTGGAACTCACTCGGTAGACCAGGCTGGCCTCGAACTCAGAAATCCGCCTGCCTCTGCCTCCCAAGTGCTGGGATTAAAGGCGTGCGCCACCACCGCCCGGCTGAATTTTTTTTTTAAAGTTTCTTAAATTAGAAGAAATTTGTAGTTTGCTTTATCATTCTTATCATGTGATTCAGAATGTCCTCCTAGGTTTTTGTCCCATGTGGCATTGATGGAGTTAGACCTGATCAAGGGGGTGTGAGGAGTTTAGGCACGAAGTTGGCTGTAAATCTCCGATTTGTCGCTCTCAGGGGTGACTTGTTATGAGATGTGATAGCAGTGGTGATCTCTGATAAGATGAGAACGTACCTCCTGGGGTTGTCATAGGACACTTCAGACAAACACGCTCAGCATCTCAGTGTGCCTTTGGCATGTGCTCAGTATATATGTCAGTTTCCTGTCCTTGGGTCTTATAAGCACTGTACAGTTGGCTAAGTGTCTGGTCTTACTGGTACCACCTTTAAGACACAGTATACATTTAAGATTATTACTGGGCTGGAGAGATGGCTCAGTGGTTAAGAGCATTGACTGCTCTTCCAGAGGTCCTGAGTTCAAATCCCAGCAACTGCATGGTGGCTCACAACCATCTGTAATGCCCTCTTCTGGTGTGTCTAAAGACAGCTACAGTGTACTCATAAATAAAATAAGTTAGGCCGGGTGTGGTGGCGCACGCCTGTAATCCCAGCACTTGGGAGGCAGAGGCAGGCGGATTTCTGAGTTCGAGGCCAGCCTGGTCTACAGAGTGAGTTCTAGGACAGCCCGAGCTACACAGAGAAACCCTGTCTCGAAAATCAAAAAAAAAAAAAAAAAAAAAAAGTGTATCGAATATTGATTTAGTAACATTGGTACATGTATTATTTCTCCAAATAATAAATTGGAAATTGTAAAGTTATCTTTTTACTGTGCTCATTTGCAGACTGATTTAGTAGTGACATGGCTCTCCCTTTTATCTTAGACAGCTGCCGCTGACGGACATAGCAGTAGCCTTCCTCCTCAGATTATCCAGTGCTTTGCTTGTCCGCATTGCTTTCTTCTGTTTAGCACCAAGGACGAGTGTTTGAAGCACATGTCTGCAAAGAGCCATTTCCATCAGATCTTTAAACTGGGCGGTATGTTACTATATTGCTGCTAAAATTCTGTAAATGAGTTACATCTCTGCAAACTTACACCTTTCAGAATTCTCTTCAAGTTAGCTATACTTCTCAGTTTAGAATCATAAAAATGAAATGTTTTTATTTAAATTCTTAATTTTTCAAAAATGTTTATTTGTATCATTGAGTATGCTTTAAACCCCTCTTCCTTCTTTTTAGACAAGGTCTTACTTTGCAGCTCTAAGTGATTTGTCTTTCTCAGCCCTGCTGAGCAATGGGATTGAAGGCATGTTCCACCTCCAGCCAGCTATGTCTCATCTATATGAGGAATGAAAAGAAACTTGAGAGGGAAAGCACTTACTCAGAACAGTGTTTTTGTTACATCTAGGTCTGGAAATTGGATCGGGGGCACTCTTTGTATTTAAGTCTAAGAAGTGGTCTCCCGTGCATGATCACTTGACTGATGACTTCAGGAAGGGAAGGAGGAGAGACTGGCTTCCCCTGTGTTCAGATTACTTTGCAAGTTGTGATTCATTTGCCTTTCAGATGATAAGGGAACGGCCCGCCCAATATCATTTCCATCTTTTGCAAAGAAACGTTTGGTCTCTCTGTGCAAAGACGTCCCGTTTCAGGTGAAGTGTGTGGCCTGCCGCCAGACTCTGCGTTCCCATATGGAGCTCACTGCTCACTTCAGGTTGGTATGAACAGGCTTCCTGGTGACATCTTGAGGAGGGGATGGGCTCGGCGCATATCTTGGGTTCCGTGTGTCTCTCCTTTAATTAAGGATGTACAAATCTAGCATAGTGAGAGAAATGAGAGGCCCAGGGATGCAGAGGGGTAGCCAGAGGCGGGTTCTTCCATGGGAGTCAGCTTCTCAGACCTGCCCGCCTATCGCTATGTTGTTCTTAATGAAAATTGTTCTTTAGCAGAAAAGAAATGTGAATAGGACATATTCCTGACATAAGTTAGACAATTATTAACAGATAGTTCTGGGAGTTGTGGTGCCTACCTATAACCCTAGGTAGGTATAGGTAGGCTGCAGAAGAAGGGTCACAGTTCAAGGCCAGCCTCGATTACATGGCGAAATTCCACCCAACAAAATGGCTGGAGAGACAGATGGTCCATGTTTAAGAGCATATTATGGCTGCTCTTCCAGAAAGCCTGGGCTTAATTCTAGCACCCACATGGCAACTCACCACTGTCTGACCGCTCCAGTTGCAGGGGTCAGATAACTCTGAAAACTCCATGCCCAAAAGTAGTATACAGATATGCAGGCAAAACACCCATACTTGTTAAATAAATAAATACAGTTAAGTAAGTTAATTAAAAAAACTTATAATGAAACCAGAAAATGGCAACAAAGAATGGGATATTGGGCTGGAGAGGTGGCTCAGTAGTTAAGAGCACTGACTGCTCTTCCAGAGGTCCTGAGTTCAATTCCCAGCACCCACATGGTGGTTCACAACCATCTGGAATGGGATCTGATGCCCTCTTCTGGTGTGTCTGAAGACAGCTACGGTGTACTCATATACATGAAATAAATAATTATTTTTTTAAAAAGTGAAATATTACCTAGAAGTTTATAGTAATTCACATATTTGAATGAACTTGTGAACCTAATTTGCTTCAAGGCCCCTATATCAGTTCATTGGATACTGTTTGATGTTTTCTGAAGTTTGCCTTTATATTTTGAGTCTTCTAATTCTACTTTTAACTCTTGTATGTGGATGAGAAGAATAAAATAGGGGTAATATAAAAGTAAGGTGATAGAGTAACTGTGTTATTGAAAAGGTCTTTTAGTTCTTATTTATATTGTTATTTTAAAATTCTTATCATACAAAGCAGAGAAAACTTACAACTTTTTTTTTTAAACCCAAATTAGGGTTCGTTGTCGAAATGCTGGACCTGTAGCTATAGCTGAGAAAAGCATTACTCAGGTCGCAAAGGAATTCATAGTAAGAGGTTATTGTTTAGATTGCAACCAGGTCTTTATGGATGAAGCCAGCACCCAAAGTCACAAGAATTCAGGACACAAAATTACACTTGCGAACTCCGTGGAAGAATCTGTCTTGCTGTATTGTCACATCAGTGAAGGGAGTAGGCCTCCTTGTGATTTACATTTATTCAGTCAACCAAAAATTTCATCACTTAAGCGAATTCTGTCTATTAAAGAGTCCAGTGTGGAGGATTGTGTCATTCCAACAAAGAAGGTGAACCTAGGCGTTGAAACCCTCGGAGGTCCAACTCGCGTGCAGAGGCCGAGTTCAGCAGTCACAGCCTGGTTTTGTGAATGCAGTCGGCGGTTTCCCAGTGAAGATGCGGTGGAAAAGCATGTGTTCTCAGCAAACACAATGTGTTACAAGTGTGTGGTCTGTGGAAAGGTTTGTGAAGACTCGGGTGTCATGCGCTTACACATGAGCCGGTTTCATGGAGGGGCGCATTTAAATAACTTTCTGTTTTGGTGTCGGACGTGCAGAAAGGAGTTAGTAAAGAAAGATGCCATCATGGCACATGTCACTGAGTTTCATAGTGGGCATCGGTATTTTTATGAGATGGAGGAGGTGGAGGAGGAGGCCATGCCGTCGTCCTCTGTGGAGAGCCAACCCGATGCTGACAGACCTCCTTCTCCCATTGCTGTCGTTGAGCCCTGCCCAGCACAGAGTCCCCCCAGGGGCAGGTGGCAGTGCCGCATCTGTGAGGACATGTTCGATTCCCAGGAGGCTGTGAAGGAGCACTGCATGTCCTTGACCAGCCACCGCTTTCATAGGTACAGCTGCGCCCACTGCAGGAAGACTTTCCATAAAGTGGAAACTCTGTTCCGGCATTGCCAGGACGAGCACGACAGTGAGGTCAGGATGAAGTACTTCTGTGGCCTTTGTGATCTCGTTTTTAACAAGGAAGACGCATTTCTGAGTCACTATAAGGAGTACCACAGCGTAGATTATGTGTTTGTGTCAGAAAAAAATAAAACATCAATTAAAACGGAAGATGATTTTAAAATAGTTGAGACCAGTGATTTATTAAGCTGTGGCTGTCATGAGAGTTACCTCTGTAAAATCAACAGGAAGGAAGACTACGATCGGTGCCTTCAGACCATGCTGGAGAGCGGCAAGCTCTGGTTCCGCTGCAGCTCGTGCTCAGCCACCGCACAGAATGTGGCCGACATTCATACTCATGTCTCTGAAGCGCACAGAAAAGAGGAAAGCGACGAGGAGCAGCCGTATGTGATCAAGTGTGGCGTCTGCACCAAAGCATTCCCAAACACCGAGAGCGCTCAGCAGCACTTCCACGGGAAGCACGCCGCCTTCCAGAAGCCCGCCATGAGTGCGACCCATGGCGGGGCCGACAGAAGAAGCACGGGCCAGCTTGCTGCTAGCGTCTCACATGCTGAGAAAAGCCTGAAACAGGCGAGCCATCAGAAACACCCCGACGTGGAACAGGGAGCTGAGCGTGACGCGCGCTGCCAGAACATAGGTATGGCTGTGCAGCAGGGCAGGCTTAGCACACTCACACTAGGGCGCACGTGTGTGTGTGTGTGTGTGTGTGTGTGTGTGTGTGTGTGCGTGCGCGCGCGCGCGCGCGCGCGCGCATACCCACCAGGGAAAGCTGAGTGAGCGCTGACATCAGAAGCATTGCTGATGGCGGGCGGCAGCCAGGTGCACTTTCGGGGTTTTGTGCTTATGCTGTCTTTAAATAATAGAGTAGATCTCTTTCTGTTTACAAAGAAATGAGAGTTTTGAGAAATGACATCATAGTACTCTTTCTAAAAGATTTGAGCATTACTCTTAACCTTTAAATCATATTTCCCTTAAAATATGAATGTTCATTAAAAAGCAGATTCCTTCCCTTTGTGTGTGAATGTGTGTTTATGTGTATCTTTGTGTGCTGTGCTTAGTTTTGCGAATGCTAAGCAAACACACTATCATTGAGCTCTAGATGAATTCCTTTTGTGTCTCTTCAGTCTTGTTCTTTTTTGTTTGTTTTTAAATAAAAAAAAGTTGGGGCTTTAGAGATGGCTCAGTGGTTAAAAGCTGGCTGCTCTTCCAGAGGACCCAGGGTTAATTCTCAGTACCCACACGGCAGCTCACACCTCTCTGTAACTCTAGTTTTAGGGGACTTGACACCTTCCCACAGACACACATGCAGGCAAAACACCAAGGGACATCAAGTAAAAATACATAATTTAAATCAGTTTTAAAGTTTGAATTTTTGTATGCTTTGCTTCTGGTTTTTGTTTTTGTTTTAATTGGTTTTTCGAGACAGGGTTTCTCTGTGTAGCCCTGGCTGTCCTAGAACTCACTCTGTAGACCAGGCTGGCCTTGAACTCAGAAATCTGCCTGCCTCTGCCTCCCAGAGTGCTGGAATTATAGGTGTGCGCCACCACCGCCCGGCTTTGCTTCTGTTTTTTTTTTGTTGTTGTTGTTGTTTTGTTTTTGTTTTGTTTTGTTTTGTTTTAAGACCAGGTCTCGCACTTTAGTGGAGGTTGGCCTGGAGCTTACTTTGTAGCTGGGATGGTCTAGAAATTGTGCCAATTCTTCTGATTCCTGAGTGTTGGCGTTCAGTCATGAGACTGTATTTCAATTGTTTAAGTATGGGAAATGGTGGTAAATGTAGTGTACGATGACTGTGTGATAAAGGTTTGTAATAAATAATTGAAACAGTGACCGGAAGTAAAGGGCTCCGGGTGGTCGCTAGAACTGAGGGGGGTTGAGGTACATTCCTCTTTACACGTCCTTTAATCTTTCCCTCCGTTTGATTGGATAAAGTAAATAGAATAATGCTTTCATTTATTTATTAGTTTTCACTAGATAAAATAAGTGTAGACTTTGGAATATTTACCTGGTGAACTGTAGAAGGTAGAGTAGAAGCAGTGAGAAAAAGTTGGCAGATAGAATAAGGTTTCTGTGGTTCTTTTTAAAAATCATTTATTTATTTATTTATTTATTTTTTTTGGTTTTTTGAGACAGGGTTTCTCTGTGTAGTCCTGGCTGTCCTGGAACTCACTCTGTAGACCAGGCTGGCCTCGAACTCAGAAATTCACCTGCCTCTGCCTCCCAAGTGCTGGGATTACAGGCGTGCGCCACCACGCCCGGCCCTCATTTATGTTTTTAAAGTAGCATTTCAGTAATATCTCAAGTAATAGTTTTCAACATTTGCATAGTCTGTCCACCTAATGGAAGGTCTGCAGAGCCCTCTGCAGTGGGCCTGACCTAGAGTCTCCTGGTGTCCGCTGAGAAACAAGGAAGCCCCTTGGTTCTTGCCCCAGCTGCAGCACCTGCTGGACTCCACGATGTTTGTCTAGAGTAGAGCATCTTGCCCCAGCCTCCCCTGGGGATGCACAGCCACTGCTGGACAAGAGGTAGATAAGCTCAGACCTGGCTGCTGGCCTGTGTGGAGGAAGCTGAGGCCAGCAGGCTGGGGCTCTGGTTAGACTTTGATGGGTCCTCTGCATGGAGTCTTGCTCTGTTACCCAGACTGCTGTCACACTCTTGGGCTCCCAACTCAGACTTGGGACTATGGTTGTGGACACCACAGCAGACTACAGACCATTGACTTCACAGTTTGCTCTTGATGCTTAGTTGTAGGTTTTCAATGAGAAAGCATTAACTCTTTCATGGTCTTGTTAATTAAAGTTCCAAAAAAGTACAACAGTGGCTCAGCATTTTATGTTCTTTTGTCCCTTTCTTTTGGTTTTCTTGTTACTTTGGGGGAATGTGCATCTAAATCTAAGGTTTTTTAAGAACCTGAAGATGTAACATGGTTTGGAAATAGGAGTTTGTTGTGGGAAATATTTAAAAAGGAACCTGCCACGTTCCCGTGCTACCATAGCTGCGAGGCGAGCACCCAGCGAACCACAGAGCTCACGCAGGTCCTCAGGTCCCCTCTGCCAGGCGGCTGGTCCTGACGGTTTAGAACACTGTGTCCCTAGCCTGGTTCACCAGCCTGCCCTCTTCCCAGCCCCCAGCCCCCAGCCCCACCCCACCCCACTCCCGCTCAATTCCCAGGTAGAAACAGGACTCTTAATGCTTAGTTGGCCAATTCGATTTATGTATATTATAATCACAATTACAAGATGCCAATACAGTAAAAGCCTTATCCCAATATTTCGAACCTTACGAAACACACAGAAAAGGGTCTGAAACCATTTCTCCGACCTCTCAAGCCTTCCTCCCCATCGATTGTCAGCCTTAAAGGTCTGGGACAAAGTCGCAGAATCTGGGAAAAGACTTGAACTATTTACTCAAGTCATACAAGGTCCACAAGAAACCTTTCCTGAATTTTTACGAAGGCCAACCTCAGCAGTGGGAAGGAGTATATCAGATTCCACAGCCAGGAAGGAACTGTGATTACAATATACATAAATCTAAGTGGCCGGGGCCTGGCTTTATAACGTCAGTGTTATTCCTACAGAACAGCCGCCTGGCGAGGAGGCCTGAGGGCCTGCGTGAGCTCTGCGCTCTGCGCTCTGCTGACTGCTTGCCTCGCCGCCGCCTTGGCAGGTGCGGGAACATGGCGGGTTCTTTTTTAAATAGTTCCCGCAATAGGAGCGGCTGGTGGTAACACATTGAAGAGGCCTCTGCTAGTCCTAGTAGAAACTGTTCATTTAAAAATATTCCAAGGCGCCGGGCGTGGTGGTGCATGCCTTTAATCCCAGCACTTGGGAGGCAGAGGCAGGTGGATTTCTGAGTTCGAGGCCAGCCTGGTCTACAGAGTGAGTTCCAGGACAGCCAGGGCTACACGGAGAAACCCTGTCTCGGGAAAAAAAAAATATTCCAAGGCTTTGCATGAAAACCACTAGAGGCTATAAGGCCGTGGGGTTGCTTAAGAAGGGAAGTATGGGAGATGAAAGGAGAACCAACCGAGAGATTGGGAGTAAGTCCGTCAGCACCTGTTTCTAGCACCCGTGGGATCGGGCTTTGAAGTTCCCCTAGTCTCTTGGATGTTTGATTCTCAAGCCAGAGAGCTGCTAATAAACCCATCCAGATTTATTAGAAGCAGATTCTCATGACAAAGAGCATTCTTGGTAAATAACCTTGAAAATTATATCTGTGGGTTTTATGTCACCCCGGCTGCCTTCAAACCATGGTCTTCCACCCTGCCCCAGCCCTGTTGGGTTAAGGTGTGTGCTCTACCTTGTACTTTGTTTGCTTTACAAGTTCCCTCTGAGCCTTCCAGACAGAACATTAGGGGCTCATTTAAAGGTTGTTACTGTGCATTGTATTATTCTACTAGGTTATTTTTGTGTCTGTGTTGACATTGACATAAGTTCACAAGTCTTTTCATGCACACTGAATATTTATGGATAGTGAAATTTTATTTAGTTTTATAATTTGAACTTCTATTTGCCCTCGTACATTAATTAGTTAAAAGTAACTTTATTTTCAATAAAAAATTCAATAAAAAAATTTTCAATAAAAAGAAAACCTTAGCCAGTCATGGCAGTGCATGCCTGCATTCTAGGCACCGGGATGTGAAGGCAGAAGAGTCGTAAGTTCGAGGCCAGCCTTGATAGATAGCAGAGTGAACTTGAGTCCATTCTGGGCTAAATAAGATCCTGTCTCAAATCAAAACAAAACGCAAAGGCCTTACAACCAAGGGAAGAGAGATATGGACACGCGTGGAATGTCCTAAATACTACCTGGCTTAAGTATGAACGGTTCTGCACAGATTGGATTCCTTGAAAACGTTTCAGCAGAGATGGACAATAGGAACAACGAGCAGTTTTACGTATGGGACCGCTAATATCTTTTAGACTTGAGGAATTATTACGAACGACTCTTACTACATTCATATTAATGGGTTTTGTTGTTGTTTTTCTTAGAGGAGGAAGTTGAGCTTCCAGATGTGGACTACCTGCGAACCATGACTCATATAGTCTTCGTAGATTTTGACAACTGGTCCAACTTTTTCGGTCATCTACCTGGGCATCTTAATCAAGGAACATTTATTTGGGGCTTTCAAGGTATGGTTAAGAAGGAAAGCATTGGGGGCACCTCTTCTGAGAACGTGATTCACTTAAAAAGCATCCTTTAAGGCTTCCAGAATAGACTGAGAACACAGAGTCTGATTACTGTGCACTGCTCTGCTAGGTTACTTGTTTACATTTATTTTACCTCTTATGTGTGTGGAGGTTGAAGGACAGTCTGTGGGAATGAGTCTCTTCGTACATTATGTAGGTCTCAGGAGCATTCTTGGGTCATGCCTTGGTGACAAGCACCTTTGAAAACAAAATTTAAGGAAGCAGGTTGGGAAGCTTGTGTTTGTTACAGGGTCCTAGAGAGCAGAGTTAACTCTTGAGCTGTGTTCTCGTAGCTGTGGGGGGATTTTCAGTATGCTGTAGTCGCCTCTCTAGTTCATTGTTGCTATTTATGAAGTACCACCTCACTACCTACTTCTGTAAACCACTGGCCAGAGTTCGGGAAAGAAGTCTGTGATTTACTGAGGTTTAGTGTAGTTTCTGATGCATTTTTAGAGAAAATAGCCTAAAAAGGTAAGGATTGGCATTAAAGATAGAAACTTACTGATCTGGATAAGTTAGCCAGTCTGATGTTTTATTAAGTCTAGATCTGCTGTTATACTTTTTAAAAATTCTTGATAATATCATGTATGTGTGTGCGTGTGTGCATGTATATACATACACATATGTATAGCTATGTTCACCCCATTGCGATCTTACGTCTCCCCTGAACCCCTTCTTCACAGAATTTCCTCCTTCTGTTTTCCTGTCTGTCTCTTGCTGGCACGACTGTGGGTGAGAGGTTGTTTAGTGAGTGTTAGCACGGACTACAGCACTAAAGCCAGTGACTGTCTCCAGCCGCCGTGAGCTGCTCACCCGGTCACTGTGGAAGGTGGATGGGCCCACCCTGTGCAAGTCATCAGTTGCATGAGTTGACAGTTGTGGTGGCCGTGCCATACCCTCAGGACAGGCGTCAGAGCCTCTCGGTTCTTCTGCTCCCTTTCATTGTTCCCTTGGTGTTGGAGGGAGTTAGGCTGAGCATTCAACAGCAGTTACCTCAGCACTCTGACTTCTCAGGAATCTGATTTGACTTTTGCCCAGGCAACAGAATTCTGTCTGAGGAGGACCGAGACAAGAACTGCATTAACGGGAACATAAGCAGAGATATCCAGAATGTGTGTGCATTAGCTCTCAGCACCTGACTTGGAAGTTATGTAGCATGACACCATTTGAAGAATGTTTTTTTGTTTGTTTGGTTTTTGTTTTTTTGTTTTTTTGTTTTTTCCGAGACAGGGTTTCTCTGTGTAGTCCTGGCTGTCCTGGAACTCACTCTGTAGACCAGGCTGGCCTCGAACTCAGAAATCTGCCTGCCTCTGCCTCCCAAGTGCCAGGATTACAGGCGTGCGCCACCACCGCCCAGCTCATTTGAAGAATGTTAACTTTTGTTTTTTACTCTGATCACTCTCCATATGAACTTCCAAGAAAAGTTATTTTTTATGCATATGTGTGTTTTGCCTCTTTGTATGCTGTGCCCATGCTGCTAGTGCTCATGGAGATGGAAAGAGGTATCAGATTCCCTGGACGAGTTATAGGCGATTGTGAGCTACCTGTGGGCCCTGGGAATCAAACCCCTGTTCTCTGGAAGAGCAGCCAGCACTCTTAACCATGGAGACATCTCTCTACCTCTCACCCCGTGAACTTTTTTTTTTTTTTTTTTTTTTTGGTTTTTCGAGACAGGGTTTCTCTGTGTAGTCCTGGCTGTCCTGGAACTCAATCTGTAGACCAGGCTGGCCTCGAACTCAGAAATCCGCCTGCCTCTGCTTCCCAAGTGCTGGGATTACAGGTGTGCGCCACCATGCCCGGCTCACCCCGTGAACTTTTATATGTGTAGGCAGATTAAAGGAAGTCAGTCTCTGTTCCCAAGATTGTAATGCACCAAGATGGCGATGCCTGTTCCAGGACTGAGACAGTATGTGCTGTAGCTGTAGGCTTTGTTAGCTGACCTCTTGGTCATCCTGTCTCCACCCTGCATGGCCTGGTTTATGGGCTGCTAGAGTCGGCCCCAGGCTCTGTATCCTAGGCATCTGCTCTGTCTGGTGTGATGAGTGAGTCACATCTGCAGGCCAGTTCTCTCACTGTAATTTAGTACTCTCAAGAAGAAAAATAGAGGCTACAGTTCACTGTGATAAGGTCTCAGTTGCTTTGTTCCTTGCCTGACTATTGTTTATATTGTTTTCTAAAATTAATAGGGGGAAACACAAACTGGAAGCCTCCCCTCAGCTGTAAGGTCTATAATTACTTGAACAGGATTGGATGCTTCTTTCTTCATCCTCGCTGTAGTAAAAGAAAAGATGCTGCTGATTTTGCCATATGTATGCATGTAAGTAGGTGTTTGCTAAAGACCTGATGTATTTGGGTTTTTTGGATTTTTAACACAAGCTTATGTTAGTCAAGATGATCCTGTACTTGCTGTGTATAATATACTTTTACATTTAATACCTGAAATTGAGAGGCACTGGATTAAATCACTGTTATGCTAGATGGAATTTGCATTTATATCTGTCTCCACCAGTCACCTAGTGAAACTACTGAGCCAGGACTCACTTTATATTAAGTCTCCCGTGTGACGTCTCTGTGACTCTCAGATCATGTGAGTGAATGCTTTTGCAAATGTGTCACCTCTGCTTCAGCCTCAGGAGATCCCTTCTTCCTTGATTGAGTCATACGGTTCACCTTCTGAGCGTGCTCCTGTGAGGGTGTGAGGAGGTGGCCGTCAGGTCCCTCCGCCATGCAGGCGCTCCTTGTCCTTGTAGGTCGCTTGCCGCCCTTCCTCGGTGCTGCCTTGGTCGGCTGTCTTGCCGTTGTTGATGTCTTACTTTTGACTTTTGATTGCCATATGTCAGCTATGAGGGCTGGCTCGAGAGTCAGTAATATCCTAGATATGTGCTCCTTGTGAAATAGATGTTACTGGCCTTAAACTCTTGCAGATTTCTAATAACATGTGCTGTTTGTTCCAACGTAGGCTGGCCGTCTAGATGAGCAACTGCCCAAACAAATTCCTTTCACCATCCTCTCGGGAGACCAAGGCTTTCTGGAGCTTGAGAATCAATTTAAGAAGACCCAGAGGCCAGCTCATATACTGAACCCTCACCACTTAGAGGGAGACATGATGTGTGCCTTGTTAAATAGCATATCTGACACTACCAAAGGTATGCAGCTGCCGTCACAGTGCAGACCACCCGAGAGGAGGCGACCTCACTGCTGAGAAACCAATAAACTGCTGTCTGCTCGTGAATGCTGCCGCGTCCTAAGCCTCTGTGCTTTCCTCGCCCGTCTTGCTTGTCCTTTCTCATATACTTACATCTTGTTTGTTTGCTTTGAGCAGGATCTGTTATAGCCCAAGCTAGCCTTGAACTTCTGTCTGGAGGAAGCTGATATAGCAGAGGCTAGCCTTGAACATCTAATCCTCCTGTCTCTCTCTCCCAAGTGCTGAAAATCTAGCCTGATGCCATCATACCTGGTATTATTACTTTCATTCTTTAGTGTTTCAGAATGAGCATTAATCACACTAATTTCCCACAGCCTTTTTTTATTCTAATAGATAAAATCAGCTTCCACTTGTATAAATATGTACTAATGTCATAAAACATATTAAAGCTCAAATTCAGATTTTTAGAAAGTGGAGTATATAGCCTGCCACCTGAATACATTGTTTTGTCCAAAAAAGAGATGTTAATAGATAAACCAGAAAGCAGTACCCAGAAGAAGAGTGTGTGTAAGAGGTTGACTCTGACACAGTGGTAGCTGGTGAGCCTGGGGAGGAGCTGGGGGCCTCCTGCTCGATTGCTCTGCTTCCTGCTGCTCTGTCCACTCTGAGTTTGTCCACGGTTAGCAGTTCAGGTTCACTGCCCAGTATTTGAAAAAGAAAGTAGTTTGGGTTTTCCTAATTTCTGACATGAAAGAAGAGACTATCAGAATGAAATTTATAGTCTCTTCTATAATATATAGAATATATTAGAATATTAATGCTCTAATATACAGCTGTGGCGAGTCACACTTGGTCCTTCTAGTAGTTTAGAGACTGAAGCAGAAGGATAACTGTCAGCTGTAGGACACTGTGCGCTCTGGTTACAAAGTGAGACCCTGTTTATAAAGGTAACACCTCTCCACCCCACCCCCAAAAAGGGCCCTAATAATGAGACATATGAAACCTGTCTCAAATTTAAAAAAAAAAAAAATGAAAGCAGATTTGAAGATTTTGGTGAATGGCCGCAGTGACAGACAGGTAGCTTCTTCTCAGAGTGTTCACTGGGTGGCTTAGCGTGTCCCAATTGTGTTTTCTTTTAGTGTACCTGAAACTATATTTTTAGTAAACACTCACAATGAAGAATGTTACTCTGATCAGCAATTACAGTGGATCAGTTGTTTCTACAAATTACGATTTTATTCACCCTCCGACTCCCTTTTTGATTTTTAAAATAGTCTCTCATAGCCCATGGCTTTAAGCTCCAGGTTCCCTTGCCTCCTCCTCTGAAGTCAGGGTGGAATGCCATGAGCCACCATGCTCAGCACGCAACTGACGCTAGGCTTGGTGGCACATGGCTGTTAGCCACCCCTAGGGAGGCAGAGCCAAAGAGAATTGGGAGTTAACAGCCTGCATGTCAAAAGGTCACAGTGTTCACGCAAGACTATAGCGGAAAGTGAAGTCTTTCTTGTGGTACCATGCCTCCGTTCTGAATATTTTCGCCTACTCTGTAATTTTTATTTTCATCCACTTAATCAGAGGTGCCCCACAGGCCCGTCTTAGTCCTTTTATGTTTCATTCAGAAATCTTTAATGCAGGTTTCATGTTTCAGAGATGAATGTAAGACTTGTCATCTAAGTTTTGAGTAAAATGGCTTTCATTGAGGGCATACTGTTTTACAACCAACATGCTGTATTTTTTTATAGTCTTGTTCAAACATTTAGATTTTAGACACATTTAAATAATGTCTGATGTTCTTCAGTCCCCCTTTTTTATATGCTATGGGTTAGATTATAAATTTTTAGGGGTGAGGAAGCAGTGACTTAGGAGGATCCCGTTACCTACCCATGGTCTCTGCTCGTCTTCTCATCAGTGCCATCCTGCTTTCCCAAGCCAGACTCCGTGTGTAGCGGTGGGATCTCTACTCGCCCACATGCACTGTAACTCTGGCTCTCGCCATGTGCTTTAAGAGTGAGGAGGAGATGTATTTTGCTATAGAGCAAAGATGCTGCATTTTGTTTACATAAGGGTATACATTAGATTTTCTCTTTGAAGAAATATTTAAGAATTTTTATATATTTTTTCAGATGATAGAAATTAGTGGTAAGAGTTCTAGTGCCTCAAAAAATAAAGTAGACCCGATGCTGAACACAGTCAGGGAAAGCAGTCAGTGTAGTAAACGCCCTAGGATCCGTCTTTCAGGCACCTCAGATTGTATGTACGTAGCTTGCAGCTCTGAGCAGTGCAGTAGCCACCCTAGCCGTCCGTCCGTCCATCCACCTCACCGCTCTGTGGACCAGTGTCCTCTCTTGAGAACGAGAAGCAGTGAGAAAGAGTTTGCCACAGATAATCGTTAGCAGATACTTTGTAAAGTCTGCTGTGTGGACTGACCTAAGACTCTGCTGTGTGCATTTGGTTGTGGCTTTACTTTAAATGAGTAAGATCAAAGTGTTAAGTGTAATTTGTGTCTGTAGAGCCAAAGATAGAGACTTTGAAATCTGCCTTACAACTCAGATATCAAAGTTGCCCTGTGCAGTGAACATCCAGACCATCGAAGCAGTGCCATGCCCATAAAATAGGCTTTACGTTAACAATTTTTGAGGTAAGTCAGATGGCCAGTCTGCCTCTTGCCTCCGAGTCTTTATAGTCCAGTTATTTCTGTACAGAGGACTGAAGGTGGAGGAGTGGAAATGATTTTCTCAGTGTGTGCGGCTCGGGTGGTTGAGGCAGGAGCACCTGCTGTGCAGCAGCGCACGGACAGCCCCACGCCGCAGGACCTCCCCCAGGAGCCGACGCCCGGGGCTGGCCTGGACTTCACACTGTTGGAGCAGAACCTGTTGATATATTTTTTTCTTTTGTAGTTTGTTGTTGCTCATTGGTTTTTCTTTTTTCCTCTCCCTTTGTTCTCTTTTAAAACAAAACTTCATTGCCCTTCCTTCCATGCTTGCCCCTGGCGGTCCCAGAACCACGAGCCGCCTTCCCTCTCCCCTCCTGCGTGCTCAGGCCCGGTGGCTAGTGCTGTTAGCACCTGAGCGGCTTCAGCTCCTTCTCTGTCTTTAACCTCTGTACTCCAGAGGCTGGGCTTTGCTTTTTGTTTTTTTGTTTTGGTTTGTTTTGGTTTGGTTTTGGTTTTTTGGATTTTTTTTTTTTCCCTGACATAGGGTTTCTCTGTATAGCCCTGGCTGTCCTGGAACTCACTCTGTAGATCAGGCTAGCCTCAAACCCAGAAATCCACCTGCCTCTTCCTCCCAAGTGCTGGGATTAAAGGTGTGTGCCACCACCGCCCGGCTAGGACTTTGTTTTTAAAACGAAATGTAATGTTTCTCTAAGACATTTAAGTATTTAAAGCAATGTGTTTAAGTAGCAAAACAAATTTCTGCAAAAACATATAATGAAATACAAAAATTTAATTACTTATTGTGAGTAAAATCTTAGTTTTTTTGTATTTTCCTGTGTGTTTGCAATAGCAAGTACTAGTTATGTTTAGTTTTGGCCTTAATTCAGTTCCTGTTATATATTTGTGTACTATGCATATTTTTTTTACATACAGTTATATGTTGACACATTGATAGATGTTCATTTAAATTTTGATTAAAAGTGATTAGCTGAATAAATAACAAGGTCACAGGTTATACTAGAAGTGGTTTTTTCCCTAATACCTGGTCAATCATAGCAGTTTATAGAACCTGGAGGTTCATTAGGAAAGCCATTATGACACTAGGTGACTTGGTGCCCTGTGTTGCCATTGTCAATTAAGGCTTTTTATTGCCCATTATAGCAATGAGTGCCTCTGGTTTGAAAATACAGGCATTAACAAGAAGCCCTGCTGGGCTAGCAGCGGGCACCACTGCAGAGACTTGGTATGAGAAAATCTTTGAAAATACGCTCATTTGGCTAGCATGGTGGCTCACACCTGGGGCAGGAGTTTGAAGCCGCATATGAAATGCGGGGCATGGGGTTTTCAGAGCTGTGTTTGTGTTTCTGTCTTACAGAGGGTGACAGCGATGACAGCTCTGGAGTAAAAGGCTCTCCAGCGGAGGAGCTCAGGGCCGCGGAGGGTAAGAACGCTGCATCCCGAGCGCTTGCGTCCAGCCACCCCAGGGTGTGGTGTCGTCTTTAATTCTTTTGCCTTCACTGTCCCAGTATTCTGTCCTCTACAAACGAGGACAATTGAAAAGGAGGTCTACTTGTTGAAGGCTGGAATGCAACCTTTATTTAAAAACCTATGACTAACTGGGCGGTGGTGGCGCATGCCTTTAATCCCAGCACTTGGGAGGCAGAGGCAGGCGGATATTCTGAGTTCGAGGCCAGCCTGGTCTACAGAGTGAGTTCCAGGACAGCCAGGGCTACACAGAGAAACCCTGTCTTGAAAACAAAAACAAAACAAAAAAACCTATGACTAATTCCAGGAAATGCCCATCAAAATTGTGAATTTTAACTACCTATATATTGGGATGCTTGAGTTTTGTGAGTTTCTGTCTACCCTGGTCAGTCTGCATTGTGTGAACTGGGTATATTTTAGAACCTCCCCCATTTTGTTATTTTTGCAATCCATTTTATAGTTAGGGCATTGAATGTTTTTATAGTTCTTAGTTTAGGGAAATTTATTGTTAAAAGTTTCAAGTAACATGCTGGAGCCATAGCTCGGTGGTAAAGTGCTTGCCCACTGTGCTGTGTGAAGCCAGGCGTGGAGGTTGGCAGAGGCAGGAGAATCAGACAGTTACGGTCATCCTTGGTATCTAGTAATCCGGAAACTAGTCTGGGTTACATGAGACCCTGTCCCAAACATTTAACAAATCAAAGACTCCACAAGAAGATCCCTAAAATTTTTCACTAGGAAAATTTGAAATGCCAGCATTATGTCCGTAGACAATCAAAGGGGGGAGACGGTGTGATTTATTTACTGATGATGCCTTCTGTCCAGTGTTCAACCCAAGCGTCCCCTGCCAAGGCAGGGATCCGACGATCCCTCCTCTTTCCTCTCAGTGCCTTTCCCTTGCCTCTACACTAGTGGTTCTCTCTTTTCCTGATGCTCCCACCCTTTAATATGGATGGTTCCGCATGTGGTATCCAACCATAACATTATTTTCTTGCTACTCCTTAGCGGTAATTTTGCTGCTCTTCTGAGTCGTCATGTAAACACTTTCCTGATGCTCTTAGTTAGGCAGCCCCTGTGGCAGGGCCGTGTGGCACCGCAGGCTGAGAACTGCTGCACTACACCATAAACAGCTCAAAAGGCCTTGCTGCTTGATGGACTGGCGTTACTTTTGTCTTGTTTGGCTGAAATGGCTGTCTTTCACACTGTTTAGGCAACCTTGCACTCACGGTCTTACTGCTTCAGCCCCCTAACAGCTGAGAGAGCAGGCGAACACCACATACACAGATGAATCTCTCTGGCTTTGAGCAGGGCTATAGTTGCCATCTGTAGGGAGCGGCCACTGTACCTTCCCAGGTACCCTGGAAACAGTGCCTTCTCATCCCTGTGCGCTCCCGATGCTGCTGCTAAGCTCATGCTCGTCTCTGCTTCCCCGGCACCTAGCATAGCATGGGCAGTAATGAGCGCTTGTTGGATAGAAGAAATTACAGTAAGAACTTAAAAGTGTGTTAGATCCTCCAGGGCTTGTCTTTCTGCTACTGGATAATTACCACGACCTGTTTGAGACAAACTCAAAAAGTTTAGGAATCCTCTTAAATTAATGTCTTCATCTTTCCCAACACCGTGTTTGACAGATGGTGTCAAAGGCAGGTAAATTTGCTTGTGGCTTTTGCTTTTGCTTTGTTGGGGTGAGCTAAGCTGTTCCCTCCTGTGATGGTAGCTCTCTGTGATTAGGATCAAATTTTGACACCCAGGCAGCCACAATGGCTATGCAAACATTGAATCCAGTTGCCTACATTAGAGGCTAATAGTCTCTGGCCCTCCTGCATACTTTGGTGTTTCTGTTCTTTTGCTGTTAGTGGTGCTGGAGTGATAGAATGATGACCTCTGGGAATCAAGTTTACCTCTTTTCATTCTTGATACAGACACAGTAGGCAGTTAGTCACTTGATTTTTACAAACTAGTTTTAGAAAAACTATATTCCTAATGTGACCATTGGGTTTTTGGACTAGTTTTTGACAAATTCCAGAAATTTCCCAAATTCCAGAAACCTAAAACCCACCTCTCCCTGTCTCCTAGACTCCTCCAGCCAGCCAGGTGTGTGTAAAGCCTGTAGATCAGTAGATTAGTGGTGAAAGTTTCCTCATGTGGTTTCTGAGTTTACATCCTATCCAGGCACAGGCATGGTTTTATAAATCCTTCTTACACCAGACACTTTTGACTGCCCTAACTTCTCAGAGAGACCCTGTTTCTGAGTTTTCTTCCCAGGGTTTAATGGTTGATTGTATGAGCAAAAACCAGATCTCGTTGCAGTCTGTGCTGGGTGTCATCTCTGGCTTATAGCATGGCCTCCTTGCCCTAGAACATGCTGTGTGTTTTGTCCTGAGAGGCTCTAAGTTAGGGGAAGGAGACAGCAGGCTGTTCTCCATTAACATTTCAGGTAGCCGTAGGTTAAATAGTCCAACTAATTTGTAAGGTCTGCTGTGCTCTTTCTGAACTCTGGGTCCAGGATCCCACATTGAGAGCAGAGGCTGCTGTCTCCCTAACAGTACTTCCTGCTAGTCAGGGCATGGTTCGTGAGGAGGGCAGTAAAAATCCAACAGTGGTCTCCTGTTGTTCTGCTGTCATCCGTCCGTCCTCCCTATTCCATAGTCAGCACTTAATGTTTTCTTATATCCTCAGGTTTCCCTCTGTTAGTTTGCTGTGTGTGTGCGTGTGCGTGTGCGTGTGCGTGTGCGTGTGCGTGTGCGTGTGCGTGTGCGTGTGTGTGTGTGTGTGTGTGCGCGCGCGCGCGCACATGCATTGGGGAGTGGGAGTGCATCCCTGCATGCATGTGGCAGTCAGAAGACTCTTGTGGACTCCAGAAGGCAAAGCTCGGGCCATCAAGCGCCCACCACACCCACCCAGCCACCCCTCTGGGCCTCCCTTGGGACCTCTCACTGTGTGGCATTTTATTTCGTGGCTCTTCTTCCTTTTCACTCTCAGTCTACCCAGTCGAGCATTGTGGGCAGAGCAGAACCTTATCTGTTGATTCCCGAAGGCATTGTGTATGTCCTTCAGAGAGGAGTCTGGAGTCATCTTTTTAAATCTCTTTTTGGTTTACGCATATTAGTGTTTTGTCTGTGCACACCTGCATGCCTGGTGCCTGCAGACGCTAGAAGAGTGGTTCAGATCCCCTGGACTGGACCTGAGCTACTGGGACTGGAAGCTGGATCCTCCGGAAGAGCAGTCAGTGCTCTTGACTTCTGCGCTATCTTTAGTTCCAGAGTCCAGCCATCTCATATATACATAGATTGGAGAGGCAAAACAATAAAGCTCTAAAGTTGACCCTGTGTCTGCAATTTTCTACTTTCAGGGATCAGCTTTGTCTTGTTTCTACCTTTTCGTGGCTTTCTGCTGCCTTGCAGGACTCCACTGATGCCTCTTTAAATTTCTATGTTATTAAGAGTGTATTCAGAGACTGTATGGCCCAGCTGTCCTAGAAATCACTGTGTAGCCCAGGATGCGCCCAAACTCAGGACGAGCCTGTCAGCTCCATCTCCTCAGTCCTGGGGATTTCTACTATACATGAGCTTCTGTGCCCTGCTGACGCCATCTGTTGGTGCTTTTAACTTGCATAAGCTGGTCGTAGATGGTGGTTTATTTCTCTGTTCTTTTGCTATTCTTTCTATTCTTTTTATTGTAGTGTTTTGATTATTTGCCATGGTTTCATTACATAGGCTGTTCTCAAACCTAAGATTCTCCTGCCTCAGCCTCTTGAATGCTGATGTAGGGCTTTTCTACTATACTTCTACTGGGTTTTATTTAATCAACACTGCTTTAGAGATTCTCTGTAGTGTAGGATACTGTTTTGGTTTATTTCTAAAATGTGCAGCATTTTATGTGTCTGCCACATCTGCCCATTGTTGTTGACATTTGAGTTTTGTGTATTTTGACAGAAGTGAATCTCATGCCACACATGAGTCTTGGTATGTGTGTGTGTGTGTCTTTGTGTCTGTGTGTCTGTGTATGAATCTTCTTATTTCCAGGAATATGAACCTAGGGCAGGAATTGCTGAGGTTGATTTGACTTTATTAAAACGTTTTCCAATGTGGTGCTGTCAGTTGCTACTAATTGTGACAACATGTCCTGTTTCTGCTGCTCTCAACCCACTGATTGATCAATCATCAAAGGGACTTGTTTGGTTTTGGCTTTGGTTTGAGACAGTGTCTCCTGCTGTAGTCTAGGCAGGTCTGGCGCTGCTGTGTTATCCAGGCTGGCTTTGAAGCTGTGGCAGTCCTGCCCGTCTCCTGAGTGGGGTGAGAGGCACGAGTCCCCGCGCATGGTCGGTCATCCGGGCCTTGTATTCTCAGCTAGTCAGGTAACTGTGTGCTGGGTGCGGGGCTAGCTGCCAGACGCAGGGCCTCGTGCTTCTGAGCCTACCACCCCCACCCCCTCAGTGAGAAGTGCTTTCTAACTACAAAAATATTGTCTTTCCAGATGCCCTTTCAAGTATCTTTTTCTATTGGATCAACTTGACATTTATGGGTTAAATATTGCCCTTCCCCCATTTTTCCGGGCACTAGTTTCGTGGGGGGGGGGGGGAAACATCCTCTCCCACTCTGGACTCTGATTGGCTTTTTGCTCATTGAATAGTCTGCCTCCATTTTCTTCTTTTGTTTGTTTTTGTTTTTAAATTTTACTTTATGTCTGTGCATCACCAGCATGCCTCATGCCTCTGGAAGTCAGGAGAGTGTCAGGTCCCCTGTGACTGGAGTCGTGGATGGTGGTGAGGCACCGTGTGCATGCTGGGAGTCACGGCCAGATCCTTTGAAAGAGCAGCATAAACTCCTGATCACTGAGCACCCTTCTCCCCTGCCTGTGCTTTGTGACGGGACCAACATGCCCCGCAACACTCCCGGCTCTGGACAGCCATCCTGCTGTCCCCTCCGCGGAGCTATGGCACCCTTGCTTGATAAGCGTCGTCTTAGTTTACTTCTGCTACTGATCTTTACCATGTGCTTGTGAGTTTTCCTTACATCATTAATATGTATTTCCTTGCATTGTGTTTGCTTTTATAATTATCTCTCTATAGTATATCAGGATTTTTTTTTATTCCATAAAAGAGATAAATCCCTATTTTCCTACCTATCAGTTGATTCACCTCCATTTACTGAAAAGAGCGTTTCCTAGTTACCTTTGTTGTAATCAGTTGCCCATATGTGCATGGTTCTGTGTCTGAGGTGGCTTTTCTGTCCCTTTGCTCAGTATCAGTAACACCACCTTCTTACTGTACGTTTATATCATAGAAAAGCCCATGATAGTCCCCCCTCTTGATCTTAGCCTGAGGCCCAGTGGGAACACGGGGTGAGATGGTGAGCCGTGTCTGTTCGCTGTTGTATCCCCCAAGCCCCTGTGCGTGTGCAAGTGGGAGAAAGCCGGAGGGCACTGTCCCACGGTCTTGTTTGTGTTTGTTTATGAGACAGGGTGTCTCGCAGAATCTGCGGTAGACTGCCTTTAGGCTACACTGTCATTCTGTCTGCTGCCCAGTGCGAGGGCTGTACACCCTTCCTATCACGCCCTCATTCTGTATGGGGTGTGGGATGCCATCTCATCCTCATGCCTGTGACCGTAACATTACTCACCGAATCATCTCCTTGCCTTGAATTCAGTTAGTAAATACTAGTCTCTCTCTCTGTCTCCCCTCTCTCTCTCACTCCTTAGATGCCATGTGGCAGAGAGCTTCATTCTGCCTTAGATGCTACGAACCTAAGCTAATTTTCCCCGAGCTTTACTGAGGTGTGGTTGACAAATGGAAAGCAAATTGAATAGCCGTTCCTCCCTCCCTCCCGTCTTCATTACCTCCCTTCACCCACCTTGCTCCTTTTGTGTATTAAGACAGGATCTCACAGCCTTGGCTAGCCTGCGACATGCTGTGTGACCAGCCTGGTCCTAAACTCAAGATCTGCCTGTTTTTATTGGCTCACTCTTTGTTGTCACCCCAACTCCACCAGATGAGGGATATCACTGGTGTAGCCCTGGCTGCTAGGTCCCACAGAGCTCCTCCTGTGTCTGCCTCCTCCTGGTGTTAACGGCTTATGCCACTACATTTGGATTCTATTTCTTTAGAGTTACATTTTCTTTAGTATGTATGTATGTATGTATGTATGTATGTATGCATGCATGCCCCTGCGTGTGCCCCTGGAGGCCAGAGGACAGTTTGGGGCAGTTGCTTCTCTCCTACGGTGTGGGTCCAAGGAGTTGAACTCTTCTCACCAGGCTTGGGGTCAGGTGCCTTTACTCCTGAGCCATCCCACAGACCACTGTCTCTGTTTCTTGTATGTATCATCCTGAATCCCTTAGGAAATAAAGGTATTGGTATTGCTGAAGTAAGTAACATGTAAATGCTATTTACATGTTAGGATACTCAGGCCGTGTTCAGGGACTGTAGAGCATTGTCAGTGTGCTGCTCGGAAAGAAATGTGTTCATAAAACAGACAGCACATGATTGGCTGTCTGCCCTGATCTCAGACAGCACATGATTGGCTGTCTGCCCTGATCTCAGCACATGATTGGCTGTCTGCCCTGTTTAAAATGTTTTTTTTTTTAAATGCAGATGTGGAATTAGAAGAAGCAATTAGAAGAAGTCTTGAAGAAATGTAATTAAAGATATTACTACACAGCATCAAGTGGCCTTGAAGAGACTCAGGAAAATGTATTCTTTGTTTTCTAAAAGAGACCAGAAATCTACTAGGATAAATGTATAAAAACCATGTTTTTTTTTTTTTTCTATGTTCAGAATCTTGCATTTGCTTTGTATTTTGTGCTATTGTGTGAAAACTGAACGGCAGGAACAGAATACATACCAGTGGAAGGAAGGAAATTAGAGTCTAGTAACGGGCGACACGGCTCTCCAGCCAACTTAGAGTTCATGCCTGTAGGTAAAGCCATTTTCCAGAAAGAAAAGCATGTGTAAAGTTCTGTCTTTCCTTAGCATTGCATCTTTTTCTGTACTTTACAAATGACTGTTTTATTTTTTTAGGAATGAAAATGGATTTAAATAAAAGGTGCCATAAGTAGGATTTTTTTCCAGAAATTCTGTGTGTTATGTGACCCTAATGTACAATATACCTTGCAGATCACTGTTTATGATTATTCGAAGAGGGTGGTGGACACTGATCACAGAAACAGATTCAAGTCAGCGAGCAGCTTCCCGTGTCTCCTGCAGCTGTGCGCTTGCTCTGGTGACAGCTGCACATTGCTACAATAAACACTGTCTTTAAAGCAACTGAGATGAAACCTTTTCTGTCCCTTTCAGACTTTTGTATGATTTGGAAGATCAAAGCATATACATAGAATTAAACTTATTTTAATATAAGTTCTTTTTTATATTCATGCAAACCTTTTGAATTGTTGCTGGGCGTTGAACTCAGGGCCTCTGGAAGAGCAGTCAGTCAGTCCGTGGTTTTATCTGCCGCCTCTCCGGCCCCCGGTTTTGTTGTTAAGTTGGTGTCACTGTGCATCCGGGCTGCCTTGACATGTTATGTTATGGTATCGAGCAAGGCACTCCTTACATTACAGGTACTCCTCAGACCTCAGACACACTGGCAGGAGCTGGCTAAGTAGCAAGAAGGGCGTCCCCAAAAGACGCGGAGCTGGTCCAGGCATGGTGGATGCCGATGGTCTCTCAGGGGGCTTCTGGGTTAAGCGTGTGGCTCAGCGTGTACACAGCATGCACAGCATGTTGGGCTGTAATAGACAGTAGGTGGCCGTTGTGGTTTAACAAGAAAGGGGTATCTCACCGAGGCTCCTAAGCAGAGGTAATGCGTCCTCATGACTGCATTTCTGCTCTCTAAATGACTTAAAATGTTACAGAACAGCTTTGTAATCTAGACAGGAGTCATTGATGACAAAGTTGTAGATTACTATCACACGTGTATTTGTAATATTGATGGGTTTTTTATTCCATCATTCATCTTTTCACAAGTTATTGTGGATCTACCATGTGACAGCAACTGCTTGAAGCACCTGAGATATGACCGTGATCGTAAGCATTCCTGTCCCTATCCTGTTCAGACACACAGAGTAGGCTATATGGACAACGTTAGATAATAAGGAATTAGATACAACCGAATCTGTTAGGAGTAGTGTGCTGACTGAAGAAGGGAGGGTGACGTACGGGATTGGGGCTGTTTCCCTGCAGCTCTGGGGATCATCACATCTGGGGCAGCATCTTGCTCTGCTGCCCAGGGTAGCCTCCAGCTTGCTGGGATTACAGATAGGCACCTCTGTGCTCAGCTCAGAAGACATTCTTAACATCCAGGAAAGATCACGCTGACAGCCAAGCTTAAGCAAAGCTTCGGAGGAGGCTAAGGGCCATGTGAGAAGCATACAGGATGCCCCTGACGTCATCTGATGCCGCCTTGTTTACTCTGATGAGCCCCTGGAGGTCTCAGAGTTTACGGTGCAGTCTGCTGCGCTTGCGCACGCACCGTACCGAGGGCACGTGGGAGAGGCAGGACGCATGCTGAGGGAGCAGATGGGCTCTGCAGTAGTCGTCCAGGTGAAGACAGACCAGACGGGGGTGTGTGCTGGCGGAGTCAGGATGGATTCCGAAGGTAGAACTGGTACTTATTAATGGACTCTATCTAGGATTCAAGAGTGGAAGAGCCCCGGGGTGATTCTAGGCAAGGTGCCTGAAAATTAGCTGCTTTGCTGATTGTGAAGCCAAACTAGACATAGCCAGGATATGAAAGACAAAGATTTGCAACCTGCACGAGGCAGGAAGAGCTTGGGAGCCCTTACCAAAGCAAACCTCTCCACAAACTCAGGAAGCACTGAGGGATTTTTTTTTATTTTTCAGGAATCCCATACATATTCATAAAGGAGCATGCCTATTCCAAAGCATGCTCAGTTTAAAGTTGTAATTTATATAAGGAAAAGAGCTTAGACACAACCTTAGACAGGAGTATACCCGTAGCAATTTAGTCTGGAAATGCTTCTGTATATGCTCAACTTGTAAGATACTAAAACAAACATATTTGAAGATACCTATTATTTTAAACTTTCCTACTGCTGTGATAAAACACCATGACTAAGACAAACTGTAAGCCGGGCGTGGTGGTGCACGCCTGTAATCCCAGCACTTGGGAGGCTGAGACAGGCGGATTTCTGAGTTCGAGGCCAGCCTGGTCTACAGAGTGAGTTCCAGGACAGCCAGGGCTACACAGAGAAACCCTGTCTCAAAAAAACAAAAAAACAACAAAAAAAAAAAAAAAAAAGAAAGAAAGAAAGAAAAGAAACTGTAAAAGAAACCATTCAATTGGACTTAGATACAGAGGGTCTGAGTCTATGGTGGCGTCTGTGCACACATCAAACCCAAGCCGAGGCAGAGAGACACTAGGAATAGCTTGGTCTTTTCCTTTTTTTTTTTTTTAAATTTTATTTTATTTATTTATTTACTTATTTATTTACTTATTTATTTATTATGGTTTTTCTGAGACAGGGTTTTTCTGTAGCCTTGGCTGTCCTGGACCTCACTGTAGAAATCCCCCTGCCTTTGCCTCCCAAGTGCTGGGATTAAAGGCATGCGCAGCTAGCTTGGTCTTTTCAAACCTGCCCATAGTGATACACTTTCTCCAGCAAGGCCACACCTAACCCCTCCCAGTGACAACTAAGTGTTCAAGTGCTGGAGAGCACGTGGCATCTCATTCAAACCACCAGGGCTGCCTGGCTGGCTTAGTTGCCAACCTAACACAGGCAGGCGCCTTACCGGGGAGCTATGTCTGCGGCCCCTTTTATTTTTCCTTTGACACAGGTGCTTGCTAAAGCTACCCAGCCTAGCCTGGAATTCACCGTGGCCCAAGTTACACAACCCCTTGTCAGCCTCCAGGGGAGCAGTAGATCTGAGACGTGCCCAAGCCCAGGCTTTGAGACGTCCACAAAATGTTTAGATTTCATGGTTGTGTCGTGAGATGTCAGTGTTTAATGAAGCCAAGCTAATCAACCATTTATTAGTATTAAGATGAGTTCGGGGTTGGGTGGGAACAGGACTAGAAGCCAGCCATACTTAAGGGGCTTGTCTCTGTTCAGAAATCTCATGGCTTTGAGTTCTAGGTAAAGGATGTAAACGAACTTTGTTTCCCATTTTCTGTACCCTGTGCACTGAGAGGACAAAACACAACTTTAAGTAGACACGGCTTTGTATTTCAGACCTCCTGACCTCTACAGCTTCTGACATACGAGCCTATTGAATATCATTCGCAGAGGATTTAAACAAGTTATGCGTGAACGTAATAATCCTTTCATTGGAAAGGCAAGACAACACAAATGTACTTGGCTTCTCCTTATTTGGAGCCTGTGGTCCAGGCTTTCCCTGTCCTCTCCGGAGCCCGCCTGGTTGCCTGGTCATCGGACAGGTCGAGCAAGTAGAGGCTGCCCTAGGGCGTACTGGATTGTCTCCTGCTCTCCCCACATCACGGGCTGCACCCACTTCGTTCTTGCTGTGAATCGTGGGTGCCGGGAGGACCGGCGGAGGCCTTGGGCGCTGGGGCAGGGTCCCCACCCCGGCGCGCCCGCGGCTGCGCCCGCGCCTGCCCTTGTTTGGCCGCGCGGCTTCGGGGGTGGGGAGGCGGGGAGGTGGGGGCGGTGCCGTCCGCGTCAGCGGCGCCCGCGGTGACGGCGACGTGCGGCCCGCGCCACTGCTGCCCGCGGACGCCGAGGACCCCCGGAGCTCATGGCCCAGGCGAAGATCAGCGCCAAGGCCCACGAGGGCCGCTTCTGCCGCTCGTCGTCCATGGCCGACCGCTCCAGCCGTCTGCTGGAGAGCCTGGACCAGCTGGAGCTCAGGTGAGCGCGGCGGGGGCGCGCGCGGGCGGGCGGGGGCGCGCTCCGGTGGGCTCCCCTCCTCGGTCCCGGCAGACAGGCGAGCCGAGTGTGGCTTGCAGAACTTCCAGAACCTTCTGCGCGGTCCTCCTCTGCCTTTAACTTTCCTCCTTCCAGGAGGGAGGCAGCAGGTTGGTGCGGTTACCACCTCACCCTACACGAGAGTGAGTTTCTTTGCCCCAGATCACTTCATAGTCACACAAGAGTAAGGAGGGAAAAAAAAAATTCCAGGACTTCCCCTCCCCAGGATCAGCGAGAGCCAGACTCATGAGGGGCCGCGCGAGGTACTGAAGTTGGATACTCTCCTTCATTCTCTCAACCACGTGCAATGCCCTCTGCAGTCTGTCCGGGTTTGTTGTGCATTTAGAAGACACGGCTGACACCTTGGAAGTGCCAGTCGCAGGCCTGAAAACACCAAAGGCAGGAGTCACACTGTCCCTAAGATTCTGCTCCCTTGTAGTAAAATTTCTAAATCATTAATACTGCTAGCAAATGCTGTGAACACTTCTTGGCTTTAACCACATGAGCCCTTGTGTATCTGGTGGGAACGTTAAAGTCTCCCCAGTTGTGCAAGTTTTGATTGTGTGCAGGTGTGTTCCAAGGAAATCTTATCAAGACACCCTGACACACCTTGTTCCCTAGTTTTCTCGGGGTTCTGCATAAGCAGAAGAATACGAGCCAAAAATCTAAAGAGTCTGCATCTCTTCCTCTCTCTCCATGCATCCACCAGACACAGGGAAGTGTTTGCACAGAAAAAATATAAGCAGTGTTTGTTACAAGTGAGACGCTCATTATTGTTACTGTTAGGAGAAGAGAGCCAAAAGGTGAGAAAATGTTCACAGTCTCCGGGAGTAGCCACACGAGGAACCTAAACTCTGTGTCTCCCAACCCGGGGAGTGGGGGTGGGGGTGGAAAGGGACCTTCGCAGAGAAGGGAGCTCAGCTTCAGGGTCCTCTGAGGAGGGTTTCCTTCTGTGGAGGCAGGTTCTGACCTTTGACAGTATATTCTCAACCGCTCGGATTTTTTTCCCTTGAAAGGGTTCAGGAAGTTGTTACTATTCTTCAAGCTGAGTCATTGTTCTGAAACTGGAGTTAATCCTGCCCCTGAGCTGGGTCCTTCCTCTCCTCCTGGGGGCCTCGGGAAAGTCAGGAGTTTGTGCAGTGATACATTCTAACTAACGGCCGGATTACTATCAAAGGAATCCTGATTCCGGTACCGAAGAGATTAAATTATGTTACTTATTAACAGTTGCGCTGAAGGGAGTTTATTACTGTGTGTTTAATGGTTCAAGGCCTTTACCGGTAACTGCAGATTTCTGTAAGTCTTGTTCCTCCCTTAAAAATGTAATGCGCACTTTCAGAAGGTATAAAGAAATAGAGATGCTGCGTCTTAAGGTTTAGGAACACTTTTTAGAAGCCACCTAGACAGTGCCACAGAGCATGACTTTTAAAATACGATTAGGGAAGAGATGGCGCCCCGGTGACTTCCCTCTGGTTTCCTTAGTGTGCGTGTCTGAGGAAAGCAGTGGACGGGCCCTGCTGTAAATCACTGTCGCCAGCGCGCATCTCCCATTCCGTCAATGGGTTCTGTGACCAGCGAAAGCCACCCCTTTTTCCTTCGTGAAACTGAAGCCACACCAAAGCCTTTATGTCCTGGGGTGTCTAAAATGCTTTAAAATGTTTCGCCCTGGTTTACAAGCTGGTAAGGGGTGCCGTTTGTTTCCAATGGCTTATAATATTAACTACATCATCTTACATTAAGAAACATTTTTCACTACGTCTCCTCCCCTGCGGTGCGTTCCCTAAGATGATCCTGCCCTTTCCTGATCTTCATGACCAGGTCTGTGCGGACTCTGCGCTTGTCCAGGCTAACCTTACTTTTGAGTGGTTGTCCTAGTTTGTGAATGATCCATGGTAGCCTCAGTCTGCAGGCCAAGCCTTGTGTCTCCGTGGGAGTTACCATTATCTGTACTGTACAGATGAGAAGCTGAAGCTCAGATATGCACAGGGTGCCTGAGTCCAGAGCAGTGGACTTCACGCGTGAACACGGGAAGACCGGCTGCTCAGATCAGCGCCAAGTGGCCTGGTGGCCTTGAATATCCCTTTTCAAACTGTCTAGCTGATGTGTAACGAATATGATCTTACTAAAAGAGAAGAAAGCCATTAGCATTTGATTGAGTAAACCTTGAAGACTTAGAACATGGCAGTTATTGATTAGCTTCTAGGGGCTGTGTGTGGGTCATAGGAAGCTGTTCAAGGGCTGGGACTTGAATGTTGGCCTAGGAGGTATAAATGATTGGCAGGGCTGGGAGACTGGCTCTTTACACATCTCCCAAAACCAGCGGCACAGTGAGCATCTCCCTTCCAGTTCTCTCAGCCAGGAAATGATGATTGCCCGAAGGAGCCAGGGAAACGCCCCCCTCCCTCTTTGGTTTCTTACTGTTTAAGGTTCCTGTAAGGATGTACCAGTGCTCCAGGAGCCACAGAGCAGGTTGACACCGTATCTAATTTGGAATAACAGTCTGTAATTTAGAAGGAACACTTCGTGTGCACTGTAATTTCAATCTTATAAAGCCCTGGGAGAGGAGGGCGTTATCTTTTAGCAATGAGGGCACTGGGCTGTGATGGGTCTGGATTGGAAGGATGTCCATCTAGCATGCTCAGAACCCTAGGTTTGATCTCTGGCTTCAGTATCCAGCATAGTGGTGAGTGCCTGTAGCACAAACCCTAGAGCCGTGAGGATTTGGTCATCCCCGGGCTACACAGGGAGTTCTGGGTCAGCCTGGGACACATGAGACCCTGTCTGGGGATAGGGGAGGAAGAAACTGAGGCACGAGGTGCCTTGCCTTACTGCTTAGTGGTTCATTCACACCGAGAGTGAATGAAACACAGCATTTTGGTGACTGGGAAAACGAATTCCTGACAGTATCGGGATGCCGAGGGTCGCACATGGAGCCTGGTGTATGAGTTTAAGAACGTGTTTTAGACTGGGCGGTGGTGGTGCACGCCTCTAATCCCAGCACTTGGGAGGCAGAGGCAGGCGGATTTCTGAGTTCAAGGCCAGCCTGGTCTACAGAGTGAGTTCCAGGACAGCCAGGACTACACAGAGAAACCCTGTCTCGAAAAAAAAAAAAAGAAAGAAAGAAAGAAAAGAAAAAAGAAAAGAAACGAAAAAGAAAAAGTTCCCTTCACATAAATCCAGAGAAGAGGCTGCCACCTCCCTGTTTATGATAGCGTGCGATTTTGTCGTTGCCAAATGAGCCTGTGTTCATGACAGGAAGTACAGAATGGCCACCGTGAAACCAGCGCATGCTGACATCATGCTGACATCATACGTATACACCGGGTGACTCGTGCTGAATCTCTCAGTCAGTTTGGTCAGTCGCCGGTTAAGTTTGGCTCCTGCTGTGCTTCGTTTGGCCACAGCCGAGGTCTCCTTATCATTGGTGTCTCGGGCGAGGACATTTCCACAGTCAGCAGTAGCTCCTGCACCTGACTTTTTTTTTTTTTTTTTTTTTTTTTTTTTTTTTGGTTTTTTTCGAGACAGGGTTTCTCTGTGTAGCCCTGGCCATCCTGGAACTCACTCTGTAGACCAGGCTGGCCTCGAACTCAGAAATCCTGACATTTTATACGTCCACCACTAGGGCCAGCTCATGAGACACCTGCGGGCTGGGGACCAGGTGAGGATGCTCCAGTTCTGTGCTTAGGAAATTTCTTACAATGCCTCTGCCAACGCCTGCTTAGGGTGATGGGAAATTTTCTAGAAGCTTCACCCAGTCAGCTGCACTGTGAGGGTGTGTTCTTCCCCGGTTTGAACATGTAACACACGTAGCTGGATCCCAGTCCACACGGAACTGCCCCTTGCCAACAAGAGAAGAGTCATCGCCCGAGTTTATGAAGATTGTGTTTATAGATGTCTATCCCATCTACTTGGGAAATGATAGAGAGGCAGGCAGAATTTAAGGATCAGATCAGTCACTAACTGTGAACCAATGGGAAAGCTACGTCGGCAATGTTTTGTGAATCGAGTTTTAAGTGCAGCAGTGGCCGATAAACAGGGCAAATGGTCTTAAGCAAGCCAAGCAGTGAAGAATGCTGGCTTAGGACGTATGAAGCCCCAGGGTCCATCGCCAGGACTGAGAAGCCAGGCATGGGCTATGTTTGTAAAGCCATTGCTCAGGAGGGAGCAGACGGTGCAGAAGTGTGTCCCAAGCCAGGCTTGGGTACAGGAGGTCCTGTCTCACAAAAGAAGAGGAGGTAGGAGTGTGTGTGTGTGTGTGTGTTTGTGTGTGTGTGTGTGTCCTGGATAGTTTTAAGGAAAATAACACAAATTATAGCCATGTGGGAAAAGGGACTCTCAATTGCAAAAATGCCTCTATTAAGATCAAGTTTGACAGGCAGTGGTGGCCCACGCCTTTAATCCCAGCACTTGGGAGGCAGAGGCAGGCGGATTTCTGAGTTCGAGGCCAGTCTGGTTTACAGAGTGAGTTCCAGGACAGCCAGAGCTACACAGAGAAACCCTGTCTCGGGAAAAAAAAAAAAAAATCAAGTTCTAGGGGGCTGGAGAGCTGGCTCATCCGTTAAGAGTACTGACTGGCCAGGCGTGGTGGCGCACGCCTGTAATCCCAGCACTTGGGAGGCAGAGGCAGGTGGATTTCTGAGTTCGAGGCCAGCCTGGTCTACAGAGTGAGTTCCAGGACAGCCAGGACCACACAGAGAAACCCTGTCTCGAAAAACCAAAAAAAAAAAAAAAAAAAAAAAAAGAGTACTGACTGCTCTTCCAGAGGTCCTTGAGTTCAAATTCCAGCCACAACCGTTTATAGTGGGGTCTGACGCCCTCTTCTGGCATTTGAGCATACATATGGATAGAACACTCATATATATATTCTTAAAACAAAAAAAGATCAAGCTGTAGGCAAGATCTCAACCTTCCTAATTCTGGAACCCTTTCATACAGTTCCTTGTGTTGTGGGGCACACCGCCCCCCCCAACCATAGACCTGTAGTTTTGCTACTATAGTGAATTGTAATGTAAGTCTGTGTTCCCCAGTGGTCTTAGAGGACCCCTGTGAAAGGGTTGTTTGATCCCCTCAGGGGTTGTGACCCACAGGTTTAGATGGACTGTGTTAGGGCTTTCTTTTTTTAAATTAGCGATTTGTGTGTAAGAAACTGGAGCACTGTGGATGGTGCCGTGCTCAGACCGGGGGTCCCGGGCGCTCTAAGATAACAAGCCGAGCAAGCCATGAGGCAGCGAGTCAGGAAGTCACAGTCCTTGTGGCCTCTGCGTCAGCTCCTGCCTCCGGGGTCCTGCCCTGTTGCCTGAGCACCGGAACTGCCTGGTGTGATCAACTGTGGTATGGAAGGGTCTGGAAAATAAACCCTCACCTCCCCAGGTCACTTTTGGTGATGGTGATGGATCACCGCAATAGAAAGGGTGACTAAGACAAGCTCCAGAGGAGGTTTTAATCTCCTTAACGGAAAGGAAGGGGGAAGCTGTGGACATTCTTGCCCGGGGGGGGAAAGAGTCTTTTAAAAGATCCTGAGTATAAGGAAGAATGCCGTTAAACTGCATAGGATAGGCCCATGGTAAATGTATAGATACATAGATTAGTGTATCACACTGGCAACTTGTATTATGTATAAAGAACTCTTTCTGTGCCCTCCCCCGCCCCGTCGCTTTCCACTTGCTTGTCTGCGTGCGTGCTCTCTCTCTCTCTCTCTCTCTCTCTCTCTCTCTATATATATGTATATGTATATGTATATGTATATGTATATGTATATGTATATGTATATGTATATGTATATGTATATATGTGCTGGAGATCAAACCCGAGGTTTTACAAACCAAAGCTCATTCTGTATGACAAAGCTCTATCCCCCCTAGCTCAAAATAATTTTTTTTGTGTGTGTGTTTTGTTTTTGGATTTTTCGAGATAGGGTTTCTCTGTATAGTCCTGGCTGTCCTGGAACTCACTCTGTAGACCAGGCTGGCCTCGAACTCAGAAATCCGCCTGCCTCTGCCTCCCAGAGTGCTGGGATTACAGGCGTGCGCCACCACCACCCGGCTTTCAAAATAATTTTTTTATGCACAGATACAAGGAGTTTTTTCCCCCAAGGATGTGTCCTGCCGCATCTGTTGCGGTAGCTCCGCAGACTCGGGCCGTGACTGATTACTGTAAAGGAGCCTTTTTTAGAACAGCCCTCAGCCCTCAGTCATCGCACAGTTAATAGAGTTCGAGTGTTAGAATGGAATCTGGTCTGTGAGCATCTGTGCATCGTTTCTCTGAACACGGGAGTCATAATTAGAGCGGCTAATTATAGGCATCTCTCGCTCCTGCCAGCTGGGCCGCCTTCGTACCTACGGGGCTCGTGTGTCTGCCGGACGGCAGTACTGTAGTCCAGGGGAGCTGCGGGGACTCCTGACTGTGGCCAGGTTTGTACATACAGTGCTCGCCTGCTTTTACTGGCTCTTAGAGACAGGCTGTGAGTGTCACACCTAGTAGTTACATGCTATTTGGGGGGTTGACAGGTGGGTGACACGGATGAGAATGGAGGTCTTGGGGTGTGGCCACTGGTGGGCCAGTTCCCTCCCTGGCCAGTGGTCTGGGTTAGACTGCCTGCCCGTGGCCTCACCTCTGGAGTCATCTGTCACGATTTCTCTACAAAAGCTGAAAATGCGGTCACTGTTTCCTGTAAGAAAAGTGACCTGGAAACAAATCTCTTAAATAGGAGAGATATTTTTCTTTTGCTTTTCATGAGTCAAATACCCTAAGTTTGTTCTCTGCATGTATTACTTGCGTGTGTGTGTGTGTGTGTGTGTGTGTGTGTGTGTGTGTGTGTGGTGTGTGTGTGTGTGTGTAGTGTGCTAGTGTGCGCACATGCATGGTGGGGTAATGAATAAAATGTCCTATAGTACAATCAGAGTTTTACACCAAAATCTTTAAGAGGCTTTCCCTTTAAATTTGGGAAAAGGTAGAAACCCCATCCCTGCGACTGTCTAGTACACAACCAGCAGACATCAGTCAATACTATAGAGACAATTGTATTAAAGACACAAAGGGTTTTTTAAGATGGTATGATTGCCGGGCAGTGGTGGCGCATGCCTGTAATCCCAGCACTTGGGAGGCAGAGGCAGGCGGATTTCTGAGTTCGAGGCCAGCCTGGTCTACAGAGTGAGTTCCAGGACAGCCAGGGCTACACAGAGAAACCCTGTCTTGAAAAAAATCAAATCCAAAAAAAGATGGTATGATCCTCTAGGGAGAAATGATGGCTGGAACGAGCCAACCGTTAGAATTTAATGCCATCGATCCCGCCAACCATGAGCTGAGCCCGCAAAACAGCGCGACTCAGGCAGCAACAACTGATTACCAGAGATGGAATTACAATTCTCTGCAGGTCTACAGAGCACTCAGAAATCCATAAGGTTTCAGTGAAGAATAGTTAAAAGCTAATAAAGAATATATAAAGCTGAAGAAAACGAGGGCTGGAGAAATGGCTCACTGGTTAGGAACACCGACTGCTCCTCCCCGAAGTCCTGAGTTCAATTCCCAGCAGCCACATGGTGGCTCACAACCATCTGTAATGGGATCTGATGCCCTCTTCTGGTGTGTCTGAAGAGAGCAATACTATACTTACATACATTAAACAAATCTTTAAAAAATAAAAAAACTGAAGAGGCCGGGCGGTGGTGGCGCACGCCTGTAATCCCAGCACTTGGGAGGCAGAGGCAGGAGGATTTCTGAGTTCAAGGCCAGCCTGGTCTACAGAGTGAGTTCCAGGGCTACACAGAGAAACCCTGTCTCGAAAAAACTAAAAAAAAAAAAAAAAAAAGAAGACAAGATATAAATTAAATTACACTGTCAAAAAGGATATCAATTTTTTCCCCATATTTTAAAAAAGATTTCAAACTTATACAGTTTATATGGAGGAATAAATATATATGTTATCTTTACAGAAGATTTTAGGGGAGGCCAGTTATTACATGGGAGAGAGCCCATGACCCTGTAAGGCAGGTGGGGTAGGGGTAGGGTGGTCAGTGCTCTGACTGGAGAGATTACAAAGGTGCACTCTGTACAGGTAGCACAGGATCCGATGTAACGTCAGGGTCTATTACAGTGGACTTAACAAATATCGGGAAGGTAAAACTATAAATAGAATATGGAAAAATATTATGACCAGAATATGAGAAAAGCAACTTGAAAAGTATAAGCTGCACCCAGAGGCACCGTAGACTGGGAACTCTTCCTGTTGTCCAGGAATCTTAGGCAGGAAGGCCAGCCTGCATTATGCTGGTGGTGGCGGCGGCAGCAGCAGCAGCAACAACAACAACGACCGGGTTGAGAGATGGCTCAGTGGTTAAGAGGACTGGCCGCCATTGTAGAGGGTCTGGGTTGGTTCCCAGTGCCCATGACAACCATCTATAACCTCAGATTCAGGAGAGTCAAAGCCCTCTTCTCTGCGTACACATATTCAATGCATTTATACGCATGCACCTAAGGCACTCAGGCACATAACAACAAATTTGTAATTAAGTAAATCGAGGCTTCCTTAGCTGGATAGGCTAACATATGCGGGTCATCCCAGGGGCTTGCGGCTGAAACAGAGCACAGGGCCACCCTGGGTAATAGAGTTCTGAGTTTATGGGGGCATATCTCATCGGTGAGGGCCATCCTGACCAAGGCTCACAGGACAGATGATGATGGTGGATTATCCTGTCTGGCTAGTAGAAGTCAATGCGTTGAGCATGCAGGCTCTGCCTCAAGTCACTGAAGTGAGTGTGAGGGGTCAGAGTGAGGAGAATCAGACGAACTACACAGGACACAGAGCGCACGCGGCACTGATACCCGGGGAACCGGGTGGTTCTGAAGAGGAAGCTGGAGAGAGATCGAGAGAGGTGGCTGTAACTTCACATAAAGAATTTTAAAGAACAAATCCACATAAATGAACACAGACTCTGAGGTTGCCCGGAGCAGGAAACAGCTAAGCAAACAGGAGCCAGAGAGAGTGCCTGTTGCCTGCTGCCTGCTGCCTGCTGCCCAGTCACTGAGGCAGGAGGATTGCTGCAAGTTCTAGGCCTACCTTTGACAAAACAGTAACACCCAGGGAAGAAATTTTTTTTTTTAAAGTAATGCCATTTCCTTTTTTCTTCTTCTTTCTGAGACAAGCTTTCTCTGTGTAGCCCTGGCTGCCCTAGAACCCTCTCCAAGACAGGGGCGGCCCCCAAACTCAGAGGTCCACCTTCCTGGGGTTAAAGGCGAGTGTTGTCTCACTCGCAACTAAGTAATACGTCTTTAAAAAGTGTTCTTGCTGTCCTTTAAACTCGCGCTGATTCAGATGACTGCTGAGGACAACACACAGGAAAGACACTGCCCCTCTAACAGCCGTTTCCTTCTGCCAATCCACACAGGGTTGAAGCTCTGAGAGACGCAGCTACTGCTGTCGAACAGGAGAAAGAAATCCTCCTGGAGATGATCCACAGTATCCAGAACAGCCAGGACATGAGGCAGATCAGTGACGGTGAGAGCGGTTGCGGGGGATGGGGGAGGGGCGTGGGGAGGACCTCGGAAGCCTAGGGAGTAGGGATGAGCCGTCTGTGGGTGGTCCCCGTTTCAGTGTGCTCCCCACCCAAGCAGGGATGACGGGAGAAGCCCTGCGAGCTTCCAGCGGGGCGGGCAGGTAGTACAGCCCTGCGACTCACCTCAGGGACACAGCTTTTTACTAGGTCCCGACTGCAGGTCCAGTAAAGGCTGAGGGACTAGGTCGAGCCAACTGGAGGTGCCCTGAGGCCTGGGAGGCACATGCATTGTCACGGTCATCTGAGGGGTCAGCCTGGAGGCGGTAGGCCAGAGGGCTGCAGAAATAAGCAGCTGAACTCCCTGACCCAGGATGCTCTCTGTCCACCCTGGGTTTTGCCTAGCCTGTCTGTCCACTATCGTGGTGAAAGATCAATGACTGAGAGAGTTCTGGAATGGGAAAAGAAAGGAGTTGTTGACGGTTTCGTGTCAATGGTGAAATGCATCCGAGTTCACGACCACCGCAGCTTCCGGTCACTGGCAAAGGTCATACTCGGGGTCAGCTTGAGTATGTGTCTGCTGGGGAGAAGGCCAGGACTTGCTGGGGAGCCCACTGGCCCTCCGTTACCCTTGTTCCTTCTTGGCTGACAGTGGGTGGTGTATCCTGACAAACACGCACACACTATGTGCAACGTCAGGTCCTCAGTGTCCCCACCCCCGCCCGCCATGAGGCCTAGCCATCTTCCTAGCCAAACTCCACTTGCTCTGAATTTACTTATTCCCATCCCAGCTGCCCAGGCTGCTGCCTTGTGTGGACCTGCAGGCTCAGGAGGATAGCTGGCCCTTACTGTGTGACGACTTCCGGGGAGGGAGTTCTCTGCTCTGTAATGCAACATTTCTCGGTTATTCTGTAGTACTTTTGGCTTTTACCTTTAGAAAAATTCACAGAAGTGCTTAGCAGAAACTAGAGATAGCACAAGGCATGGTGACGTGGCATTACTGACGTGGGAGGCTTCTGCCTCGTACTGACCGATGTCTCGTGTTTAGGAGAAAGAGAGGAACTAAACCTGACAGCCAACCGCCTGATGGGCCGGACCCTCACTGTTGAGGTCTCCGTGGAAACGATCCGAAACCCCCAGCAGGAGGAATCCTTGAAGCACGCCACAAAGATCATAGACGAGGTGGTCAATAAGTTCCTGGATGACCTGGGGAACGCCAAGAGCCACCTGATGTCACTTTACAGTGCGTGCTCATCCGAGGTGCCGCCGGGGCCGGTGGATCAGAAATTCCAGTCGATAGTCATTGGCTGCGCTCTGGAGGACCAGAAGAAAATCAAGAGGCGATTGGAGACTCTGCTGAGGAACATCGACAACTCCGACAAGGCCATTAAACTGTTAGAGCACACTAAGGGAGCGGGTTCCAAAGGCCTGCAGAACGCTGACGGCAGGTTTAATTAGCCTTCAGCTCCACGGGCCCTTACAAAAGATGTAAAAAAGAAAACAACTATTTTAGATAGCTCGCTCTCCATGTTAGGCATAACCACTTAATTGATACTGGCAATTATTTCAGACGGTGAAGTATTCGAGTGTCGGCAGACACACAGATAACACTTAAAACTAGGAGTATCTCAGTCACCTAGTGAAGTTTTGGACAGTGTACCATCTTGAACTGGACTCTAGCACTGTATATTTAACTTCTGAAGATGCACACATAGTGTACAGGGGAAATCAAAAGGGGAGGCGGGGCAAAAACACCACTGCCCTTTCCTTGACTTCAGCACAGAGCACCCAGCCCTGGAGGGGTGTACTCACACCACAGTGTGAACAGAGCACCCAGCCGTGGAGTGGTGTACTCACACCACACTGTGAACAGAGCACTCAGTCCTGAAGTGGCGTTTTCACACCAGAGTAAATAGAGGACCCAACCCTGGAGTGGTGTATTCACACCAGTGTGTACAGAGCACCCAGCCCTGGAGTGGTGTGTTCACACCAGTATGAACAGCACCCAGCCCCTGGGGCAGTATACTCACACCACAGTGTGAACAGAGCACCCAGCCCTGGAGTGGTGTATTCACACCAGTGTGAACAGAGCACCCAGCCCTGGAGTGGTATATTCACACCAGTATGAACAGCACCCAGCCCCTAGAGCAGTATACTCACACCACAGTGTGAACAGAGCACCCAGCCCTGGAGCGGTGTATCCACACCAGTGTGAACAGAGCACCCAGCCCCTGGAGTGGTGTATTCAC
Source organism: Apodemus agrarius (assembly GCA_964023405.1). Lineage (NCBI taxonomy): Eukaryota > Metazoa > Chordata > Mammalia > Rodentia > Muridae > Apodemus > Apodemus agrarius. The sequence continues at coordinate 11,044,704 of OZ030014.1, forward strand.
ACCAGTGTGAACAGAGCACCCAGTCCTTGAGCAGTGTATTCATACCATAGAGTGTGCCTAGAAAGATGAAAGGAAACCCATCAGGACTTCACCCTGCATGTTCTCCATGTTTTGGGCATCTGTTTTCTCCATGCATCTCATACCATGTATTTTTAGGTGTGTGTGTGTGTAAGCATGGTGAAGTGTGAGGAGCCCGCCTTGATTTTACCACTGTGAAGCTCTGCCCCCTCCCTGCAGGGCATTCCTCCAAGGCAGTGCTGACCCCCGCCTTTTTTTTTTTTTTTTTTTTTTTTAGCTTTTTTGAGACAGGGTTTCTCTGTGTGGCCCTGGCTGTCCTGGAACTCACTCTGTAGCCCAGGCTGGTCTCGAACTCAGAAATCTGCCTCCCAAGTGCTGGGATTACAGGCATGCGCCACCACTGCCCAGCCTGACCCCACCTTCTTAACGTGCTGGCTCACCTGTGTGCAGCGGAAGCACTGATCCAACCACTTGCGTGTGGACAGTTGGGTGGTTCCGATTTGTTGCTGTGACTACAACATACTTCTGTCCTCTGAGCTTTATTCTGTTCTTGGTCTTCTTTGTATAAAATTCCATTAATGGGTTCATTGGGCCACAGGATATATACGTTTTCATGGCCTACAAACATATTTCTAAATTTTTATAAGTTATATCAATTTGTACTGTCTTCAGTCATTAAAAGAATCCATTGTGCTGAGCTAGCATCTGGTATTATTTTTCTACCGTCAGACACAAAACCCTCTATTTAGTGGGTCCCTTGTTTTCTAAGAAGGCTGGCCAGCGTGGCCATCTTCCCGAGTTCTAGTTAAAAAGATGCTGGTGAGGCAGCAGACCCTCAGCGACTCTGACCCACCTCCTCTCTGGATCGCTGTCCCTCCCTGCAGACACCACTGAGACGCACTTCCTGTCCCGAAGGGCTAAGTTAACCTCTGTGGAAAGCTGTCACCACCCGAGGCCAGCAGGCTTGATGCCTGTCACCAGGCTCACTGTTACAATACTTCCTGTCACCTGCTTCTTCACCAGCTTCCTAAACTTCCCGAGAAGTTCACACATTTCCCATTTCCCTTAGGTTCTCAGATGTCAGCATCTGATTCCTCTCTACTCTGTAAGATGCCTGCCTGCCCCAGCTCATCACCCCAGAGCTTCCGTCACAAAGTCTGGCTACCTCCTTGGTCTTTATGTAGTCCCTGCATCATTTCTGTGTGTGTGTGTGTGTGTGTGTGTGTGTGTGTGTGTGGTGTGCACCCATACCCACAGAGACCAGAAGAAGACATGTGGTATCCTAGAGCTGGAATTACAGGCAGTTGTGAGTTACCCAAAATGACACCCTGTAGAACATGCAGGCCCCATTAGTTCTGCCTCCCAAGGCTCCTCCGGACACTCTCTTATGAAGCGGCTTTGCCGTTCTGTAGTGTGGGCGTTCTCAGGACCCACAGGAGACGCTGGGAGCAGCCTGTGCAGATGTTTCAACTAAAGGCAGAATGGTTTTTAGGCTTCTGGGTTCCTGCGCTTGTCAAACAGGAGCCGGGGGCGGCTCGGGCCACAGTGGGGAAGACGCAAGGCTATATCACAGATCAGGTGCCGTAGTTCTCAGCCTCGGGACCCTGAGGGGAGGGGCAAGAGGGGAACCCTTGCTGAGCTGCAGCTGAGACCCAGCTGGCTCGGGCAGCAGGGGCAGGGGCTCTGGGAAGGCCTGACGCCACAGAAGGGGGGTGGGGGTGTGAGGCAGCTCTGGGGACTAGAGTAGCTAATAAAATATAAACAAACATTCCCACTCCAACACACACACACACACACACACACACACACACACACACACACACGATTGTGCACAGCACAAAGTACAGAGTGGAGGTCGGTCCATGTCCTCATTAAAGTGTTTAGACTTCACCCTAGAAGTGATTAACTTAGGGGTATGATGGTGCAGGCCTTTAATATCAGCACTTGGGAGGCAGAAACAGTCAGACCTATACTGAGTTCAAGGTCAGCCTGGTCTACATAATGAGTCCCAGGTTAGTCAGGGCTATGTAGTGAGAGAGGTGGCCAATTCCTGTGGCATTCAATTTTTCATTGCCATTATTTTCTTTTGTGAGCCTGGGTGTTTTGCCTGAACGTGGGCCTGTGTCTTTGGAGAGCACTGATCCCCTAGGACTGACACATTGTGTGCCACCGTGTGGGTTGAGGGAATCGAACCTGGATCCTCTGCAGGAGCAGCCAGTGTGTGTAACCAATGAGCCATCTCCCCAGCCCGAGTTCCACTCTCAAACTGGGAAAACAGCAAAGAATTTACCAGCCACCGTGATCACAGCAACAGAATATTCGATGAACTGAAAACAGAGGTATTTGAATGTCATGATTGTTCATTTTCTCTTCTCTCTTTTTTTTAACCAATTTATTTTAATTTATGAGTACACTGTCGCCGTCTTCAGACACACCAGAAGAGGGCACTTTTGTGAACCACCGTGTGGTTGCTGGGATTTGAACTCAGGACCTCTGGAAGAGAGGTCAGTGCTCTTCACCCGCTGAGCCATCTCTCCAGCCCTCGCTGATCATTTTCAAATGCCTGCTCCTGACAAAACGCTGAGACAGCCCAAGCCCGTCTATAGGACGCTATTCGGAAAGCTGAGCCACACAAGTACCCCAGTGCACAGGATGCGGTGCGCCGGAAGCAGCGGCAGCTGCGGGGGCAGTGGCAACGGGGCCATGCATGAGGTTACACTCAGCTGCCCAATACTGGTTTGCTCATGCAAAGATGAACCAGACAGAGCAGATCGTTCTGCAGAGGGTGGCGTGAGCGGCCAATGCACCTCCTGGCCAGCAGAGGGCGCGTGGTTGAGCTCTTGCTGGCCGGTCCGTGAGGAGGAGAGGAGGTGATGCTGGTCTGAGAGGTGTAAATGAGAGGGCGCTGGGCCAGGTGTTATTGGTTATGGTTATTTTACACCAGCAGGTAGAATAATAGTGTGGAAGACCCACGGCCTCAACGCGAACATGACTCTTTTAAGGACTAGTAGTGAAAGTAAAGCGTTTGTAGCAACCCATGTAAAGCATGACTCTATTAGGTGACACTAAGTATCCCGCACCCAGACTCGGAGCACAGTCCTGTTCAAAGCAGCTACAGGGACATGTTTCTAGGACACTCCGATGTTTGAGGGAGTCACGTCTGCTTACTTAGGAGTGAAAGCTCTCATGCTGGGGAACTCGGTAGCCACGGATGGCCCCGTAATGCCCCACACCTGGCTCCTTTGAGCGCCTCACATGACGCGGCGGCTCATACAGCACACACCACACCACACACAATTATAGCTTTGAAATGTTTTATTTTTTGGTTATTGGAATTCATCTTTGTGGAAACTTTACTCAAATAGTACATTTTTAAATTAACCCCAAGGGCGTTAAGTACCACGCAATAGGAATACATACAAGTAGTTTTCCATTCAGATTTACAAAAAGCACTATTTATTAGTAACAAAAATATAGAAGGGGTTAAGTTTTTCCTTTGACCCAAAGATTTTATTTTTAAAATACCATTTATCAACATCCTACTATAGATATTTCCAGAGATAACAGAAAAGTGGTAGCGACAAAGACTCTTGCGGCCGGATCCTCGGGGCAGTGGCCGCCCGGGCATTTCGGACCCTGCTGGGGTTTTGTTTACCTGTGTGCAGGGAACTTCGTTTGTACGACAGATTTTTAAGTTTTATATGTGAAACTCTTAAGAGCAACACCATGTTCGTAGTAACCGTTAGTGTGACTAACGCCACCCGCTCACCTGCGGCTGCGGAGGCCAAAGCTCTCCCCTGTGGGCTCCCTGCAGCCAGTCAGATTCTCCCAGGGCGCTCACTGGGCGCCAGAATCCTCCAAAGGCAGGCAACGTCGCAGATCACAAGTGCACTTCAGGGTGCCATGTCAGGCTCTAAGGTCAACTCCTCATCCTAAATCCTCTCAAAGACCCTAGTCCCTAGCAGCAGGCGCAGTGGGGCCACACCCCTGAGTTCTCCGCCCTGCCTACACAGGTCAAGAGCAGCCACCCAAGCGCCCAAGCTCAGCAGGGAAGCCCCCCCCCCCGCCCCGCCCCCTGCATCCTCTCTGGTAGTGCTAGCTGGAATGTGAAATCTCCACGTGTACCGTCACCTTGAGTGGACAAGAAGAAACAGTTCAACCTGCTTTCATTTGAACTGCCGTATAGGGGCTGTTTTATATACTATTTCCTTCGTAGGCAGAGACTGGAAGAAACCTGAGGAACTCTTCAATATGGCAATTATTCCACAGCTATGTGCCTGACACTAAAAACTGGTAATACTCCAAAAAGTTAACTAGAGCACAAATATCCAGTGGCCTGGAGTCCTGGCCAGCGGTCACCAACAAGGGGGTGTCCCTAGAACTCTATATTACAGTCGTAAACATTACAGTCACAGAAGAAACCAATAACATGAACTTTGAAGGTTTCAGAACTGAATATATTGGTAAATTAATATTACTTGAGACTAATTTTGGACTGTTTAGAGTTAGGTAGAAAACAGAGTAATGCAAAGGAACAAATGCTTCCATAAAAAAACTGATAAAACAAAACACATAAACTTCTGTTACAAATATTAAGGAAGGGGCTTGCCTGGGTTCAGTCCTCAGTGCCAGGGGAGGTGGGGGAGACAAAATACCAAATATTAAGGGAACTGCATCCATCACCAGACACTACTTTAAAGAGATATGCCACACACCTGTACCATGCATTTAGTGGCTATGAAGCTACAATGTTCTATATGGAATGAATTTTCTGCCAATGCCATTAAAAGTGGCAACTACTTTATTTGCCAACAAATTTACTTTGTGTAAAAACTGAAAAGTCTGTATTTAAGAGAGAAATCCTGGCTCACAGCAGGACAGCAGGCGCCACTGTGAAGAACTGAGTCCCCCACCTTACCCCGGCATGGGGGGCGGGACGCTAACAGCTGACCACACGGATGGCCTTGGCGGCCTGGGATACATGTGGGAAAAGCATGCAGACCACCACGGAGCGAGGGCGCTCAGCGACCTGTGCTCGCCACAGGAATCTGGGCAGGACGGGATAGTATGCCAAGAGTAAACAAAAAAAAAAAAAGGGAGAACAAGAGAAATATAGGAACAATTTATATATTTTAGTAAAAAAAAAAAAAAGAAAGAAAAAAGAAAAAGAAAAGGATTTCATAGCACATATTCCAAGAAATATCACTTTCATATATTTGAAGTCACATGAAAACCAGGACTATGGAAACAGGTTGATACTTTAAAAATGAAATTACTGACTAAGGATAATGAGTTTTTGATAGAATTGTGACATTATCTCTTTGGCAGGCTAGTGTCCAACCCACAAGTTTCTGACCAACATGTACGGACCAGGTCCTTCCTTACAGACTCTCACCGACAGGTCTCAGTAAGGTGCCGTGTCAACCAAAGGCCACAGAAGAATGTAAGCAATAATGGTAAGATGCGGTACCAGGAGTGTAAACAAAAGGTTGCCTTAGAGCCGCAGCTTCAGAACATCTGTGAGCAGGACCAAAGGCCATCAAAGATGGTTCCCTTCATCCTGGAAGCTCGGGGTTGGGTCCCAGTCAGCAGGCAGAAGGTAGTGCGCCCACACTCTGCGGGCTTGAGTGGCTGCAGGATGCGGTGTGTACCGGGCACAAGCTAACTGGGTTCCGGTGGCCATGGAGAAGATTCCGGGAGGAGGCCTCGAGGGGCGGGCCCTAGCTTTCAGATGTTTACCTCCCCCCACCCACCTGTCAGAGAGGAAACCGCCTTTACAAGATGTCATACATACAAATTCTAATAGGAAAGTACCGTAAAAATTAGGGGTAGTGTTTGGCACACGGTACACTTGCGTCCAAGTTCATCCTGTAAATATGTCCTGAAGTCTCCTGTGAGACCAGGGACACACACATGGTTGCATGAGAGAACTAAGGAGAGTCTGCACACCCTTTCCAGGACACAGGCCCTCTGCCCGAGCCAGGCGTCACGTGCAGCCCCCACAGTCCACACTTCACGGATATTGCACGAGTACCTCTGACCACACACTCCGGGGCACTCTGACAGAGTCCAGGTTTCCCCTTCGGTATGCTCTTTAAACATTCAGATGGAACATTCCAGAAAAGCTCGAAGACCAGAACAGGAGTGCTCGACATCTCTCCTGGGTCCGTCAGGGTCTAAGGGTCACCCATGTTAGTCATGTTGCTGTTGTTTTCAGCATTTAAAATTCAGCAAACCCTGTTTCTGACACTTCCTACGGTGTCCTTCCAAAACAGGAGAAGCTTCGTCTAAGGTAAAAAACTAGAGTGAGTTCACAGGGCAGAGATTTCCCAGCAGAGGGCTCCGTCTACATCCTGGGAAGCTCAGCAGAGCAACATTACAATGTCAGCTTCAGAGCGCGGTGCGAGGCCCAGCCACCCACGCGGGCCACACCCCGCACACGGTGCATGAACTGCACAGTGCGATTCAGCCTCCTCCTCCCTACAACAGTTTAGGGTATGCTACAGCTGCTGAAAGGATTTCTGGTTTTCTTGGTCCTTTGTTTGTTAGGTCTAAGGTTGATGACATCTCCGCCATTAAGGGAACTTGAATTCTGGCCCAAGTGACTTCCAACAGACGCATTGAAGACACCTGTACAAATCGGGGAAAGCACAGTGGCTGACCCGCCTCCAGGTCACCTGTCACATCACTTATTAGTAAGGTGAGACAGAGGATCCAGACCCTCGGCTGTTTCCGTTTCCTACTGTACTGGGACAGAAACACCCTGGGCATGCAGGTCGGCTTCCTGTAACTCACTGAGGCCTCGGCTGACTGCTAACCGTCTCCAGTAACTGCATCCTGAGCCAAAAAACCATAGACCACCCTGGCCGACATGTGGAGCAACCAGTGGGTGAGAGGAAGCTATTATATCTGCACCTGGACATGTGCCGTGCGCACAGAACTGCTAAGTCACGAACTGCGGAGCATCAAGATGCACTAACCCTGCCACGGGCGCCCTCGAGGGAACAGGCTCCATGACCAGCGGCTGCATGGGCAGTGCGCCACACAGCGGTGCGGTGCACCATCGTGTCTTGGTCCCCGGAGACAAGGTCTTTTTGTGTAGCTGTCACCGTGCCCAAGGAAGACACACTAAGTCCAAGCCCGGTGAGAGACCACAGACCCCCTGGATGAGTCAAAGGTAGACCTACCCACAGCTCCTAAGGAAGGAAGGAGGGAAGGAAGGAAGGAAGGAAGGAGGGAGGGAGGGAGGGAGGGAGGGAAGGGAAGGAAGGAAGGAAGGAGGGAAGGAGAGAGAGAGAGGGAAGGAAGGAGGGAAGGAAGGAAAGAAGGAGAGAGGGAGGGAAGGGAGGGAAGGAAGGAAGGAGCGCATCCAGAAGGCGGGCGTGCACGCCCGGCTGGGCCCTGCCCTGTGTCCAGCGAGCCTCTAAGGCCAGGAGGGCATGGCCCACGGCACTGCTGTGCGGAGGGAACACTGAAGTGCCAGATCCCCTCCTAACAAGAGGGGGATACTCGCCGAGCTCAGTGATCAGGATTCAAACAGGCCTGACCCAGGTTTCTTCAAAGGACACACAGCAACAGTAACTGGGGGGCCAGTTCCACGCAGGGCACCGGCTGGAGTTGCACACACTTACCAATTTTGTTACTACTGGAATGTGTCTGTTCTGGATCTTCAGTTATTTGCTGTTTGAGTTTTTGTAGGTGTTTCTCAGCCAAATATTTAAAAACTAGAAAACATACACACACAGTCAGTATGACTATGCAAGTAAGTCTATGTTCAGATTGCAATATTTATATTTACTACATTAATTAAATTAGATTAAAAGAATACGATTTAGTTAAAATTCAACTTTCAGGAATTCTTTGAGCAGTCTCTGAGGTGCAGTGATGGGCCAGCCACTGGCGTGCCTAGCGCAGGGAGCGAGCGCCCCGTACATCACCCCCCGACCCCCACCCCCCGCCTGCAGCTCTTCATGCGAACATGGCCACACTACCCTGACTCATCCTCTTGCTCTGGAGACAAGGCCCAGGCAGGCCTGAAGCCCCCTGCACTTCCTAAGTGCTGAGACTATGGGCACGCCCCCACCACACCCTGCTTAAACTAGTTCAGTCTGAAGGACACGTTCACTTTCTTCAGATGAAGAAAAGTGCACAGAATGAAGACACCAATGACAATCCAGCTGCAATCTGGACATGAAGATTCGGAATGGGGAAATCTTCAACACTGTCTTCAGTGTTGTTTTTGTCTTGTTCACAGGGTCTCTCTGTGTTGTTCTGGCTGTCCTGGAACTCACTCTGTAGACCAGGCTGGCCTCAAACTCAAAGATCCACCTGCCTCTGCCTCCCAAGTGCTGGGATTAAAGGCATGTACCACCACCTTCTGGGTAACTTTACTTTTATAAACTAGAAAATAGTGAAGAAATATTGCTGTCTGGTGAACTTTCTACTACGGCACAATAAAACAATTTGGTAACTTCTAAGAGTTATGCATGAAGAACACTCAGATTATAGGTATAATATACCAGTCAGTCATTTCCTGTGAGAGCACAGCTTAGGTTTGCGAGCTATAAAACAAAGCCGGCAAAGAGGAGCCCACTCTAATCCCAGGAGAGGAAGCGGCAAATGACCACGAGTATTACTGACTCATCAGGGACCCTGGAGCAGAGCACCTTCAAAATTAACATGATGTGGCAAGAAGAAATTTTTGTTCTCAGATTGTTTTGAAATCCAATCTCTCTCTCTCTCTCAAGATTTATTTTTTATTTTATTTATATTTTATTTATTTATTTATTTATTTATTTATTTATTTATTTGGTTTTTCGAGACAGGGTTTCTCTGTGTGGTCCTGGCTGTCCTGGAACTCACTCTGTAGACCAGGCTGGCCTCGAAATCAGAAATTCACCTGTCTCTGCCTCCCAAGTGCTGGGATTACACACGTGCACCTCCACGCCCGGCTTTATTTATTTATTTGTTTGTTTGTTTGTTTATTTATTATATGTAAGTACACTGTGACAGTCTTCAGATACTCCAGAAGAGGGAGTCGGATCTTATTACAGATGGTTGTGAGCCACCATGCGGTTGCTGGGATTTGAACTCAGAACCTTCTGAAGAGCATCCATTGCTCTTAACCACTGAGCCATCTCTCCAGCCCCGATTTCTAAGTACAACGAAAATATTATTTTTAAAAACAACCCAAGCCGGGCGGTGGTGGTGCACACCTTTAATCCCAGCACTCTGGGAGGCAGAGGCAGGTGGATTTCTGAGTTCAAGGCTAGCCTGGTCTACAGAGTGAGTTCCAGGACAGCCAGGGCTACACAGAGAAACCCTGTCTCGAAAAAAAAAAACCAAATCTAAAAAACAAAACAAAACAAAACAAAAACCAAAAACAAACAAGCAAACACACACACACACACACACACACACACACACACGCACACGCACACGCACACGCACACGCACACACGCACACACCCCGCAGACCTCAGCTGCAGTAATTACCTTCATTCACATTCAGGTCCTCCTTCACGGATGTCCTGTAGAACCTCAGCTTCAGCCGTTTGGCCAGTCCCTCAGCTTCCTCACTGCACACAATCAAAAACAAAGCCAGGAAGGGTGCTGTGGAGAGGTTCTCCTGGGCTACCTTTCAGTGTATCTGAGAAACCCCAGATGGGTGGAGGGGGCTAATGGGGAGCAGAGAGTGAGGGGTGATGGGGATGTGGGGATAATATGGCTGGCAGGTGGAGGGGTGGGGGGTTAATGGGGAGCAGAGGGTGAGGGGTGATGGGGATGCGGGGATAATATGGGTGGCAGGTGGAGGGGTGGGGTGGGGGGTTAATGGGGGGCAGAGGGTGAGGGGTGATGGGGATGCAGGGATAATATGGCTGGCAGGTGGAGGGGTGCGATGTTTTCCAAAGCTTGCGGGTGCTCGCCCTTGACTAAAGTGGAAAGGAAGCTGAGCGCCAGCACCTGAGCAGGCCCTCCCTCTGCACTGTCCCTGTGGGATACCCACCAATCGTTTGCAAGAGTTGTGAACAAGATGCATATCTGGAAGTCACAAACAATTACACATTACTTTTCTCTAGAGAATGTCTTAAATTGGGTCTGGGGCCATAGCTCCTTTGGGAGTAGAGTGCCTGCATGACATCACAGGTAGACAGAAGGGTCAAAGTTTCAAAGTCGCCCTCAGTTACAAGAACTGGAGGCCCCTCTGGAGTACATGAGCTCATGCTAGGAAGCTGCTTATCTTTAACAGCGTTTGACTCTAGTACACGGTAAGTTACTTATCGTCTTCTTCCTGCCAAAGGCCAAAGCAAGCACATTAATGGCCACGCTGGTCACAGATTTTTATTTTCATGAGGACTGTGTAGATTTACGGGACTGTGGGTGACTCACTGTGACCCCTAACTCCTGGTTTTCATTCCCTGGGTAGCTCTCCCAACCCTGACACCAAGGCTGGTTTGTGTCCAATAAGACTTCAGAGAGGTCATCGAAGTCATTCTGGTTCCTCTTGAGGAAATGGCTGCATTAGCAGTCCCCCCCACCCCCCCCACCCCCCAGGTGCAGGGTGGGAACCCAGGCCGCATGTGCGAGGCTGAGGCTGGGTGGGTTCACCTGGTAGGGATGAGTTTGTACCTAGCCAGGGCCACATAGCCAGACACTCTCTCAACAGGCAAAGGGAGAAAGAAAAGGTAAAAGTACAGCAAGTGTTAAAAGCTAGCAAACTATTATTAACAAGGAGAATAAATATGTATAGGTAAAACTGGAGGACTAGATGTTAAAAAGTCTGAGGGAATACAGAGGTGGCCCCATGGTTAAAAAGACAGCATGCTGCACAGACATGCAGACGGTCAGATCCACACCCCGGTACGGAGTGGGGCGCCGTCTCATACATGCCACAGAGGACGCAGCTGTTGGGGTAGGAGACAGGAGGGTCACGGGGGCTTGCTAACTCCGAGCCTTGTTGGGGCTGTTTTTTTTTTTTTTAAGGCTAGAGGTGGTCTCCATGTTGATGGGGAAACCCTGCCTCAACCAACTCCCTCCCTCCTTCCCTCAGGCAGGCTTAATTTCCTAAATTGAGCTAACAGTTCTGAGAATACAAAACTGGCTTAATGCCATCCACAGAGTAATATTTGTACTTACTACAAATATTAAAATACCTAATGAAGCACTGCTCTCTTTCTTCCCCTTTTTAATTAACTTTTTAAAAGTTGGCCTTTCCTACGTAGCCCAGGCTAGCCCGGAACTTGGGCAGCCCTCTCAGCCTCCAGAGTTCTAGGAATCTAGTTGCACACCATGGGGTAGGAGAAGCATCTCAGCCCCACCTCCACTCCCCTGTGGCAGCAGATTTTCATATCTACCACATAAAGAGTTTCAGGACAAGTAGGTACAAGAAATGCTTTAATAGAGATTTAAGCAAGGGGAGCGCGGGATAGACAGAGGCCACGAGGAACAGGAAAGAGAGATGCGAGGGAGGGCATGCAAAAACGACAAGCCGTCTTACTTTTTGATGCACGAATCATCCAGCAGGTCGATCTTGTTCTGCACAAGCGCCGTTGGTATATCTCCAACCTCCGCTACTACTTTTTCTCTCCAGCTGGAAATTGCTTCAAAAGATTCCCTGTCTGTGGTAGAGAACACAAGCACGCAAGCCTGGGCTCCTGCAAGGTCACAGAAGGAAACTGTCACCAGACTGGCAAAGCGACTGTGCGCAGTGCACGGACAGAGACAACTTCCACCCAGGATGGTTTCCACTGGACCAATAGTGAACACGTTTCAACAGTCTCCTTAGACGTCAGTCCATGGACTTTCACATTAAAAAGCACAGGCTGCGACGGATGAACGAGCAGTTCCAGTGTCAAAGTGAACTCAAACCGAACGTTATAGTTAAACATCACAGAACACGGCTTAATTCCAACTTGAGTAAGTGGACTGGCTTTTGCTGAAAGCCTCACTGTGAGATCTGTAGTATGCTTATAGCACAATCTCACGAAAACTCAGTGTTATCTGAGAAACAGAACCAAGGAAAACCCAGCCTCCCTCCAGCTATTAGGTAGGGGACAGAATGGGCAGGGACAAGGGCGTGTCAGGACAGAGGAAGAAGTAATGTGGATGCAGCAGCTGAGGTAACTAAGCAACTGGCGGACACTGGTCGGGCGGGCAGACGCTGGGATAGGCCAGCCCTGCCTGTGTCCCCTTCAAGGTGGGGCAGCTGCAGAGGCCCATTCGGCAGTTTCCTCTTTTTGTGTCTAAGGGAATTTGTTTTTATTTGTGTCTTCTGGTTCCTGCAGGGCCCTGGGTTTCTTAGGGCATTCCCTAGAGGATCTGGTAAATCCTTGAGTCTCCCTAGGCAACTCTAGAGGTTCTTTAAAGGGACTGGACCAGGCTTCCTGCAGTGATAATTAGCTTCTCTGTTCAGTACAGTAGCAGCCTCAGGCTGTTGAAAGCCCCCCCTTCCCTAACACCCTCCCCTTCCTACTTTTTCCTAGGACTGCCCCACCCCCAAATAAATCACTAGGGCTGGAGGTGGGACTCAAGGAGAGACTTGTACCTTTCAAAGGCAATTAGCATTAGAGCCAGAGGAGAAATCTGAAAGTCAGATCAGAGACCCCAATCGTGGTTGATGTCAATGGCAATAGCTCCTCTGCAAGGTGCCCCTGCCTCATCCCAGCAGGAACCTTAACAGGCTGGAGCAGATACGCACAGAGGACCGTGGCCAAGCCAGGCCAGGAAGTCAGTATCACAGCTCTCCCCACCCTACCCCCTCTTAAATGCTCTCTGCCCCCTGGCGGTGACTCCCGCACTCTGACTGGGGGTGGGCTTGAATCAGACCATTCATCCCCAGCTGAGCACCCTCACCACGGTCCATTTATGAATGTCTGTGTTAGCCGCACCCACCGGGAACAAGCAGCTTCTGACTAGGAGGGCGCAACCCGAACTGCACCTAAGCACACAGCGTCAGAGGGCAGTTTACACCTGGCTGGCGTGCCACTTAACAAGGCAGCAGTGGGTCCCCACCAGGGACCTAGGATCCCGTCACAGGCTTCTGACTACATCTGCAGGCCCAGGCCAGCCAGCTCCATACTCAGTCAAGAAGAGGTTGGCCACTCCATAACTGACCCACACTGGTGTATTACGGTGCCAGCGAGCGCATGTGGCCAGGCATGTCTGTCTGCTGTAGGGTACCATACAGAGTCCGATGCTAAGGAGAGCGGTGATGTCGTCACGCCCCCAGGAGCCTGCACAGGACCCAGCTTGCAAGAGCTGGCTGCTGGGAGGCTCCCGGTCAGGAGAGGCTGATTCCTCTGTCTTTTATGCAGTGAGTTCTGACCATTTGGACAGGTAGAAACAGAGAGAAACTGCAGCAGCCTGGGTCGTTCCGGAAACCTCTGGGGCCTCCCTGACCAGTGCCTCATGGGAGGTAGCTTGTGTCCCCTGAGGATTAGAGGACACAGTGACGCTTTGTTAAATGCTGCATTACGGAGAAGCTGGAAGACTCGACCACTCTGAAGACAGGATGGGGCTCACAGCACAGACAGATAACTGTTAAGAACTCTTATGAGCGGGAAGAAGCCATTGCTGCCCAGATCATGAGCTTGTAATCAAAACAGTTACATTTCCTGACAAAGAAACTAGCTCTCCCCATCTTGGGACAAGGTTACTTGTAAAAAGCCTGGAAATTTCAAAATGAGAAGAAACTCAAGTTGATGTTCTCCCAAGATGGACAACAGGCCTCGAGAGACCTTGAAAGAAAACACCAGGCTGCATAGGGCTGCTGTGTGGGAATCCAGTTTTTCCCTTTCTCTTAGTAATACCTTGGGAGAAACGGAGACAATTATTAACCAAGAGGAAGCAAAGGCCCTGCTGGGTACTAGAGCTACTGTCTGCTTGGAATGCCACCATGTTTAAGAACTCTGCCCCCCAGAGCAAAGGTTAAGCTTCCAACGGTGAGTCCCTAACCACTGTGTAGCCGCCTCCCAGACAAACCCGCAGGTTTCAACTGGAGAAACTGCAGGTGGCGACTCTTCTGCTGATCTGTGTCCCTGTCCACTGTCAGGGTGTGACTTTTTACAAACACAAAATGCTCATGACTCCTTTCCATAAAAGCAAAGATGATTTTAAGCTTGGGAGACACTGGCCCCATGGTGTCCACACCACCGTGAAGCCGGAAGATCTCTGTAAGAGGAAGCTGACATTCCTTCACAAGTACCATGGAATCCTGGACAGATCCTCCTCAACTCAGGTAAATAGGATCAGCCGCCCTGGCTGGCCCCTGACCTAACATAAATGACACACTTTGAGGAAAGACAGCCTACTGGGAATCAAAGCCACCATCACAGAGGCGTTCTGAGGGAAGGGCTCATAACCCACGCACAGCCCTTACAGCAGCCCGTATACCACAGGAGTCCAGGACGCGGAGGGCTGTGCGGACGCAGGAGCTCCCAGCCTCAGGCAAGTCACCCCTCACCAGCCATCAGCCAGCGGGGCCTAATGCCTGCATCTTGTCATCCAACCCCGCCCGGAAGCAGCCCGCTCCGCAGCGGCTCTTAGCGTCACTGTTGGATCAATCAGCCAGTTTTTGTTTGCCTTTACATACAGGGATCGGCAGGATCCGTGGGTTGTGATGCCACAGGGGTACACATATGTTCAACATATTTTTCTCAGATCCTTAAATCTGATTTACAATTTTCTCCTAAGTCTGCTCAGATGCAGTAAGTCAATGACCTACCTGCATTTTCTCGCTCACATAGTACCTGTCTCAAACATATAATCTTATGACAGCAACTGGCTAAGACAGGTCATAAAAGATAAAATGTAATTTTACCAATAGGAAGATGAACAACTGGGCTATATGGGATTCCTCATAACTGTTGAGTTGTATTTCTGCTACTGTAGAAATTTCCCTACCCTAAAACAAAAGCAAAACAAAATCCAGACAATTACGGGGACTCCGAGGACTACCTACCTACTAATTGTTCAACTGTGTGAGCTTAACCAGAAACAATGATAGCACACAGCTGGACCAGGAGGCAGAGGCCGCACGTGAGGAAGGACCACCAAGGCCAACACCAGGGCACCCGAACTGCAGCCCTCCCCGTCCCTGATCCTTTCAGGAGACACAAGAGGCACCGGGCTGCCTCAGATCATGGGAAGACACAGCCCCTTGGTGTGGTAGTCAGTCAGGGCCGGTAGCTGGAACACATGGGCTGCCTGAGGGCCATCTCTGTCGCTGCTGCTCTACTAATGCAGCTGAGGAGGACACACACACACACACACACACACACACACACACACATACACAAACACCCCTCATCACACAGAACTGCTAAATTGACATCAGATCCAGGATGACTCAGTTCCCTAAAATTTTCAAGATTTATTTTTATGTGTATTTATGCATGTTTGTATGTATGTTATGCAGGCATGTACAGACACACACTATATGGATATGGATGCCCTTGAAGGAAGACGTGGGTGTCAGATACCCCGGGACTGGATGACACTTGTGGGCCTGATGCTCCAACTGCTAATCCGGTCCTCCAGCCCTGAGGTGCTTAGGTTCTTATGAACTACGTGTGTGCTCATCTCCACACATCTGCCAGTGCGCTGCCCCTCTCAGGCCTCGGCCTTGGTCCCTGTATCAGATGAACGAGGAGAAACAGGGCTACGCAAATAGTCGATACAGATCTTTATCCTAAGACACCTACTGGACACATCTATTAGAAAAACGGGATTATTTTATTTATGAGATGAAAAAGGACATTTTCTGCCAGGATATTTAATTTTTTTCCACCATTGATATAAGCTGAGAGTACTGACTGCCTGAGATTAAACCTGCTCTAACGGCTAAACTCGTAGCCTTGACCAGAGCATACCGATAACCAGAAGATAAAACGGTTAAGTTTATCCATCCTGTGGCAACACCTGTGGAATAGCTCACAACACGCTTCAGACACAGGACTTCTCCCGGCCAGCATAGTCAACACAATCAACAGGTCTCGATGACCAGATCCCAACCATCTGCCCAAATAGGCCACTCTGTGACAAATGCAGCGAAGGGATACTCGGCTGGCAAAGAGGGAGAATGACGTCAGTGTGGGAAACCACTAGCAGGAGAGTCCGTCCAGCTCAGACGGCCATACCAGTCCTAAACGCCTCCTTCAGACTCAGCAGGGGCAGCAGGCTACGGAAGGGCTGCAGTGTCACGCCAGGCTGCCCGGGGTGAGGTGCTATCGGCAGGCCTACGATAGCCACTGAATGCCCACCTGCTCTTCTGGAATACATGGCTGCCAATGCACTGGCCACCAGGAAGAATGACCTCCTGGCACAGAATTTCTGGAAGCCTGCCCCAACAACAGCTCACAACCTATTCGAGACAGTCTATTTGTCCCAGAGACAATGTAGTGCGACACTTCATGGGACACAGCACACATCTGTTTACCAGATGAGCATTTGAAGCCTGTCAATGAGACATTATCCAAAGCTTCCAGCGCCAGGATATAAATGTCTTGGAACAAATCCCTTGATTGTCCATTTGGGTGAAGCTTTCCTCTGCTGGAAAGTCACTGCCTACTGGTAGGAAAAAATTCTGTTATAAGGAATTATTTATTCCTCGGGCATTCCTGAAGAATTGCGTAGTGATTCTGGAACTCACTCTACTGACAAGTATTTAAATCTATCTGTAAACTCTGGTCTATTCTACAAATGTTCACTATCCCCAAACCTCTGGTCTGCACAAGTGAGCAGACAGCACCACAGACACCAACGGCAAAGGTAGGCTTTCTCTTTGCCCTGGCCAAAACTTCTCCTGTTGGTTCTCCTTTGGAAATAACCACTGGGAATCCTACAACAGGGCATGAAGAATTGAATGAGCCATCTCTGCTAGAGGGAGCCCTTAGACACGATTGTAGTGGACTTATGGAAATGATAGTTAAAAATGTGTAATTGGTCACAAAATGTTTCCACCATGAGCTCCAAGGAGAGAAAAAGCTGAATCAACGAAAATGTTGACGTTAGAGAAGACCCCACATCAGGGACCCTCTTCTGGCTCCGACAGAGAGGACTCTGTCAGCCATCTTAACTGCCTCCCTGCGGCAGCACTGGCACGGGGTCCTGTGTTCACCTCAGACATGCGGCACTTCCTCCTGATGTCACATCAGGACCCCAGAAAGGTGGGGTGACCCCCACTGTCTACTGCACCATCAAATAGGGGTCAACAATAGGGCTTAAAACCCTATCCTGGGACCTTTCGACAGTTTGAGAATTTACAAATATTCATACTGAATATTATATTTAAAATGTCCATTCTGAAGACCTGAGTGATGCTGCCCTCTCTAGCCGGCTTCAGTTGTGCCCGATTCTTACCCAGACCTCCCACCTTACTTGAACCAAGTCTTTATTCTTAAAAGATTCAAATTTCTCATTGCCCCTAGGAAAGGATTTGTAATTCGGTATAACTTGGACTTGAAGAGCCCTGATAAAATCTTACCCACAGGAATTCCGTTTGGGATACCTGCATTTTAGAGCTTCACCCTCTATAGCTAAGACACTGAAATAAATTCTCTCCATTTCTTTTTTTAAGTTAACTATTTGCATTGCCATCAATACTGGAATGAGATACATCAGATTCCTAGAAACAGCACCAGCTCTGCTGAGCCTACCATGTCCCCTGTCACAGCATACCATGGGCTTTCTACTGTAGTATCACCTGTCCGATGACCATTTATATCTCACAGCATTGTACCTGACAAAGCCTATCAATCATGCGATCTCTGATCCATAGGGAACAACTTGGTGGCCTCAAATTCCAGATGACACTGCTAGCACCTACATGGTGGGTCATAACCCACAGAACACTAGTTCCAGGGCATCCCCGGCACCCTCTTCTGGCTTTCGGGAGCACTGCACACACATAGTTCACATACAGGCATGCAGGCAAACATGTGAACATGTAAAATAAAAATGAATTTAAAGGGGAAGAGGAGAAAAGATAGGGAACTCTGGTAAAGGAAAGTGACATATTGCAAGAATGGTCTAAAACCACCAGACACCTATCCAGGGCTGACTCAAAGACCGTGGGAAGAAGTGTGTCCTTCAGCACCGCCCAGACTGTCAACAGTGTCAACACAGATGCAATCTGTGAGGTAGCTGTGAGGAAATGGCCACGCTCCTTAATGCCCAGGTTAGGACCAATGGTCTATGGAGATTTTATGGGAAACAACGGTAAGAGCCATGATCCCTGATTAAATGAATCTTCAAGGTAACTCATGGTGCAATTAGCTATGAGTTGAAAAATACTAAATAAAAATTACATCCAACACTACAAAAGTACTCCTACTGGATCCCACTTCCCTCAGTAAACTGAGAAGTAAGATCCTGGTAAGCTTGAGTCCTCCTAGTGCGGCCTCTTGTTCCCACTCTTAAAAGAAATACCTGGTACACGGGCAAAGGACAGCTCTGCCGAAAGACACCGTCTTGTTATCTGATCTCTTCTGTACCATAACTTTCTTTTTACTTCCCCCAACTAGAATCTGGTCCAAAGCAAGATAACAGGACAAACCAGGTCATTATCTACAAATGAGAGTTACAACAGCTTAGATACTTCGGACCAGTGTCTTCTAAAATTAGAGCTCGCCACTCCACATGAGGTGGAGCTGCAGAGTCAGACTGGAGAGAAGATGAGGTTACAGACAGTGAAGGACTTCAAGTGCTCCAAACATCAAATATCCTGCCCGGAGGCGTCAGTGGGTGTGGACATAGGGACACAGGAGAAGATGATTTGGTTACTTGGGATCCCAACTGTGCCCGTCTGTGACCTTCACATCACGAGGCCCAACGATAACTGTGGTATTCCTATTATACACCACACACAATACTACATCAGATTCAGAGGACACACACGCACATATGCACAGGCATGCACACACACAAAACCAAGCACGCAGCTGAGATCAGGTAGGTTGGTGGACTTTATATGACCCAGGAATTTCTTCCTTAATGACTTCGCCTGGCATTCCTTTCTCTTTCTCGTTTTTTTCTGTTCTGTTTGTTTTTGGGGACAGGGTCTCTCTACACAGCCCTGGCTGTCCTGCAACTCACTATGTAGACCACACTGGCCCTGAACTCACAGAGGTCTGCCTGCTTCTGCCTCCAGGGTGCTAGGACTGAAGCACCATGCTTGGCCAGTCCTTGCTGTTAAAGACTGCTCTTTCGCCTGCTTGGCCTCGCGCTGCTGAGATGCTAAGGAAGAACACCCCAGTGATGGGACATTACGTATTTACTAACATATTTGACACTGGACATGCATACACTAGAGGGGAGAAGCACAGAAACAAACACTAGGTATGTCATCAATCTTAATCCAGGGTAGACACCATTTTCCAGGGAGGCAGGGTCTCCCTGTCTCTGATGTAGCCCTGGCTAGCCTGGAACTCACTATGTAGACCAGGCTGGCCTTAAACGCATACATATTTACCTGCCTCTATCTCCTGGGTGTTGGGATTAAAGGCATAAACCACACCTAGCTACAATCCTACAATTAACAGCTAAAGGCCACACCACTTCCAGGCTTCTCTATTAATCAAATTAATACTCCTTGTTTGTGCCGTAAGCTAATCTGAAGGTGTTTCTGTGTTTTCAGTGATCTTACAGAACCCCAAAGGAACCATACCGGGATACTGAGCAAAGCACATCTCAAACCTAAGAGACTGGCTGCCTCTCCCCGTCACTCAGGCCGTGTGTGGAGAACGCTCCTGTGTGATGAGAGGGGCGCAGTGGGGGAGCTACCAGTGCCCCACTCTTCTGCATCCCAGCTTACCGGGATGAGAAGTTAGCTACACGACTGTGAAGAGCTCCTCACAGGCATCTATTCATAGACTTAAGAAATTTTCAGTTAAAAGGATGAATTTACAGAAACCAAAGCCATTTAAAGCCTTTTCATTCAAGGGAAACAAAAGGTAATTTAAACATTGTGTTTACAATGCAAGTCATAATACTGGGGTCATTTTGTAGTTCTGGAGAACAGACTTTACAAACAGAGAATGGTGTGACCTGGGATTATCTAAAAGGTACTAGAGCAGCCAGTGGTGTAGGGTTATAATCTCCACTCAGGAGGCTGATTCTGGAGACTCTCAGAGTACGTGCCTGGCCCAGGCTTCAATCCTTAGCAGCACCAAAGCATAAACATAAAGTAACGAAACTCAGTCACAGAGAAGAAAATAAACCAGACGTCGATGCTATCTTGGAGGAGGCATGAGAGAAACAGACGGGCCAGTTTCTGGCTGATTCCATCTCCATGGCCTTTCTGAGAGAGATACTGGAGCTGGCTGGCCTGGAGCTGGCTACGTGGAACAGGGTAGCCTCAAACGTGGCATGACCCTCCTGCTCTGCCTGCCTTCCTCCTGCTGAGATGACCGGAGTGTGCCACCACACCCGGCCAACACTATCTGTGTTAGGACTGTCCTCATTTTCTGGCTCTGGGGACTGAACTCAGGGCTCCGGGCACTCCTCCATGGTCTGAGCTTCAGTTCTTGCTCTGAGTCCCTGCCCCGACGACTGCCCCGACTTCCCTCTGTGATGGAGACTGGGACGCGAACACTGTAGGGTGAAATAAGCCGTCTCTTCCTAAACTTACTTGTGGTCACGGCAGTTAATCAGCCCAACAGAAACCCTACGTAAGACACCAAAAAAAAAGCAACACTTCTTTATCTAGCCAGAAGAAAAGGTTTCCTATTGTACCTCGATAGTAGGCCTTCGTGATGGCATCAAACTCCTCTTGACCTGCAGTGTCCCATAACATGAGCCTCACGTCTTCATCGTTAACTCTGAAACAAGAGATGAGTTTATTCCATACAAAAGTAAGGTTTATGTACGTGTTTATTTTCAAATCAAAAGTCCGACAGCTCTGCTGCCGGTTCTCAGAGTGAAGTGGTTTTGAATGATGGGCCGTTCCCAGGAGAGAAAGCACAGCCACAATACCACACTCAGTCTGCTGGCGACCCTACAGGGAGTCAGACAGTGGCTCTGAGATCAGCCGAACCCCCGGGTCAGATCGTTCCCTCCTCTTACCACACCACTCTATGGGTTTGGTGTCCTAGCAATGGGATGAGAACTGGGAAAGAGGCAGTGGGCTTGGTGGACCTCTACCATTAAGAAAACAAAGAAACAAACACACAAAACTGCTGTCGTGGTTGATTCTCACTACAGTTGCTATGGTCTCTATCACTGTGTGGTGCTGGAGATCAATCCCAGGACCCTTTGCATGTTTTACCACTGAGCTACACCCTCTGCTCTCAACCGTCACTGTGCGTGGGTATCAGATTAGCTATCCTATTCCTGGTCAGCCTCCCGAGCACAGCATGAGGGTGCATGTCTGCAATCCCAGCCCTGGGCCCTGAGGCAGGAGAGCCTGAATTTGTGCAATATTATATGATATTGTCTCAACACAGCTTGAGGCCAGCCAAGGCAACAGAAGGACTGTCCCAAAACACAAACACAGGATCAGGGGTACGAGCTGAAGCCTGGGGCCACTGGGGGTGGGAGAGAACAAGTAAGAGGACTGCAGTTTGGGGTTATCCTTGGTCAAGCAAGGTCAAGGCCAGTGTGGGCATCGTAAGGCCTCATTTAGAAAACTCAACGGAACCGAACACTGCTAACTGTACGCAAGCCTCTGCCCTTCACGGCCTGGCACGGCTGGCGGGGCTGTTTCTCTTTTCCATCAAGGCTTGGACACTTTACAAATCGGAACCAAGGGGTAAAGTGCCAGGTACGTACTGAATCTGTCGCTCCAAAAAGTCAACGCCGATGGTTTTCTTGTAGTCCTTCGTGAAGACGCCTTTGCAGTAGCGCTGGATCATGCTGGACTTTCCAACCGCCCCGTTCCCTACCACCACCATCTTGATGGCCACTTCCATATCTTCCTCCAACATTTTTGAAACTGCAATGGTTTCTGGACCGGCTCTAACTCCGGGAGATCAGACTGTCTCCCTCAAACCTATAATTTAAAAACAAAATTGTTTTTATCAAGAAACAATCACGGCTGGGCGGTGGTGGCGCACGCCTGTAATCCCAGCACTCTGGGAGGCAGAGGCAGGCGGATTTCTGAGTTTGAGGCCAGCCTGGTTTACAGAGTAAGTTCCAGGACAGCCAGGGCTACACAGAGAAACCCTGTCTCAAAAAAACCAAATCCAACCTCCCCACCCCCTAGGGAAAAAAAAAACAAAAACCAATCACACAGCATTGCAAATAATCTGTAAGACAGGCTCCTGGCCCACCTTCTCCCTTGTTAACCTTTGAAAGGTAAGACTTATTGGTATAATTGTCTGTGTCATAGAGACAAAGTTCTTCAACTGGGGTTGAAGAACTAAATTTATTACTTAGCCTCTCCAAGATTTGGTTTCCTGGCAATAATATCCATCTCAAAGGGTTTTTGACCAAGGATACAGTACAAATGTTAGCAATGTGTAAATTACACATACAAACATTCATTTTACAGAACACAGTGAATCCCACCCTGGGTAGCAACAAATGCATAAATAGATACAAAACCTGAGAAAACTGCTTTTCAACCTTAGAGATACTTTTTTTTTTTAAGCACCGAGAGAAAGGTTTTGTGTAATAATGCATAGCCATGTATCAGACTGTTTCAGTGTGCACATTACAGTGAACGCTGCACAAACCATCTAATGCAACAAATTCTTCGGTCTGAGAAGAGTCATAGTTGACAATCAAAGTATAGGATATGCATGTTTTATACTAAAAGGGAATAGAAAGTCAATTTCTTTGTTCTTAAAATGACTAGCCTACTTGTTTATTCTATATCCAGTAAAACTCTGTTTACTGGAACCCCCTAACTGCACGGACTACACCTGAAATGCGAGAACTCTCCTAAGCCTCCACACCTGCCCCAGGCATTTCATAAGCTTGCAT
Organism: Apodemus agrarius; assembly: GCA_964023405.1. Classification (NCBI taxonomy): domain Eukaryota; kingdom Metazoa; phylum Chordata; class Mammalia; order Rodentia; family Muridae; genus Apodemus; species Apodemus agrarius. Next base: position 11,067,642 of record OZ030014.1, read on the forward strand.
GGTCCTAAGAATCTTCTAGAAGTATTTGTTAAAGCGGGTCTCCTGAGAAAATCTAACCACCCATGACCAGAAACTTCAGAGCAATAGCCTTGCAGTGCAAGCTGGCATGGCGGTCCAGACCTGCGGTCCCAGCACTCGGAGGCAGAGGAAGGAGAACCGCAGCTTTCAAGCCTGCCTGATCTACAGTGAGATCAAGTCTATAAAACGAACAAGAAAAGCATAAAAGGGTGAGGCTTAGCCTTCCCTTCAGAAAGATGCTTGTGCTGCCACCTTCGGGGGTACCACGGGATCCACACTTGCCTAAGAGGCACACTGCTGGACAACTAGACTGAGGAGTGGAGGTCCCCTCTGCACTGGGCTCTGCACCAGAGCCGCTGCAGGACGGAGCTCCTTCCTCAAAATGTACCTTTCGCAGGTATCAAAGGGCATTGCAGTCTTAAGGCTCTTCCTTCAGTGGTCACAGGAATGTCACCCATAAGCCTCTTGTGCTACTAATTCTGTCTTGCCATTTGCTTCTTTAACAGTCCAAATGGAGCCGGGCAGTGGTGGCACACGCCTGTAACCCCAGCACTTGGGAGGCAGAGGCAGGTGGATTTCTGAGTTTGAGGCCAGCCTGATCTACAGAGTGAGTTCCAGGACAGCCAGGGCTACACAGAGAAACCTTGTCTCGAAAAAACAACAACAACAACAACAACAACAACAACAAAACAAATCAGACCAAATGGACAATCTCCCCCATGGGATTTTATATTCATGTAAATGTTAGAGACTCTGGACTGTGGCTAATGTTGGAACCCAGGAGAACTTCAAAGAACTTGGATCCTGTGCTCAGAGACTATGATTTCAGTGTTCTAGGATGAAACCAAGGCTTCCAATAGCGGCTTCTTACTACCCTGAGCTCAGGAGCAAAACTAAACCTAGCAGGCGTGCTGGGGAACGCCATGATGACAGGCCTCACACTCCAGAGCTGAGGCTGGAGGACAACCAGGAATTCCAGCCGAGTGTGGGCCTCACAGTGAAATGTCATCTCCGAAAACAAACACAGTGACAATACACACAAATCCACAATCCTTACCAAGATCCGTCCGTGTTCATCCAGCTCGTGTTTCTCACTGGCTCAGTTTTGGGACGTCGACTTCCTTTCCTCTATCTAAACAATTCTTCACCCTAGAAGTAAAGTTAAAAAAAACAAAACAGCCGGGCGTGGTGGCGCACGCCTGTAGTCCCAGCACTTGGGAGGCAGAGGCAGGCGGATTTCTGAGTTCGAGGCCAGCCTGGTCTACAGAGTGAGTTCCAGGACAGCCAGGACTACACAGAGAAACCCTGTCTCAAAAAAAAAAAAAAAAAAAAAAACCCTCAATAGTATCAACAACAAAATAAGCCATCTCCCCCAGCCCTGTAACAACTCTATTCGTGATCACATAAAATTGGAAACTACCCAAATGCCCTTCAGTGGGCAGATAGTAAAACTGGATATGTTTGGCACATCTACCTAATTAAATACTTAGCAATAAAAAGGGGGGATGGGGGTAGGGATTATCCATACAGGAAACTGCGGGAACAGATAATGTGGCGCAATGTTTGCCTAGCCCCACAGGCCCTGCATACCACGCAGCATACGCGAGCGCGCGCGCACACACACACACACACACACACCTGGCAGGACGGCACATGTCTGTCATCTGAGCACTTGGGCTGTGGAAGCAGAAGATTCATAAGGTCAGGATTATCCTCGGCTACTGGAGCAAGTCTGAGGCTAGTGTGGACCACCTGAGATCTTGTCCCAAAAATATATGAACGTGCCTCCCCCACCCAAAAAAAAAAGTAACCAACGGGGCTGCATCTTTAATCTCAAAGGTGTTAATATATAGTCACTGAAGATAGTGATCAACATCTCAAACTGTTACACTTAAGTGACATTCTGAAAGCATCAGTGATTTCTAGGAATCAGGAAGAAGAGGTGAGATATAGAGGTTTTAACAGGTAGTAGGACTGGTTTCATATCCTGACTGTATCCGTGGTTACATGAATCTAAAGCTCTCCAAATGGTTATTTGGGTTTTTTGTTTTGTTTTGTTTTTGGTTTTTTTTACCATATGTAAATTAAAACATAAAATTTAAACAAAGACGTGAAAGCAGATCGTAGCGCCGGAAATCACTAACATTCTCAGAAACTAGAGTTACAACACTGCATCCCAACACTCTGGAGGAAGAGGCAAGCTGATCTCTGAGTTTGGGGCCACCCTGTCTATACAAGTTCCAAGTCAGCCAAGCCATCACAGTGAGTGAGACCCTATCACACGTTCTTTTAAGGAAAAATAAAATAAAAAATACAAAAAAATAACTATGTTCTTAGAAAAGCACACTTCTGGGTATAATTAAAAACGGAGTGATTATCAGTATCATTCCCTCTCGATTTCAAATCCCTTGGCAACCAATGCAGTCTCTCGCGCTGGCAAAGGAAAGGATGGGTCAACTTGCTAAAGGCTTGCCAGGTTTGTTTGTTTGTTTGTTTGTTTTTTCCGGTCCTACAACATCCCGCCCAAAACAGATGGCACAGGGATCGTCCCAGGCGGAATCGCGCAGCCCGGTGCGCCCCGCGCCGCGCCCGCATCAAGTTCTCCCACTCTCGGGTTCCCGCTCCTGGGAAGCCACGGCCGCTGGGGTGAGCGCCGCGGCCGGGGTCGTCGGCGCCGAGCGGTCCCCAAGAGGATGCGGGAGAAGAGCAGCGCCGCCCGCAGCCGCTGTCCCCGCCCACAGCGACATCCCGGCGGCGCCGCAGCCCCGAGCCGAGGCCGCGCAGGCCGCACTCACCTCTGCCCGCAGCCCGGAACCCTCAGCGCGGAGCCCGCAACCCGGAACGCACAGCCAGCAGCACCGAGCCCGGAACGCACAGCCCGCAACACCGAGCCCGGAACGCACAGCCCGCAACACCGAGCCCCGGCTCCTCCCCGCGGACGCCTCGCACCCGCTCCGCTCTTTCAGGACGATTGTGAGTCTCTAGCGAACTTTATTAGTATCCCGGCTCACCGAGCCACTTGTCGCTGACGCCGGCGGGGATGGAGGGCGCGCCGGACTCCCGCCCGCCGCGCTGAGGAGCATGCGCCACCTCGTCTGCGCATGCTCAGCACCGGCCCCGCCCTGCGTTGGCAGGGAAGGCGCGGGCTGGGTTTGCACAGCCTCAGGCCTTGGTACCCAAGGAGACCAAGGTGAGCAGGATGTGCAAACCTACTGAAGGCGCTCCTTGTTTCCCTGCACAGGTCGGGCATCCCCGGGCCTCAGAAGTCTGTCACCACCTGAGACGCACGTGGTAGCATTGAAGTGATGGAGTGCAGAAAAAAAAAAATGTTGAGTGAAGACAAATAATTTGTTTGCAGGGTATGACTGGACAAAATAGAAGACAGTGATGGTTAAGAGCTCAGAGAACCAACCCACACATTAAAAAAGGTCCTGCAAAAGAGCAAACTCGCTTCAGACGCGGTGTGGTAGCACGGGTGTGTGATCCTAGTACTTGGAAAGATGGCGGCATGAAGATCAGGAATTCAAGGCCAGCCCGAACTACAGAAGACCCTGTCTCAAAATATATAAACTTCTTCAGTTGTTTCTGTGTACATCAAAATAAAACAGGAAAGGGTGATATAAAAATACCAAGTGTTGACAAGAATGTGAATTAACTGAATCTGATTGTGTGCTGGAGCAACTCCTTTGAAAGAGAGGGATAATTTGTTACACTTGTGCACCCTGTGATCCACCTGTTCCTCGGTCACACAGCCGATAGGAACTGTCCTTATGATATACAGGCGGAACATGTCAGAATACCCATGGCTGCATCTGTCCTAATAGTCTCCAAGTGGAAATAACCCAAAAGACCATCAACAAACTAATACCTCGTCGTTGTGTAATGGAACCAGTACACGGCAACGCAAAAGGGCCTCTGCAGCTGTAGGCAACAACACACAAAACGACAGAAGCTTACAGTTGAGCATGAAGTGCTATACACAAAAACACACACCGCATGTTAAACCTACTTCCTTTTTAGTTTGGGCTTTGATTTTGGTGTTTTGTTTTTGTTTTGTTTTGTTTTGTTTTTTGTTTTTTCGAGGCAAGGTCTGGCTATTTATCCAAGACTGGCCAAGTGCAGCTAAGGCTGAATTTCAACTCATCAACCTCCTGTGTCAACCTCTTTAGTCATGAAATCACAAGGCTGTGTCATCAAGCCAAGTGTTCAGTTCATTTCCGCCGTTAACTCAAAACTCTTGACACTAAACATTCTCTGGAGCTGGAGAGATGGCTCAGCGGTTAAGAGCACCCACTGCTCTTCCAGAGGTCCCGAGTTCAAATCCCAGCAACCACATGGTGGCTCACATCCATCTGTAATGGGATCTGATGCCCTCTTCTGGTGTGTCTGAAGACAGCGACAGTGTATTCACATACATAAAATGAGTCTTTAAAAAAATAAGTTCTCTGTCTAAAAAGGTTTTGTGCAGTCATTACAGATGGGAACATGGCCTGGTCCTGGGCTATGCCCCACAATTGGCAGCTGAGCTACACAAGAGTAGGGACTTACAAGTCAAGAGCATTTTTAAAAAGAATTATTTATTTATTATATGTAAGTACACTGTAGCTGTCTTCAGACACACCAGAAGAGGGCATCAGATCTTATCACAGAAGGTTGTGAGCTACCATGTAGTTGCTGGGATTTGAACTCAGGACCTCTGGAAGAACAGTCGGTGCTCTTAATGGCTGAGCCATCTCTCCAGCCCCTAAGAGCATTTTTTAAATGAAAATTTGATAAAGAAAACCTACATTAGCCGTAGCTAAGAGGATCTATACAAATCACTTGTTGCTCCAAGCTCATCTTAAACAGAATTGTGGGCATTGGTGTGCTAGGGTCTCCAGTCATGGCTTCAGATTTTTTTTTTTTTTTTTTTTTTTTTTTTGGTTTTTCGAGACAAGGTTTCTCTGTGTAGTCCTGGCTGTCCTGGAACTCACTCTGTAGACCAGGCTGGCCTCGAACTCAGAAATCCGCCTGCCTCTGCCTCCCAAGTGCTGGGATTACAGGCGTGCGCCACCAAGCCCGGCATGGCTTCAGATTTTATCCAGGAATGCGGAAGAGACTTGGCTTGGGCTCTTAGTAGTCCGCTGTTGAGCTTGCTCATGTCCACTCCCCCAGACCTGAACCCCTCCATCCTCTGGTCCATGTAATTCAGTATAGGACATCCTGGAATTTTTCACTATAGAGAACAAGACAGGAAGACTGAGATGCTGGAAGCTAACATAATAGCTATGTGATGTGCAAGGAATTGTGACCCAGAGAAGGGGCTTTTTGGGTGCTGGGAAGGTAATCTACTTTTCTTGCTGCGAGTCGCATTGTGTGTTTGTGAATGTTTAAACGGTCCTTTCTACAAACCCAGGGCCCCGTTCATGCTGGCCAAGTGCTCTCTACCTCTCTGCAATGGCACCTGCTCGAGCTCTGCTCTCAGTCACAGGTTTTTCCCGTGTGAGAATTATACATCACACATAGTAATTTTAAAATGAAAAATTTCAGATTTAAAAATTAGAGGTTACTGATCCATGATAAAGATTATGTTTGAGACGCAAATGTCAGGCTGCCGCTAAGTTTAGCCTTCATTTCGTTTGGAAGTTGTTAGTTTCTTATGAAGTAAAATTAGAGCTTACTAAGAAAAAGTGTTAATATAGATAGGCATTAGGAAAGAGAGGGGCTGAGGAAAGGACAGTGTGGTGGTTAGTGTTGTCAACTTGACAGGACCTAATGGCCTGGGACGGGCCTCTGGGCACGTCTGTGAGGGATTATCTTGATGGCATTGATGAGTTGGGAAACCCCGCCCACTGTGGGCAGAGCTATCCCCTGGCAGGACGCTTGGACTATATAAACAGAGAAGGGAATGACACAGCATGAAGCACTTTCTGCTCTACGCCCCAGCTCCCAGATGGTGGATACGCTGTACCAGCGGCGTCAAGCTCCTGCCTTTGAGTTCTCCACCATGATGGGCCGGAACCTTTAACTGTGAGGCAAAAGTCAGCCTCATCTCCCTTAAGTTCCTCTTTCCTGTGTATTTTACCACAGCAACAGGAGAAGAGACTAAGAGTATTATGGGACATTACTAGGGGAAGATTTTGTCCACTGTAGATTTCAGATGCATTAGTGGGTCCAGAGATCTGGTTGGAAGTGGTGAAGTTGGAGGAAAATCTAAAATACTCAAAGATGTCTGACCAGCAGTGAAATGCAGTTTAATAGGAGTGCCATTTTTGTTCAAATTATTTTAATTTTTTGGAATGCAGAGATTTTAATAAGCAAATGATAAAAACCTGTGAAAATAACTTGAGGCATAATGATCTGCCAAAGAGCTCTGTCTGGAAAAGCTATGGCAGCTGTAAAAAGTGGAGCCCTTTAAAACCAAAATCCTAGATACCAGGCATGGAGGTCTAGGGTTGGGTGTTTGTCCTGCTGGGTTTTGCTCTTATTTTGGTCCAGTATTTCCTCACTGTGCCACCCCTTTAGGATTAGAATGTATATTCTGTTCCATTGTATACTGGAACTTGTTTTTTTTTTTTTCTTTTCTTTTTTTTCTTTTCTTTTTCTTCTTTTCTTTTCTGTTTTTCGAGACAGGGTTTCTCTGTGTAGCGTTGGCTGTCCTGGAACTCACTCTGTAGTCCAGACTGGCCTCGAACTCAGAAATCCGCCTGCCTCTGCCTCCCAAGTGCTAGGATTACAGGCGTGCGCCACCATGCCTGGCTTGTTTTTTTTTGTTTTTGTTTTTGTTTGTTTGTTTTTTGTTTGTTTGTTTTTTGTTGTTTTTGTTTTTTTGTTTTTTTTTTTAAAACAGGGCCTTATATAGCTAAAAGTGTGCTTTGACTCTCAGAAGAAACTTCAGACTTTATACTTTTAAATAGTATCTTTTTAGTAGTCTATTTTTTTAATAAAGACTATGGGTACTTTTGAAATTCTTCCCATCATGCAATGGCTGTGAGCCCTCGGAGGCTCCAGCTGGAGTGTTGTGATCTGGATATGAAATGTTCCCCATGGACAGGAATGTTTGAAAACTCGGTGCCCATCTGGGCGCTCTGTCTAGGGAGGCTAAGGAGCCTTTGTGAGGTGGAGCCTTGCTGGTCTCTGGGCAGGCTCTGAGGTTTTGTAGCTGGGAGGCGCTGGCTGTTCATTTCCTGCTTCCAGACTGTGAGCCTTGGAATCCTGTTGTCCTGCCTTCCTGTACAGTGAGAAGAGTTGGGTTCTCAGGAACCCAAACTACAGTCCCCTGAGGCCCTGGTCCAGGCCATTACTGGCTCCACCAAATATATTCCTCCCTTTGAAAAGGATCTATGTTCCTTCTCCAAACATTGGGGCCTTGGGGAAAGAAAAATTCAGTCTTCTCTAGTCGAGTGTCACTGGGTGTATTAAGCACACTTCAGGATGGCCCCATGCCCAGAAGTAGTTGGCCATCACAAGGTAAACACAGTCATATTTTTGTGACTTTTTGTCTCGTTTCGCCTTGATGGGCATTTCTTGTCTTACTGGTCTTTTGTTTATTTTGATAACCATTTTGTGTGTGTGTGTGGTTTTGCGGGGTGTGTGTGTCTGTTTGTATTTTTGTTTTAAAGAGAGAGGGGAGAGAGAATGTAAGTTCCCAAGGATAAGGAGGCAGGGAGGGTCTGAGAAATTGTGTGTGTTCCTTCTCCAAACATTGGGGCCTTGGGGAAAGAAAAATTCAGTCTTCTCTAGTCGAGTGTCACTGGGTGTATTAAGCACACTTCAGGATGGCCCCATGCCCAGAAGTAGTTGGCCATCACAAGGTAAACACAGTCATATTTTTGTGACTTTTTGTCTCGTTTCGCCTTGATGGGCATTTCTTGTCTTACTGTTCTTTTGTCTATTTTGATATCCTTTTTGTGTGTGTGTGGTTTTGCGGGGTGTGTGTGTCTGTTTGTATTTTTGTTTTAAAGAGAGAGGGAGAGAGAATGTAAGTTCCCAAGGATAAGGAGGCAGGGAGGGTCTGGGAGAAATTATGTGTGTGTGTGTGTGTGTGTGTGTGTGTGTGTGTCTGTGTGTGGTGTGTGTGTGTGTGTATGTGTGTGTGTGTGTGTGTGTGTGTGTGTGTGAGAGAGAGAGAGAGAGAGAGAGAGAGAGAGAAGAAACATGAACAAAATATATTTTTTTATTTTATGAAGAAAATATAAACTTTAATAAATGTTGAGGGCAGGACCAACTAACAGAGGAAACTAAGCCAATGCCCAAACAGAGCAAAATGTCTTCTGCAGGCAAACCATGCAGTGTCTTCAACAATAGTCTTACTATGTAGTTCTGTTGGGAAACCAGCAGTAGTAGCAATGTCTGTATTATTTTGGGGGCTGGCTCTGGAATCATAGGGGGGGTACCTATCCCTGGTACTGGATTCTCATTAGACACTCTTGTGGTTTCCGAATGCCCTTTCCTGCCTGCTCAGACTGCCTTATATGAGTCCAACATGGCATGTGTCAGTTCTTTCTGGAAAAGACCCTTGTGGGGCTCAGCAGCGTGGATGGGAAGCACCACCTTGACCCTCCACAGTCTCCATGAGCAGCCTGGCTTTCTCATCTTGGGAGTGTTGCATTGGTGTCTTGAGCATCTCTCCAGTCCCAGGGAGCTCAGTAGGACGGGGTGGTGCCGCTCCGATCTGCCTCGGGCCAGTAGGGAGCAGAATCCTGTTCTCACCTGCTGGACTGCCCCGGGTTCCTAGACCTCATTGTCTCTGGGGGCCAGCTGCTGCTTTTCTATTTCCTACACCTGATCCAGAAAGGGACCTTGACTGAGCAAACAATCCCCATCCCCAGGGGAGAATTGTACACAATGTGCTCAAGGGAGAAAACTGCCCACTTCTAATGAAAGCTTAGCAACCCGGGACTCTGGCTTGAGCCGTACACACACTGCTTTCCTAACAACGTACTTAGCAACCTGGGTCATCCACTACACCGAGACACACATACACCCCAGTTCAAACAAAGTAATAAGTTACTCCTGCCTATTAGCAATTTAGTAACCCCCCCCCTTGTGGTTAGTTTCCATTCAAGCATGTTTTGAAACCTGTCCAGCAATTAGAGACGGGAGGCTAATCCCTCTTGGACTGGTTTTGGATGTATGTTCGGTGAGACAGCCTGTGCCCTTCGGGTGAACTTCAGCAGGGGAACCTCTGCTTACTACCTGATAGCTCTGGGGCTGAGGATGGTGGGGTCATGAGGGCCTGGAAACTTAAAGAAGCTGTGCAAATCACAGGCAGACGTAGCATACTCTATTCACTCGAGGAGAAGGGGTTGAAGGGCGTTTATGCAGAATCACACAAGAGTGGCACCTCGTTGGACTCAGTTATATAATGTTATATAATAGTCGCATTAAGAACTTGCTCATCTTTCCTGAATATCCCATAGCTGTCATCTTAACTATCATTCTAGATACCCACAAAAGAGCAGTGTTGTTGTATTAGTCAGGGCTGTCTATCTATCTATCTATCTATCTATCTATCTATCTATCTATCTATGTATGATAGATATAGCTATATTAGGCTATGGTCCACCCAATCCAGTAATGACTGCCTATGGATGGAAAGTCCAAGAATCCAGCAGCTGCTTAGTCCATGAGGCCGGGTGTCTCAGTTGGTCTTCGGTATACACTGGAATCCCGAAGAAGTAGGCTCTAAGGGTAGTGAAGGAATGCTAGCAAGGAGAGAACAGGCAGGCAAGGAGAACGAGCTTCCTTGTTCCATGTCCTTATATGGGTTCCCAGCAGAACGCACGGCCAGATTAGAAGGGGCCTTCTCACCTGGAAGATCCATATAAGAAGTGGATCTTTCCACTTCCAATTGAGCAAAAATCCTTCACGGGTATGCTCCCCCATTTTTGGGTTTCAGTTAATTCTGGATATAGTGGCGTTAACAACCGAGATAGCCACCATAGCTGTCTAAGCAAAAACTGGCCAGATGGCCCTCTTGTCTCCTGTACCATCTTATGCCTATACATGATGAGAGCATGCCTGTGATTACATCAGATGAATCACGAGAAAGGATATGCACAGTAAAGAGGAAAGAGATCCTGTCCTGTGTCCACACAGAGAAGGATGGCCGTACTGCGATCTTCCCTTCAGGAGCTTAGCTCCAACTGCCTGTTATCACCTCGAACAAGACGATGTATTGTTCCTTCCAGATCCACCACGGCTGAAAGCCAATTGTTGTGTGAACTTTTCCTGGGGGGGGGGAATATGAAAAAAATGTCTACTCAGCCTAGACAAGACACCAAAGAGGAGAAAAATATGATTCCACCTGAGTCTAGCTTAGTGAACCAAGAAATTTATTGATCTTACAGGAGCATTTGTTATCTTTTTTTTTTTTTCTTCGAGACAGGGTTTCTCTGTATAGCCTTGGCTGTCCTGGAACTCACTCTGTAGACCAGGTTGGCCTTGAACTCAGAGATCCGCCTGCCTCTGCCTCCCAAGTGCTGGGATTACAGGCGTGCGCCACCACCGCCCGGCTAGCATTTGTTATCTTTAAATAGCCACGTCATTGAAAAAAATCTCATTCCAGCGTGGGTGATGATGTCTCCACCGCTGTAGACATGCATTCCCTTTTTTGTGCCAGGAAACGTTTGTAGATCCCCAAAGGACCTCCAAGGAGCTGACTCCAATGCAATTGCGTTAGGGTCTCTTAATCCAAGCTAGAGCTTGGGCCCCCGCCAACCCTGATGTAGCCGGAAGGTGGAGCCCTGAGGCTAGTTTTGGGCAAGCATTTCTAGAGGCAAGAAGGGGGAATCTAGCCTGGTATACATCTGATTGGGGGTGGGCGTTATGGCTTTTAACATAATTGGCTGGTGCTGGGGTCCAAACTATAAACTTAATTTCTGCTTTCCTCCTGATTGGTGGTCGTTAGGAAATGAAGTATCGCTGCTGGGTACTAAAGGTGGTGCACGCCTTTAATCCCAGCACTTGGGAGGCAGAGGCAGGCGGATTTCTGAGTTCGAGGCCAGCCTGGTCTACAGAGTAAGTTCCAGGACAGCCAGAGAAACCCTGTCTTAAAAAAAAGAAAAAGGAAATGATGTGTCCGGAGCAGGCTTGTAACCTGGAGTTACAGATTTTGGGGCGATAACCTGGAAACTGGTGCTAGGTACTAACCTGTTGGCTAACTTGAGTTCAACCTTAGGTCAGGTTCTCTAAGACGGGGTCTGAACCCAAAAGATTTGGTCTCTCACCAAAGTTAATTTCCCACCAAAGTTAACTTTAAGTTAACATACTACACTTCGTATACCATAGAAATTCCCAAGACTACATGCATTTGGGGGCAGAAATTCCTACAACTCAGGGAGGTGCAGGATTGAGTGGCTAAAACCTCAGATGGAGAGGGGGAAACTGGGAAAGGGCATAACATTTGAAATGTAAATGAAGACTATATTCAATTAAAAAATATCAAATCAAAAAGCAAAAAACCAAACCAAACCAAACCACCACCACCACCACCACCAACAACAACAACAACAAAAAAAAAAACAAAAAAGCAAATCTCAACTCTAAAGAGACACCATTACCAAGACAACTAAAAGAAAGCATGTAATTCAGAGGACTTCTCCACCATCCTCACGGTGGGAAGCATGGCAGCAGGCAGGCAGGCAGGGAACTAGGAACTTACTTCCTGATTTACTGACAGACAAGCAGATAGAGGGAGAGACTGGGCCTGGTGTGGGCTTTTTAAAACTTGAAGGCAACCCCCAAAGAACGTGGCTCCACCAACAGGGCCACACCTACTCCAACAAGGTCACACCTCCTTATCCTTCCAAGCATTCCATTCCCTGGTGGCTAAGCATTCATATATGAGGGACCTATGGAGACCATTCTCTTTCAAACCATCACGGGAGGTAATGATTCTACACCCTCTCTTTGAATGAGAGAATGCAAGGGTCCTTTCTTACAAAGCCAAGGCCCAACTGCCTAGGGATGCTGCGGCCCGCAGTGGGCGGTCCCTCACCGCCATCACCAATCAGCTCCTCGCAGACATGGCCGCAGGCAGTCTGCTGTGACTTCTCAGGCGACTCTAGGCTGTGTCATATTGAAAGCAGCCAAGACAACTTGCCTTGCTCTTTCAAGCTAGCCCTTGTTCACTGCTAGGCCGTCCAAGGAGACACTAACTGAAGCATGTAAAAATCATGCATTTCTTCCGTAGCTCGGACAGACTGAAACAAATCGTAGGGCTTGCCAAATTTCAAAGTTCTGTTTGCTACCACAAGTATTTGGAATTTGAAAAGCACTTAAAATTTTTCCATCAATGAGTAAGCTTTTAAGCAGAGATTTTTTTCTAAAAAAGCATTATGAAATAAATTACAGAGTTATAATTGATGCTTATTCAGAACAAAATTATTTTTGGAATGTTTCAAGGACTAGACAAGTGTCAACATCCTCAGTAAAAAAAAATAGCAAGAGAAGAAGAAGAAGAAGAAGAAGAAGAAGAAGAAGAAGAAGAAGAAGAAGAAGGAAGGAAGGAAGAAAGAAAGAAAGAAAGAAAGAAAGAAAGAAAGAGAGGATGAATTCTCCATTCTCCCTTAGAGCAGGGGAAGATGAGCTAGAATTGTTCTTTGTAAGGCTCGGTCAGTGTGAGCACATGGCACCAAAACTCTGTCTCAGAGGACTGGTGACTTAGCACAGTTGATAGTGTTCTTCCCTAGAATGCACACAGCCCTGAGTTCAGTCTCCAGACAGGGTGGTACACCCCTGTAATCCCAGCCCTTGGGCAGGAAGATCAGAGATTCAAGGTAATCCTCCAGCTACATCTTGTGTTCAAGGGCAGCCTGGCCTGGTGACCTGTCTCCTCCTCCATCATCATCATCATCATCATCATCATCATCATCATCTCATCATCACCGCCTTATTCTCAGGATGTCACATTAACAAGTGGTTTTCAAGTAGTGGTTGAAAGAACGTGGACTTTTCTATGTAACCTAGATGCCTCTGGCCACTAGCACATGCGTGACTCAGGGGTTTCTGCTGGAAGGGAATCCCTAGTATTATGCACTTTCGAAAAAATAAAATCCAGGGTCCAGCAAAGTGCCTCAGCAGGTAAAAACACTTGCCACAGAAGTTCGAGGAGTTCAATTATTTGATCCCAGCAACCACCCGTGTAATGGAAGGAGAGACTCAAAGTTGTTTTTTTTTTTTAACCTCCACATGTGTGTGTACACTCATGTGCACACACACATGGGTGTGTGTACATACACATACAAATCAATCAATAATCTAAAACTGTCCCTCCGATGCATTCGTATTCTTGCTCAGTGCCTAGGCACACATCTATTAATGAACTTTCTATTTACGTTTTCATTCAAGTATATGCTATATGCTGTACACCTTTCCCACAATAGCCCCCGCTCACTCCTTCCCCATCCATCCTAGACAGTTTTATTTCTATTTCCATGCCATATACACACGTGCAGTTGTATATATCTATATAAAAAACTAGGAACCACCACTGAGAACACAGCCATCTTTATGTCTCTGCGTACTTTTCTTTTTTTTCTTTTCTTTTCTTTTTTTTTTTTTTTTTGGTTTTTCGAGACAGGGTTTCTCTGTGTAGCCCTGGCTGTCCTGGAACTCACTCTGTAGACCAGGCTGGCCTTGAACTCAGAAATCCGCCTGCCTCTGCCTCCCAAGTGCTGGGATTAAAGGCGTGCGCCACCACCGCCTGGCTCTGCATACTTTTCTTTACACAATTATCTTGGGCGGCACCCATTTTCCTGAAAATGACCTTGATCTGTGTCTTTAAGGCTGGAAGAGACCCCACTGCGAACACATCCCGTTTTCCTCCTCCATCTCTCAGCGGTTGGACCCCCCGGGTTTGCGCCGTCTCTGTGCTCTTGTGGATAGTGTACAATCAATACTGACGTGCAGAGATCTCTGGGGTACTCCGGCGCTCTTTAGGTAGATAGTCATCAGTGGGACAGCTGGGTCACATGGAAGGTCGCTTCTCAGCCTTTCGAAAGAGCTCCATGCTGGCTTCCATGGTGACTGCGGAAGTTCACATTCCCACCAGCGCTGTGTAAGGATTCCTTTTGTCTGCATTCTTGCCTACACTGGTGTTTTGTGAGCACATGCTAAGCACACATGGTACTAGGTTTCATTATAGGATGGGCATATGTGTCTACAGTGTAGTTTGATCATACTCCCTTCTCCGTAACGTCTTCTGTTCTCCACTCCTGCTGATGTATTCATCTTCCCAGACAGCTCTTCTTCTATTTTCCCTCCATCTCCCTTTCCACCCATGTGTGCATGTGTGCACACGTGTGTACATGTGTGTTTATTGTGTTTATTGGACCCAAAGTATGTATGTGTATGTGGAGGTCAGAGTATGATTTATGAGAGTTGATTCTCTCTTCCCTCCCTGTGGGTTTCAGGAATGAAAGTCAGGTTCTCAAACAGTCTCTCTCTCTCTCTCTCTCTCTCTCTCTCTCTCTCTCTTTCTCTCTCTCTATCTCTCTCTCTCTTTCTCTCTCTCTTTCTCTCTCTCTCTCTCTCTCTCTCTCTCTCTCTGTGTGTGTGTGTGTGTGTGTGTATGTGTGTGTCCCAGTGAGTTTGAGTAGGGTTGCCTGCAAGAGCATTGGAGAGAGCAGCCTCCCAGTGGATGCACCCTCTATCTCCCTATTAACTACCTAAGATACTCCAGGAAGAGGGTGTTTCATGAGCCCCTCCCCCTCCTCCATGAGCAACCCTGGCAGGTCTTGTGTGTATAATTATAGTTACTGTGGGTTCGGGCATGTTTTTCCAACTCTATAAGGTATACAAGTTATTCACTTGAGATTTCTCAGGGGTTTATTCATTTGTTATTTCATTTATTTATTGATTGGTTGATTGACTCTATGTGTGTGTGAGTGCATGTGTGCATGTGTGTGCATGTATGTGTGTGTGTTGGATCCAAAATGTGTATGCACGGAGGTTAGCATATGACCTATGGGAGTGGGTTACCTCCTCCTTTCCTGTGGGTTCCAGGGATGAAAGTCGGGTTCTCAGACTTGACAGGATCTTTTCCCCAAGCCAGTTCATTCACCACTCTGATTTCTAAATGTAGAATCTTGCAGTTATAAACATCCCTCTGATGACAGCTGGCACTTACCAAGGGTTTGCTAGGCTGCCTTTTCATTTTCGTCCAATCCCAGGATTGAACCTTCTTTCCCGTTGTGATTTCCTCTGTGGCTCAGTCCCAATCGGTAGTGTGGTCTTTATTCTCCGTGTGCTTCGTTGTGTCCCCTGCTGTTCATTTATGCTTCCAGTGTGGTCAAATAGAATAGGACGGGTTATTTCAGTTTTTCTGTGTGTGCCAAGACTCATTCTGCATCCTGTAACACCCTCTCCTTTAGAGAAAGCACCACGGTTCCTGAGAAGGTGGATTGTGCAGGCTTGGAATGTTCTGAATTTTTGTTAGCTCCGTTTGATCTACGGGATCATTTCACTCAAGTGGTTTTCTGCTTAATTCTAAGGATAGCCTATCGAGTGATGAGAGTGGAATATTGGATTTATCTACTGTTACTGTGTTGGGACTGAGTTATGATTTTATGTTTACATGTAGTTGCTTTATGAAATCACATACATCTGGGTTTAATGTGTATATGTTTCAATGGTAACATGGTCTTTATAGATAATTCCCCTAATTAGTATGAGGTGCCCTTCTTTAAACATTTTTTTTTTCGAGACAGGGTTTCTCTGTGTAGCCCTGGCTGTCCTGGAACTCACTCTGTAGACCAGGCTGGCCTCGAACTCAGAAATCCGCCTGTCTCTGCCTCCCAAGTGCTGGGATTACAGGCATGCGCCACCACGCCCGGCTTCTTTAAACATTTTCTTATGTTATTTTACTTTTTTTTTTTTTTTTTTTTGGTTCTTTCAAGACAGGGTTTCTCTGTATAGCTCTGGCTGTCTTGGAACTCATTCTGTAGACCAGACTGGCCTCGTACTCAGAAATCCGCCTGACTCTGCCTCCCAGAGTGCTGGGATTACAGGCGTGCGCCACCACCGCCCGGCTTTTATTTTAAATTGTGTGTGTGTGTGTGCACCTTGTGAGTACAGGTCCCCTCAGAGCCCAGGAGGAGGAGTGGGGACCCCCGAGAGTGTCTCTCTACCTTACTAATGCTGCAACCTTTGAATACAGTTCATGTTGTGATGATCGCCAACAAAACTGTAATTTTGCTGCTGTTATGAATCATAATACAGATACCTGTGTTTTCCAATGGTCATAGGCAACCCCTAGGACCTGTGGGTGTTGTTTGACCCCTAAGGGGTTTTGGCCCACAAGTTGAGAACTACTGTTCCTAGAGCTACGGTGACAATGACTGTGAGCTGTCTTACATAGATGCAGGAAACTAAAAGCAGGCCCTCTAGAAGGGTAGGGTGTGTTTTTAACTGCTGACCCATCTCTCTAGCTCAGAAAGGCTCTTGTGTATGTATGTATGTATGTATGTATATATGTATGTATGTATGTATTTAATATAAATACACTGTAGCTTCAGACACACTAGAAGAGGACATCTGATTCTGTTACAGATGGCTGTGAGCCACCATGTGGTGGCTGGGAATTGAACTCAGGACCTCTGGAAGAACAGTCAGTGCTCTTAACTGCTGAGCCATCTCTCCAGCCGCCTTGTCTATGTATTCCGACCAGGTTTGTTCTGAAGTCTGTTTCTTGGGTATTAGAATGATGTCACCTGCAGCTTTCTGCTGACTTCTACTTGGGTGTTTTTTATAACCTTTCATCCCAATGTGGGTGAGAACCCTTTGATGCAGACATGAATTTCGTAGAAGCAAAAAATATATAATGGATCCTATTTTAACGGATCCTGCTGGTGCGCCTCCTCGATTTGGGAACTAGGACCGTTAACATTCGGTTAGCGCTGAAAGGTGTGCATTGGTTTCTGTCCCTCTGCAGATTTTTTTTATTTTCATGTTCCTCATTTACTTACCTGCTGTTCCAGCATTGTCTGTTCTGTCCTGGGGCATTGTGGGTGTGCTGACTTTTCTTTTCCTTCCAGTGTTTCCTATAATGCTGACTTAGTAGCTATGAATCCATTTAGCCTGTTTTTATCATGAATTTTTTTTCTTATATATATCCTGTATGTATTATGTGGTATAACCATATGTATCCAAGTAGATGTTCTTTAAAAAGATTTTTATACAAGTATATATTGTACATTTAGCCTATGCCCCTGATTCCAAGTGGATTTTTTTTCATATGACTTAGAACTGTATGGATCAGGAAAAGTGTAATACCTAGATACATAGCAAATTAACCCTGGAAACAGATGGTAGGAGGCATTTGGAACTGAGCCAAGCTCTGAGAGTTACAAAGCATCCTTCCGATTCATTTTGCTATTCATAGAGAGTGAGGAATTAACTTACCTAATTGTCCTTAGCTGCGGCTGCGGGCCTCAGCGCCACGGCCCTTTAACTCTCATCAGTCATTTAGATGAAATGACACCTTTCAAAGGCACCCTATACTGAGTTAGGGGTTTTCATTCATCACCTGCTGGCGCAGCCTGAGAATAACAGAACTCATTGAGTAGTATAGACTCCAACTTACACAGTACATTTCTTCTCCGTAGATTCACTGGGAAAACAGTCACGCCCCCCCCCCCCTACATTCAAAGCCATGGTGTTGTGCTGTGGCCACAATATATAATTTTTTTTTTGGTTTTTTTTTTGAGACAGGGTTTCTCTGTGTAGTCCTGGCTGTCCTGGAACTCACTCTGTAGACCAGGCTGGCCTCGAACTCAGAAATCCACCTGCCTCTGCCTCCCAAGAGCTGGGATTACAGGCATGCGCCACCACGCCCGGCTTGTGGCCACAATATTAGAAATTAAAAATAAAACTTTAAAAGTGGTAAAATTGATAGGAGCTGTGGTGACCTTTGACCCCAGCCCTCAGGAGGCTAAAGCAGGCAAATCTCTTGTGTTTGAGGGCAACTAATCTGTAGAGTGGGTACTAGGGCAGTCAGGACTACACAGAGAAACCCTGCCTCCAAAAAACCAAACCGAAACGTTTTAAATCTTTGAGATTTGTATTAGCTTTATAACTTTACTGCTTATAGTATCTTAAATCAGATATACTGAGCTGTTGTTTAGTATTAAGTATAATATTTGAGTCAGTGGCAACAGTCTGTACTTTTGAATTAAGATGCGTCCATTATTTTACTTTTAGTGTTTTTTTCACGTGTCTGGGCATTTTGGCAGGGTGTGTGTCCGCACGCCATGTGTGGAAATTGCCTCGGTTAACAAAAGCAACCTTTCCAAGGTCTCTTCCTATCTCCCTCTCACATATACCCCTCCCAATCACAGCATTTGCTCCCCATAAATAAACTAAAAAATTGCCCCGTGGGTCAGGCGCTTTCCTGTGGACTGACACACACACACACACACACACACACACACACACACATTGTAAGTTTAAACTGTGATACACATCGACTGTCTAACTGGTGTTAGACACCCATCTGTGGCTAGCTTGTTCAGTCAGCGCAGCGGATTCCAACCTCCCTGAAGCTACGTCCCTCCTGTACAGCTCCTCAGGTGGTAGTGACCCCAACCATAAGGTTGTTTTTGTTGTTACTTCATAACTGTAATTCTGCTACTGCCATGAATCATGATGCAAACATCTGAGGTGCGTGATGTCTGATAATCACTGACTTAGTCTACTGTGTTGGCTGTCTTTTCTGAGACGGATCTTGCTATGAAGCCCAGGCTGGCAGAAACTAACAATCCTCCTGCCTCTGCTTCCAAGTACTGGGATTGCAGGCCACCGTCCCTGCCATGGCAATTCTGATAGGAATCATAAAGGTTTGGGGATTCTTTCTGTCTTCTCAAATTTCTCAAAGAAATGCAGGGCATCTAATTTTGGAAGCAACAATTTTACTTGATGCTGTAGTTAAGAGCGGCAAGTGGGAACCGGGTATATAACTCTCTGCCAAACAGTAAAATGCCAGGCGGTGGTGGCGCACGCCTTTAATCCCAGCACTTGGGAGGCAGAGGCAGGCAGATTTCTGAGTTTGAGGTCAGCCTGGTGTACAGAGTGAGTTCCAGGACAGCCAGGGCTACACAGAGAAACCCTGTCTCGACAAACCAAACCAAACCAAACCAAACCAAACCAAACCAAACCAAACCAAACCAAACCAAACCAAACCAAACCAAAAACAAACAAAAAAAACAGTAAAATATAACAAAACATCTTAGTTTTCTTTCTTTTTAATTTAATTTATTTTTTTAAATTTCCCAGCTCCTCCCAGTTCTGCCTCCCCTCCCCTCCCATTCAGCTTTCTAACTCACTAGAAAACAAGCCGGCTTCTAAGCGAAGGTAATAAAATAAATACACATTGGGATGCAACAGAACATACACGGAAGGAAAAGAGCTCAGTAAAGGGCACATGAAATAGATACACAGAAACCCACTCACTCACACACTCAGGAGTCCCATAAAAACACTGCAGCGGAAGCCATATTAAGCATGCAAAGGACCTGCAAGGGTTAAAGAGAGAGAAAGAGAGAATACATTATTTTACAAAAAGGAGAAAAGAAAAGGCCCTGACATAACATGATGAGACAAGGATTCTCCAAAGAAAGCCATTTACTCGGCTCTCTGTTGGCCATCCACTGCCCGGCCTGCGGCCCACCTCTCCCCCCACCCCACCTCCCCTATCGTTTAACTTGGAATCAATATTTTTGTTTATTGTTTATTTTTCTTTATTTTATTTATTAATCATTCCATTCGTTTACCTCTCAAATGATATCCCACTTCCCCGTTATCCCTCCACAAGCCCCTCCCCTCCCCCTCCCCTTTACCTCTATGAGGTTGCTCGCCCACCCGCCCACCCTCCCTCTCCCACCCTCCCTCTCCCACCCCACTGCTCCAGCATCCCCTTTCGCTGGGGCTTCAAACCTCCACAGCACCAAAGGCCTCCCCTCCCTTTGATGTCAGACAAGGCCATCCTCTGCTACCTATCTGGAGCCATGGATCCCTCCAGGTTCACTCTTTGGTTGGCCCCTGGGAGCTCTGGGTGGACCTGCCAGTCGATGTTCTTTCTATGGCGTTGCAATCCCCTCCGCTCCTCCAGTCCTTCTGCCAGCTGTCTCCCCGGGATCTCCGAGCTCAATCTGATGGCTGGCTCCAGACAGCCACATCTGCCTCGGTCAGTTGCTGTTGCTGGCCGGACCTCCCGAGGAGCCGCCACACCAGGTTCCTGTCAGCAAGCGCCTCTTGGCAACAGCAACAGTGTCAGGGTGTGTGTGTGTGTGGGGGGGGAGGTTGGTGTCTCCACCGCCTACCCTAGAGAGTAGTTTGTTTGCTCAGTGAGACTCCTTTGGAGAAAACTAAATTTTGATTTGCAAGTAGTTATCAGTTGGAGTTAGGGTGGAGGCAGGTGTCTGATTCTCCTTGCAGCTCCAAGACCCCATCCAGTGCGGGTCCTAGACCGGCTGCCTCAGTGTGAGCATCGGTCCTGTGGTGAGAAGGCCATGCTTTCTTGGTCTCCTCCATTTTCTCTGGCTTTTACAGTTTCTGCCTCCTCTTCTACAGAGTGCCTTGAGCCGTGGGGGAAGGGATTTGATGGAGACTTATGGTTTTTTAGGGCTGAATATTCAAAAGGGTGTCCCTCTCTGCCTCCTGTCTGGCTGTGAGTCTCTGTATTTGTTTCCATTTGCAGCAGGAGGAACCCAAGAGGTATATGGGTTCCATCTTGGGGGTGGGTGGGTGACTCCCGCAAGCTTCCTGCCACCACTGCACTAGGGTATCTTGAAGGTAGGACACCATTGTAGATCAAGGCTCTAGGTAGGCACCAGCTTGAAGTCTACATGTTCAATGAATTGTGTAAGGTGTTGCCTTTAACAACAGGGCTTTGCTATCAGTTTGTGCAGATAAACTGGGTTGTTTAGTCTTGGCAGTGGCCTGGGTTGTTTGAGGGTCCCCATGGGACCCCTTTAATCAGCGACTCAATTAGATGCAATCCATTGCCAGTACTGGAAGCTTCATTCAGTGAAAAGAGATATCCAGCAATGTTCTACCCTGTTATCTTGGTGATTTCATTTTGATCACCTTCACACATATGGGAGCTTTTACTGTATCAGATTTTCAGTTTGCTTTATATTGCTGTGATAAAACACCATGACCAAAAGTAGTTGGGGGAGGGGAGTTTGTTTGGCTTATACTTACTTCCGTGTCACTGAGGGAAGTGAGGGTAGGAACTCAAGGTTAGCTCCTGGAGGCAGGAGCTGATGCGAGCACCTTGGAGGAACACCATCGCCTTGCTTGCTTTGAGGTGCAGGCAGCTCACCCCTGCGCTTTCTCCTAGAAGTTTCCCTTCCCCGGGCCCCTCCTCCCTCCTGCAGCAAGCACAAGCCTTCCTTCCCTCCCTGGCCACGCCTAGAGAACCCCATCTGGCATCAGAATATCACTAGCCATAGAAGCACCCTGTCTTAGAGTTTCTATTCCTGCACAAACATAACCAAGGAGCAAGTTGGGGAGGAAAGAAAGAGTTTATTCAGCTTATACTTTGCTCATTGCTGTTCATCACCAAAGGAAGTCAGGACTGGAACTCAGGCAGGTCAGGAAGCAGGAGCTGATGCAGAGGCCATGGAGGGATGCTACTTACTGGCTTGCTTCCCCTGGCTTGCTCAGCTTGCTTTCTTATAGAACCCAGGACTACCAGTCCAGGGATGGCACCACCCACAAGGGGCCCTCCCACCCTTGATCACTAATTGAGAAAATGCCCCACAGCTGGATCTCATGGAGGCACTTCTCCAACTGAAGATCCTTTCTCTGTGATAACTCCAGCCAGTGTCGAGTTGACACACAAAACCAGCCAGTACAATTGACCCCTTGTCAACTTGACACACAAACACATCACTATTAAGTCTCAACCCTTACTTTCTTATTCATCCCCAAGATCTAAATAACTTTAAAAGTCCCACAGTCTTTACATATTAAAAATTCAATCCCTTTAAAAGGTCCAATATCTTTTAAAATTCAAAGTCTTTTAAAAATTCAAAATCTCTTTAACTGTGGGCTCCACTAAAATACTTTCTTCCTTCAAGGGGGAAAAATATCAGGGCACAATCACAATCAAAAGCAAAACTCCAATGGTTCAATGTCTGGGATCCAACTCATGGATCTTCCCGGCTCCTCCAAGGGCTTGGGTCACCTCTCTCGCTCTGCCCTTTGTAGCACACAGCTTGCCTTCTAGGCTCCAACTGCCTGTACTCCACTGCTGCTGCTGTTCTTGGTGGTCATCTTATGATACTGGCATCTCCAAAACACTGCTGTCTTCCGCTGTAACTAGGCGTCACCAATAGCCTCTCATGGGCTCTCTTCATGGTGCCAAGCCTCAACTCCTTTGCATGACCCCTTCAGTTCTGGGCCATCAACCACAACTGAAGCTGCACCTTCACCAGTGGCCTTCCATGGCCTCTCACAGTGCTGAGCTTCAGCTGCTCTTCACCACTCCTTCATGTCTTCAAAACCAGTACCACCTGAGTGACTCTTACACATTACCAAGTACAGCCACAGCAGAAGGTATAACCTTGGCTATCTCTAGAACACAGCCTCTGTGTGCTCTCAGAAAACACTTTCCAGAAGATTTCATTTCAATGATGCTGGTTTCTTCTTAATTACCGCTAATTTCTAGCTCCAGCTAACCAGCATCAATAGTCCCAGTAATGCAGAGGTTTTGTGTTAGTAGTTCTGGTATCTTGTTAATCACAGCTGATTCTTCAGCCCCAGCTAACCCAAATCACAGAATCTTCACAATCAAAACATCAACAACGCCGATAAGTCTTTAATTTTTCCTGTGAAATTTCACAATTCATCTTCTGCACTGTTCTCAACATTATCTTCCAAGCTCCTACAGAACATTCTACAGAGCTCTTATCCTAATGGCTCTTCTGTTCTAAAGTCCTTCCACAGTCCTTCCCAAAACATGGTCAGGTTGTCACAGGAATACCCCACTATACTGGTACCAATTTGTCTTAGAGTTTCTATTCCTGCACAAACATGATCAAGAAGCAAGTTGGGGAGGAAAGGGTATATTCAGCTTACAATTTCACATTTCTGTTCATCATCAAAGGAAGTCATGACTGAGACTCAAGCAGGTCAGGAAGCAGGAGCTGATGCAGAGGCCTTGAAGGGATGTTACTTACTGGCTTGCTTCCCTGGTTTGCTCAGCTTGCTTTTTTATAGAACCCAAGACTACCAGCCCAGGGATGGCACCACCCACAAGGGACCCTCCCCCTTGATCACTAATTGAGAAGATGCCCCACAGCTGGATCTCATGGAGGCATTTCCTCACCTGAAGCTCCTTTCTCTGTGATAACTCCAGCCTGTGTCAAGTTGACACACAAAACCAGCCAGTACACATCCCTTAATGAAAACACCCCAAGGAGCCACAGGTGCCAACTTCAGTGAAATACCCTTGTCTCTGCATCTCTGTCGCCGAGGCTGACTCTCTTGCTGATAAACGGCTGAGCTCTTCCTAGGTGCAGCTGGTGCCTGACCTTGGAAAAGAAACATAAAAAGCCAAACATCCTTAAGAAGATTAGGGTCTCATGTTTGAAACATGGAAGGGAGGTAATCAGTGGTCACAGACAGCTACAGCCGGCCATAAAATGTCCTAGTCCCTGATATCGCCATAAAGCTAATCCTTAGGTCAGAAGAATCCCCCTCCCGGCTGAGGAATTCCACCCTGCCGCCTGCCTGAACCAACCCAACGGCATCCTGTTTGAATAACGACTTATTTCGCCACCTCCCCCATTATCCTAATATTTAAAGAATCTCTAACAATGCTGTATATAAGCCCCAATCCTTCCAAGCTCAGGGTCGCGCCCCTGTCCTGTGCAGTGGGAAGGTTTGCGATCCAAGCCTGACTCGTAATAAACAGACTCTAATGTATGACTGCATCGATTGCATCGGACTCTGCAGTTCTTGAGCTGTCCTGGGTTTCCCGCAGAATCGGGGCATAACAGTTTTCTTATAGAGCTTAGGACCACTTGCCTAGAGATGGCACCTCCCACAGTGGGCTGGGCCCTCCAACAACAATCATTAATCAAGACGTTGGTACTGGCCAATCCGGGTGAGGCATTTCTCAGTCCAAGTCCTTTCTTCCTAGCTGGCCCTCTCACTGACTACCAAAGAAACAGAATGGAATGTTTTCACGGGGATCGCTCACTTCCAAGCTCGCACAGGGCAGACACCGGGGGCAACACGGAATGGCATCCTAGATCAGAGCCCACATTAATTTTTGAGATAGGGTCCTCTCACTAAGCTTGGAGCTCACGAATTCATCCAGGATACAAACCCTAGGGATCTCCCCTTCTACCTCTTAGCACTGAGAGGTGCATGCAGTCATGTTTGAATCGTGTGTGTGTGTGTGTGCATATGTGTGTGTGCGTGTTGCTTGCATGTATGTGTGTGCACCATGTCCATGGAGGGCTCGTGGTTGTGAGCAGTCACGTGGGTTCTGCCGATCTAACTTAGGTCCTTCGGGGAGAAGCCAGTGCTCTCCAGATAGAGCTGAGCTATCTCTCCAGTTGCATGCCTGGATTTTCACTTGGGCGCTGGGTCTGAGCTCTGATCTTCATACCCACGCAGCAGATGCTGTACCACCAAGTCATCTCCCTAAACCCCTCATGTGGATTTTGGAGCTGAAACTTTAACAAGAGTTTAAACCGGTGGCAGACCACTTGTAGTTGCAGCTGTGGGTTTTGAATCCTATCTCTCCCATCTCTTGCTACACGTCTTCAAGTGAGCTATTGCTTCCAGTCTATGTGTCTCAATTCTTTAGCCTTCTCATCTGTGAAATGGGAATAATACTTCTACCTGCCACACAGGATTCTCCTGAAGAATCAGCGATTGGCTTTGCTAAATGGCAGAAGAATGTCAGGCACCTAGTGAGATTTCCCTGACAGGAGTTATTTTTATTTTTATTTCTAGATATTCGGGGTGTCTTAGTTGCATTTTATTGCTGTGAACAGGCACCATGACCAAGGCAACTCTCATAAGAACAACATTTAGTTGAGTCTGGCTTACAGGTTCAGAAGTTCAGTCCATTATCATCAAGGTAGGAGCATGGCAGCATCCAGGTAGGCATGGTGCAGGAGGAGCTGAGAGTTCTACATCTTCATCCAAAGGCAGACCAGAGAAGAAGACAGAAGAAGACTTTCAGGCAGCTAGGATGAGGGTCTTAAAACCCATGCCCACAGTGACACACCCACTCCAACAAGGCCACACCCACCCCAACAAGGCCACACCTCCAAACAGTGCTGCTCCCTGGGCCGACCGTATTGAAATCACCACACAGGACTTACTCTTTTGTTATCTTCTTTCTGGTGTCTTCTTGTCTTTCTTTTGAGACAGGGTCTCTCCTTCTGAAGTCACTGTGCAGCCTAGGTGGGCCTCACACTTGAAACAATCCTCTTGCCTTTGACCTCACATGTTAATTCGTCTTGAAGCCACAGTTCTGGAAGTCTGCCTCAGCCTTCATGACCAGCGTGCAGCAATTCTCTTCGGTTTATCTTTGCTAATATCTCAGGAATGCACTGTTTTTCATGTCTCTAAACTGTTTTAGGGTTCTGGGAAGAGAGGGAGGGTGACTTTTCATTTCACTGGGCAGGAAAACAGAATATTTCCCCCCCAAAACTCTCAATTCTTTCTGAGCCATGGCTTGGACCCACTGATCCCAAAATGTAAAATCAGCTCTTTAACTCTCTCTTGTAAGCCACAGATGTGTGCAGCCTCACTGAATAGTATTCAGTCTGAAATGATTTTTTTTTCCGATGCTAATAAAAAGGAAAATCAGCATAGAGTCGGTGTATCTGCTGTGCATTTTCTGCCCTTTGGTTTTCCGTGTTAGCTTTCAAAACAAAAGAGGACAAAGCAGTCTGCCAGACTTTCAGTGAATGGATTTCAGTGAGGGAAGATCTCTACAGTCGCGTCTGAAGCAGTTGCCTAGGGAGGTTGCAATGAAGCAGAAAAAGGACCAGTTCTCTAGGGAGCACTAGTAACAAGGATGCCAGCCCGGCTCCCTAGATTCCAAGGAGGGCATGTTTCTGCTCTGGGCCCTAACAGGGCACTGATCAATGAATCAGTTCACAGGACAAATGCCCTATCAGTGTGCGTGGGCTCAGTAGACATCCTCTGAAATGAGAAACCCTTAGTTTTCTATGTTAAGTTTTGTTTGTTTGGGTTTTGTTTTTTCGAGACAGGGTTTCTCTGTGTAGCCCTGAGCTGGAACTCACTCTGTAGACCATGCTGGCCTTGAACTCAGAAATCCACCTGCCTCTGCCTCCCAAGTGCTGGGATTAAAGGCGTGCGCCACCACCGCCTGGCTCTATGCTAGGTTTTGAATGTTAATGCTTTAGTCTATAATCCCATTCTTATTATTCATGTTTTATTTTTATGATTGGGTATGGATGAAGCAGGGGCAGAGGGAATAAATACACTGGCTTCTCCCTACGAGACTGCCATTCAAAGCCTCCCATTGGCTATAGTGGTCCCAGAAACCAGAACCGTGAGGAAGGGTTTCTCTGTGACACACGACAGGACATGTCAGGGCAGAGACAGGACTAGGACAGGATCCCTGCCCTTGGTGGAAGTGTCCATCTCGTCCTCTGTTTCTCACGCTGCCTCTGCTTCACCCAGGCACCCTTATACTTGTGTGCAGGTGACAGACAGGTGACAGGTGGCAGGTGACAGGTGACAGGTGACAGGTGGCATTGGTAGGGCATTGCTTTCTCCTCCCTGCTTTGGACCAGTCTTTCTGGCTTTAATGGCGTCCTTCCATGGTTACAGATCCTAATCGGAACTCCAGCTCCACAGCCCTGGGAGTCGGCAGGTCTCACAGAAGATGTTTTCTTCTATTGTTGGGCTTTGGGTACCTCAGTATCGCTTTGTTGAGCCCCCTAATCCTGTCCTACTAACCTAAGTACAGCCCCATGTCCACTTCCCGCTTGGGCACATTTATGAGCTGGAATGGAGGTGGGGGTGGGATGCTTAGTCTGGTGCAGGTGGATGCACAGCAAAGGCAGAGAAAGCCCCTGAGAACAGCGTCAGAAAACTGGCTCGGTTATTGGGGGTGGGGGGAGAAAGGGGGTTATTTATGCTCCTGAGGAGGTGGTCAGGGTTTGGGGGACAAGGCTGGTGTGCCTGTGTACCATTGTCTAGGGCAGGAGTGTTGGAAGCTGCTTCATGTACAGACTGAGGGGCCGGAGGGTATGTGTCTGGGAACCTTATGAGGTCAATCACGGAGTAAAGCCTGGTAACTGTCAGGGTGATAAGATCTTACCAAGGTGGATGGTCGGGGAACCAGGGTTACGGAGCCAGGTCGGGAGCTGAGAGGTAGCCAACTCCTGCCAGCCTCATGTCTGAGGTATCTGGGGTTGAAGCTGCCTAGACCCTTCCTCCACCATAACCGTGGGCATTTGTGGTCCCACACAGAAGAGTGCTCTGTGTGGCATCTTTTCATTTAAGCGACTCAGATTGAATTCTGTGTGTAGGCAGAGCCCTGGCTGATGCTTGGCCTCAGGGCTTCCTTTCTGTGGTCCTTAAGAGTGTCAGTGCTTCCCTTCTGCTTAGAGCAGCAGTGTGGCGCAGCCAAGAGACTATGGCCCTGGCGTCAGGCAGACATGGCTTTACTACGGATTCGGTAGCAGTAATTCACCAAACGCTGTCTGGGAGAGGTTAGATAGCATACGTGTACATCTCCATACCCCTGCTACTGGAAAAGGGTCTCACGGGTTTCAGCTGGCTGACACTGGAAAATCCGGCCCTGGCCTGTGAATTGCAGCCCCCTTGCTGTGTTATCCTGAAGCAAGGTCTCGCGGAACAGTCTTCCCTTTGTACTCTGGTTTTCAGTGGCATGGATAGCTTTTCTATTTGACTAAAGATGGACTCCCTTCAATGATCTCTATTCATTTCTCGAAGTTTCTTTAAACACTCTTTCTTTAGTAGCAGTTCCAGGTTACTGTCCTGTCTTTTCTCTTCTGCCCCAGCTCCCACGTATTTTTATCTTCTGTCTCAGGGCCACTTAGTGGAGCTTTGCCAAGGCTGAGCCTTCTCTACAGGCCTGTCTGTAGCATACAACTCGTGCCAAGGGTGTGGACTTTTGTACTCCTTACGGATCCGGTGCTTGGAAGGAGCCTTTGTGACCTAGGTTTGTGGGGTTAAAGGGAGAATGGCCACTTGGCTCTGAGTCGTCTTAGTCCTAAATAGACTGGGCTCACATGTCATGTCACATGTGCACATGCATGCACACACACACACACACACACACACACATACACACACACCAACATTCATACTCATGCACCCACAAAATGACCCAATTTTCAGATTTGTTTACCTAATTTATTAAATGTATCAACCATCACAGGATGAAAGGAGCAGGGACAGTCTGGAACATTAAATCCAGATGTCATCCATCTATTGATGAGAGGACAGTCCATTTATAGAAGAATAATTTCTACTACCATGTATAGCATACAGTAAGTTCCTGATAAATTTTAGATGCTATAATCACGAAAATTGAAAAATCCATTTCTGGATATTCAGATAGCTAGCGCACGCGCGTGTGCGCGCGCGCACACACACACACAGACACAGACACACAGACACACAGACACACAGACACACAGACACACACACTGAGATGGTATCTTAGTTTGTGTTACTGTTGCTACTATGAAACTCCATGACTAACAGCAAGCTGGGGAGGAAAGGGTTTATTCAGCTTGTGCTTCCACATCACTGTCTACCGATGAAGGAAGTCAGGACGGGAACTCACACAGTGCAGGGACCTGGAGGCAGGAGCTGGTGTGGAGAACACGGAAGGTGCTGCTCACTGACTTGCTCCTCATACTCTTCTTAGCCTGCTTCCTTACAGAACTCAGGATCATCAGCCCAGAGATGACCCCACCTACAATGGGTTGGGCCCTCCCACATCAATCACTAATTAAGAAAATGACCTACAGCTGGATCTAATGGAGGCATTTTCTCAATGGAGACTCTCTCCTCTCTGATGACTATAGCTTGTGTCAAGATGACATAAAATTAACCAGCACAGATGGCCTCTCATTATGTTACACAGCCTGGAGCACAAGTGATTTCTTTTTTTTTTTTTAAAGATTTATTTATTTATTTATTTTATGTATATATATATATGTACACTGTCACTACCTTCAGACACATCAGAAGAGGGCATCAGATCTCATTACAGATGCTTGTGAGCCACCATGTGGGTGCTAGGATTTGAACTCAGGACCTTCGGAACAGCAGTCAGTGCTCTTACCCGCTGAGCCATCTCTCCAGCCCCCCCTTTTTTTTAAAGATTATATATTATAATATATATATTATATGTTATATATTATATATGATATAAATATATATAATATATATATTATATATATATTTATATCATCATATCATATCATATCATATTATATTATATACATATATATTTTTTTGAAACAGGATGTCTCTGTGTAGCCCTGGCTGTCCAGGAACTCACTCTGTAGTCCAGGCTGGCCTCGAACTCAGAAATCTGCCTGCCTCTGCCTCCCAAGTGCTAGGATTAAAGGTGTGTGCTACCACTGCCTGGCCTTATTATTATATCTTAAGTACACTGTAATTGTCTTCAGACACACAAGAAGAGGGTGTCAGATCTCATTACGGATGGTTGTGAGCCACCATGTGGTGGCTGGAATTTGAATTCAGGACCTTCGGAAGAGCAATCAGTGCCCTTAACCGCTGATCCGTCTCTCCAGCCCTCAAGTGATGTCTTGACTTAGCTTTCTGAGTAGCTAAGACCATATGCAGGTACATGGTGCTTTAGCAGATGGTATGAGTTTTTTGAAGTTCAATTTATATGTTACTTCTTACCAGAAGTCTGCCTTGCTGGGCAGTGGTGGCACACGCCTTTAATCCCAGCACTTGGGAGGCAGAGGCAGGTGGATTTCTGAGTTCAAGGCCAGCCTGGTCTACAGAGTGAGTTCCAGGACAGCCAGGACTATACAGAGAAACCCTGTCTCGAAAAAAACAACAAAACAAAACAAGAAGTCTGCCTTGTTCCGATTAGCATGAAGTGATCTCGCTATATAAACTAGTTTCCTGGGGCTGGATACAAACTCTTCAAACAGTGTGGCTTGGAACAATAGACCTTTTTTCTCTCCTATCCCTGGAGGTTAGAAGTTTGAAATTAAGTTGCAAAACCCTCTTTGCCTCTGTTACGCCAGGCTACGTTGTCCCTTGGCTTGGCTTACAAAGTTTCACTCCAGTCTCTGACTCTGCCCTGTGCAGACTGGCGTCTCTGTTTCCACAGATATTGTCATATGAGGAACATCAAGATCCTCCCTAAAAGCTGAGCGATGGTGGCGCTGAGATTTTCATTTAATAACCCGTGTCTTTTTTGTGAGGGGGGTGGGTAGTACTATTTCTAAGATCACATTTTGTCCTACTTAAGAGTTAATATTCAACAAATGCTCTCGGAGGATACAAGTCCATCTGTGGTACCATCCAGAAATATTCTAAAACGTAACTAATACAATCTTTCCTCCCCTTTGACCTTTGTCACACCTCGCTGATTTATCCTCTGCTGTACACTCAAAGTGAAGAAGCTATTTCTGATTCACTTTTGTGCCTCTGATAATACTTCGTAAGCAGCTGGGTTGGGGCTCACGCCTCCCCTTTCTGACTCATGGGCAATCTACTGGATTAAAACATGCTATTTTCTTCCTGTTAGGTACGTGAGGGAGTTACTTGTGTTTTATGTTCTTCAGGTGAGTTTTTTTTCTCCTTAAAAGACTATATATCAGAAAGAAGGGTTTGACAAACTGAAATAGTCACGTCAAGCGGTTCAATATGTATTGAGGTTGAGCAGTGGGCTTCATTCTACCAGAGAGACAATCTTGTTTGTTTCCAGTTTATGGCTCCTTTTCCTCTTTTGCATTTTCAGCATCCCGATGATGCCCTTGGTGACAGTTGCTATGGAAGTGTTTTAGTGTTGCCTACAGTGTTAGATGGTAGGTTACCTGGAGCGGTCATTAGTTTGGATTTATGATGATGACTCCTAAGCTGAGATTTAAATTTTGTGCCACTTTTCTAGTCTGGTAACTGCTTGTCAGTTGGGAGGAGTCACGTACTTTATTTTCACAGTCCAACTCATCACATGAATATTTTTTTTCTTTTCTCCATGGGCTCCTCTTCAGTAAACATATGCAATCCCTTTGACACCAGCATGGTGAAATGTGGTTTAAACCTGTGAAAACTTCAACATTGTGTGTGTGTGTGTCTGTGTGTAGAATTTGTGTATGTGTATATGTGCATTTATGCATTCATTATTTTTTTTTGGGGGGGAAGAGTTTGACCTTAGGCTAACAAGGATTTATTAGGTTGATTTCCTCAAAACACACACACACACACACACACACACACACACACAGAGATGCTTGGTATGTAGCCTGTTAGCCTTGAACCCTCAACCCTACTAAGTGCTGGGAATAAATGCATATATCACCATACCTGACTTCAAATTGTTTCTTTGCTATAATAACCTCTCTCCTGTGAATCTTCTCCCAGTTTGGAATGTGTTGCAGCAAACTTCCAACCCCAATAAGCCCGTGCGAGAACAGACAACTCAGTTGT
Organism: Apodemus agrarius; assembly: GCA_964023405.1. Lineage (NCBI taxonomy): Eukaryota > Metazoa > Chordata > Mammalia > Rodentia > Muridae > Apodemus > Apodemus agrarius. Next base: position 11,099,316 of record OZ030014.1, read on the forward strand.
TATATTTGTAAGCTGTACTCCTAGATCAGGCGGATTTCCCACTGCACTACTCTATTCTCCGGGTGTGAGATCCCTTGCCACTTGCAGCTTCTCCAGGCCACGTGGTTCTGCTCCATCTTCCTTCCACCTCTTCTTCCTTCTCCTCCTCCATCATCCCCCACCCTTCCCCTACTCTCTAAAACCTCCAGCCCCACCTTTCCCTTCCATGGTCAATCACAAGCTCTAGCCTTTATTTGCCCAGTTGGAATGGGAAGAATATGTGATTTACTCTTCCTGGGGCAGCCCCTCTAGAGGAAGCAGAATTAACATCAGAATACAAACAGCACCAGGGTAACCCACAACACAAATGTGCCTATAATTTTGCTTCTGGGAACATTTGTGTGTGTGTGTGTGTGTGTGTGTGTGTGTGTGTGCTTGCTCCCACTTTGGTTTATTCAACACGCAGCTCGAGTTGTGGTTAACACATGATCAGTGGCTCGAGCAGAGCACATGGGCATGGGGAGTTTGCCAATTCTCGGAGTAATTCAGGATGTACTTAGCAATTGGTATGGTTTAGTTTGAAAAATGATCAATTTGCTCCACGGATGCTCCGGAAACTGATATCACTGTAAGTCAATGAAATGCATAATAAGTAATTCCTTTCTTGGCAACTCTGGATATGTTTTTATTATGTAGCTTCTCTTGAAGAATTTTCAGTTTGCTCATTTGGAACAAAGTTTGTGAGTTAAACGCAGTTAGTTCCTAGACACTGAGTCATTTTCCAGGTCTGAGGACATTTCCCCCAGCTGACATTCCCCTGCCAGCACATGATCCAGTGTTCTGTCAGTGTGCTCTTGGCTCCCCACCCACGAGAAGCAGCCTTCTTGTTCACTCTTAGGAAAACAGAATGAACACTGGGCAGTGGTAGCGCACACCTTTCATCCCAGCACTTGGGAGGCAGAGGTGGGCAGATTTCTGAGTTCAAGGCCAGCCTGGTCTACACAGAGCGAGTTCCAGGATAACCAGGGCTACACAGAGAAACCCCGTCTCGGAAAACAAAACAAAAAAAAACCCAAAAAACAAAAACAAAAAAAAACCAAAAAAAACAAAAACAAAAAATAACAACAACAAAAAACAAACAAACAAACAAAAAAAAAGAAAAAGAAAAGGAAAGAAAAGAAAAGAAAATAGAATGAGTCAGTTTTAAATGATAAGGACACAGTTAATAAGACATAATGATTAGGTTCAAGATTATTATTAGAAATAACCTGAACCAAAGAGACATCTAGAAACAAGAGGAGAACCCAGAATTTTCATGCTTTTAAGTAGAATACACAGACTTTCTCATTACTTTAAATATCTGTAGGATGACTCAGTTTAAGTAAATCAAGAGACAAGGGCTTTCGCAGAGACAACGACAGTTTCAAGCTTGAGGTTGTGTCCCTGCTCCCATTTGAGTATCAAGTCTGTTTCTGCTTCTAGGAAACAAATTTGGAAAGCCTACAGAAGCAAGAGAGGATATAGCTCCCTTTGCGAAAGGGCTAATGATATCAATTCTGAAAGTAGCAAAATAGTCAAAGTAGTCAGCCACAGCTGCTCTGTGGGACTAACCGAAGAGACTGATCCAGCTGAGACCAAGTTCAGCCAAGCACATGTTGCATAGATTTGATCCAGCTGTGGCCAACAGGGCCCATATGCGTTCTTCATGGGTTCCCAGGGAGCAGGGAGAGTAATTTGTTCCTTTGAAATATTTGTCTTAGGTACACGCACATGTGTGTGCTTGGGAGTTTGTATGCGTATGTGCACATGTGCACACGGAAGTCTGAGGTTGCTGTCTTCCCAATCATGTTCCACTTTCTCCTCCTTGTCCTGTTTCCTGTTCTTCCTCATCCTATTAGTTAGGGTTTTACTGTTGTGAACAGACACCATGACCAATGCAAGTCTTATAAAAGACAACATTTACTTGGGGCTGGCTTACAGGTTCAGAGGTTCAGTCTATTGTCATCAAGGCAGAAGCATGGCAGGTTCAAGACAGGCACGGTGCAGGAGGAGCTGAGGGTTCTACATCTTCATCCAAAGGAAGCCAGGAACAGACTGGGCATGCTCAGGCATCTAGGAGGAAGATCTCTAAGCCCATCCCCACAGTGACACCCTTTCTCCAACAAGGCCACACCTTCTAATAGTGCCACTCCCTGGGATGAGCATATACAAATCATCACAATCATCATCATCTTTGTCATCATCATTGTCGTCATCACCACCACCACCACCATCATCATCATCATCACTGAGACAGGGTCTTACCATGTAGCTTTGGCTGTCCTAAAACATAGGGGTGTGTAGACCAGGTTGACTTTGTACTCACAGAGCTGGGACCACATTTGCCTTTGGAATGCTGGGGATCAAAGGCACACACCACCATGTCTGGCTCCACATTATCTCTTGGTACGGTATCTCTCATTGAATCTTCCTGACTCGGGTAACCTGGTTGGCCAACAAGCCTCTATCGATTTGCCTCTCCAGCACAGGGATTACAGATATGTGCCACTGAAGCAAAACTGAAGTCCAGTTCCAGACAGTGGAGAAGATGGGACTGAACTTCGAGAGTCGTGAGGAATGGAGCCTTTGTCCTGCTGATTGGAGGAGAGGTCGCTGCCCCGGAGATGCTGAGCATGCAGGTGCAGTCCACGCGGCATCGCTCGGGGCTCTGAAAATAGATCATCCTGGTTTTACAGCCGACGTGTGGTGGCTATGGAAGAGCCCTGTGAACGATGTTGACTCCGTTTGAGTGGATAGAAGATTCTGTGAATTATGTAAGCTGTCCCGTCATTCACCACAGAGAGCGGTAGGCGGGACCTTGGGGACGTACTGTGTTGTCATTCTTTCACATCGGGAATGTAGCCGGAATGCCCACTAGGCGGCGCTCAAACTGCCATGTACACTTCAGAGCTCTGTAGAATGAAAGATTACAAAACGTTAGAACAAACAAGCACACCATCACCAACTGGACAGAAAATAGTATTTAATTCAGCCTTTGAGACATGAATGTATCATCTGTTGAAAGAACTAGCGCGGCTTTTTATTTTTGTGACATCAAAATATCTTTGCCACCACTCACGGTGGTGCGCACCTTTTTTATTTATTTATTTATTTTTTAATTTTTTTTTTGTTTTTTTCGAGACAGGGTTTCTCTGTATAGCCCTGGCTGTCCTGGAACTCAATCCGTAGACCAGGCTGGCCTGGGACTCAGAAATCTGCCTGCCTCTGCCTCCCAGAGTGCTGGGATTACAGGCATGTGTCACCACCGCCCGGCAGTAGGTGCACCTTTTTGATCCCCGCACTCTGGAGGCAGAGGCAGGCAGATCTCTGCGTTTGAGCCTAGCCTGGTCTACAGACCAGGCCGATTTCCAGGACAGCCACACAGAAAAACTGTGTCTCAAAAACAAAAACAAAAACAAAAACAAACACACACACACAACAAGAAAATGTTTTGCTTAAAAGGTGGGATTGGTGGTGGGCAGAGCTTCCTTCCAACCACAATCAACATCCTTGGTAGGAATTAGATTGCAATTAGTACTTTTTTATTTTAATTATCTTATGTGTATGGGTGTTACATCTGCATGTTGTGTTGCAGCATGTTTGTGCTGGTACCTAGGCAGGCTGGGGTGTTGGACCCCTTAGAAGTGTATATACAGTGTGAATTACTGGGCTCTGGGAATTTGAACTCAGGCCCTCTGAAAGAGCAGCCTGTACACTTATCACCCGACCATAGCTCCAGCCCCATAGTACCCTTTTCTACCGAGCTTTGACATGAATTACAATATATTAGTTACTGCAGACTTACAAGACCATTCATTTACATTATCCTAGTTGGCCTCATCTATCAACTTGACACATCCCAGGGTTACCTGAGGGCTCTGGCAGTAAGCATGCCGGGAGGGAGGAATTGCTGCCTGGCTCCTTTCCAAGGTGAACTGTGACTTGAGGCATACAATCAGTAAGCCTTCTTCTCCCCAGGCTCCTGTTGGCCGTGGCGTTTATCACAGCAGCAGACAGCAAACGGGGGTAACGATCGCGTCTTTCTTGAGATTTTTCTGTAAATGAAAATGTCACTTTTATTTCCTCAGATGAAGGGATGCAGTGAGAGCCCTCCCACGCTTTATACACGTACGGCTAACCATTCCCTTCTCTGTACTAACTGTCCCTAGGCCTGGAAGCTTCTAGCTGCCATCCAATCGAATCTTCTGCAAGCCCAGACCTTGCAGGGTTCAGCCTCCAGCCTCCGTCTGCTAACCTAGGCCTAGAATGTTTCAGCCTCTGGGACCTGCTGCTGAATAAGCTCGCTCTTTCCAGCTCTTTCTGAACTTTGGCCGGCTGATTCAACTCAACTGTTCTGGCCTCTCCTAGCTGACTGATTAAAGCTGGCTTCTCTCGGCTTCTGACTCAATTGCTCTGCTTGGAAAGACTGTCTCTGAACTCTGACCTGCTCCCAACAGAACTGATCCAATCAGCCTTTCTCTCTCCCTCACTGCTTTTCAGAGATCCAGTGAGAAATAAAAACCCTAAAAGTTTACACCGGGCAGTGGTGGCGCACGCCTGTAATCCCAGCACTCTGGGAGGCAGAGGCAGGCGGATTTCTGAGTTCGAGGCCAGCCTGGTCTACAGAGTGAGTTCCAGGACAGCCAGGACTATACAGAGAAACCCTGTCTCCAAAAAGCCAAAACCAACCAACCAAACAAACAAACAAACAAAAAAACCCCTAAAAGTGGAATTTTTTTTTCAGTTTTCCAGGAAACAAACTGGGCTCCTCAGAGAAAGCTGTTGACAATGGGTCTTTAATCAGTGATGACCCTGAAGCAGGGAGGAGAGGTCCAGAGCTGAGTCAGTGCTCGGGACACCTGGCAGGGGGCGCTAATGAGGCCAGAGCTGAGCAGGTCTCTGAAACTCTTCAAGGTCTCAGCAATGGCAATGAAACTAACATAGTAGCCAACCAAAACTGTACTGACTGCCCTTACCAGTCACATTAGAGGTTACGTAATCCTTCTGGAAAATTCTCTAGTCCTGCATAAAAGGGGCCTGCAAACCCCGCTGGGGATCATGTTTGACTCCCCCCACCCCGCGGCTGGTACTTTGCAGAATAAATACTGCTCTTTGCCTTGGCATATTTTTTGAGACTGGGGTCTTCCTTCAGGCACTCTCCAACCCTAAGTAGCCTCTTTCCTGTCTGTTCTCATGAGAGTTGGGTGTATCCTATCTCTGACTCATTCTGTCAGATCTTTCTCTGATTCGTCACTATGTCTGCCTCTCAATGAGATGTTGTTTGGAATTAGAGGTGTGGTGGTGAAGATATTTTGATGACACAAAAATATAAAAGATGTGATATTTCTTTCAACAAATGATGTATTTATGTCTTGAAGACTGAACTAAATACCATTTTCTGTCCAGTTGGTGGTGGTGTGATTGTTTGTTCTAACATGTTGTAATCTTTTATTCTACAGAGCTCAGAAGAGTACACAGCAACTTGAGCTCCACCTAGTGGGCATTCTGGCTATATTCCTGATTTGAAAGTGACAACACAGATCATTCCTGAGGTCCCACAGACAGCTGACCCTCCCTCTGTTCACGGGGATTATTGCAAAGCCAAAATTATAAACCCACCTACATGTCAACTCTCAAAATGAATAAATCAACAGGTCACATGGTGGAATATTATACAGCACTGACAAGGGAGGAAAGTTAAAAACTGTACAACAGTTAGACCCGTTGCATGCAGCTGTCAAGTCAGCACTCAGGAAGCCGAAGCAGGATTTCTGTGAGTCTGAGGTCAATCAAGATTACATGGAAAAACTCTGTCCCCTCCTCCTGTAAAAGAAAGGATTCCATTATAATCATAATGTATTTATGTCTCGAAGACTGAACTGAATACCATTTTCTGTCCAGTTGGTGTTGGTATGATTGGTCTAACATTTGAACATGATTGATTATAGTCATAATGGAATTGTCTGAATTTGTAAGCTGAATGGTTGCCAGAGCAATGATCATGAAGACATACTTTATATTTTTTCCCCAAAGTTTTGTACTCAGATAGCATATAAACTAGCCTGGAATTCTCTACGTAGCCCAGGCTAGCCTCAAACTCACAATAATCCTCCTGCCCCAGCCTCCTGAGTGCTGAGATTGTAAGTTTAAGTCACCACGGCTGGGTAATTTGTGCTTCGTCTTACGTATCTCAAATAAGCAAATGGAGACTGCGGGGCTGGGGGAGCAGGGAGAAAACAAGAAATGGAGCAAGGGAGAGAGTAAGGAGAGAAGGTTAGACCTCGGAAGGCCTCCAGAGGAAAACGAAGAACGGAAGGCACACAGGAAGCCGTGCGGCAAATGTCGATGTTGTTCCCCGATGACCTAATACATCAAAGGCCTGACCCTCAGAATATGTTGGAAGAGTCTAGACTTAGTGGAAGGAAATTAGGTCAGGGGGACATCGTTGAAGGGACCGATCCCTTCTCTTCATGTCCTGCTCCCACGAGCGTGAGCCACATCAACTTGCCTTTCATTACCAGTCCAAATCCTGATCCAAATAAAATTTCCCTTATAAAGTTAATCATATATTGTGTGAGAATGATGACACGGTAGCTTGGTCACCATTAGTGAGATGCGAGAGTCAGAGGGGAATGCTGGGAGGGGAGGTGTGGGTTCAGACCGATAGGGAAGTGCTGTGAACAGACACCATGACCAAGGCGACTCTTATAAGGATGACATTTAATTGGGGCTGCCTTACAGGTCCAGAGGTTCAGTCCATGATCATCAAGGCAGGAAGCACGGCAGCATCCAGGCAGGCGTGGTGCTGGAGAAGGAGCTGAGAGTTCTGCACCTTCATCTGCAGGCAGGAAGCAAGGAGACTGGTTTCCAGAGGCAGCCAGCAGGAGGGTCTCCGCCCATGCTGGGCGGATCCTCAGGGCAGGAAACATGAAAGTCCACCCCCAACGTGACACACTTCTCCAACAAGGCCACACCTCCTGATGGTGTCACTCCCTGTGGGCCAAGCGTTCAAACACACAAGTCTATGGGGCCATTCCTATTCAAACCACTACCATCTTTCCTAGTTCTTCTAATTTTCCCATTGGTCTGAACCCACCCACAAACACATAATCCACCAGGGCCTGATACGACGATGCCTATTTGGAGTTAGCACTTAGAAAGTACAGGCAGGAGGGTCAGACGTTCAAGGCTAGGCTGGGCTAGGTAACAAGAGCCTTTTTTTTAAAAAATGGAAACAGAATATGAAAACTCCGAAGAGCTAATGGTAATGAGAAAAAACTAGGGTGCTGGCACAGGCATACTTTAATCTCAGCATTTGGGAAACTGAGGCAGGAGGACTTCTGGGTTTAAGGCCAGACTGATGTGTTTGCTTGATTTTTTTTTCAAGTAAAAAAAACATTTTTGTTGTTGTCCTGAGCGCCGTCCTCAGTCCTGTACAGGCACACCAAGCACTAACCACCGAGCACCCCTCTTTTAAAAAGTAAACTTTCTTTCTTCTGAGGATTGAATTCAGGGCTTCGTGAGTGCTAAGCACTTTACCAACTGAACTATAGCTTACTATGTAGCCCAGGCTAGCCTTGCATTTGAAGCAATCCTCTTGTATCCGCTTCTCAGGTGCTACAATCATCAGCGTTATGACACTATGCACAGTTGTTTTTTTTTTTAATAAAACAAAACTTTTAAATTTGAAATAATTTTACATTCACAGAACTGTTTCAAAGGCAGTATAAAGTGCACAGTATTAAGACAATTTGCCAAACACTTGTTTCTCAAATGTTAACATCTTCCAGGCTGGAGAGATGGCTCAGTGTTTAAGAGCATTGACTGCTCTTCCAAAGGTCCTGAGTTTGAATCCCAGCAACCACATGGTGGCTCACAACCATCCATAACCAGATCTGATACCCTCTTCTGGTGTGTCTGAAGACAGCTACAGTGTACTTAGATATAATATATATATAAATATATAAATCAAAATCTTACAACAAAACCATCTTTCTTGCTTCCATGAGTTTTTTCGTTTGCTTGTTTTTAATATATTGGCTGCTAGTACTTCCTGTGAACTCGGCAGTTGTCTCCTAATTAGGACGGAGAGCCACCGTGATGCTGGGATATGCGCACACTCCCAGTTTGAAGCTCAACTGTACTGGATCAGCCACTGACATCCTCTGAGGCCGGTGCACTCCTGGGAAGCCGGAACCTGGCGCGAAAGCAGGTGCCCCACAGACAGGGCCGTGCTCTCCCGGTGGGACCTCCACCAGCTTAGCTTTGTGTGGGAACAGCTGTGTGTACGACTTCCAGATGAATCCCCGCTCACCAGGACATTGATAAACGACTGCTAAGTCTTGTTCCTCATGGGGAAAAAGCCGTAAGATGGGGCTTCCGCCTGACTTTGGCTGATTTTGACCCTGAGTTTGATCCAACATTTAATGATGTTTCTTAAAACCAAGATGAGTTGCGCTAAGATGTAGAACCCTAAGTTGAAATCTGTGGTCCTTGTGCGGAAGCAGAGCTCCACACACTGCAACATAGTATCAGATTTGTGACTCATTTGTTTCAAAGGCACCTTAATGCTTTCTGTCCAAAGGCATCTTCCGGTCTGTCTGGCTCTGTGCTATAGCAAGAAATCTGCCCAGACAACCCCACAGAGCCTGACAGACGGGAGGAGACCTCAACATTTACCCTTCACAGTTTATATTAATAAATGTTAGGCAGATTCCCCTTTATTGCATGCTGTCTACTTTGTAAAAGGTTAAGATCATTTTCCAAGGAGGAACACTGGCTTTTAGATGGGATTATCGATCAGTCCAGTTGGAATGAAGTCTTGGCACCCTTAACTGAGTCATATTTACACCTCCGTCAGTTTCCAGAGCTCAGCCAATGGAAGGAAAATATTTTCGGCAGGAGTTTCGATCGGAAAGCCAAAATCAAGAGTGAAAACACGTCTTTGGGGAGGATTACGTCATCCGGCACATGAAAGCCCATCTGGCTTAAGTCAGGGATAAATATGTAGGAGTTCAATCCAGTTCAGCAGGCCGCAGTGGAGTGTCCATTCTGGGATAGAGAAGGACAGCGGCAGAGCGGGGGAAACCCACCGAGACAGTCTTCCCCACCTCGGACCTTGTGGATTAGGAACCAGACCTGTATTTTAAAAATAAGATTTTCGGGGTTGGGGATTTAGCTCAGTGGTAGAGCGCTTGCCTAGCAAGTGCAAGGTCCTGGGTTCGGTCCTCGGCTCCAGAAAAAAGAAATATTTTCAGGGCTGGAGAGATGACTCAGTAGTTAAGAGTGCTCACTGCTCTTCCAGAGGTCCTGAGTTCAGTTCCCAGCAACCACATGGTGGCTCACAACCATCTGTAATGGGATCCGATGCCCTCTTTCAGTGTGTCTGAAGACAGCAACAGTGTGCTCATGCAATAAGATAAATAATTCATATATATTTCAGAGTATGTGAAGTCACATGGCAGAGGCTGCTGGGACCTGGCTGGGATGTGAAATGACTTGTCACTTTAGACAATCTCACCAAGGAGGTTATTTGGACAGCGCAGCAAAAATGCCACCCATGTGTATGGTAAAACTGGATTTGAGGGCAGTTCTTGGATGTTTTTTTTTTTTTTTAAGGCAGTCTTTTTTTCAAGCCAACTCCTTTGCACATCATTATTGAAGATGATTTGAGGGTGGTGTGCCCTGTTGGATGGAATTCATCCCAGCTAACATTTAAACAGAGAATAGAGTTCTACTAAATGCTACACTTGAATCAGAGATTATTTACACCAGGTGTTTCTCATGACCTTTGGACACTGTCAGAATTCTTTTAGAAAGTTAATTTGACCAGAGAAATGAAATGTTTGGCCTTATGGTGCCTACACAATTATCTATGTAAGATGTGGCTCATAAATACTGATATTTAGAGATTAATATCTCTAAATGTGATTAGCGTCACACTAAACGTCCTGCATTTCTTTCAGTCTCTTATATCCACAAACAATCCTCCAAGAGAAGGGCTTTGCTGCCACCGTGTTCAGGGTGAGGTTCACCTCACCTCAGCAACGAACACCCTGGCCTAGCCTGAGGTTTCTGGGGTCAGCAGCACACTTTCCTGATCTGAGGGAGATGCCCAAATCATCACTCAAGCCTGCCTCCCATTGCCGCCTTCTAGATGTAATCACGGTGCTGAGAAGGTCCAGGCAGGACAGGGTGTGTCTGGGATGCTCAGGGGATCCCTGACAGGTCATTCTTGCAAGGAGCATGTGTGCACATGAGCACGTGTGTGCAACTTGTGTGTGTGTGTGTTTATGTCTTCCTCTCCCTCTCCGTCTCTCTCTCTCTCTCTTTCTCTGTGTGTGCGCGCGCACGCGCACACACAAGTGGAGGTAAGAAGTCAGGCAAAGGTTGTGGCTTAGTGAAAAGAACTTTCATTCTATGCCCTTATAGGGTTCAGAGAAGGAGAAGGAGGAGGGATTGTGATGTTAAGGAGAACAGAAGTTACTTCTCTGGAAATCTCCCCACTGAGATGTCAGGAGTTCATTTTCTGAAATCTTGTTTTCTCTTACAATATTACAAGGTCTCTATGTATTCCCTGGGAAGAGAAAAGACAGTACAAAGGCCCCACCAATGCATATCTCCTCTTTTTCTTTTCTTTTTTTTTAAGAGTTTCTTATTTAATGTATGAGTATCTGCATGTACTGCATGCCAGAAGAGGAGCCAAGATTTCACTATGGATGGTTGTGAGCCCCCGTGTGGTTGCTGGGAATCGAACTCATGACTTTAGGAAGGGCAGCCAGTGTTCTTAATCGATGAGCCATGTCTCCAGCCTGCACGTCTCTACTAGAAGGCAACTGGTGTCTTGAATTGAATCGCTGTCTGTCCTTCAGTATGTATTCTTCAATACTATACTGATTAACTCTTTAGATTTTTTTATATAAATCCTGAATTTATCAGAGTCCAAGAGGAGGCAGGCAGTACACTCAAAGTACGCTTTTTTTTTTTTTTTTTTTGGTTTTTCGAGACAGGGTTTCTCTGTATAGTTCCAGCTGTCCTGGAACTCACTCTGTAGACCAGGCTGGCCTCGAACTCAGAAATCCACCTGCCTCTGCCTCCCAAGTGCTGGGATTAAAGGCGTGCGCCACCAACACCTGGCCTTTTTTTTTTTTTTTTTTTTTTTTTTTTTTTTTTTTGCGTGCGTATGAGATAATTTCTGAACATGTGCCCTAAGTCTGTTTGTTAGTTTACTAGTTCTGTGGAGGGACAGGGATTGTTACCAGATCCAAAGCCAGCGAGACGTTCAGTGTCAGCTACCTTGAGATGTGTAGGGACATGTTGAAGAGCACAGCCCTGCGGGGAGACAGCTCAGGAACTAACCACACTGACACCCCTTCCTTCTCTCCTTCCGGTCTCCTGGGACTAAGCACACGGCTCCGAAGAAACAAACCCGTATGGAGAGCAGGCTGGAGGATGGAGTGATTTTTGTTTTGTTTTGTTTTGTTTTGTTTTGTTTTGTTTTGTTTTGTTTTGTTTTGTTTCGAGACAGGGTTTCTCCGTGTAGTCCTGGCTGTCCTGGAACTCACTCTGTAGACCAGGCTGGCCTCGAACTCAGAGATCCGCCTGCCTCTGCCTCCCGAGTGCTGGGATTACAGGCGTGTGCCACCACGCCCGGCTTTTTTTTTTTTTTTTTTTGATGGAGTGATTTTTTTAGGTAAGGGATAAGATCTTAAATACACATAGCAGATAAATAAGTGCTCGAGTGACCTGCTTCCTTATGTCCCCGGGGCATTCTTGACTCTGATTACTCCAGCTGTAGTTGATTTGTTTATATTGAGGTAGGTTTTTTTTTTTTTTGTTTGTTTGTTTTGTTTTGTTGTTGGGTTGTTTTTTTTTTGTTTTAATATTTTCATTGGCTACAGTTTATTTCCCTAGCAGCAGATAGGATCTGGTATTTAGTGTTTTGAAGTGCCTGTGAATATTCTTGTGAGAGTGTTTTTGATGCACAGGCACACAATTTCTCTTGACACTCTACAGTGCTTAGATTCGAACTCTCGAGCTGGGCAAACACATGGAGACCTGCCAGGCGACACCAGCTTGGCGTCAGCTCACCAGTTTCCGAGGCACGTGGACGTCTTCCTGAGATTTGGTCTTCTCAGACCTGGACTGTGGTGTTCCTGTGTATTGCATGTCCGTCTCCCTGGTTGCTCCGGGGTTTCACGTGTTCTCATCCGTGCAGACAGAACTGTTTCCTCTGCCCCGGAAATGTCCCCTCATTCTTTACTATTTATTTATTTACTTAAATTTTTGGAGATGGGGGATCTCATGGTATATAGGGTGACCTTCAACCCCCTATGTCCTTGGGGATGATCCTCCTGCCTCCGTTTCTCCATAGCTGGGGTTACAGTTTGTGCCATCTCTCTGGTTTATGTGTTGCTGGGGATTGAACCCAGGGTTTCCTGCATTTTTTTTTACTAGTTATATTTGGATATTAATTCTGTGTTGGTCACAACTATTCCAATTCGGTGGATGATAGAATACATGTGTACTTAATTTAGACTTAAGTTCCTTATTCTAATGTGCCCCCCCATCATTCTCTTCTTTTTCTATTCACCCTCATTTTCCACTCTTGTGACCTCTTACTTTTTAGCTTTTTAGCTTGTGCTTTCAAAGTGGTTAAGATATCCACAGCACAGAATTAGCCATCTTAAGTGTACAGTTGAGTGGCAGTGGACATCCAGATTATTGCATGACCACCATTCTCTCCAGCTCTGAATTGTTTAATACTTTTCTTTCTAACTTATTTTTATAATTCTTTATTTCTCTCTCTCTTTCTGCATGTGTGTCTGTCAGTTTCTGTCTGTCTCTGTTCTCTCTGCGTGTGTGTGTGTGTGTGTGTGTGTGTGTGTGGCCATATGTACATGAGTCCAGAAAAGGGGGTTGGGTCTCTAGAGCTGGAGTCACAGGCTGTTGCAGGCTTTCTGACATGGGTGCTGGGAACTGAGCTGGGTCCTTCTTCAAGAGAAGCACACATTTTTCATTGCTGAATTTTCTCTCCAGCCTCCGCTGCTTTTACTAGTGTCTCCCCTGCCTGCGTCTTAGAGTTTTACTGCTGTGAACAGATACCATGACAGGCAGTGGGATTAATGCCTTTAATCCCAGCACTTGGGAGGTAGAGGCAAGCAGATTTCTGAGTTCGAGGTCTACAGAGTGAGTTCTGGACAGCCAGGGCTACACAGAGAAACCCTGTCTCGAAAAACAAAACAAAACAAACAAACAAACAAACAAACCAAAAAATCCCCCCCGCAACCAAAAAAACCAGATACCATGACCAAGGCAACTCTTATAAAGACAACATTTAATTATAGCTGATTTACAGGTTCAGAGGTTCAGTCCATTATCATCAAGGTGGGAGCATGGCAGCATCTATGCAGGCATGGTGCAGGAGGAGCTGAGAGTTCTATATCTTCATCTGACGGTTGATAGTGGAAGACTGACTTCCAGACAGCTAGGATGAGGTCTTAAGTCTAAGCCAACAGTGACACACCTACTCCAACAAGGCCACACCCACTCCAACAGGGTCATACCTTCTAATAGTGCCCCTACCTGGGCTGAGCATATACACACCATCACACCCCCTGGTTTGAAATGTGGTCTTGCTGTGCTATTGCCAGTGGCCTTAAGTGGGTGTAAGCCATCTCATTACTTTAGCCTCCCAAATAGCAGAGAGTGCGGGTACCTGCCAACTGTGCCTGTAATGTCACGCATTGTTTAAGGTCCTCTTTGGATCACAAACAGTTTAAAGGCCATGTGTATGTTTGTTCTGAAAGTCTTACAAGTTCCCCCCTCTTGAGTAGGTCTTCCACTAGCTGGAGTTGATATCTGTGGGTAGTGAGAATAAAATCGTTTTCCCACAGATAGCCAATTAGAACTGTCAGTCGTCTTTGCTCCGTTGACTGGAGCAGTGGACCTGTCACAGGCAGGCTTCCTTACAGGTGTGGGACCACTTCTGGATCCTCTGCTCGGCTCAGTTAATTTGCATATTCCTGCTCCAGTGTCACAGTGTGGTAAGTACTGCAAGGCTCTAACAATCTCCCCGTTGGTACGCGCTTCAAAGGGATGCAGAGAGCTTTAATTTTCTTCTTCTTATTGCTTCGTAGTCACGTGCGTGTCCAGCCTTTCCCAGTCCCTCTTTCTAGAATGTCCAAGGCTCCTCCAAACTGGGCATAGTCCTCCTCTGGATGAATTGTTTATTGCTTGGCAATTACTTCTATGGATTCATATGTTAGTTTGTTTATTTCTCTTTCCCATTAGACCATAACGTTCAGGAGGGTAGAGGTGTGGGGCTCTTTCGTCAGAAAACACTGCCTGGCACTTAGTAGGGCTCCCTGATGTTTCCAGAATGAAAGAAACCATGCTCATGCTCGACCAGGGCCTTTCTTCCTCCCTGTAGTGCCTCTTAAGGGTATGTTCCCTCTCCTGCTCCCTTGACCCTCACTGCTAGGCCGACGAAAGCCAAGGGAGAAAGATCGCAATGGCTGTCTCTGGACTTCTGTAGTCAGTCTCTCGGAAATAGGAAATGAAGTCAGGAGGGTGGAGGGGGCAGAAGGTGGCCAAGTTTTTATGGGTCAGCCACTCTGCTGGAAAGACTCCTTTCCCTGTGCTTTCCACATGAGCAGGGCTGACAGGGCTTTGGTCACAGCATACTCACTTGGTAAAGATCCTTAGCACATCCTCCCTTTAGGATAACACATCCCAAACTGGGAAAAACCAGGGATGCACTCTGACTTACTAAATATGGCGACTAAACCCTCAACTGTGCAATGCACCACGGAATAGGAGTTCTGCGGCGGCGACATCAACTGCGGGGAATGCCAGCTGGGTCAGACTGTCTGCGGCTGGTATTGTGCAGCACGGGGCTCTGTGCTCACTGCTCAGCCATGATTCATGGAAATTATGCTGCAAAAGGTACCCTGTGCTTTATTCCGGGATAAACCCGGGAGCCGAGTCACTCCAGAAGGAATGTGTATACAGTTTTCAGATGAGTGCTTGAAGTATCTTAGGTCAGAGTCACATTTGATTCAAACCATCTGTTTAATGTGAAGCCAAGCCCAGCATCTTTCCAGGACTCATCAATCCCGCTTCATAAATAATTATTAAAGGCTCTTGGAATCCAGGAGTGGTGGTTACAGAAAGGGCACAGTCCTCCTTGTTTTTGACTGCTTATGGTTTAGCAAAAGTAAAATTGTGTTTGTGTATATTTTTCCCCCTTTATGAAGTCAGTGTCCATAGTTTGCCCAGACTCTTGTTTGCCAGGGCTGAGTATTATATTAACCCATCATTGTTGATGAGATAGATGGATGTCCATATCATTGCTGTGACATTGATGTTTGCTTTTCAATTGCTTCTGGATACAGAAAACAATTTTTTTTGAGACAGGGTTTCTCTATGTAGCCCTGGCTATCCTGGAACTCACTCTGTAGACCAGGCTGGCCTTGAACTCAGAAATCCGCCTGCCTCTGCCTGCCAAGTGCTGGGATTACAGGTGTGCACCACCACCGCCAGGGCAGAAAACAATTTTTATAGTGTGCCATGACCTATGATGCTTTCTTAGGCTGATAGACTCAGCCTATTTTGTTCTCTGAGATCAAATATAGACTTTTTTTGGGATGGACAGTTGGATCAGCAGTCTGGAGTGCTTGCTGCTCTCCCAGAGCTCTCAGGAGCAATCAGCCCCCACCTGGTGAATTACAGTGGACTGCAACTCCAGTCCCAGGGAATCTGATGCCCTCTTCTGGTCTCGCTTTGTCACTGCACGTAAGAGGTGCACAAATATGCAGACCCCCACACATAAATACATAAAAAACCTCTACGCATAAATCCACACAAAAGTAAACAAAATAGGTCTTAGGTATGTTGTAATGGCAGCTATTACATGGCATAATAAGATTTGGGGATGGTTAAATGCGTTTTTTCTAGTTCTTGATGAATTAGTCATAAAATGGCATAGTTATTTCATATTTTAATTTTGAAGACAGACATTTGAGAGATTGTATTGAAAGGTCTAAAAATCTTGGGTATAAAAAATTTCAATTCGGGCTGGAGAAATGGCTCCACGGTTAGGAGCACTGGCTGCTTTTCCAGAGGTCCTGAGTTCAAGTCCCAGCAACCTCATGGTGGCTCACAATCATCTGTAATGGGATCAGATGTCCTCTTCTGGGGTGTCTGAACACAGCTATTACTCATATACATAAAATAAATCTTTTTTATAAAATAAATAGATAAATCTTTTTTAAATGATTTATTTATTACATGTATATGCGTACACTGTAGCAGTCTTCAGACACACTGGAAGAGGGCATCAGATCCATTTACAGATGGTAGGGAGCCACCATCCCATCAATTGCTGGGAATTGAACTCAGGACTTCTGGAAGAGCCTCTCTGCCATCTAACCTCTAACCCCTGAGCCATCTCTCAAGCCCCCAATAAATGAATCCTTAAAATTTTATTTTATTTTATTTTTTCAGTTCCCGGGGAAGCAAACTAAGCTTCTCAGGGGGAAGTCACTGACAATGGGCTGTTGATCAGTGACAGCCCTGACTGGGGGAGGGTAAGTCTCCTCTGGATCCTTTTGTGGAATACTGGCCAGAGGAGATAACAAGGCCAGAGCTGAGCTGTTCTCTGAAATTCTTTCAAGTTCTCACCAAGTATAATAGAACGTAGCAGCCAATCAGAGTTGTCCTAATGTCATTGCTTTGCCTCCTACCAATCACATTAGAGGTTACCTAACCCTTCTGGGAAATCCCCCTAGCCCTGCATCAAAGGGGGCTTAGGAGCCCTTCAAGCTGCTGACACTGGATGAACGGCTGACCCCTGCATGCTGGCAGTTTCTGTAGAATAAATGCCTTTGCATACTATTTGAGTCTGGGGTCTCCCATTAGCGACCCTAACAGTATAAAGGGATATATGAAGATAAATGAAAGGGGCTGTCTAAGAGGAGTTTAAAGTCAAATAGCCATGGAATTCTTAAGCCACAAGTGATGGCCTTGAGTCACTTGAAACTAAAAAACTGGCTTAGTGCATTTTTTTTTTTTTTTTTTTTTGAGACAGGGTTTCTTTGTATAGCCGTGGCTGTCCTGGAACTCACTCTGTAGACCAGGCTGGCTTCGAACTCAGAAATACGCCTGCCTCTGCCTCCCAAGTGCTGGGATTACAGGCGAGCACGCCACCACCACCCGGCTGCTTAGTGCATTTTTAAAGACAATTTTTTCCAGTAGTTCATGTTGAAAAGTCTGTAGTAGAGGGTTGTGAACATATAAAAATAACTCGGGCAGGATGGGATGTGCCTTACATTCTAGCAATGGGTAGGCAGAAGCAGGCAGAGCTTTGCCAGTTCAAGGTCAGCTGGATCTACACATCCCATTCCAGACCAGCCTGGCTTACAGGGTGAGACTCTGTCTCATCATCAGAGTGTGAAGAAAATAATGGCACCATATGGGGATCATAAGGAATGGGGGTGGGACATACGTGGCACGGTGAGCTCTTTTATGGTGAACTATTTGTCGATTTTGTAAGGAAAAATGTCATTGCCAACGGTAATAAACACTTTCATACTTTATACTTTATGAGCTAATTGTCCAGTTTCTGCTAACATTTTCTCTAATAAACTCATACTTTTTTTAAACTCTTGATGGTATTAACTATCAAGACGGTAAATCTTTTCTGATTGCAAAATTATTCTGGGGACTCTTTTAGGTGAGCAATTTTATGTTTTTATATTGTCAGATAGTTTTCTTTCTTTCTTTCTCTCTCTCTTTCTCTCTCTCTTTCTTTCTTTCTTTCTTTCTTTCTTTCTTTCTTTTTTATTCTTTGTGATTTCCATGGTGTCTTCAACTCCTCACAGTATCTCTCCTTCTGTACTTCACACACACACACACACACACACACACACACACCCCACCGCAAGCAGTTCATATGTTTTAGGAGTTTTTGTGTATTCCGTAATAATTGTGTTTAGGCCACAGAAGGGAAGTCTGTAGCTTTGTGTTATACGAATGAAATCAAGTCAGTGAGACGGTTGGCAGAATGGAGCCCCCCCCCCATAGGAAACCTTTGGAAGTCACCATTCTTTTATGTGTGAACTGGGGCTCATACCAGAGCCTGCTTTGTGTGGCTTGAGAATAAAAATTTACAGATAAACAGGTTCCCGTTCGAGGGTCAGCTACTGATTTAGTTTATCTTAGGTGGGTACTTGGAGGCTTCAAAGTGCTCGTTTGACCACTCCCAGCCCCATCCCAGGGCCTGTCTGCAGCTTTTGTAGGGGAACACGCGGCCTCGAACACACTGTAGACGGCAGGGGCCGAACGGGCTCTTCAGACGCCCACCCAGCTGGCGTTTTGCAAAGTCCTGCAGGTTCCTCCGCTTCCCCGAGTCTATGCTCGCTCTCGCATTCCCTGGCGAGCATCGCTCCGGGATGAGCAAACTGACATCATTCTTACGGCTCTTTTCTCATCAGGAACAAGGCAGCGTTGCTAGAGGGGAGAGTCCTTGTGTCAGGGGCAAAGCAGACACGGCCGGCTCCTCTCCACCTCCAGGAACGAGTGCGGGGAGGTCTCCCCCGGTAAAGCGCCCCCAAGCTTTCCGAGCCTCAGTTACCCCGACTCTGGCTGCAGCGTGGGAATGTTTGCCGTATGCACTGCAGCCCCGAGCCGAACGGCTTTTCCCCACACCAAGGGCAGCTTACAGTCTGAAAAACTAAACAACAAAATCCCCACCACTTGGATCCAAGATATCTTATGGTGGGCGTTGTGGCTCAGCCTAAACCCAGCACTTGAGGGAGGCTGAGGCAGGAGGATCGCCACCAATTCCAAGTAAGCCTGGGCTTCGGTGCGAGACACGGTCTCAAAAGAACACACATCCGCCAACAAAACAAAACAACAAAAAGTCTGCCGGCGTGCAAAAAGCAGCAGACGCGCAGTCCCCTCTGTCGCTCCCACTCTGCACCGAGGTGGGCGGGGCGCCAGGGGGTGGGACCTCCGCGCATCACTTCCGCTTCCGGTCCCAAATGAACTCTCCCGCCACTGGGAAAGAGCGGCTGTCAGCGCGGGTGTTTCTTCCAGTTTGGTTGCTGGCTGGTTGAAGAATATCCTGCGGGTTTATTTGGGACGGAGAGAAACCGTGGAGTTGGAAGTTTGCGAGCTGACCTGGTGGGACCGAGTGACAGGTGGTGTCGGGTGGGAGAGGCGCTGGGTGGGGTGGGGGTGGGGGTCGGGGCGGCCCGGGAAGGCGCTGGGGCCGGGAGGGAAGTTGAGGCACTTTTGAATATTCTGGAAAGGCTGGATCCCAGAGTTATAAGTACGAGAAGTCTCTCATCCAGGTAGAATCTACTTTCCCTTGATTTCAAGAATTTAACACCCTCCCAACCCCCCATCCCTCTTCCCCAAACTCATCTTGTCTTGGGTTCGCTGATGCCTGAGGGTGGCGAAACAAATCTATTGAACAGGCAACATCCCTTGGTGATCACTATTTGGCTTACAAGGGCCACACATATAACCCAAATATATATATGTATTTGAGTCCTTCCTTCACTCGCCCCTGTGATTACAGTTGTGTATAGAAAATCTAGATAACACAGCAGGGTCTAGGTATAATCACTTTAAAATAGTCTGTGCATGCTTTCAGGACATATCTACTTTATCGAGTCAGCCGTTTTCCGTCGTTTTAACATATATATTGCATTGCCATCTAAACGCTATATATTGCAATATATAATATATAACGTATAATATATAATTTATACCATATATATAATATAGTTTATTTATTTCGCTAGTTTCAGAAGGTGGTGAAGATGCAGTTCTCGGGAAGGATCCGGAAGAAGCTGAGGTTGGCAGGCGACCAGAGGAATGCTCATTACCCTCACAGCCTTCAGTTTTACCTGCAGCCGCCTACGGAAAACATATCGTTGACAGAGTTTGAAAGCTTGGCTTTTGATAGAGTTAAATGTAAGTTCCAATGCTTGTGTTCCTGAGAAGCGCAGCTGTCACTGTGGCAGTGAGTAAAGGCAGTTTCTCTTTGTTCGGCAGCCCATCAGCATACATTGGTGATTTGCTGTTGAAGGTTTGATATTCGTTTATTCATTATAGTAGGCATTTTGAGTATTACCCTTCCAGGTGGCCCGGACTTTGTAAGGAATAATGCAATTAAGCTCTATGTTGAAACTGTACCTACTATGCGGAGACAGACTTGTAGAGGAGAAATCATGCATCAGGTTACGTTCCGCTTGGGTAGAAGTGAATATTAATGCTCCTGGAGCATAAAAGTGGCAATAACTAGCTTAGTCTAATGAAGGGAGGTTTCCTAGAGAAGTTGAAATTTGGTTTGGTTTCTAAAGAAATGAGTAGAATCTAGGGATTGTCCAACCGAAGCAGTGAAGGGCTTTCCAGACTGAGATAATGGTCGCTACAAAGGCTCGCAGCTGTGGAAGAGAGCTCTGCTTCTTGTGAGTAGTTAGGAGAGAGTGGAGAAGCGGGGGCGTCTGAAGGCATATAGTACCTCAGGACTGCAGTGTGAGGAGGATGTAGCTGCTGAACTGGAGGCCTCTTAGCCTTTGTGTGTGAGTGAGGAAATGAGTGAGCTCACCAGGAACCGAGACAAATACAAGCACTCCGGAGTTTATGTTCCAGAACATTCTTGCTGGAATAATCAGGAGATGGGAAAACACTTTCAGTTTTCTTAGAGCCACAGGGTCAGAGCTGTCACCACAGGAGAAAGCACTTATGTAGTGCTTCCGGCGTACTGAAGGCTAGGGGCATGGTGAAGGGCACCGGAGGCTTAGCGGTGTCAGATGTTTCCTAGTGACTGAAACCGTTGGCTTCCTCGCATCAGATGAAATGGTAAGGACCCCGCAACAGTGGCGGTGATAGGGGAAGGCTTGAGAGATGCCAGGGGGGTGTCATGAAGAGCGACTGGAGGTCAGGACAGGAGCAGGCGTGATAAGACGACATGGGCAGTGGAGACGTGTGTGCATACTGTAGCAGGGTGCAACGGATGGAGTGTGGGCGGTGCTTAGGCAGCAGTGCAGAAGACTCATTTCTGCTGTTGAAGCTTGTCTTGAGGGGGTTTCTGTGGGAAGGCTTGCCTATGGCTTTAAGGAACCTTTGAATACTCATGGCTTCTATTCAGGACAGCTCCTTCGGATGACCTGGTGCCTTTCACTGCTGTGTAGTCATAAGGAAAAGAAGGCCTTTTCTGTCTGTCTGTCTGTCTCTTCATCTTACTGCAAAGCTTTTCTTCACACGGACACGCAGGCCTTTTTACTTCTCAGCACTTGGTGGCTTGGCACAGCAGGGAGGGTCACCTGTCGCTCTTCCTTCTCCCCTGGTTGAGCATCTCTGGTGTTAGGTTACCTTGTATTTTCTGCACATTGGTGCAGTTTATCGACTTCCAAGCTCAGTTCATGTGATGTACCTGCCGGAAACAAAGTTGTTAATACTGTCAAATGGTCTAAGAACACATAATTAGAGAATTGCTCTCCATAACTTTTTATCTTTAGTTTTTTTTAAGTGTCTTGGATTTAAATGTTTCTTCCTTTTAATCTTTTTCCCCTAGTGCTGAAAGCAATTGAGAATCTTGGTGTGAGCTATGTCAAAGGAACCGAACAATACCAGAGTAAACTGGAGGCCGAGATTCGAAAGCTCAAGTTTTCCTACAGAGTAAGTGACAGGAAGGCAGGGGGAATGCTTCCTCAGTCTGTGCGTTTACACTCCTGGGGGCAGTCATCATTGTAAAGATGAATGCAGGTTAGACTGTTAGAAAGAATTCACGTTCTGCTGAGGTGGCTGACATGTAGTATATGGTTGCTATCCTTCTGCCTTATTAGTTCCGCACTGCAGGATCGTCCTGTACACTGTGCAGGTGCTTAGTGAGACCCTCACCCACTGGCTGACCACAGAGATCGAGCGCCTGTGTATTCCGTGTCACCCAGAGTGATGCAAGTGGATCTTTTTCTGCATACTTCAGGAGTGTGTGCAGTGGCTGCCGGGCTCAGGCAGGGGCAGTTTAGAAGGTTGACCAGAGGAAGAGGTTCTGGAGTTCTGGAACTGCTTGCTATTTATTCACTGAACGGTGTTTTGTTTTGTTTTGTTTTTGGAGGAGGTTGTTCACAGTCCAAGTGTTCCTAGTACTTGTAATATAGCCCAGGCTGGCCCTGCACTGTTCACTGTTCATCAGCCCCTGGAGTGCTGAAGTAGCAAGTGTGCAGTAGCCCAGGCTGGCCCTGCACTGTTCATCAGCCCCTGAAGTAGCAGGTGTGCAGTAGCCCAGGCTGGCCCTGCACTGTTCATCAGCCCCTGAAGTAGCAGGTGTGCAGTAGCCCAGGCTGACACCCTGCACTGTTCATCAGCCCCTGGAGTGCTGAAGCAGCAGGTGTGCAGTAGCCCAGGCTGGCCCTGCACTGTTCATCAGCCCCTGGAGTGCTGAAGCAGCAGGTGTGCAGTGCCACATCTGGCTTGGAACTGCATCGTGACAGATACCAAGACATTTTTGTTTTGGGAGGATAACTGTCAGCAGCAGGTTGATTGGCTCATCTTGGACAGGAGAGAAGAGGAGCCTGGAGTGATGAGAGTCTGAATTTATGAGCGATGGGGACGGTTGATGGGATATTAACGCAGACTGAAAGGATTCTAGTGGCTTATCCCAAGGGGAAACCGGAGAGAATTGTCACAGGGCCCAGGTCTCTGTTAGGACAGTGGATCAGTTCATTAAGTACCTGACAGAAGTAATTGAAGGGAAGAGAGGTTTTACTGTGGCTTTAGAGGTCATACTTCATCATAGCAGTGAAGGCATGGCAGACTTCCTAAAGTGGGGAGTGTGCAGCTGGGGTTCCTCACCTCATGTGGCAGACAGCAGGCAGGGGACACAGCCATGGCCAGAAGTGGGTGTACCAGTCAGAGGTCTGCCCCTGGTGACCCGCCGCAGCCAGTGAGGTTTAGGTAGTGATATTTTAGGGTGTGGCATACAATAAGAGAAGCTAGTGGTTCCTGGGACCAAGAAGCTGAGTGTTGTTCTAGACGTGACTGGGACTCGTCTGTGACAGTATCTTGTGGACATCTGCGTATGCAAATCTGGTTGTGGAAGGCGTGTTTAGTGGGAGAGGAGGCTTCCGGGAAGGTCAGCATCAACAGTGCTTAAGTGTGAGTGCCCGGGGGAGTGAGCAGAGACAGAATGGGAACAGGCGGGGAGTGCCGTGTCTACGGTGGGTGGGTTGGGTTTGTGAGGATTAGGAGATGAACTGGGAGACCACAGAAGCCAAAAATAACAGTGGTCGGATTAATACCGACAGCACGGCATTGCCAGGTGTTTGTGCGCCGCTGAGTTTGTGGTAAGTCTCGCTGTAAGCACATTACTTATGAATTCTGACGTAGCTTGTCCGATGAGCCAGGTCCCATGAACGAGGGCTCTGCTTTCTTATGCTTCACGCTCATAATGTGGTAACCGGTAAAGCCGAGATTTTAACTGGGACATTTTATTTTGTGATGGTATTTCTAATCCCAACAGTTTTGGAAACTTAAGGTAGATCTCATGAGGTGTACAGGGTGCAGTGGACCCTTGCAGACAGGGCAGAAACTACGATAGTGGTTGTGGTTGGGGGAGAGAGTGGTGAAGGGGGTATAGATATTCTTGTACGATGTTTATACAGAATTATAGCGGAGGGGCAGGACAACATCCATGTACACTCACCATTATACATGATGCACACATATGCTTGTTTTTTTATTTGTGTGACTGACGTGTGTATGTGTGCAGGTGTCCTCACCCTTGTTGGATTGTCCGTTGACCAGAGATTGACACTAGGATGTCTTCCACAGTCATTTCCCCACCAACGGCCACCAGGGCAACAGCCAATGAGTTGGAGGTTTTAGTTATTGGACAGTGAAGGAGAGATGCTATGTCCATGGAGATGGGAGGGGGGACGACAGATGCTGTGGCCATGGAGATGGGAGGGGAGAGGAGAGGACAGATGCTGTGGCCATGGAGATGGGGGGGTGGTGCCATGCCATGTGGATGTACAATCTCAATGCCGTCTACAACAGGGACCTCAGGGCAGCTGGTGAAGACTGAAGCTGCTCTCTTAAGTGAGGAGGGAGGGGAGGGGAGATGGGATGGGGGTTTCTGGTGGGGTAACAGGGAAAGGCGTTAACATTTGACATGTAAATAAAGCAAATATCTAATTAAAAAAAAAGTGAGGAGGGAGATGTTTAAGTATCAGCCCCAGCCTTGCTGCTTGCAGGCTTTGTGCTGTTGCTGGAGTCTGGAATGTCTCTCAGAGGCTTGGCTGTTAAAGGCTTGGCCCCGGCTTGGTGTGTTTGAAGGAGAGGGAATCTCTCAGAGGGGAGGATTTTGGGCATTGGGGCATCTGTTGAAGGGCACAGTGACACCATGGTCTCCTACACCCTTGGCTACCTGCGGCTCCTCTGCGGTGAGCGGCCCTGCCCCAGCCCGTGCTCCTTCCCAACGCGGCAGAGTAAATGACAGTACTAAAACCCTCGAATCTCTGAGCCAGGAATGAACTTTTATCCATCCTTCTTTTTTCTTTTCTTTTCTTTTCTTTTCTTTTCTTTTCTTTTCTTTTCTTTTCTTTTCTTTTCTTTCCTTTCCTTTCCTTTCCTTTCCTTTCCTTTCCTTTCCTTTCCTTTCCTTTCCTTTTTTCTTTTCCTGTCCTGTCTTTTCTTTCTCTCTCTTTCTTTTTTTCTTAACCCTTATCTTTTTAAATAGCTTATCTTTCCTTTATTTTATAAGAGTACCAAAGGCTGACTGTAATTATTATGCATATGTATGTAAATATAAATTTACATGTGTATGTATTACTGTATATTATGTATAAATATATATTATGCATATTATGATACACACACACACACACACGCATGCACACGCACACACACACAAAACATACTCTAAAGTCCTATCTCCAAATGCTGAGAATAAAAGTCAGTCAGCTTTTGGTTATATATATATGTGTATGTGTGTGTGTGTATATATATATGTATATGTGCATGCGTGTGTGTATGTGTGTGTGTGTGTGTGTGTGTGTATTACTCATATCTATATATAGTTAAAATACAGTTTTTTGTCCATACGTGGACCTGGTTGAGAGGGTGAGCCTCCTGGGTGTGGAGCGTTAGGAGCCCTGACTGATGGAAGGCAGGTGCCGCCCCTGCTCGGGAGTGTTCCGTGAGGTGGTGTGGCCCTTGCTTTCACCGGTTGTGGTTGATGATGCGATAATTATCCTGGAGGCATATTAAGAAATGGGTCGAGTCAGCGCTCTTTGTGCCTCTTGTCATTCCAACACGTTCATTTCTTCCCATGGCCTTCCTATTTTCAAGGAGAACCTGGAGGATGAGTACGAGCCACGGAGAAGGGACCACATCTCCCACTTTATCCTGCGCCTCGCGTACTGCCAGTCGTGAGTATGCTGCGTCCTGTTGTCGTGTCTTTGAAACAACTGCAGAAAAACTCAGAATAACAGCAGCTGAACCAGCGTGCCGTAGGCTGAATATGGTTGCACATTCTTTGAAATAAGTCGTTTTACTGGAAAATACTGAAAATAAATTGGAGATACCTAATGAGAGAGGCTCTGCATTTGGGAGTTAAATTTATAAAGGATTTCATTAGGAAGACGACTTTTGATAGAAAAAGTGTTAATAGTACTAATAAGCATTCATTCAAACATGCCCTTGAATTTGGTAAAAGTTTTCTAATTTGAGATGTAAAAGCTTATTTACATTTTAGCTATTTTTAGTCCGTAGCTGGTTAGTTATGACTCAATGCTGCCACCCGCAGGTAGAAGGAGTTAATTGCTTTTTTACAATTTAACCTTTTCTTCCTTACTAATTTTTGGTCAAATATCAGAGCTATGGTTGTTTCTTTTTATTAGTGGGTTATGAGTTGTGTATCTTAGGTTGTTTCTTTTCTCGAGAACATAAATGATAGCATTTTTGGCTCAAAGCTTGAGACCTAGTTTTGTCTTTCTAAGAAAACCACATGTAATTCATATAACCTCCATAGTCACTGAATTATCTTACAGAAACAAAACTATATTTGACATGCAGTAGTTATAATGCGAATGCCACTCATGGATTAGCATATTGTTATTTTGGCTTTAGAACATTGAAGTTTGCTCTAAGGCTTATACTTCAAGTTGACAGTGTACACATGTACATCTGTTTAGAGGTAAAATTACTTTTTTTTTTTTTTTTTTTTTTGAGACAGGGTTTCTCTGTGTAGTCCTGGCTGTCCTGGAACTCACTCTGTAGACCAGGCTGGCCTTGAACTCAGAAATCCACCTGCCTCTGCCTCCCAAGTGCTAGGATTACAGGCGTGCGCCACCACGCCCGGCTGGTAAAATTACTTTTAAGACTTTGGTGTTAAAACATGGACAAAGCCTCCTTAGGAGTGCCTTACTTCCCAGTGTAACTGACTCTTTGGAAGTTTAAAGTCAGTGGGCTATTTTATGTTATCCAGTGATTGCACAGATATCCTCAAAATGTTCTGTGCTTATAACATGCCTGGGCCTCCCCGCAGTGGTTTACAGCGCTCACATCCTGAGTCACGTGGGTCGGGCTGCACAGTGGCGGTGGTGCCGAGCGTGCTCGCTGGCCCTTCACTGCCCTCTCGGCATCTGTCGTCTCAGAAGATCTGAGTCTGGTAATCACTCGGATACTCATTACGCTTCTGTTTCTCTCTCGTTTCAGGGAAGATCTTAGACGATGGTTCATTCAACAGGAAATGGATCTGCTTCGGTTTCGATTCAGTATCTTACCCAAGGATAAAGTCCAGAGTTTCTTAAAGGATAGCCATTTATATTTTGAAGCTGTAAGTGTGCCTCCCCCATGTGTGTGAGTGCATATGCATATGTGCGCGTGCGTGTGTGTATGTGTGTGTGTGTGTGTGTGTGTCTGTGTGTGTGTGTGTGTGTGTGTGTGTGTGTTTCCCACTTTCCCCTCCCTTCGTTTCCATTTTTGTGAGACCGGGTCTTCCTCTGTAGTCCCGGCTCAGACTTAGGCCGTCTCCGTGGCTCTGTGTGCGCGCACTGGGATTGCAGGTGTGCCACTGTGCCTGGCTTGTGAAGTGCCGCCTCCTTTCCGTGCTGACGTTGTAAGTGGGGCTCAGGCTCTCTGTGTCCTCTTATTAGGTACCCAGCTCAAAGACTAGCTATAGCAAGTGATACGTAAAAGCCCGTCAAGTCCAGAGAAGGCCGCACTTCACTCTGAAAGTCAGCTCTCCGTAAAATCTGCTTGGATAGATTTAAGAAATAGTTTTTGCAGGTGATTCTGAGTGACTACATTTTGCAGTTACATGAAACAGAAATGTTTGGGAAATTTGGCACAGAGAAGTATTGTGGCTAGAAGAAGAAAGATGTCATGGGTGGATCTGTGCTGCTGTCAGAGAAAGATTGCTTCTGGCAGGTTCCAGCAGTCAGGTGGAAGAGGGACTGTTCAGGACTCTGGTGTCTGTGTAAGGCCGTGTCCTGTCTGCAGGCACCCCCCTGGTGGGCACCCCCCGGCAGGCTTCTTACGAGCCAGTGCCGCCAAGAGGAAAGAGGTGCTTTCTGAACTCACTTTTCCCACTTCCTGTTATGCTTCTGGTCAGATTAGGGTGTATGAGGAGAGCCAAGTGACAGTGACTCCCAGGGAGGTACGCTCCTTCTTACTGTCGCCCTTCATTGTGCTCTCCAGGGAGGTACGCTCCTTCTTACTGTCCCCCTTCATTGTGCTCTCCAGGGAGGAACGCTCCTTCTTACTGTCCCCCTTCATTGTGCCCTCCATGTGGGGTTACCTGGCAAGTCTCGCACAGAGGATCATCGGACCCAAACCCAGCCCTTCCCGTTGGGTTGCAGCTTTGGCCCTTGGTGAAGTCTACTGTTGCTGTCATCAATAGTTAATTTATCTCTTAAAAAAAAAAGGTGTATTTTATTTTAGTCATGCTTTACACCTGTGTCTGTGCTTGGGATGTGCACGTGAGTGTGGTGCCCAGGGAGGCTGTGGGCGTTGGATTCCTGCAACTGGAGTTACAGGCAATTGCGTGCTGCCTGACTTGGGTGCTGGGAATCAAACTCAGGCCCTGTGGAAGAGCAGTTTGTGTTCTTAACTGCCGAGTCATCTCTAACTTTAATTTATCTTTTTCTCAGAAATAACTTTTTAAAACTAAACCATTATTGAAAGTATGGGTTTCTATTGGAAGATTGAAAAACGTTGTCCGGATGCCTTTTTTTTTTGTTTTGTTTTACTTTTAGCTCTAGAATACTTGAACACATTGCCATATAGACTTTAAAGAGTGATATATTGAGGTGCTGGAGAGGCAGCTCAGTGGAGGTGCTTGCCGCTGCTGCAGAGTAGTGGGGTCCTGTCCCCAGCACAGAGACAAGTGGCTCACTGCTGCATGTAATTAATCAGTTCCAGAGGATCTAGTGCCTTTCTCTGGGCTCCTTGGGCACCAGATACACATGGAGTCCTCATACGTACATGCAGGCACTCATACATACACGTAAAATAAAAATTGAAATAGAATTATTGTATTTTGACATGCTTGTTTTTAAAAAAAGATTTATTTATTGTTATATCTAAGTACACTGTAGCTGTCTTCAGACACACCAGACGAGGGCATCAGATCTCATTACAGATGGCTGTGAGCCACCATGTGGTTGCTGGGATTTGAACTCAGTTCCTTTGGAAGAGCAGTCAGTGCTCTTAACCACTGAGCCACCTCTCCAGCACCTTGACATGCTTTTAAAGTGATTTTTTTGTTTTGTTTTGTTTTTTGTTTTTCGAGACAGGGTCTCTCTGTGTAGCCCTGGCTGTCCTGGAACTCACTCTGTAGACCAGGCTGGCCTCGAACTCAGAAATCTGCCTGCCTCTGCCTCCTAAGTGCTGGGATTGAAGGTGTGTGCCACCACCACCTGGCCATTTTTTTTTTTTTTTTTGACTTTCTCTTAAAAAAGGAAAAAAGAAAGGACACACAAAAGAAACACACATATAAACCCCTTTTCAAACCCAGCAGTAGCCAGATCCCCACAGGAGCTCGTTTGTGTTGGCCAGCTGTGCCTGAGCGGGCACCTTGGGCCAGGCGCGGCTTCATACCCAGTGTCACTCCTCTGAAGAAAAATGACTTTCCATCTCACAGCAGGGAATGGGTACAACATAGCTTTTTGGTTAGAGGTTGAGCCTTGGGCTCACTTCTCTTTAGCTCTGTTTTGGGGTGTACTTATATGTACCATGTGTGTGCGAGAGCCCTTGCAGGTCAAAAGGCAGTGGATGCCCTGGGCTTGGAGTTGTAAATGGTCGTGAGCTGCCGTGTTGGGGCTGGGAGCCAGACCTAGGGCCTCTGCATCAACCTGTCTCTCCAGCCCCAGGGCTCCCTTCCTAAACGTCAGCCCAGCTACACTTTGGTTCTCATGGTGGTTTGTAACACTGAGCAACTGTAAGGACTGACTGACGCTTCCCGACTGGATAGGCAGGCTCTCGGTAACTGGGCTGTAGAGACCAGGGGCTTTGGGCTAGCTGCGACCTAGTTACCTGTGTATGTCACTGTGAGCAGTCGTGGTAGGTACTCCTTTGTAGTAATATTGTAGATTCGTAGAATTTGGGTTTTCCTTACAGAGTTACAGATTTATCTGTTCGTAAGGTAGCTTAAATCTAGACATAGCCAAAACATGGAATTTCAAGCTGAATTAGTTACCCTTGGAGACTACCCTTGAAAATTACCATATTCAAACCTTTTCAAATGAACTTGTGGCAGTCAACATATTTTTTTAAAGTTTTCATGTAGTTTCAAAATATAACATTTTATAGAGTCACATTGTTTGATTCTTATGTCCTTGGAAAAATAGGACTTTAAATTTGCCGAAGTTTCCCATGTACAAGGTATATCCTACAAGTTATAATATAGTAGATAAATGTATATATATAGTGTTTAATATTAATTAAAAGTATTGTGAGATACTGTTCATGCTTTCTGAAGCTATTCTGACGTAGATGCTGAAATGAAATATATTTTCACTTCATAATCTTCGTAAGCTTTCCCCTTTTCTGCAAATCCCCTAAAATCTCAGTCTTCTTGCAGTCATGTGTCCTAGGTCAGATTGGCTTGTTCTGGATAATCTGGGTGAGAGTATGAGCCGGATCCACATGGCATGGGCCTGGAACCCCGGCATTTAGTCAGGGCCAGGAAGAGGACAGCAAGTCCCAAGACCAGCCTGGGTTACAGTGAGTTCCAGGTCTGGCAGGGCTGCACAGTGAGACTCTCACTAATGGCCCATAAAAAGTGGAAGAAAAAAGAGAAGATTGTGTTTTCAGAGATCTTTTAGGTAGTCTTGGTTACAGAGCATGAGGAAGGAGCCATAGCCACTAGCCAGTCGCACCCGCTGCCGCGGATTTGCCGTTCTGCTGCGCTCACCCTCGAAGGCGTGCTAACAGGGTGTCTGTGGGTCTGCTTTGGGTCTACCACCGTTATCTTCATCTGGGTGGTACCGCGGCTCTCAGGACTTGGTGCCTTCCTCTCGCAGCTGATCTTGCTGGCTTTGCTCCCTTGCTTGTGTTGTGAAGTCTGCTGTCCCGGCTCCCTGTCTTGAAGAAGAGAATCCTGTACTCTACTGGAAAGTAACCTTTCACATACTTCAGCCTCTTTGGGTGATTCAAGGGTTAAGGCAACTGAACTGTATCCAAATGTGCATGGGGTCCTCATTTCCTAGACGGATGCGGAGGGCTGAATGGAGTCTGTATCCCCTAGAGATGTAAGGAGAGGAAGCTAGTCGCCAACAGTGGATGTTTGCTGTGTCTGCTGAGTCCCAAGAACTTAGTGCTTTCTGTGGTGCCATCCTCCCAACAGTTCCACAGGAGTCCGAGGGTCAGAGCAGGGAAAAAGCCCCAGCTTTGTGTGCGGGTCTGGGGATCAGAACCATCTTTATATTTGTGTGGAGCACTTCCTCCTCAGCCCCCTTTACCCATTTAAGAACATTTTTGGATGTGTTAGTTCATGATCAATGGTTTACTCATGTAATATTCAAAGATCACTGTAAACTGAAAACAGAACACTAAACTTTGTGCTCCGGTTGGGAATGATTACGTTTAATTTATCAGGCACAGAACAGTTAAAGATTTGAACAGATTTTCCTCTTAGCTCATCAGAAAGAGAGATCCTGTCAAGGGAGGTTTACTGGTTATTACACTGGGCTTTTTAGAACGGCCTGTTGGCTAGTCCAGGGTGTCTGGAGTACAGTTCCCCAGGAGATCATCTGGATGTCTTTGTGTGGCCTTGGTGGGTATGATTGGCAGATACTTCCGGCATGAAGGCGACAGGAAGCTGGAGCGCCTGCAGTGCCCCGGATAGGGCTATGTACTGGGATTTCCCATGTCTTCGTTGATGGTTTATGTTTGTGTGCTCTGACTTCTCCCTCAGCCATGCCCTTTCCAGTGATTGAACTGAGCACCAAACACTGTTTTTGAAGTCAACATGAAATGCTTAGCTCTGTGTTTTGCTTTGGAACTGTAGCTAGCTTTGTAATGCATTTTAAGTGTTAATGCATTTAAAGAAGGGCAGCTTTGATTCTGATGGAGCTGAGAACCACCCTGGCCTTGCTGGTCTCCAGTGATTCTCAGTTTTACTATCTAATTGAATAATACTAAAGGAGCCAGCATTCCAGATGTGTTGTTTTTATGTCGTAAGTTCTAGAGGGAAGCTCTTCTATTTCTTGTGAAACATAATCTTAAGTTTGACTCCCAGAGTCATATTCTTATGAGCATGGGACACATTAGACCAAGAGTCAGAGTGGATGGCAGGAGGACACTTGCGCTCTCCTTGACAGGCAGATGAAGGCTCTTTGCTGGGCTGAATGCCTCACGTCTCAGAATTCCAGTGGAACAGGAGAGCCAGCTTCCTGGAGAGAAAGTCCCAAGACCGGCTGCGTGTTCTCAGGTCCTCTGGAGGACAGTCCTTCTGTTCCCCTTGGAGACCTCTTCTCACTTCACGTAATAAAGATGTCTTTCTCCTGGGGTTATACCACCCATAGAGAGGCTTCTAGTCTCTTGGTCACTTTTTAATGTTTTCTTTTTGGGTCATAGGGTCTCTTGTTAAATTCCCTATGTAGCCAAGGATGCCGTTCAACTGCTTCTCCTAAGTGCTGGGATTAAGGCCACACCCCCATATTCAGTTTTACAGTGTTGGAGATTTGCCCTAGCTTCATGAATGCTGGGCAAACACTTGAGCGACTAAACTGTCTCCCAAAATGTAAATATTCTTAAAATTGTCTACATATGGTTCTGACATAAACTAGCCAGTCTTGAATAATAGTGGAATAGAAATAAAAAGAATTTCAAATGGTTTTGGCCAGTGAACGGGTCAGTCAGTGTGTAAAGGCACGTGCCAAAAGTCTGATGTCTGAGCTTGGCATCTGGGACTTATATGCTGGAAAGAGAGAGCTGCAGCTTGTCTTCTGATCTCTGACTATGCACCATGGTGTGTACCACCCTGCCACAGATAGCCAGATAAACGGCATTTAGGTCTTAGAAAGCTGTTGTTTTTCTCCCCATTTCAGTTGTTGATGATGGTGGTGATGGTGGTAGAGATGATGTTGATGATGATGTTGATAGTGAGCCCTGCAGGGTCTCCAGTCATAAACCATTGAGGACGGTGTGTTTGGAGTAGGGCTTCACAGACCTGCCCTGTCTGTAGGCAGGTCCTGAAGATGAACCCAGGGCAGGTCTACAGATCCTAGTGTTCTCTCTGGTTCTTCTGACTGCCCGCTGGTTGTGAGGCTGGCTTCCTTCCCCTCCATTTTCTTCAACAGTGACTGGCTTTTCCCTTGTGCTGTGTGCACAGTTCCATCTCACTTCAGAGGCTTCGCCTCTCTGGAGCTCTAGATGGCACACGCTTTCTTTACCTGATGTTGTTTTAATGCTACACTCTTTCCAGTTACAGGAAATAATTTCTATGTCCAGTGTTAATCTTGGTTCTGGCAAAAGTTTTATGACAAGGAAACGTGTCATGAGGTTAGGGAGAGGGAAAGCAGGAAGGCATTGTGGAAGGTTTCTGGCGAGGAGCGTGGCTCAGATCTCTGTGATGCAGAAGGTATCGCCTAGGCTGAGACTTGAGGATGCAAAGGGTCAGAGTCCTGGTGAGTCATTTCCAAGGGTGTTAGCAGTGTCTGTGTTTGCTGAGTGAGGAACTAACCAAGTGAGGGCCTGAGGGCTTGAACTGGTGTGGTAGTCTGGGTCTCCGTGAAGGAGCCTGAGGATGGGATGGCTGCTGGCTAGTCAGTGGGCCCGGTGCCAGATATCGGTACAGAAGGCGGGGGTGGCTTCATGTCGGAGACAGTGGGCATTTTAGGGTTTCCATTGCTGCAAAGGGACACCGTGACCATGGCAACTCTTAGAAAGGATAGTGTTTAACTGGGGCAGGCTTACAGGCTCAGGGGTTTATTACATAACGGTCATGGTGGGGAGGACCGTGGCAGCGCGCAGGCAGATGTGGTGTTGGAGGACCTGCGAATGCTTCATCTTGATCAGAGAAGGCAGACAGGAGGTGACTGGCTGTTCTCTGCAGGCAGCCAGGAGGAGGCTTTGATTCCTTGCTTGGTGGAGCATAACAAGGCTACACCTCCCAATGGGGCCACTCCTCTGGCCAAGCATTCGAACACATGCAGTGGGGAATGTGAGAAGGGAGTGCATTTGGGGACCGGATAGTGTATTTGCTTGTGGGATGTTGCCAGTGGAGATGGGTGGAGGCAGTTCAGTTTGAGATTTGGAGGTCACACACAGGTGCTCTGAGACTGCAAAGGAAGGCTGCCAAATAGAGGGAGAGGTAGAGGGAGAGGGGGAAGGAGAGGGGGAGAGAGAGAGCTCGAGTGAGCAAGTTGGGAAAATTAATCCAGCAGATTCGTATGATCACAACTAAGTCACTCCAATGCCTTGTTTTCTTTTACTGTGACAGTGAAGTACATGGTATGTACTAACCTTATTTATCAAGCACTTGGATTATGCACATGGAAACTGAACTGATTCTAAGACTGCTAACTCTGGATATTATATTAAATGTCTCAAGTGCCAGGTATGGTGGCCTAGCGAACTGGGTAGATCTGAGCTCAAGGCCAGCCTGGTCTCTGTAGTGAGTTTTAGACCATTCAGGGATACTTATTGATACTCTGTCTCACACATAACAAAACAAAGATACAGCTAGACAAGGGATTTTATTAGTGGTGATACTTTTGAAAAGATAAAAAATACAGCTCTAACTCCAGCCTCCCAAGAAGCCCTAAACATCTCAAATTCCAGACCCTGCTCTTTGTTAGAAACTAGATAAAAAGGCCTTGAGTATGTGATCCTGGCCCGATAAGAAAAAAATGAGCTAACTAGTTGCTATCTGGCTTCTATTAAAAACTGATTGGTCCTTGGAGCGTGGGCTTGGATAATTTAAACTGATTGGTTTAGAAGCTATGGAATGGTACAAATCGATTGGCTTGTGATGTGCAGGCTTTGTTATAAACTTATAAAAGCTGTCCCGATTTTGCACTCAGGGTCCACAATCCTCTACCCCTGTGTGGTGTACGACTGTGAACCCCAGAGCCTCTGGAATAAAAATCCTCTTGCTGTTGCATCAAGACTGTTTCTTGGGAGTGATTGGGGTGTCACCTTCCAAGGCGTGGGGCGCTTGGGTGCCCTCATTTTTTCGGGTCTTTCACTTTTTTTTTTTATTTTTTTTTTTATTGTATATATTCTATATTTACAATTCATTTCCCTGTTTCTGGTTCCCCACCCCCGGGTCTTTCACTTTTATTCATTCAGTTAGACTTTTTTGGTTTCTTCTTATTGGCCAATTCTAATTTTAACACTAATTTGTTTGTTAAATATGTGTTTTAGTATTGGGCATTTTTTGCATAAGGCTTTCCTTTTAAATATTCTAGTTATCGTATAGAAGAACGGGTTTTGTGAGGCTGCCGTGTTCTTACATACATGTTGCTGAGCCTTAGTCATGTTTAATGTTCCTCGGGGCCCACGCTCCCCAGCCTCCCCTCCCCACTTCCTTCTGACTAAACCTCATACCCTCCCTTAGAGTTCTCTTTTCTGTTTATGTTCTCTCTCTCTCTCTCTCTCTCTCTCTCTCTCTCTCTCTCTCTCTGTTAATGTAGTTAATTCTAAGTCTAGGTTGCATTTTCTTTTTTTTCCCTTTGGCTTCCTCTGGGTTTGCAAGCCCGCTTGCTGCAGACTTTGGCTCAGAGGTTCTGACTTCATTGTCCCTCTGTGTCTTACAAATCCCTTCAACTTTTGGGACGCGGAGGAAAGTTCTTGATTGAAATGAAATCTTCCTGTGTGGTGAGACAGAGAGGGGTGATTGAGAGGTAACGATTCCAAAGTTGAAGATATTCTGACAGATTTTCTTTCCCCCAGGAGATGGGCTTCCGGGAACCCACTTGATGTGTCATGCGTTTCTCTCTTGGTTGGCAGGACTGTTGTGCTCTAGAAGTGCCATCTGGGGGAGCCAGAGGACTGCAGTTAGCGGTGTGCATTTGTATAGGGGAGAAATGATGAAAGGAAGTTCATGCTCCGCAGGGGTGTGTGTGTGTCTGTGTGTGTGTGTGTGTGTGTGTGTGTGTGTGTGTGTGTGCGTGCGTGCGCGCGTGTGCGCGCGCGTGCGTGCTTGTTCTCCATAGGAACTGGTTAGACGGCTATTAAGTAGTAAATGCATTAAAGGAAACACTGGCAAATGTATAAGTTGAACTTTAGTGTTCTACACTTGCATCTTGGTTGTTCTGTTGGCATCTGAAGAGCTAAGAGATGCCAGTGCTCTCGGATGAGCAGAGTAAATGTTATGTCACACGGGGGCCATAGTCGCCCCAAACCCAGTGGGTGCATGTCTCGTGGGGCTGGGGTTAAATACTAAAAATCCCAGCAGTCCTTAGAGTTTTTCTAGTCAGTGAGTAGACTAATATTTTCCGAGCGCATGTAGCAGAGCCCTGTAAGTTATCTTAAAAGTATTGCCACATAAAGCTAATATCTAATAAAAAAATAAATAAAAGGAGAAAAAAAGATTAAAAAACAACATTGCCAAGAGAGTAAGCGCCTCCAACAGTCTTGGAGGTGTTCGGTTGACCGGAGGGCACGGAGTCGGGGCGTGGACGAAGCTCCTCAGGGGTGTTGTCCACGGGAATCTGAATTTAGGAAGTAGAGCATTCTTAGTTCCCTTGCCCTGGTTTTCCATTAGTTGCTGTGTATTCATTAAAATAGGTTATATTTGCTTATCTTCTTAGTATGTACTCGAAAGGATTACAGTTCTGTTAGTTTTGCTATTTCTTTTGTGGTCAGGCACATGCGTGTGTATGCACACAAGGGTCTCCTTTTATTTATTTATTTATTTATTTATTTATTTATTTTCTTCTTATGTGTGAGTACACTGTAGCAGTCTTCAGACACAGCAGAAGAGAACATTATAGATGGTTGGGAGCCACCGTGTGGTTACTGGGAATTAAACTCAGGACCTCTGGAAGAGCAGCTAGTGCTCTTAACCACTGAGCCTTCTCTCCAGCCCAGGGGGTCTCCATTCTTGTGGTGGTATTTTATAGCATATAAATAGCATGATTTAGTTTAGTTTCTCACAGCTGTTGTCTGTCTTTCAAAAATCGGTTTTTGAATTTCCTTGTTGCCTTCTTTGGAAAGACGTTGGATTCTAGGCTAGAAGTTCTCCATTGAAGGCAAGCCCCATCTTTACGAAATGGAGCTTGATGTCGGTTAGAAATGAAGTGGGCGTTGTCCGCCACCCTAAGCCGGTCCGCCACCCTAAGCCGGTACTGTTCTCACCCGTCGGCAAACTCATGGCTACTTACTTGGGCTAGGAAGAATGGATTTCTGGCCAGACTATGAGGAGAAATATATTTCTTTTTTTTTTTTTTTTTTTTTTTAATTTTTTTTTTTGGTTTTTTTTTTCGAGACAGGGTTTCTCTGTGTAGTTCTGGCTGTCCTGGAACTCACTCGGTAGACCAGGCTGGCCTCGAACTCAGCAATCCGCCTGCCTCTGCCTCCCAAGTGCTGGGATTACAGGCGTGCGCCACCACCGCCCAGCTCGAGAAATATATTTCTTAAAAAATGAGCTTATGAGGAACATGCTGTTCCTGTGAGAGAGCGGCCAGTCAGCTGTGTATTGTGGGAATTCGACTGTCTGTCTGCTTCCCTGTGCAGTGGGGATGACAAACAGCTTAGTACAGGGGCTGCTTCCTGTGAGCGTGATTCTGCCTGGGGTGTGTGCACAGTTCCTCCCTCCCTCCCTCCCCTGCCCTTCCTCCCTCCCTCCCCTGTCCTGCCCCCCTCCCTTCTCTCCTGCCTTTTTCCTTTTTCTCTAAGAATGCTAATTGCTTTTATTTTGACTGAAGTTGACCTTGGAGAGTTGATTTAAGAAAAAACAAAAACCAAAAAACCTTAATCTTTTTTTTCTTTAGAGTTTTCTATTAATTTACCCAGATGGACAGAACTAGGGTAAATTTTGTAAAATATTAGCTTTTAAGAGGTGAAGATTAACTTAAATTATATTTCTTTGTTTTTACTGTATATGCTGTAAAATTAGATAATTAATACAGCTTAAAGAAGGCAATTAATCAAAATTTAGAGGAATTCTAACTGATGAATTCTGATTCACCTTTTAAAAACTAAGCATTCCTCTAAATTATGTAAAATGCTAATTAAAGGGCTTAATTTGTTAATCATCTCAGTTTGATTAGAGGCAGATGCTGATTACCTAAGTGGACTTCTCAGAGATGACTTTCATTATTTCAATTCAACTTGTCAAACTAATGAAGACACTACCTTAAGGACTAGCACACCCCAGTGGTTACTGTGTGCTAGCTTTGAGAGCTAGGCCCGGCAGGGTAAATCACAAGTGCTCCGCCCCAAAGGCGCGGATGGTAAAACGCCAGGAAGAGTGTGCTGGCCTCGGGCTGGGCATGGAGGTGGAAGACGGGGGATCGGAAGTTCAAGGCTAGTCTGTGCTGCATGATCAGCGCGAGGCCAGATGGGGTATGTATGAAACCCTGTCAAAACCAGAACAGAAGGAAGTATCAAAAGAGAGACTTGAACTCTTCTCTTCTCTTCTCTTCTCTTCTCTTCTCTTCTCTTCTCTTCTCTTCTCTTCTCTTCTCTTCTCTTCTCTTCTCTTCTCTTCTCTTCTCTTCTCTTCTCTTTTCCCTCCCTCCCTCCCTCCCTCCTTCCCTCCCTTCCTCCCTCCCTTCCTCTCTCTCTCTCTGAGCTTATTGAGCTTCTTGGAATCCATGAGATTTTCTGATCTTGTCTTTGTTAGTACTGTGGGGCTCTGATTTTTGGTTTTCCTTCTGAAAATGCATGTATAAACTTGCTGCTGACCGTTGTTGGGGAGTTGGACTAGACTGTAAGTCATCACAACAAATTCCCTAACTATATAGAGACTGCCCATACGTCCTGTGGCTCCAGAGAACCCTGACTGACACAGAGCCCAAACCTCTTTCTTGTGTCTAGGGAAGCAGAGCAAGTGGCCCTGTGGTGGCTCTTGTGACTCTCTGCTTAAGGCCAGGAGAGCCTTGGTGAATGTGGACCCTTGCACGGCCATCGGAGTCTGCTGCTCGGCTCTCTGGATTCCTTCAGCTGCATCTCTTTGGGTTTTAGTGATCTTTGTGGAGGTGCAGAACAAAACAACTGACATGCAGCATTAAGTCTGTTTTAGTCCCATTCCTTTGGGAGACAGGCAGAGGAACTGCAAGTTCAGGGGTAGCCTGCACTATATAGGGAGGTCAGCGGCAGCCTGGACTGCATACTAGGACCACGCCTCAAAAAAATTTTTTTTTCTTCAAGGTGCTATTATTTCTACAAAATACAAATAGTAATTCCTACTTTACATTTGTCAATCAAAACTAACACATATAGCCTGGAAAGAGTAGCTAAGGAGCCGGGGACTGGCCCCCTTAGAGAGAGCTGCACATCGGTGTAACAGTGTGGCGGTGGACCTGGGCTGCAGTAGTGCAGGTCCGTCATTCTGTGGCTTTCGGGGCACGGCATGACTCCACGCTAGGTCAGTAGGACAGGATTTAGACGGAGAAGACATCTTCTTGAGGCGCAAATAAAATAATCTTGATAAGTTATAGGAATGTTATCTGATCTGGGGGATCACGTTAGTGTTATACACCTATTTATTCCAGACTCAAGGCTGGTGTGTCCTAATAAGGAGCAGGAGGGCAGAGGATGATATGGGCCGGGGCGGTTTCTCCTGTCACCTTCTGCAGTTAAAGGGCCTGGAACCCGAAGTGGTATTGTTTCTGAGTGGCCTCAGGGCCTTTGTATTTAAATCTGTATTACCAATGTCAGTGAAGCACCTGAGTGTTGAGTGAATGTCACTGGGGATGTGACAGTAGTTCAGGACTGGGCGTCTTGTGAACTGGGACGTGTGAGCGCTGTGAGACAAGTATGGTTAGGAAGGCCAAGTGCTGCCTGGAGAGATGGCTCCAGTTCCCATGTTAGCTCACAACTGCCTGTAATTCCAGTTCTGGGGGAATCTGGGCGTAGACCTCTGACCTTTGGGGGCAACCACACACAGACACAGACACACATAACTAAAAATAATAGGAGAAACTAAAAGAAGAATGTTAGTTTCATGGTAGGTCTCCATGAACACCCTTAGAGGTTTTAAATGGACAGGAGCCATCAGCTGGGCTGGCTGGCTGTTGAGCGGCCCTCAGACCCTTCTCTTCTGGCAGGCTGCTTTGAGAGTCGTGAGTCAGCATCCTCTTTGGCAATTATCCTGGCTGGTTTGAACCCAGCGCAGCGGTCCTTAGGGGCTTCCTTCTCACTGCACGGACCCCAGCGGCCATGGCCAGCGCAGAGTCCTGACTGAAGCCTTGCTGCAGCCATGGTCACTTCAGACGCCTCGCTCTGGCTTTCAGACTCCATTCTGGGC
Organism: Apodemus agrarius; assembly: GCA_964023405.1. Lineage (NCBI taxonomy): Eukaryota > Metazoa > Chordata > Mammalia > Rodentia > Muridae > Apodemus > Apodemus agrarius. The sequence goes on from OZ030014.1 coordinate 11,139,274, forward strand.
AAGACAAGGCTCACTGAGGTCCAGTCTCACTCCCAGAAAGGAGAGGAAGCATCGTTCCAGCGACTCAGCACAACCCTGTGATTGATGGATGGCGCTGGAGTGCTTGCACGTGGGGCTGTGCACGTGCACGTGGGTGTGCACTTGCCCCGTGTCTCTTTCCTGCCACCTGCGCTCCTCTTCTGCCTATGCTAAGTAGGCTATTTTATATTACATGTTAGCCTGCAGAGTGAGTCCAGGAGATGTTGCACGGTATAGAAAATTCACACTAACATGCACATATAGAATGGGAGCCTGGAAATACTATTTTTAGGCCACAGGGTAATGTCATTTGGTGCTGGAATGTCAGATCTGGTCTGTGAGTTATGACAGAAGAGAAGGAATTTCTGTGCGCTGGGTTAACCTGGAGTACAGCCTCGCTCTGGCAGAAGGGAGGCAGGGTTCTGACAGGCTGCGTGCCACCAGCACCTTCGAATGCTGGATAACTGGGTGAGGCATTAAAATGCTGACTTGGGTCAGCAGGCGGATGTCATTGTCAGGACTGTAGAACTGGTTCCTAATGTCCTCAGTGCCGGTGTACACATGTGGACATCCCCTAGAGCAAATGCTTTCTTCCCTTTGCCCAGGTGCAAGGCAAAGCTAGTGTCCCATCCATCTGAACTTGAAAACAGTGGGAACGTACATTTACTAATCCCAACTTACTAAAATGAATGGACAGAGATTCGATCTATTGTCGTCGGGAAGAGCAAACAATGCCAGACTGGTTTATTTTTCCCAGTCTTATTTTCCGGAGATCTTTTATTTCATTTTTTATTTTCTGCAATCAGTACGGCTGCAACAGTGATGTCAGTTGACAACACTTCCCGCCTCTCTCTCCCCTGCTAAGTGGAGTGCTATTGTTTACTATCCCGATTACTGGTGGCCGCGGACGACTTCAGATGACATGCTTTTTACTAATCAGAGTTTGGCTGTCTCTTGTCCAAGAACCTAGAAAATGACCAAGCTGCTCTCTAGTGTAAAGACATAGAATCAAGTCAAGTTGAACAGCTGTCTACTAACTGTGTTGTGAAAACAGGGAAAGAAATTACTTTCTCTTGTTTTTTTGGGAAAACATTTGCCAGTTGGAACCTCAGCTAAGATTGGGTTTGGAAGGTTTTTAATTGTGCACCAAAAGGTTATTGCGGAAGATAACATAAGGGAGCATCATAAAGAAGAACATTAGAAATCAGCGACAGAAAACTGTGGCGACACAGGCCTCCTGCCAGGTGTCTGAGAGCTAGCTCAGAATAAATAGTTTGGAATTAAAGACACAGTTACAGATTCCAAAGACTTGATTCACTCAGTTTATTAGTGAATCTGTGGGAACAACTTCTAATGACAAGTCATGCTACCCTTCACTAAGGTTTTATCTTAAAATATTCACGGATTATTAAGTTTAATGATGTAATAAGATCAGAGGTTTTGTTAATACTTCATATTAAACTATTGAAATAAAAATATAATAAATGGGGGCTGAAGAGATGGCTCAGCAGTTAAGAGCACCGACTGCTCTTCCAAAGGTCCTGAGTTCAAATCCCAGCAACCACATGGTGGCTCACAACCATCTGTAACAAAATCTGATGCCCTCTTCTGGAGTGTCTGAATACAGCTACAGTGTGTTTACATATAATAATAAATAAATCTTTAAAAAAAATAGAATAAATGAATTATAATATTGCAGTTTAGTCTCTCAACTCCTGATTATTGTAGTTAAATAAGTATTCAAGCAGGATAAAGTGCTGGAGTGGGTGCGGGTGCGGGTGCGGGTGCGGGTGCGGGTGGGGGTGCGCAGGCAGGAGATCCAACAGAGAACATAAATGGGTTCCTGAGAGGTGGTCCAGTTATTTTTTTTTTTTTTTTTTTTTTTTTTTTGGTTTTTCGAGACAGGGTTTCTCTGTGTAGCCCTGGCTGTCCTGGAACTCACTCTGTAGACCAGGCTGGCCTCGAACTCAGAAATCCGCCTGCCTCTGCCTCCCAAGTGCTGGGATTACAGGCGTGCGCCACCACGCCCGGTTCCAGTTATTTTTTTTAATTTATTTTTAATTATTTATTCTATATTCTTTGTTTACATTCCAAAGGCTTTCCCCTTTCCCAGTTCCCCCCTCACCATATGTCCCATAAGTCCTCTCTCCCCCACCTATTCCCCAATCACCCCCCCCCCCCCACCATTTCACTGTTCTGATACTCTCCTACAAAACTGGATCCAATCTTTTCAGGCCCAGGGTCCTCTCCTTCCTTCTTCTTGGGAATCTTTTGATTTGCTAATTGTGCCTTGAGTATTCAGAGCTTTTGGGCTCATTAATATCCACTTATCAGTGATTGCAATTCATGTGTATTCTTTTGTGATTCGGTTAACTCACTTAGGATGATATTTTCCAGATCCAACCATTTGCCTACAAATTGCATGAATTCATTATTTTTAATTGCTGAGTAATATTCCATTGTATAAATATACCACATTTTCTGTATCCATTCCTCCTTTGAGGGACATCTGGGCTCCTTCCAACTTCTGGCTATTATAAATAAGGCTTCTATGAACATAGTGGAGCATGTGTCTTTATTGTATGCAGGGGAATCCTCTGGGTATATGCCCAGGAGTGGTATGACAGGGTCTTTTGGAAGTGTCATGCCCAATTTTCTGAGGAACTGCCAGACTGATTTTCAGAGCAGTTGTACCATCTTGCAATCCCACCAACAGTGTAGGAGTGTTCCTCTTTGTCCACATCTTCACCAGCACCTGTTATCTCCTGAATTTTTAATCTTAGCCATTCTGACTGGTGTGAGGTGGAATCTCAGGGTTGTTTTGATTTGAATTTCCCTGATGACTAATGATGTTGAACATCTCTTAAGGTGTTTCTCAGCCATCCGAATTTCTTCTGGTGACAATTCTTTGTTTAGCTCTGTACCCCATTTTTAATAGGGTTATTTGGTTCTTTTGGGGTCTAACTTTTTGAGTTCTTTGTATATATTGGATATTGGCCCTCTGTCGGATGTGGGGTTGGTGAAGATCTTTTCCCAATTTGTTGGTTGCCCTTTTGTCCTTCTGACAGTGTCCTTTACCTTACAAAAACTTTGCAATTTTATGAGGTCCCATTTGTCAATTCTTGATCTTAGAGCATAAGCTATTGGTGTTCTGTTCAAAAACTTTCCCCCTGTGCCCATGTCCTCCAGGGTCTTCCCCAGTTTCCTTTCTATTAGTTTCAGTGTGTCTGGTTTTATGTGGAGGTCCTCGATCCACTTGGAATTGATCTTAGTACAAGGAGATAAGAGTGGGTCAATTTGCATTCTTCTGCTGTTGACCTCCAGTTGAACCAGCACCATTTGTTGAAAAGGCTATCTTTTTTCCACTGGATGGTTGTAGCTCCTTTATCAAAGATCAAGTGACCATAACTCTGTGGGTTCATTTCTAGGTCTTCAATCCTATTCCATTGATCTACTTGCCTGTTGCTGTACCAATACCATGCAGTTTTTAACACAATTGCTCTGTAGTACTGCTTGAGGTCAGGGATATTGATTCCCCCAGAAGTCCTTTTAATTGTCGAGAATAGTTTTAGCTATCCTGGGTTTTTTGTTACTCCAAATGAATTTGAGAATTGCTCTTTCTAGGTCTATGAAGAATTGAATTGGGATTTTGATGGGGATTGCATTGAATCTGTAGATTGCTTTTGGCAAGATAGCCATTTTTATTATATTGATCCTGCCAATCCAAGAGCATGAAATATTTTTCCATCTTCTGAGGTCTTCTTTGATTTCTTTCTTCAAGGACTTGAAGTTCCTGTCATACAGATCTTTCACTTGTTTGGTCAGAGTCATGCCAAGGTACTGTATGTTGTTTGTGGCTATTGTGAAATGTATTATTTCTCTAACTTCTTTCTCAGCCTGCTTGTCCTTTGAGTACAGGAAGGCTTGAGTACAGGATTTGCTTGAGTTGATTTTATAACCAGCCACTTTGCTAAAGTTGTTAATCAGCTGTAGAAGTTCTCTGGTGGAGTTTTTTGGGTCGCTTAAGTATACTATCATATCATCTGCAAATAATAATAGTTTGACTTCTTCCTTTCCAATTTGTATCCCTTTGACTTCCTTATGTTGTCTAATTGCTCTTGCTAGAACTTCAAGTATTATATTGAAAAAATATGGAGAGAGAGGGCAGCCTTGTCTAGTCCCTGATTTTAGTGGGATTGCTTCAAGTTTCTCTCTATTTAGTTTGATGTTGGCTACTGGTTTGCTGTAAATTGCTTTTATTATTTTTAGGTATGGGCCTTGAATTCCTGTTCTTTCCAAGACTTTTAGCATGAAAGGATGCTGAGTTTTGTCGAATGATTTTTCAGCATCTAATGAGATGACTATGTGGTTTTTTTCTTTTAGTTTGTTTATGTAGTGGATTACATTGATGAATTTCCGTATATTGAACCATCCCTGCATCCTTGGGATGAAGCCTACTTGATCATGGTGAATGATCGTTTTGATTTGCTCTTGGATTTGGTTGGCAAGAATTTTATTTAGTATTTTTGAATCGATATTCATAAGGGAAATTGGCCTGAAGTTCTCTTTCTTTGTTGGATCTTTGTGTGGTTTTGGTATCAGCGTAATTGTGGCTTTCGAAGAACAAGTTGGGCAGTGTTCCTTCTGTTTCTATTTTGTGGAATAGTTTGAAGAGTATTGGTGTTAAGTCTTCTTTGAATGTTTGGTAGAATTCTGCACTAAAACCATCTGGTCCCTTACTTTTTTTGGTTGGGAGGCTTTCTATAACCCCTTCTATTTCTTTAGGGGTTATGGGACTGTTTAGCTGATCTAATTGATCCTGATTTAATTTTGGTATTTGGTATCTGTCTAGGAAATTGTCCATTTCCTCCAGATTCTCCAGTGGTGTTGAGTATAGGCTTTTGTAGTAGGATATGATGATCTTTTAAATCTCCTCAGTTTCTGTTGTTATTTTCCCCTTTTCATTTCTAATTTTGTTAATTTGGATACTGTCTCTGTGACCTTTGGTTAGTCTGGCTAAGGGTTTATCTATCTTGTTGATTTTCTCAAAGAACCAGCTCCTGGTTTTGTTGATTCTTTGTATGGTTCTCTTTGTTTCTACTTGATTGATTTCAGCCCTGAGTTTGATGATTTCCTGTCTTCTACTCCTCCTGGGTGAGTTAGCTTCTTTTTGTTCCAGGGCTTTCAGGTGTGCCATTAAGCTGCTAGTGTATGCTCTCTCCAGTTTCTTTTTGGATGCACTTAGAGCTATGAGTTTTCCTCTTAGCACTGCTTTCATTGTGTCCCATACATTTGGGTAGGTTGTACCTTCATTTTCATTGAATTCTAAAAAGTCTTTGATTTCTTTCTTTCTTTCTTACTTGACCAAGGTGTCATTGAGTATTGTTCAGTTTCCACGTGTATGTGGGCTTTCTGTTGTTTTTGTTGCTATTGAAGACCACTCTTACTCCATAGTGATCTGATAGGAGGCATGGGATTAGTTCGATCTTGTATTTGTTGACATCTGTCTTGTGACCAATTATATGATTAATTTTGGAGAAGGTACCATGTGGTGCTGAGAAAAAGGTATATTATTTTCTTTAGGATGAAATGTTCTATATATCTGTTAAATCCAATTGGCCCAAAGTTTCAATTAGTTTCACTGTGTCCCTGTTTAGTTTCTGCTGTCCATTAAGGAGAGTGGAGTGTTGAAGTCACCCACAATTATTGTGTTAGGTGCAATGTGTGCTTAAAGCTTTAGTAAGGTTTCTTTTACGAATGAGGGTGCCCTTGCATTTGGAGCATAGATGTTCAGTATTGAGAGTTCTTCTTGGTGGATTTTCCCTTTGACCAGCAAGAAGTGACCTTCTGAGTCTCTTTTGATGACTTTAGGTTGAAAGTCAATTTTATCTGATATTAGAATGGCTACTCCAGCTTGTTTCCTGAGACCATTTGCTTGTAAAATTGTCTTCCAGCCTTTTACTCTAAGGCAGTGTTTGTCTTTAACACTGAGATCTGTTTCCTGTATGCAGCAAAATGTAGGGTCCTGTTTCCGTATCCAGTCTGTTAGTCTATGTCTTTTTATTGGGGAATTGAGTGCATTGATGTTAAGAGATATTAAGGAATAGTAATTATTACCTCCCGACATTTTTGTAATTACTTTTTATATTTGAGAGGTTATCTTCTTTTGGGTTTGATGAGAGGAGGTTTCTATCTTGCTTCTTCCTGGGTGTAATTTCCCTCCTTGTGTTGGTGTTTTCCCCCTATTATCTTTTGTAGGGTTGGGTTGTGGAAAGATATCATGCAAATTTCGTTTTGTCATGGAATACCTTGGTTTCTCCATCTATGGTGATTGAGAGTTTTGCTGGGTATAGTAGTTTTGGCTGAAATTTGTGTTCTCTTAGAGTCTGCATGATATCTGCCCAGGATCTTCTAGCTTTCATGGTTTCTGGAGAGAAGTCTGGTGTGATTCTGATAGGTCTTCCTTTATATGTTACTTGGCCTTTTTCTCTTACTGCCTTTCATATTCTTTCTTTGTTTAGTACATTTGGGGTTTTGATTATTATGTGACGGGGAGGTATTTCTGTTCTGGTCCAATCTGTTTGGAGTTCTGTAGGCTTCTTGTATATTCATGGGCATCTCTTTAGGTTGGGGAAGTTTTCTTCCATAATTTTGTAGAAGATATTTGCTGGCTCTTTAACTTGTAAATCTTCACTCTCATCTATACCTATAATCCTTAGGTTTGGTCTTCTCATTGTGTCCTGGATTTTTGGGTTACAAGCTTTTTGCACTTAGTATTTTCTTTGACTGTTGAATCAATGGTTCCTATGGTATCTTCGGCATCTGAGATTCTTTCTTCTATTTCTTGTATTCTATTGTTGATATTTGCATCTATGTCCCCTGATTTCTTCCCATGGTTTTCTATCTCCAAAGTTGTCTCCCTTTGCAATTTCTTAGTTGTTTCTACTTCTGTTTTTAGAACCTGGATGGATATGCTCAGATCTTTCGCTTGCTTGTTTGTGTTTTCATGTAATTCTTTAAGAGATTTTTGTGTTTCCTCTTTCATAGTTTCTACTTGTTTTCCCATGTTCTCCTGTATTTCTTTAAGAGATTTTTGTATTTGCCCCTTATTCTGTTTTTTGATCCACATTATCCTGAGTTTCTTCAAGTGATTTTTGTGTTTGCCTTGTAAGGGCTTCTAACTTTTGATCCATTTTCTCCTGTATTTCTTTAAGAGTTTTATCTATGTGTTCCGCTACCAGCATCCTGACCAGTGATTTTAGATCCAAATCTTTTTTTTCTGGTGTGTTGGGTAGCCAGGGCTTCCTGTTGTTGGTGAACTGGGTTCAGATGCTGCCTTGGTGCCTTGGTGCCTTGATTTCTGTTAGTAACGTTCCTACGTTTTTCTTTTGCCATCTGGTTATCTCTGGCGTTAGTTGGCCTCGTTGTCTCTGGCTGGTGTTTGAACCTCCCGTGAGGCTGGGCCCACCTGTTGGTTCTCTACTGATGACCAGGCTGCAAGATAAAGACTGCCTCTGCGAGTGCTGAGGGGACCTCAGGGAAGGCAGTTCCCAACCGAGTTGGTGCAAGGCTGGAGGGCGTAGAGATGTCCCGCTGAGCCACCGCCCTGGCCCTGGCTAGTGGTGAGAGCCTGGCGGATCCACCCGAGCGATGGTAGTCCCTGATTAAGTCTGAGGTGACCCAGTTTTAAGGGCACTTGTTGCTCTTTCACAAGACCCACACTTGATTCCAGCACCCCAACATGGCACGTACAACAATCTGTAATTCCATTTCCAGGGGATCGGATGCCCTCTTGTGGCGTCTTGTGGAGAGCTTGGGAAGGCGTTGGCCATCACTGCATTAGACAACCCCCCTTCCCCCTCAGCCATTCTTTTGCCTGCTGGGTTGCGAGTCACTGGGTTACAGATCTTCTTAGTTTCATATCTCGTTCTCCGGCTTTTATTTTCTTCTTTGTTCTTGCTAGCAGCGGTTCTCTGAATTACAGATGGTTTCTTATGAGCTGTCATCTTTTATTTTGACGCTTCCCTAGTCTGTTTTGTTTATCCTGCTCTCAATGAGATTTTAATTTTGATTGTTGTGAGTCATTGAAGTTTTGTTTTGTTTTTGGTGGCGGGGGGTGGGTGGGTGGGTAGGGTGGGGTGGGGGTTGGGGTGAGATTGGGAATTGGTACATGCTGGGTATGCACTCTACCACTGAGCCATATATGAGCCTCTTTTAGGTTTACTTTTAAATTTATTTATTATCCAAAGTGTTTATTGGGATTGTTTCCTACACACCCAAATCAGCTGCTTCCAAGTGCTGCAGCTGGTTAAGCCCAAACCTATTAAGGCGACCCTTATTTGAGACAAGGTATCCATTAGATTGCCTATATGGCAAGCCTGTGGGAGAAGAATGATTGGCGGGAGAGCCGGAGTCACTGTGGGGGCTCCACCCAGGGCCGGCGATCCTGGCCTGTATAGAAGGCAGGTTGTGCAAGCCGTGATAAACAAGGCAGTAAGCGTGTCCTCTGTCGTCCCAGCTGCCTCTCTCTGCCCTCAGCGCCTTCCATGGCTTTCTTTGATAATGGACTGCAAGCCATAAACCAAGTAAACCCTTTTCTCCCCAAGTTGTTTTTGGTCAGAATGTTTTATAGAGCAACAGAAGGCAAACTAGACAAACTCCTGGGCTCAGGAGCGTGCTCTCAGTGTCCTCTGTCACAGGGACCCAGCACACTGTTTCCTCCCGCTCCCCAGCATACGATGTCCAGTCTATCAGGAGGAATGACTGGGCAGAGAAAGGGCGCCGTTAAGATTCGAAACAAATTAAAGTGGATACCTTCTTGAATTGATATTGTAAAGCTAATGGAAGTTAGATTGCTTTAATTATCTCATTGCCACGTGTCCATTAGGTGAACTGTGAAGGAATACTTCTGTTTCAATGTGCTGCTATGTATTTTTACATTGACCCCAGTCATGGCTTCAGAATATTTAACTTAATTTTCCTAATCATTCATCCTTTGTCTGTATTTCTATTGCTGTCTTCCAGTTCATTTTTATTTTTCTCTGATTTGCTGGGCTCTCTTTTATTCCTGATGTGCTTTCCAATTAGTGAACAGTTTAGTGAACTGCTGAACAGTTTGTTCAGCAGCTGAACAGTTTATATATCTGAGTATTTCCTTCTTTTTGCATGAATTAATGGTTTTATGTTTTGATGAATTGTATGCTGTTCCTAATCTCCCACTGATGACTTTAGTCTTGGTATTTCATTACCCAGCACCCTCCCTCTTGTTCTATAGTCTTTTGAATTCCTTAGATTCAATTCTGTCGTCTGAAGTAGTTTGTGTATTTTAGTCAGGAAACATTTTGTCATGTATTGTGTAAAAACTGGGAGTATAACAAATAGAATACATTTATACTTAGGTTCATGTTTTAGTAAAAACTGATGAGTATGAGTTCCTATACTGTAGTAAGATATTGCAACTCTGTGCTGAGGCATATGGCTATATAGGGGCATAGGATAAGCATACACTGCATTCTGCACATTGTGTTCTTAGTTTTCTTATGTTACCTGTAGTTTCTAAGTTATTCCCCCTCCGCATTCTCCTTCTATCTACTCTTGTTCTCTTCTGACTAAAAACTCCTCAGTTCAGTTTCTCTCAGCTCAGTTCCTCCCACCTCAGTTCCTCAATTCCGACACTTCTCTTTGTCCTCAGCCCTTAAACTTCTTTCAGAAAACGTGGTCACATGTTACAAAGTTCATCACAAGTTCACAGGAACAGTCAAATCATGAATTGAAATAGAAGTTTACAACAAAGCCGGGCATGGTGGCACACGCCTGTAATCCCAGCACTTGGGAGGCAGAGGCAGGTGGATTTCTGAGTTCGAGGCCAGCCTGGTCTACAGAGTGAGTTCCAGGACAGCCAGGACCACACAGAGAAACCCTGTCAAAAAAAAAAAAAAAAAAAAAAAAAAAAAAAAAAGAAGTTTACAACAGAGAATGTTTGCCTGCATATCCATCAGGAGTAATTATCTAGTTGAACATTTATCACCTGTCTGAGCTCTACAAGTTCATTGAAAGTTTAAAACAATAACTAAGTTATTAGTGATGTTTTGTATAGATAAACCCAGTCACCTATAATTGGTTATTTATTTTACAACCTCTTGGAATGTGCTCTGAGTAGGAGAAAGTCTGGTTGCTTTCTAAGAGCAATTAATTGGTGACACTTGGGAGACTGGCAGAGTTCTCATTGCAGTTCTATCAGAAAAGGACCTATTAGCAGTCACATTATAAAAGAGCTTAATAATTACAGATATAATTTTAGGAATTCTTATATGATCATCATTAAATCTTAAGTCATCTATCTGTCTACACAGCATCACTATAAGACAGTACATCTTCGTGGATCTGCAGAGATCTGCTCCATAGGGGTGTGCTATTACTTATTGATTATTATACATGTTTAATAATAACAGGAAAAGCATATTAATAGCAGGAATCGTTCCTAAAATTAGTCCCTCATAGCCTTGCTTAATGAGGACTCGCCTGTTGCAGATTATATAATAATCCAAAGCAGGCCATTTCAGGATCATCACCTGCTAGTATACTAGCTTGTCCCATTATGGCTCCTGACAGTGGAGGGGGGTTTCAGAGACAGTCTATGTAAGTCACAGTCATGCTGTGCCGTCGGAAGAACAGGGAAGTTGGTTAACAAAGGGTACAATATTTTGGGCAAAGAAAAGTAAAAGCAGGAAGAATTCAAAGGCCCAAGAACACAGGGCCTTTACTGGACACAGGCAGCCTGTGTGGTGGGGACTGGGGGGGGGGTCAGCTGTAAGGGCAGGAAGTACATTGGGGAGAATGTCAGTGAGTGTGGCCGTGGGAGGCCAACCTGTGCAGAGAAGTGGAGTGCGCATGTGTCAGCTTGTCTTCCCAGTCATCACTCTGAGCAGTGGCAGGGAGGTGTGCGCCCTGGAGTTAACAAGGTTTGGATTTGGATGGTGCCTGCCCAGTCTGACATCCCACCTCCTGAGAAGATTCTCCACAGGCAGAGGCTGAAAGGTGTTGGACGTTGTGAGCCGGTATCCATGGAGGAGGTGGTCCTGACTAGGTGGAGGGCATATGTAGGTTAGCATTTGCTAGGACAGTGTCTGAGAGATGATGATGATGATGAGGAGGAGGAGGGGAGGAGGAGGAGGAAGAGGAGGAGGAGGAGGAGGAGGAGGAGGAGGAGCATTTAGAAAAGAGGGCAAGCTGTGTGAGCAGGACTGGCTGGTGGAGGAGGATGGGAATCAGGGTGGTGTTCTCGAATGAGATGAGCAGAGAGTGAGGTGGACAGGTGAAGGCAGAGCAGAGTAAACGGGAGTAGCTGCAGAAGTGGGGGAGGGGGTCACTCCACGGGGAGGGGAGAGGCACGGAGGAGAGTAAGACAGCACAGGACTCAGTGCACTTCACCGTACAGCCCCAGAGTCTCCAGACTTAGCTTCCTGGTTGGCATGGAATAGCTTAAATGTTGTATTCTATCTAGTCCCTTTTCTTATAGGATTAGATATTTTTATTCTTTTTTTTATAATATGCTTTTATATTTGTTTTTAGGGATGAGTCTGAGTTTTGAGTGACTAAATTTTCTTTTCTTTTTTTTTTTTTTTTTTTTTTTTTTTTTTTGGTTTTTCGAGACAGGGTTTCTCTGTGTAGTCCTGGCTGTCCTGGAGCTCACTCTGAAGACCAGGCTGGCCTCGAACTCAGAAATCCGCCTGCCTCTGCCTCCCAAGTGCTTAAATTTTCTTTTCTTTTCTTTTCTTTTCTTTTCTTTTCTTTTCTTTTCTTTTCTTTTCTTCTCTCTCTCTCTCTCTTTTTTTTTTTTTTATTTTTTTATTTTTATTTATTTTTTTTTTTTTTGAGACAGGGTTTCTCTGTATAGCCCTGGCTGTCCTGGAACTCACTGGATAGACCAGGCTGGACTTGAACTCAGAAATCTGCCTGCCTCTGCCTTCCAGAGTGCTGGGATTACAGGCATGTGCCACCTCCGCCTGGCCTAAATTTTCTTTTACAGCTTTTAAAAATTACATCTATTTATTTATTTATTTATTTATTTATTTATTTATTGCATATACCATGACACGTGTAAAGGTCAGAGGACAACTTGCAGGACTCACTTGTCTCTTTTTTACCATGTGGGTCCAGGGATTGAACTTTGGTCCCCAGGCTTGGTGGCAGACGCCTTTACCTGCCGAGCCATCTTTCTGGTTCTTGAGTCAACTGGGCTTTCTTTATCCTGCTGTCTAGAAGAGTCTAGACAGCCCCTTTGGTACCCGCTGCCTTCTTATCCATGTATTTCTGTACCCATGGTGTATTGGTAGACCATATTGGCTGGAGAGCAGTTCAGCCATGGTTTGGAGGGAGGTGGAGAGGTTGTATCAGTTGCCTAGAGGGGACTTCTGAGTTTGATGCCCCACATGGGCTTTCTAGGCTCCCAGTCTTCAGGGTGGGGAAAGCATCCCTTACTGTGCATTGCTGCCTGGATGCCTTGGCATGGCGGTGGTCCGTGTTTCCCCACAAAGCCATTGCTCCAGCAGTGCTGTTGTGACTTAAGTGCTTTAAATAAAGGTAGTGCCTTAGTGTGTTCTACTCAGTATGCGTGTGTACTGCATGTGTGCAGTAGCCTGCAAGGGCGGAGGGAATAGAATCCCCTGGAATTAGAGGGGAGCTGCGTGTGAGTTCTGGGAACTCGGTCCAGGTCGGTAAGACCAGCACATGCTCAGCACTCCTGGGCCATCTCTCCACTGTGCCTGCCCAATCCCTTCAGCTTGGATGGTTTCCGAACAGAGCTCTGGGATAGGTTCCTGGAGAAGTCATGTCGTGCCTCCTGCGCTCCCCTTCTCCTGCATTCATTTTTTTTTTAATTAGATATTTTCTTTATTTATAATTCAAGTGTTGTCCCCTTTCCTGGTTTCCCCTCCGAAAACCTTCTATCCCATTCCCCTCCCCCTGCTCACTCACCCACCCACTTCCTCTTCCCTGTCCTGTCATTCCCCTACGCTAGGGCAATGAGCCTTCACAGGTACAAGGGCCTCTCCTCTCATTGATGTCTGACAAGGCCATCCTCTGCTACACATGCGGCTGGAGCCATGGGTTGCCTCATGTGTATTCTTTGGTTGGTGATTAAGTCCCTGGGAGTGCTGGGCGGGGGGTACTGGTTGGTTTATATTGTTGTTCCTCCTTTGGGGATGCAAACCCCTTCAGTTTCTTCAGTCCTTTCTGTAGCTCCTCCATTGGGGACCTTGTACTCAGTCCAATGGTTGGCTGAGAGCATCCACCTCTGTATTTGTCAGACACTGGCAGGGCCTCTCAGGAGACAGCTATATCAGGCTCCTGTCAGCAAGCACTTGTTGGTATCCACAGTAGTGTCTGGGTTTGGTAACTGTATATGGAATGGATCATCACATGGGGCAGTCTCTGGATGGCCTTTCATTCAGTCTCTGTTCCACACTTTCTCTATGTATCTCCTCCCATGGCTGTTTTGTTCCCCCTTCTAAGAAGGACCAAAGTATCCATACTTTGGTCTTCCTTCTTGAGCTTCAATTGGTCTGTGAATTGTATCTTGGGTATTCAGAGCTTCTGGGCTAATATCCGCTTATCAGTGAGTGCATACCATGTGTGTTCTTTTGTGATTGAGTTACCTCAGTCAGGATGATATTTTCCAGTTCCATCCATTTGCCTAAGAATTTCATGAATTCATTGTTGTTAATAGCTGAGTAATATTCCATAGTGTAAATGTGTCACATTTTCTGTATACATTCCTCCGTTGAGGGACAATTGGGTTCTTTCCAGTTTCTGGCTATTATAAATAAGGCTGCTATGAACATAGTGGAACATGTATCCTTGATATATGTTGGTAAACCATCTGGGTATATGCCCAGGAGTGGTATAGTTAGGTCCTCAGGTAATACTATATCCAATTTCCTGAGGAACTGCCAGACTGATTTCCAGAGTGGTTGTACCAGCTTGCAATCCCACCAGCAGTGGAGGAGTGTTCCTCTTCTTCACATCTTCGCCAACATCTGCTGTCACCTAAGTTTTTGATCTTAGCCATTCTGGCCTTCCTCTACTCAAAGGATAAACAGGCTGAGAAAGAATCTTCACAATAAGTCACAAATAATGTAAAATACCTTGGTGTGACTCTAACTAAACAAGTGAAAGATTTGTATAACAAGTCTCTGAAGAGAACTTCAAGTCTCTGAAGAAAGAAACTGAAGATCTCAGAAGTTGGAAAGATCTCCCATGCTCATGGATTGGAAGGATTAATATAGTAAGAATGGCCATCTTGCCAAAAGCAATCTATCGATTGCAATCCCTGTCAAAATTCCAACTCAGTTCTTCTGCGTTCCTGCCCAGCCTGCATGGCTTTCTGACTTCTTCCTGTCCCTGATGCTTGGGAATCTATGTACTTCTCTTCTGCTCCCCAACGGGCTGGAGGGTGTCCCCCAGCCTAGCAGGGCTTTGTTCTTTGTGTGGGTGCTGGCAGCCACAGAGGACTGCTGCTTGCAGTCCCTAGCTAGTGGAGTTCACCTTTCTCCACCTTGCTAATGTTAACGTGCAGCCAGTTTAGGAGGCGGGCCTTTGCTTTGTGTTTCTGTGGGCACTGAGCCTCAGCCAGGGGAGCTGCTGGAGGAACCCAGACGGGCAGGCAGGGGTAGGTGGAGAGGGATGTGTCACTCACAGATTTAGTCACATTGTGAGGTCTGACTTGCATCTGGTTCTGCTGTTACTTTGGCAAGCTTAGGAAACGTAAGATTTCTAGTATAAGTTAATCCTTGCTATGTAGTGCTGGCTGGCCTGATATTTCTATGTAGCCCAGGCGTCCTTGAATTCATGGACCCCTTCCTCAGTTCCGGTGCACCATTGCCTCATTGTTATTACTGTTACATAATAACATTGTTACATAATTATTATTACAGTATATGTAATTGTTATCTAATAATATTGTTGCATAATATTATATATAACAATGTATTTGATAAGTAATAATAGCATGAGAGTAATTATTATTTTCTTTTAAAGAAGTTTGTTTTCATATAGAAGAGGAAATTTGTGCTTTAATAAAAAAATTAATCTTCTTAATTGTAAATTTTGGTACAGTCCATATGTGCCCATTCTACGAAGGAAAAAATAGTAATGATGTAACAGTAATAATGTAACAGTAATAATGTAATTGATCTTTACATTGACCTGCTTGGCTGTATTGCAGATTCATCAGCATACTTATTACAAATGTTAAATTATCGCTCACATTCTAATTTTAATGTTTCAAATAATTGTAAATGACAACCCTTGAGGGACGCACCACAGCATCCTACAGACGAGTTAGCACAAGAACTTAGTGATAATTATTTCCTTTCTTACTTTCTGATTTTGTGTGTTTGTGATTTTCTAATTAAATATCCCAAATATATGACTGTCTTTTGTACATTTAAATGAAAACATAATTTAACTGAAAATAGAAAAAAGTGTTTGATATTACTTTAGCTTGATGAGTACTGGTAATAATTTCTATATTGAAGCTACAAAATAAAACAAAGCAACCATAACAACAAAGAACAAAAACAGCCATCCCCCCAGAGAACCAAAAATAGCAAAACAAAACCCAAAACTTAAGAACCAAAAACATAAGCTTAAAATAATACCCATTTTGTTTTATCTCCGTTTGGAGGTTTAGGTTGGTTGGCTGGCTATTTGTTTGTTTATATTTATTACTCATTCACTCTACATCCCGCTCTCTACCCTCATTTGCTCTTAGGATTCTTTTATTTCCCTTCTAAGAGAGATTCAAGCTTCCTTGCTTGTGCTTTCCTTCTTGTTTGGGTTCTTTGGGTCTGTGGTGTGTAGCGTGGGTACCCTGCATTTTATGTGACACCCACTTACTGGTGAGTATATACTGTGCATGTCCTTTTGAGTCTGGGTTACCTCACTCAGGATAATATTCTCAAGTTCCATCCATTTGCCTGCAAAATTCATGGTGTCTTGATTTTTAATAGTCCGTTACTGTTAGTTGTACTTCTCACAAGCTGGCTTTGTTGTTTCTCTCTAGGCCTCTCTTGTGGGCTGACTTAGTGTTAGGTACAGAGTAGGTCTTCTGTTTCAAAAAGAATGGGTGACTTCTGAAAAACCAAAAAACCAGATGAGACACTTTCAGGAATTAATAAGTTGCTTTTTTAGGGAACTGGATTCTTTTTCCTGGGATATGATTTTTAGACCAGTGATGTGTAGAGCAAAAATCACTGTTGGAGAAATGTTGAAGAAAATACACATAAGGACTCTGGTTTAAAGGGCTATGTGGTACCCAGGATGGTAAAGTGCTCCACAGTGCTCCACAGTGCTCCACAGTGCTCCACAGTGCTCCACAGTGCTCCACATACTCATCGCTATATTCACAGGTAAATGTGGGTCTCATCCCTTATCAGAGAAGCCTCCTTCTGTAGCAGGACAGTGTTACAGAAAGCCACGCTAGTCAGATGGAGAGAACAACTCACTGCGAGATGCCCAGTTCCAAATGACACCGTGTAACAGTCCTGTCGGCTGGCCTGCTCTACCCTGGGTTACCCAGACACCTTGCACACTGGGCTAGATTGGAAAGAACGAAGTTTAGCTGGGCCAGGTGGCTTGGACAGGAACTCCGTCAGAGCGAGTGTGGGAGAAACAGCCTTCTCCGGAGACAGTTTTCAGTGAAGCAGCTCTCTTTTATTGGGGGTTGATAAAGGCTGTGTAAATCTTGGGGAGGTGTTGTGGGAAATATTACAAAATAACTGGCACGTTCCCGCGCTTGTGTCTCCACCCCGGCAGGCTGGCCAGCCATGCACTGGTGGACAATGGCCGAGGAGACTCTCTGACCCGGAGCCCCTAAAATGTCCCCACCCAGCTCGCTAAGTTCCCACTTGTGGGTTGCTACCATTCCAGCCCCATGCTTCAAATCCCCCCATGGTCTTTGTGGTGCCTGTCAGACAAACCCATCTTTCTCCTGAGGACCCAGATGAGTCGAGAGAAGAAAGACACTACACAAACTTCAGAACAATGGTAACTCAATCACTGGGCACAACAACTAAAATCCTAACTTATAAGCCTTATTAAATCCAAATCCTCCCATGGCAGATATATCAGGATGGAACTGGGAGATACTCGTAATTACATCTTGTCACGCTATTTCCCCTGACCAACCCCCCAAAAGAGACCTAACTCTCCTGTGTCCTCTCTTCCTCCATCCAACCCAGAAGTCCCGCCTACTCACCCAGTGATTGGCTCCTTTATTCATTAGGTGATTGGTTTACAAGAAGTCACCTGAATATGACTCACTCCTTGTCTACAACCCCTCCCAGGAGAGCAATATTAGCATCAACATACAAACAACACCAGGCCCATCCACAACAGAGAGGGGGTAGGGATTTTGGGGGTGAGTGAGTGTACATCATCTGCAGATGCTGAGGTGCTGGGAATGCTTCATTTGCATGAAGAGGAATTCCATGTACTCGCTGAACATCTCCTTATAGGGAGAGAGGAAGGTAAATGTGTAATTTGGCCACCAGAGTATGTGACTACCTCAAGGGAAATGAGGGTCATAGGCTTACATGTCTTGGGACACAGAGGCCCAGAGCAGGGAGAAAAACAGTCTTATTCCTGCCAGGCTCAGGACGAGATTTTCGGAGTTTGGACATGTGTCATCGACCTCACTCTTGCTGTGACTGGCTTCCCTAGGGGAACGGTTTTCTGGCCCCACACAGTATAGCTGTTCCTAAGGCTAAAGGAACATTGTGGAAGATGGGGAGGGAGACTGCTGTGAGACTGTGCTTTATAACTGCGAAAGGGAAGCCACTCCCATGAAGTTCAATGACTTAGCTCTCTGACGAAGACCTGATGGATTCCAACTGTGCTTGACTTCCCAGTGTAGATGGGGTACTGTCACAGAGCCTGACCCACAGATGAAGAACCAGAAGCAATTTACAGCTTTCTTTCTGGGTCCTCCCCCCTGGGTGAAAAGCACAAGCAGTTGACACCTGATGGTAGAGGGAGAGGTAGTATCTCCAGGGATGATCATTATCCAATACCAAGTGGCCAGCCCTAGGAACAGACAAGGAAGCGACTCCAAGCCGACTCGGAGCTTGTATTTATCTGCTTATTCACTTACATGTATATGTGACAGCCGTGGTTAAGGAGGAGAGGGAGGATAGGGCAGATGTGGGAGGGCTTGAAGGGAGTGCCAGAAGGGAGGAAGTGATGTAATTATATTTTAATTAAAATAAAAATCTTATATCCATTGTTTCTGTTACTGTACCTTTATAATGGTTCCACTCTCAGTTTTTACTCATGATCTCTAGTAGCAGAAAGCAAGAAGGCAAAACTTAACCCCGTCTTTCTCTTCCAGAGGCGGGTCTGCTTGATGACTGATGTAGGCCATCTCTCTTAAGAAGTTGAGCAGAGGGAACCTGCTCACATCGCTAGGAGAGCTGGGCGGAAGGAGGGTGCAGGATTGTTTTGGACAGTTGAAATAATCAAGTTTAGAGTATCTTAGAGTAGCTAGTCACTTTGCATTTGTAGTGACACTTTTCTATTGTAGAAACTTTTAATCCTGACCTGAGGTTTCTACCCCATCCTAGACCGCTTAGTTCCCAGATAAAAGACACACACAGCCTTTATATTTACAATAGGCCTTAAGCAGCATTAGAGCTGGACAGATATCCACCCTCTAAATTATTAGAATCTACTTTCCTATCGATAATCCCGAGTTATTGCTATGTTTTTTTCTGAGCTGCTCTTAATTCCCAACGGACCAGCCCTCAGGGCCACATTCTCTTGAACTCACTTAGTTGTTAGTAAGTAGATAATGAAAGCCAGTATGACAACTGGGTGAACTTACATATTTTATTAGATTATTTTATGTGTACAACTGTTTGGTCTGCATTTGTTTTGTACCACATGTATACCCAGTGACTGATGAGGTCAGGAGAGAGCATTGGATTCTCTGGAACTGGAATGGGAGCCCGAATGTGGGTGCTGGAGCCAATCTGGGTCCTCCGCGAGAGCAGCAAGTGTCCTTAACTGCTGAGCCACCTCTCCAGTCCTGAGCGAATGCTTTAATTCACTGAGGAAAGTGTGATATTTATTCATAACAGCAAATAACATGGATTTTTAGGTTAATTATATTCGATTACTTTGAAAGGGTGAATTAATCCCCCCTCCATGTATTAGTGCCTTTGTGGGTCCTGGGCACATGCTGTAGCTAGCCCAGCGCTCCATCTTCAGTTGTGTTCCTGATGTCATACATTCTAATGTAAGAACGACTAGACAACTTCCTTCTTTTTGGGAGTGTAGCTTTTAGAGAAAGTAAGTCGTGTTATATTCTTTAATCACTTAGAGTTTATGAGTTCATTTTTAATTGCATCTGAATTCTGTTCCTAAGTCACCTGTCTGTTTGGACAAGTAAAGTCTCTTGTCCCTAAAGCCTTGTTTCTCGAGGTCGCTGAATGCTGATGTGCACTTCCCTGGCATTCTCCTGTAAGTGGTTAAGGTCTGATGTTTCACTAACATACTAACGTTTGAAATTGGAAAGAGAAGCTACTGTATTACAGTAGGTGAAGAATTAGCAGTTCCTATGCGCTGATGTGTTTAGAAACGCTGATGTGTTAAGACAAGAGGCTTCCTCTGTGTATGTGTGTGTTCAGTGTACTGACACTAGTGTCTGTGCTGCTGTAACAAGACAGTGGAAAAAAAGTAGGTTGGTGCTCTTGCCTGTAACTTTAGTTTGGCAAATTGTTTTGGTGTAGAACAGTACATCTAAGTGATTGCTACTATTAATGGTAGGGGATGCCAACATGCATATGAAACTTTCAAATAAGTATTTACTGAGAAAATAGGATGGAAGTGGGCTTTTCACTCTTGGTCAAGGCCTGTAGTACCAGGTATTAGTTCCCTCCTGTGTAGCAGGCCTTAAATCCAGGCGGAAAGCTGGTGGTTACCTCTTTAACAGTTATGCCGCTGTTACACCATGGGTGTATTTTCTTAGTCTGATTTTTGCTGTGGCCCCTGGAATTGGCAGTAAATGGATGGAACTGAAACAAATTATACAGAGCGAGGTAACCCAGATACATTGAGACTTGTCTTTTAGATTTGTGGGTATAACTTTGGGCATTTGTAGAAATCAGGCAAGTAGAAAGGAGCCATTGCAGGGGGCCAGAAACTCCAGGAAATGGGTCAGTAGGACACAGGAAAGGAAACGAGAGTGAGGGCAATAGAGACTGCAGGACAGAGGCTGGCTCTGCGTGGAGAGACTAGAGGAAGGATGGTTTCTAATAGCCGAGAAAGGTTCCGCTAGCATTTCACGCTTCCGTCATTCATCTGTTCATGGGCATCCAGCTGTTTCCATTTCTACCTGTTAGGACAGAGCAGCGATGGCCATGTGTCCCTGTGGTAGGATATGGAGTCCCGCAGATGTATGTGCCCTACCTCTGCAGGGGCCAGCACATTCCTGACAGCAGTGAGTAGGGTCCCTGCGTCCGTGCCACTGTCAATGCCTGTTTGCTTAACCCTGGCACTGGAGAGGCTGAGAATGACTGAGTGAGGCAGGCCTGGGTCACCCCGTGGGCCCCACTAGCAGACAAACCAGATGTGTTTAAATACCGGGGTCTGTTGCTTCACTCACGAGCGTGGCTGCTCGCACCCTCCTGTTTGAGGTGTGAGCCACTGTCTGTGCTTTTGCAAGACAGTAATGAGGGTTTCCTGTCGTGTCCATGTTTCTCTCACCATCCCATGTTCCACTTTTGGCTTCGTGTCCACACCTTCTTATGTGTGTAGATGTTTTCCCTGCATGTATGTCTGTGCACCACATGTGTCCAGTGCCTGTGGCCAGAATAGGAATGTCAGATCCCAAGGAAGTGGAGCTATGGAAGATTGTGAGGCCCCGTTGGGTGTTGGGGAGTGAACCCAGGTCCCGTGGAGGAGCAGTCAGTGCGCTTAACTGCTGAGCCATCTCTCCAGCCCCATCTTCTTTTTTGTATAGGAGTTTAGAATTTCTATCCAGTCAGGGCTGTCAGTCTTCTCATGAAGACATAACTACTGCAAGATAATAAGATGTTAGTTGTTCCTTAAAAATGTAATGTTTCAAGGTTCAAGTATTGTATGTGTCTGAGAACCTGAGAGATAAGCTAAGCTGTCCTTGACTTTAGCAGAGACTTCAGTAACTTGATTTCTTTTTTTCTTTTTTTAAGTTAGGGTCTCACTGTGTAGCTCAGGTTAGCCTTGAACTCATGTCATAGTTCTCAGTCTCCGGAAGTTCTGAGTGATAGGCCTCACTGTGCCTGGCTTCACCCTGAGGTGATAGGCCTCACTGTGCCTGGCTTCACCCTGAGGTGATAGGCCTCACTGTGCCTGGTTTCACCCTGAGGTGATAGGCCTCACTGTGCCTGGCTTCACCCTGAGGTGATAGGCCTCACTGTGCCTGGTTTCACCCTGAGGTGATAGGCCTCACTGTGCCTGGCTCCACCCTGAGGTGATAGGCCTCACTGTGCCTGGCTCCACCCTGAGGTGATAGGCCTCACTGTGCCTGGCTTCACCCTGAGGTGATAGGCCTCACTATGCCTGGCTTTCCCTCTGATTGTTGTACTTTCCTCATCCTTTATTTCCATTTTTGAGACGATTTCTTGTAACCCAAGCTGACCTTAACTTCATTATGTCATCAAGAGTGACCTTAAACTTCTGATCCTCCTGTCTGCACCTCCCGAGTGCTGGCATAGAAGCATGCCTCCACGCCTGGTTTATGTATCATGGGACTGAATGCAGTCACACTAAGTCACACTAAGTAAACAATCTACCAAGAGAGCTAGCTACCTCTACAGGCCCTTTGCTTCTTTTTTGTTTGTTTGTTTTGAACAAATATCTTCAAATATTGGCAGAAAAAAAACCCTTGAAGAATAGTAACGTTAAGTTTTCTTCCACATTGTGCCTTCATTAGGGGTAAGAATGATTTAGCAATCATTGGAAACGATGAGATAATCAGTGTATTAGCATGTTTTTGTAAATGTGTTATGTTCTCTACAGTGGATACATGCTTCAGTGAAACCCAAGGACTTGAATTTCTGCATACACTGTGTTCTGTCGTAGATCAGTGATGAGGAGAAGACCCTTCGGGAACCGGATATCATGGCATCCTCTCCAAGCCCAGGTGGGGTCAAGTGGGAGTTGGAGTCAGTCTATAAGGTATGGAAACCCTTGTCACCACAGCTGGGCCACGCTTCACACTCTGGTGGGCTTCTGGTCCGTCCCAGGCCATCCTGTTGAAGACAAGCCTTCTGACATTGCTGAAGCGCCTGCCTGTGATGCGGGGCCTCCCTTGTCACCACTGTGGCTCTGAGAGATTTTAACTGGTGCTTTTCCAGAACCCCCTTGATGTTCCTGGGTCCTTATCCATGGCTGGCTCATGACTTTGTGTGGTCTTAGTGCATGTGGGCTCTGACAGTGTAAGTCTACATGCTTTCCCGTGGGAAGGCATTTCTGAACCTCAGTGTATGGCGCTGGTGCTTGCCTGACACACATTTCCCACTGCAGGACCATCACAGCGTCTGTTGCGGCTGCTTGGGCATTTTTGTTTGCACTGGGGCCACCACAGTAAGCTAGAGGCCTGGACTGTTACAGCAAAGGACGTGGGAGGATCATTCAGCCTCCGTGCTCCTTCCCTTCCCAGGCTCCTCCGAGGTTCAGAGGAGGTTACCTCACTCATAGATCAGAAGCCAGAGGCAGGCTAGAGCAGACTCTAGACTTGGCTGGAGCTGCCTTCCAAATGCTGTTGTGTTCCTGCCTGCATTGCGCTGACCCTTCTTCCCCATGCCTCTGCTGCGCCGTGTGAACTATCTATCGGAGGCTGTAACTCTCTGACTCCCTGGACAGCTGTTTGGGGTTCCAGAGGTGTTTTGTCCTGTCCTGTTCTTAAATAAATTATGGCCCATCTGGGGATATGAACTGTGCTGTAGTCATGGAAAGCAGTACAGTTGTCAAAAGCTTTCTAGTTAAAAGACATGTGATGTCAGACTGGAGACATGCCTCAGTGGTTACGCGCTCATGTTGCTCTACCAGAGGATCCTGGTTAGGTTCCCAGAAATCAATTGCCTGTAAGTCCAGCTCCAGGGGCTCTAAGATCCTGGACAGGCACTAACATGTGCTCAGAACCCTCCCGCGCGCCCCCCCCCCCCCCATCTCACACACAGAGCCGTAATGTAAAAACAAAATGAAAGCATTTACACACACGGTCTGCGTGACTGTCAGATGCACCGAAGCCCGGTTATATGGATTTCACAGACGTCTGAGGCACCCAAGGGAAGTGCTCCTTTTACGTTTTTGCTTCATTTTAAAAATAATGAAAAGAACCTTATTCAGAAGGATGATTCTCTCGGTCTGCTAGGATCATTTATGTTTATGGTGGGATAATTCATAGTGTTTAATCTTTGTTTCATTTTGAAACAATTCCTTATATACTTAAAACAGATCTTAACAGCAAAACTGAAGGGTCATTGTTTCCAGTTCTTAGTGTTGAGAGAAGCTCTTCCAGTGGAGGACCAGAAACTTAAATAACAGATTTGGAACTAACTTTGATTACAAGTAATTTTGATTTCTGGGTACTTTCTTGAAAATAAAAACTAGGACAACACTATGTGACACACAGTTCTCAATCTGTCAGGAGGTGAATATATAGCTTAAAGACTTTGAAGTAGAAGTTTGAAACTTTGGTATTTATTATTCAGAAATATGTAGGTTTCAACTAGGAAGGTTTTCCTCTTTATAATTGTTACTGTCTTTTGGAACATGGACTCTAATGCATCTATTTTTATGCTGTTAATTCTTCCTAATGCTAGTCCTTTGGTTTTAAGGAATAAATTTCTCTCTCTTTCTGGAGCTGCCGGAACTCCTGGGTTTTGTTTGAGGATATAGGGTCTCCTAAGAACAGCTGCTGACCTATTTCTCTGCTTCTCTTGGGCCCCAGGTCCCCTTTGCTGACGCTCTGGACCTGTTCAGAGGAAGGAAAGTCTACTTGGAAGATGGCTTTGCTTATGTGCCACTAAAGGACATCGTGGCCATTATCCTGAATGAGTTTCGAGCCACACTGTCCAAGGCTTTGGCAGTAAGTGCTTTCTCGAATTTCCTCATTTGCTATCATTACAAATCCCTGCTGACTTTGTTTTGTGCTCTTTTACGGAGTAAGTTAATATTTTCATAGTGACATTTTAGCTCGCCTTTGGTATTATGTTAATTGTGGAATCCCAGCTTTTTATATGTTAGTCTCCACACTTGGCTTTGTTACAGCTTCTTCTAATAGCACTAGTGGTTAACTGACTGCTTATGGCAGTGGTCCCTCTCGGGGAGTCAGCAAATCGTCTTTGCTTAGAGATGGACATTATATGTGGCCCTTAAAACCTTCGTGGCCTTTGGTGGATGTAACCCCTAGATTTCTGCTGTGAATTCTCATCTTTTATCAGCAGAGGGCATTGTAGAAGCAAGTTTTGGTTTTCTTATTTTGCAGTGCTCAGAGTTGATACCTAGAGCCTTGTGCTTGCTAGGGAGTCATCGATGGCTGAGCTGTGCCCTCAGTCCTTCGTTGTGCTTATGGTATTTGTAGTACTTAGCATATGAACAGTGACAGGCTGCTGCTGAGGGGGGTGCTGTGCTGAGCGAGCGAGAGTGGGTGCAGCTTGTTGGAATCCTACTCCAGACTGATGCCACCTGGCTTCCATCTAGGTCTTTTTTTTTTTTTTAATCTTTTATTTATGTATTTTTTTGTCCTTGATATGAAGGAGTACTTCAGAGTCAAAGGACAGTCATGTTGCTGTAATGACAATCGTGTAAGCATGTAGTAAGCTTTTCTTTTGAGTTAAAATTGTAGTGTTTTCTGGTATAAATTATTATTGACTCTGTAGGGTCATGGAAGCAGGCATCATTCAGTTATGCTAGCATTTGGTTGGGGTAAAATACTGATAGTTTGTTTAGGTGAGGCAGTTTATGGAAACACCATATATTTTTTTTTTTTTTGTTGTTTTTTTGTTTTTTTGGATTTGTTTTTTTTTTTTTTCGAGACAGGGTTTCTCTGTATAGCCCTGGCTGTCCTGGAACTCACTCTGTAGACCAGGCTGGCCTCAAACTCAGAAATCCACCTGCCTCCGCCTCCCAGAGTGCTGGGATTACAGGCGTGTGCTACCACCGCCCGGCGTAGGTGTGTGATGTTAATGGTAAACTCTAGGGCCTTGTGTGTGCTAACACACGGTCTAGGGCCTTGTGTGTGCTAACACACGGTCTGCTGCTGGGCTAAACCCTCGGCCCTGATGAGGTGCTTAGCTGCTAATATTCTTTCTTCATCTCTAATTCCATGATATATTCAAGAGCTTTTTTATAGTTGATGCTCTTAAAATGTTTCTTTGTTTCTCCGTCCCAGAATGTCTTTATAGCTAAGAATAGCTAGGTCACGGCTGTGGGCCTGTTTGCCTACAGGTTGGCTCTCTTCTGTGGTTCTTGTTTCAGTCCCTTACTCGGCTGATGCTTTGGAAAGCACCAGCTCTGTGGGAAAGAGGCACATTCTTTCCAGGACGGTACATGTCAGTAACTGGCATCCACTAAATCTTAGCGTGGCTCCTATTCTCTGTAGTCAGGCAAACCATCACCACGTGTTTCTGGAAGCTTCTGGGATGTCGGTATTGATTTTGAGGCCGTAGTGAGGCTCCTCCCTCCCTCCTGTCACTAATGGCAGAGAGCATCCTGATACTCCACTGCCTCAGAGATTGTCGTACACACCGGTTTTTACACCAGTTGCAGGTCATAGAGACAAGTCTGCTGTCTTACCCAGTAATGGGGTGTGCTATTCCATAAACTCTAGAAGTCCAGTGCTTGCACGAGTGACGCTGGTGTCCGCAGCCGTGGTCCTCTGCAGTTGTCTTTACCCGTATGCATGTGCAAGTGCTTTGTCCTTGCTTTGCTTTTCCTCCCAGTAGCAGAAGTGTATCCCTGTAACATGGCAGCCACACAAGCTTCTTTTTCTTATGCTTGAATTTCATTCTCTGTCTTCATATTTGTTATGCTTGAAATGGCTCAAGGCACATGTATTGCTTGCTGCTCTATCAAAGTACCATAAACTGGGGCCTTAGAAGAAGCACTCATTGTCTCTGACTGTGGAGGAGGTAGAAACTTGAGATTCAAGTACAGGCAGGTCTGTGCCCCTCTGAACTGTTGGAGAAGGACCTTTCTGGTGTCTCTCTGAGTTACTGGTATTGTGACACCGTAGCTGTAGTTTTCACATGGAGTTATCTACATGTGTTCCAATGTCTACTCTTTATAGTAGTGCCAGTCTAGTGTGTCTGCAGTGGCCCCATTTCCAAATGTATTCACACTGTGAGGGAGTAGCAGGAACAGCTTTGATATATCAAATTTTGGGGGTTATTATTGAAACTGTATCGTATACCTAGCCAGTTACCATGGCCAAAAGGATTGCTTAGCCCAAGGCTGTGGTTCTGTCACTTTGGTATTTCATGGGATCAGGAGATTCCACAGGCTCCTACATTGTAATCTCCTCACCAGAAATGCAGGGCGGATTTTTAGGAGCTCATGGAAGGGAGGGTACTGCCGAGGCGGGCGGACAAGCCCTTAGTGCCTCAGCGCTCATGCCGACGAGGTGTTTTACCAAGCTTGAAGACAGTCTTTCCCTGTTCCCTTTATAAGTTTGCCTTGCAGACAACTTCTGTGGGGAAGAAAGGAACTTTCTGTTCTACACTGTTTACTGCTCACACCCTTGTTATTTACTGTCTCTCTGACAGTCACCACAAGCGTCTGAGGCAGACAGGGATTGTAATCCACTCACACAGATGAGAAAAACACAGCCAAGCACACACTGACTCAACTGTTACAGCCATGGCTGGGTCTTAGGGTTGTGTTTATAGCTTGTAGGAATGGTGGATGATAACTGCGCTGTTGGGGATTGTACAATGAGGCGATTCAGATCTTTAAGCTCTGAGAAACATGCCAGTTGCAAAGCAGGTGAAATGTGTGGGATTGGAGCTGTGGCACAGCAGATGATTAGGGTTAGCGGGGGATGGGAGGAGGCTACTTCTTGACTCCCCCAATAGTCTGCGAAGCTGTGGCTTTTCCCCATAACGACTGGTCTCGTAATAACTTTCTACTTATTTTATATACCACAGATCTTCTACTTAGATAGACATAAATTATTCTATTATGCTTATATTCTAGTGGCAGATAAATAATTACTAAACAAATACACACACACACACACACACAGAGAAAGAGAGAGAGAGTGAGAGAGACAGAGAGAGTGAGAGAGACAGAGAGAGAGAGAGAGAGAGAGAGAGAGAGAGAGAGAGAGAGAGAGAGAACCTAATGATGTACTCCAAGGCTCCCCAGAAACAAGCAGAGGACCCATAGTAGATGGGACATAGTAGATTACAAGATTAGATAAAGGTTAGAGAAGAGGGCTGGAGAGAGATGGCTCAGTGGTTAAGAGCACTGACTGCTCTTTCAGAGGTCCTGAGTTCAAATCCCAGCAACCACATGGTGACTCACAACTATCTGTAATGGAATCTGACGCCCTCTTCTGGTTTGTCTGAAGACAGCGACAGTGTACTTACATATAACAAATAGATAAAACCTTCTTAGAGAAGAAATTAAAGACATTTAGATTGAAAGAGAGCTCCACCAAATCAGCCAAAGATAGACAAACTCTTAGCTAATTTGACAAGAAGGAAAAAAAAGGGAGAAGATACAAGTTAATCAAATTAGAGATCAAAAGAATGCCATTACTACTGACTTGAATACATTTCAGAACACCATTGAAATTACTATGAAAGTTAATATTCTGAAAAACTGGATAACCCAGAGTAGAAGAATTTTCTAGAGGATATAATCTTCCCTGATGATAAAAATAACTTAAATAGACCCATTCATTGTAAGCAACGAGGCTGACACTGTTCCCAAAGATTTCCCTCAAAGAACAGCTGGACTCACTGCTGAATCCTACCACTTTCACGGAAGACCTTGTACTGAGTGTTTGATCATTATCTTCCGACGAAAGTATATTCACTACTGTGCAGTGGCAGCCATCGTAAGATGGGACTTTAAAAATGGATGTGGAGATGACAGGAGGCGACGCTAGGGCTTCCTTTCACCATTCTGGCAGGGCCCCTGCACGCGCCTTCCCTGGAACCCTGACTGGAAACTGTTGCAGTCATTGCTGTGAAGCAGTTTTACAGTCCGGATGTGAAACGGAATGATTTGGGAGAGAAGGTGATTTTATGTTGGGTGTGTTGAGCTTATGTAATTACCAGTGCATTGTGATAAAATTTAGTTTGGAATATATACATATTTCAATATATCTAATATATACATATATACATGTATTATGCATAAATATTATATGTAAATGTTAATTTAGTCAACATTTTATTGGCACCATTGAACAATAAATAAAAAAAAATAGTGAAAATATTTGTAGGTTCCTGATCCATTAAAGTTAATTCAATTAAAAAAAAAACCTAGTAAATATATATGAAAGTGCTTTGAAAATTCCAAAGTGTGATGTGCATTAGATGTTCATTTAAAGAGGTAAAGTCTTGTGAAAAATAATATTTTAGTATCTTTTGCTTTTTTCTTGGATTTTCTCCTACAATGCTTTGCACAGATCATATTTTGTCATGGAAATTGATGGGGGAACTTTGATGATTCATCATTTTTTGCTTTCTTTGGTTTCTAGTTGGCAGGAAATACTATTAGTAGTGTTTATTGGAAGAAAACGGTACACACTCTTGTTATCTTTTTATATAGGCAATAAGCCCATTTATGACCTCATTATTTTCCAAATGCCAACAGACCATTGTTTGTCTTTATTTTGTATGGTGGGGCTTAGCACATGTCTTCTTAAAAATGATGGCACTTTTATTAATTCTTTGAGAATTCTAGACATGCACACAGCATATTTTGATGATGTTTATTCCTCTCCTTAATGCTTTCCCATACAGGAAGCTCTGTATAAAACTACCAGCTTGCCTCCTTTATTTTATGTGGGTTGATTTGTTTCTGGGTGATTATAATAAAAATGGCCACCATAAGCCTATAGAAAGTGGCACTATTAAGAGGTGTGACCAAGTTGGAGTAGATGTGGCCATGTTGGAGTAGGTGTGGCCATGTTGAGTAGGTGTGGCCATATTGGGGCAGGGGTGGCCATGTTGGAGTAGGTGTGGCCATGAGGAATAGGTGTGGCCATGTTGGAGGAGGTGTGGCCATGTTGAGTAGGTGTGGCCATGTTGAGTAGGTGTGGCCATGTTGGAGGAGGTGTGGCCATGTTGGAGGAGGTGTGGCTTTGCTGGAAGAGGGCTAGGACTAGGGTGTGGGCTTCGAGCTCTCAGAAGCTCAAGGCAGTCAGTCTCCTTCTGCTTGCTGACCAGGTTTTAGAACTCTTACCTCCTTCTCTAGTGCCATCAAGTTTTCACCGTGACGGTAGTGGATTAGACTCTGAAGCTGTAAGCTAGACACCAGTTCAGTGTTGTTAATGAGAGCTGCTGTGGTCTTAGTGTCTCTTCACAGCAATAGAAACCCTAACTAAGACAGCTTCCAAACTCATTGAGCCAGGCAGTGAAGGGTAGAGGTCTTTCCCGTGTCTCATGAACATCTTGAGTTCAGGCTTTTTAATAGTCTGCAGCCTTTCCTAGGTCCCCTGAGCCTGTCCTCTATGCTGCTTTCTGGGGTCACCCTCAGGCAGTGTTCCATGAGCATTTTACATGCTCCAGTGGCTGTCGGGTAAAGATTGTGCTGGAGTCACTTTAATTACTTATTTTTCAATGACTAATGCCACGTCATGTGAAGATTAGCTACCTAGCTCTGATGAATTGTGAGAGCCGGAGATTTGGACTTGTGGTTTTTTGTTTGTTTTTTGTTTTGTTTGTTGTTGAAAAGCAAATGTGGTTGGATGCACATCATATGTGTACAAAATGTGAACAAAGTTTGTGTTTACATTTGCCAAGTGCCGTCTGTGCAAATGTTTTGAACTCTCGATGACAGGTATTCCTGAGTTCAGAAATCATACTTTTGTATTCTTTTGTTTCTCTGTCTCCCTCATGTGTAGTGAAAGTTAGCTGTCCTGCACTCCTTTGTAAGTAGTCCTCTTTCTCAGATTAGTTATCATATCAAGAATCACAACTGCCCTGAAAGCAGCAATGCAAGCTGCTTAGAAGGTAGTGCCTAGGCTCACACTGCCTTGTTTCTTTTAACTGAGTGTGTGGACTCCTGAGCATGTGAAACTCCAGTTTTATTCCTGTTGCCTACTTGTGAGGAGAAAATGGCGGCAGATGCAGTTGCTAGGAAACAGCTGATGACTCAAATGGTGTTGTGACAGGGTACTTGTACATCCAGTTCTTTGACAGTTCTTCTCGCAGAGAACTAAAATTCACTCACCCACTACAGAGAGGCATATCGCCTGTTGGTTTTTCAATTGGAAAGTTTTGTACAGGAGGTGCTAGTAATATGAAGTGTTATGGGACTGATTAAGCATTGGGGGTGTACTTCTTAACAGTGACTGGACATTGAAAAAATGATTATGTACCTGCATGGCTTTGAGTTTCAGTTTCCTGACCCATCATTTATGAGAGAAAGATAGAACCCGAGAGGAGGAGATAGAAGCCAGCACATTCGGCACATTAGAATTAGCATCAGAGAGAAACACTATTATTTAAGCCAACTTCCTTTTACAGAGGTAGATTGGCCATGGAGTAGATTGCTTCATGGCTTTGGTTGCCTAATCTGTGTCAGAGAAAGAATACTGAAAGCAGTGTTTGGTTTTCTTTTATAACTACTTGCTGTTTATTTTTGTCATAACTGTAATTTTATGTTTTTGAACCCTGTGCATAGAAGGAAAATGCGCTGCTATTGGCTTTTCCCCTAACCCCTAGCAAAGGGATGGTTATTTAGTATCAAGTCAGTCACTTCTTGTAAGCATGCACTGTGCCAGGCAAAACTACTACTGGGGAGACAAGTAGGATCAGATTTCCAGACACAGCGGGGGTGGGGGGTGGGGGTGGGGGCGAGGTGCGTGTTGTGGTCAGTGTAAAAAGGGTTTGGGAAGTGCCAGACAGCAGACAGTGATGAGCTCGGTTTTCAAACTAATTGCTTCAGAGATGTCAGCTTTGGCTTGAGTTTGGCAAGGCTCTTTCTGAGATGCAGGCGGCATCTTGACCTTGTCTCCTTCGGAGGGCGGGGAGTGGAGGGTAAAACTGCCGCTGCGCCCCCTCTAAGTTCCTTCCTGGTTGGTCGGTCGGTCCCCAAGCTGGGCTGGTTAGCCACCAGTCCTCCTGCTCCACCCATCAGCCGAGCTCTGTTCGCGCCCAGGATTGTAATTCTGTGTGTGCAGCGTCACTGCGTGTCCACTTAATTGCTCGCACGGTGTAGGGAGTACAGAATCTATCTTCTGATTTACACATGTTGAAAATTTGTACCTCAGAAATAAAATTCCTTGGAAGCGTTTTCCCTTATTTAAATAACCCCGTGAGGTTAGGTTGCGGTTTTAAAGTTGAAGTGGTTCAGAAAATATTTCCTCTAATGTGCCCCAGGAATTTGTAAATCCAAACTAAAAGTCGAAACGAAGGGAAGGTTATGAGCAGTTGCTACTCTAGCCGTTCTGGGGAGGCGGAACTGAGGACCCAGTGTAGCCTGGCTTCCCTTAACTCCCAGGGTCAGAGTTTTTTTTTTCTTTACGTTTTATTTCTATTTATTTGAGTGATTAAAGTGTTTGCATGAATGGGAGTTTGGATTGCATAAGTGTCTATGTACCTAGTGACTGAGGAGGCCAGAAAGAGGGTGTTGGAGCCCCTGGTAGTGAGGTGCCATGTGGGTTCTAACACTGAATCTCGGTTCCCTGCCAGGGCAGAACGCACTCTTACCCACAGGAGCCATCTCTTCAGCCCCGCGTCTATATTTTGAGATGGGAGCTTATCTGTATTATGTAGAGTTCCCTCATTTCCCCCTCTGCTCTTCCTCCCTCCAGCCACTCCAAGGTGACAGCCCCCTTTTCTTTGCTTATTATTGGTGTGTGTGTGTGTATTTTGTAGAGCTACTATTTCAAGGCTGATCACTCTGCATTGGACAGTCAGTAAGAGTGACTGTCCAAGAGCTTTTCCCTGGGAGAGGCCGATTCTCCATCTTGTGGCGGTCATCTGTTGTCTGCAGCTCTCTGTCTAAGGGTGGGACATTTCCCCTCTTTCATGTCATCGTGTCCCTTGATAGCTAATGGTTGGGGCCTGTGTGTACAGCAGTTTCTAGAAGAGACTATTCACAGCCACTTCCTGGTAGTCTGGCTCCTACAGTCTTTCTGCGCCTTCTTCCATGGTGTTTCTTGAGCCGTAGATGCAGGAGCTGTGATGTAGACCTCATGCTGGGCCGGGGAGCCCCACGATCTGTTGAACTCTGCATGGTCGCCGCTTGCTGTCAAGAGAGGTTTCTCTGAAGAGGGCAGTAACTATACACGTGTCTGGGCATGTGGCTCATGTGCCAGAGGGTTTGCGGTCTGCCGGTCTGCCGGTCTGCTTACTCCTGTTCTTAATGGGAGGGCCGGGGTCTCTTTGGTCTTTCAGTATTAATTATGCTGTTAGCTATGTGTTTTGCAGATCTTTTTTCATCAGAATTAGGAAAACTGCTATTTCTTGTTTCCAGGTTTCCTCGGGTGGCAGGGTTAATGGTTATGTCTGCGTATTGAATTTTGTCTTTGATATTGTTTACCTATTGAGATGACAATGTGGTTAAACAAAGTTTCAGTTTATTAATGTACTGATTAGGCTGATTTAAAAGTATTAAACCAATTTTGCATTCATGGCATAAATTTGCCCTGTCAAATTTGTTGCTAAATGTTTTATTCATTTACCACAAAGGATATTGGCCTAGAGCTCTGTTGTGCTATAATACCTGCCTGATTTTGCTGGCCTCACCGAAATGATCTGACAGTTTTCCCTCTATTCATTTAATGTGACAGTGTAGTAAAAAAAAAAAAAAAATCATACAGTTTAATCATTTTAAGACTGAAATTATTTAAGTTGTCAACCTTCTTTTCTCTACAAAATAGATCTTAACCAATCTTGTATTATAAACTGGCTTTGTACTTTATAATTAAAATAAATATTGCTAATATTGAGGTATTCAGGGAGAAACATTAAAATGTTTTATACTGATTTTAAGATTATAAACCATCCTGCAGACAATCTTGTAAGCATCAATATCTGAAGATAGGTTTATATGGTTTATAATATTGGTTAGGTATTAGCATTTAGAACATTTAAAGATGTTTTCTTAAAATATCAGTATTTCCTTTCTTTTCCTTTCCTTTCCTTTCCTTTCCTTTCCTTTCCTTTCCTTTCCTTTCCTTTCCTTTCCTTTCCTTTCCTTTCCTTTCCTGTCCTCCCTCCCTCCGTCCCTCTCTCCGTCCCTCCGTCTCTCCGTCCCTCCGTCCCTCCCTCCCCCTTTGGGACAGGATCTTATTTGTGGCTCAGGCTGTCCTCACCCTGTTACCCTCTTGTGGTTCTCATAGGCATGTTTAACCCCACCCAACCAGGTGCATTAAAACACTGTTATCTATCATCGAGGCTTTATTAAAGTATTTTTGTGTGTATGTCTGTTTTTACTGCATGTATGTATATGCACCATGTACCAAAAGAGGCTAGTGTGTCCCCTGGAACTGGAAGTACAAATGCTTGTGATGTGCTATAGCTGCTGGGAACCAAACCTGGGTGCCCTTAGCTACTACGTCCTCTGTGCAGCTCCTACCCTGTGCGTTTGGGTCACTTCTTTATCCATCTCAGTGGCAATGAAATTTATCATTTCTAGTATTTCTGCAGTCACGTGCAATGTTGTGTGCACTTTTTCTATAAACCTTGTTCTTTACTTTCGATCTGTCCGTGTAAGTTTAGAAGTTCTTTTGTCAGAAAGCCTGCTTTTGTTGTCTATGTATGTGCATGTCCCTGCAAGCTCAGGTGAGTGTGCATGTGTGGAGTCCAGAGCTGATGTTGTCTTCCTCAGTGACTCCATTTTGTTTCTGAGAAGGATCTCTCACTGAACCCAGTGTTCCCCTGCGTGGCTGGACTGGCTGGCAGCCAGCCCCAGGATTCTTTTTCTGCTTTTCCTAGTGCTGGGATTACAGGCGCTCCAAACTCCAGTCCCTGTGCTTGAATGCCAAAGCTTACCCCAGCCCCAGTGGAGTAGTTTCCTACACTTGATCACTTATGGAGCCGCCTTTCTTTTCTTTCTTTCTTTCTTTCTTTTTTTTTTTTTAAGGATTTATTTATTATTATATGTAAGTATACTATAGCTGTCTTCAGACACACCAGAAGAGGGCATCAGATCTCATTATGGATGATTGTGAGCCACCATGTGGTTGCTGGGATTTGAACTCAGGACCTTCGGAAGAGCAGTCAGTGCTTTTAACCTCTGAACCATCTCACCAGCCCCTGAGCCGCCTTTCCAATGCGGCACATCAGCCTGCTCTTAGGAGAATGTCTGGTTCTGTAGGATTCAATATAGGGAGTTTTAGAGTTACAAAAAACTTGGCTCTTGTGTTAGGCTAAAGTAGAATCTTAGTACTTTTACCTTTTCTTTTGCTAGTAGGAAATATTTAAGAAATCATATGGAGACCTTTAGAATCGTGTGAAAAGTTATGCAACAGAAGCACTTTGAGGAAATAAGTTTCTAGAGTCAGACAGAACTGTAACTGCATTAGGCTATAGAACTTGTGAGGGAAGACAGTTTTCATATGTTTAAATGAGTTGTTATTTCTCATGGAAATGAGTGCAGTGGTATGGATTTCTAGAGCTGTGGGCCTCAGTCCTGATCTCTTCAAAGCACCCCACTTCTTCCTGCACAAAGAGACCTCAGTGGTTCTGTCTGCTCTTCCTGGCTCACGTCCGTGATGGGCGCTGTGGGGAAATAGAAGCTCGTTATCAGAAGATAGGTAGGTGTCCGGAGCTTTAGAAATGGACCACGTTCTTCACAGCGGTGATACTGATCGGCTCAAAAGCAGTAATTTGGAAGAAGTGAAAGAAAATTACAGTGAAACTCAAATGGTTTGAAAGTTTTGACATATTCTGGCTTATAGAGTAAATCTGATGGGCAAAACAGGTTACAGGTGTGAGGGCTGGCCACAAGTCAGCAGACGAGAAACTGAAAAGGGAGGGGTCTTCAGTAAGTGTGTTATGGTGAATACAAGAAGTGTGAGCTGTTAAGTGGAGATTTTATATCTTTCTTTGTGGTTTGTTGTCTTAAGTTTTCTATTGCTGTGATGGAAGACCATGACCATAGCGGCTTGGGGAGGAAAAGGTTTATAGATCTTGAATCACAGTCCCCTGGGGGAAGCCAAGGCATAAACTCAAACCCAGTGGGAACCTGGAGGCAGGAGCTGATGCAGAGGCCACAGAGGGGTGCTGCTCACTGACTTGCTCCCTATGGCTTGCTCAGCCTGCTTTCTTATAGAACGCAGGACCACCAGCCCAGGGGTGGCGCCACCCACAAAAAGCTGGGTCGCTTTCAATCCCTAGCTAAGGAGATGCCCTACAAGGCTTGCTTGTCCACGGCCCCATTTTATGGAGGCAGGTTTAAAATGGAGGTCCACTTTCTCAGATGGCCTTAGCTTGTGTCAAGTCGATGTTAGCACTAGTAAGGGCTCGTGTGTATTAGTCATTACTATTGTTGTTGCTGTTGCTGTAGCAGAAGGGACTTGAGGGGAAAGGGGCTTACTTGGGGTTATGAGGGGAAGGCAGGACAGGCCATATTGGTGCAGTGAGGTGGTAAGTTACTCATGCTTTGTTGGAATAGAAAGCAGAGAACACCTGGACTGGGCCCGGCCCACAAGTGGGTACTGATGTCTCCTTGTTACGGCCCCAGTGACTCAGTTCTAGGTAGGCTGTAGTTTCACAGGCCTCACAACCTCCACAGACAGTGCTACTAGGTTGGGGGGGGGGACCAGGGTGAGCCTGTGGGGACATTTGTGTTGAAACTGCAGGAATGGCTACATTCATTTATAGTCTGTACATTTCTGGGAAACTTTCCAGACAGCTTACAACAAAATACATCAAAATGAGAAACTCTCAAGCAAACCCTAGATCCTGCCTCTTGGTGGTTTGTACTGGTTTTTCTTCCTGGGAGGAATGGTAACAAGGACCCCAGTCATTGATACAGAAAGAGAGGCTTTGCCACTTTATGAAACTTAACTTTTAAGGACTATGCTCTGCTAGCTAATTAAAAAGTTTTCCTGATAGGAAATGTGTGAGTAATTATAGAAACCAATGCATTACCAAAGTGGTCAAGTCTTCTGTCTGGAGATCTTGGTAAATGCCCAAGTGGACAAGTGTGACTTCAGTTTTTATCTCGAGGTTTGCACTGTATTGGCTTTGAATGTGTGTGGTGTTCATTGAGAAGGTTTTACAAACGGCATTGTGACTTTGAAGGATACTTACTTAATACCATTTCATACAGTCTAATACACGTAGGTGAGAATTAAGGTAAGAGCAGAGGTCCTGGCTGTATATATGCTAATGAGAATCATGCAGGGCACGTGACCAGAGTCTGGAACAATCTGGAAAAGTGAGGAATGGTCTCGGGATGTGAGCGAATGTCCCTGGAGACGTCCTGTGTCAAGGACTGAGGGACATGTGCCTGGGCTTCCCTGGAGTGAGTACACCACAGGAGATGGCTAGAAGCCATTTTTCACATCTTCTGCAAAGGATGATCACACACAATACAGATGTGAAGAAGGTGAATGTGCCTCGTGTGGCTGAGAACGTAGATACAAAGGGCTGTGTTGTTCTTTTTCTAACCTGGTGTTCCTAGTGTTTCTGTACAACAGTGTATATTATAAAGGCTCAGTAGTGCCTATTCAATGAGCATCTAAAATAAGAAATTGAGAAAGAAGTATTTGGTATTAATTTGTATAAGATAGATTTTTCATGGATAAGAGATTTTTTTTTTTTAAATGAAAATTCTAGATGGTGAGAGCCATTTACTTTCTAATAGTGGTCTGATGACAATCTGTCAATATTGATTTCCTTAGAAATCTAGGTTCTCTTCAGTGTTTAACTGAGCTAATAGTAATTTGCAGGGAGCTTATGTTTCCTGTAGAATAATGTCGTGTATTGATACATTTGATACTGACTGCATGAAGACCCTCCAGGCTTGGAGCCGCCGCATGCCGGCGCTGCTGCTGTCAGTGAAGGTCTGAGGCTCGCTCACCTCCCTTCGCCCTGCCTGCCGGCTGTGTTCCTGGTGTGAAGCCTAGCATCTCACTCAGGAATTGTGTGAACAAATGATTTGTGTGTCTGCCCTATGTGAGGCGTAGAGTTCAGGCAGCCCACCGCAGGGTTCTTGTGTTGAGTCCTAATGCTCTCTTCTGGTCAACATGAGCAGGTGCTCAGGAGTAGTGAAGATTGGCACTCCCTGGTTAGCAGCCACGCTAGCCGACCCAGAGATGGGAGAGACACCGATTTGTTAAATACGGTGTAAGCAACAGTTTTATTCCTGAAAACAAAGAGAAAGTTTATTAATTTCTTCATTCAGTGTTTAAATAAAAGGATCTATGCATTTACTGTCATGTGTATAGCCATCCTTATGATCCTCAGTGATCTGTAGCACACAAAGATACTTACGAATCAGTGTTTTAATAGAAATTTATCCTCAGGAGAGGTATGTAAATATTTACACACAGAACGCAGCTCTGAGGAAATTGCAGTGTAGTGTGAACACCTCATAGAAAGAGCTTTTCCAGACAAAGGAGAACAGGAGGTATTACAAATACGGCTTCAAGGTGAGTGGGAACGGGCATCCTGATAGTAAGACTGACTGAGACGCAGGGCACCGTAAAAAGAGGAGGTCTTAAGGAGGTAGCCCAAGACGAGAAAGTTTGTGTTAGTGAAAAGTATTTATCTGTCTATCTATCTATCTATCTATCTATCTATCATCTATCTATTACTGTAAAGAAGTCTAAATCTGAATTTAAAAAGTAAAAGATGATCAAAGACTAAATTTAGAGGTGGTTGTAGAGGTGGGTTTTTAATGCTCTGATTAGTTTTATTAATGATTCCGTAGTTGCTCCCTCGATTCACACTCTGTAAAGAAGAACTTACCTGTTCATGCTTTGGTTTTGCCATGTTGGTGAGAGAGAGGTTCACCTCTTTCCAGACCATGGTCGTCTTCCATGACTCTGTTCATAGTCATTGTGTAAAGGTGAGGCCTGGTAGGGGACTCAGTATGACATTGGAAATGAATCAGAAGAGAAATGTATATTGTGAGTCAAGGAGCAAAGACTTCAGTTTTTGGCATGTCTGGCTTACGGTGTCATAGAAACCGACGCGTGTGAAAACATCTGATCTATAATTGGAAGTCAATCCTAATATCAGGAACGAGACTGCGGCAGAAGAGTGTGGTTCAAGTGTGATGACACTGGGTTGGACATCAATGGGGGAGGGGACATTCATACCTATGGAGGAGATGGAGGGAGGGCAGAGTGAGGAACCTGCAAAAGAATGTCCTGGAAGGAGGACGGGA
Source organism: Apodemus agrarius (assembly GCA_964023405.1). Classification (NCBI taxonomy): domain Eukaryota; kingdom Metazoa; phylum Chordata; class Mammalia; order Rodentia; family Muridae; genus Apodemus; species Apodemus agrarius. The sequence continues at coordinate 11,177,860 of OZ030014.1, forward strand.
GCGCAGGGCTTTTGAGAAGACTAAAACATTATTGATTTTCATTTTCATTGAGCCACTTGTCAGGCATATCCCATGCTGTAGAGGAGATGGAGAAGATGGAGCAGACGCTGCTGTGTTCTTGTGACTTTGGGGAAAACTGTGGAGAAGGAGCAAACCTTCTGTCAGTGGATAACGTCCTTTATCTTAGCATCCTTAGCGGAGGGATGAAGTGCAGAGTCTGCTCAAACTCCTTGGGCGGTTTCTGGAGTGTAAGTCATGGAGTCCAAACCCGAGCCACGCCCTTTCTTTCTCTGGTGATTATCTTCCGATTGTTGTTATTTTTGTCTTTTTTTTTTTTTAAAGATTTATTTATTATTATATGTAAATACACTGTAGCTATCTTCAGACACACCAGAAGAGGGTGTCAGATCTCATTACAGATGGTTGTGAGCCACCATGTGGTTGCTGGGATTTGAACTCAGGACCTTCGGGAGAACAGTCAGTGTTCTTAACCGATAAGCCATCTCACCAGCCCATATTTTTGTCTTTTTTAATAACTCACTGATGTTTCAGATTCTTCTGTTTTAATGAGCTGACAGCTCTCTAGTGTGGAGATCTGGGGTGAATGTTTTGCTCTACAGTTTTAGTGTTCATTAAGCATTATTATGTAAGCAGTAAGCAAATGCTAGTGAGTCTGATCGTTTGTGACATCTGTTTGTGTTGTCGATGTGACTGTTCTTTGTGAGAATGGTTATTGTTAATAGTTTGGCCGTCTCATCTTAGCCGACTGTTGAATAACAGACCTTTCCATTCTGCGGGTCCTCCCTTCTGGCCTAGCCTTTCTTATGTGCTCTGACTTCATTATTGCCAAGGAAAAGCTTGACTACTGGTGGGTAGATCCCCTGCCACTCAGGGTTTCATCTTCCTGCACTTTGGAAGTGGTGTCTTTTACATTCTCATTTTCTCTATTTAAGGAGCTGCCCCTTTGCAGGTGAGATGCTGATAGAATTTATCTGCCGAAAATGAAAGACTGTGCTCTTGGATTTCTGGCTTCAAAATAATCATCTAGAGTAGATATGAGATGGAAGAGATGAAAGATGCAGAGATGCCAGTCTTAATTTACAAGAGTTTCTTATCAACAAGACTGGATCATGTCTTGTACCAGTCTTCAAAATGTATCTAGCACTGTAATCTGAGCTGTGATATTTCATCAAACATACAGCTTAAACCTACAGAACTCTGGTTTTCTTGTTAATTTATATAGTCAATAGAAGATAGTAAATCCTAAAAGTATATCTTATAAAAGCTTTACATGTGGGCCGGGGAGATGGTTTTGTTAATAAAGTGCTTACTGTGTCTATAGGACTGAGCTTACATCCCCAGGACTATAATCAGGGTGCTGGTGCTGGGGGGTGGGGGATGGGGGGTGGGTGGTGGGCAGGTTCTTGGGGTCCACTGGCCAGACAGCCTGGCTCTAGATTCAGTGAGAAACCTTGTTACAAAAATAGGCAGGTGAGCCCCTGAGGAAGACGCAGGAGGTTGGCCTGTGGATTGCAGGTGCATGCACACACATGCACACACATGCACACACATGCACACACAACCACTCATGTCTATACACAGATGCACACGGATGCTCTACATCTTCTGAGTTATTCTTGGGTAATGTTTAAAGATTAGTTCCAGTTTATCTTCAGTTGTGAAAGATCTGACTATTATTACACTTCATGAAAGCTTTAATTAAAAATACATAGCCGGTCATCTCATTTAGACTTTGCTTCCTTGTAAGCTATTCTTTTAAATCACTGTTCCGTCTTTTGGCCAAGGTCAAACGTAATTACTCTTCTGTGCACGGAAGGTCCATCTTTTAGGCGGCTTTTATTGTGATTGTTTGAGCTACTTTCCTTGCTTTGATAAAATGCCTTGATAAATGAACTTTAAGGGAAGAAAGGTGCTTTGGGGGCCCACAGAGGGCATCAGTCCACTGTAATGGGCAACACATGGTAGCAGGCAGGGCAGGCCTGGTGTCGGGACCAGGAGGCTGACTGGCCATATTACATCTGCACTCAAGATGAGAGACGGAACATGAACGGGGCTGTAACGTGCCCCACTGCCTCCAGCCAGGCTCCACATCTCCCTACAGGTTAGACAAGCCTCCCAGACATTACCGTTAGCTGGGGGCCAAGTGCTCAGATACAGGAGCTGGAGGGTAATTCCACAGTCAGAGCACGGTGGCCGAGTCCCAGGCAGCCTCAGCACCTGCAGTAAAGATGAACGCGGAGCCTCAGCCAGGTCAGCTCCTGTCCCATCAGATGCTGGGACGAGCGGGTGCTGTCAAGGCTTCGGCATTCCTAGCCTGACCTCCATTTTATTTTAATAATTTAACAGAGGTGTTTATGAAATTAGAAAATTAATATTCATTTTTTCTCTTTAGTAGCTGCTAAAATTTAGAATTTACTTTAGAGATCAAGTTCCTACTAAAAAAGACCTTAAAGTAGTTTGTTCTGTCAAAGTTTCAACAGTGATAGTAATGTTTACATTTTTCTTGATGATTTTTTTTTCATATTTCATGGCTGGCATACAGGCACAGTGTTATGCTAAATAACTTCTTTCCCAGCTGCGGCAGAGCTGTTTAGACTGTGACCTTTCAGAATAAATTGGCAAGTATGTCAGGTTTGCTGAGAGCTAGAATAGAGAAATACATTTCGCAGGAAGATCCTTGGGACGCCCCATTTAGTTGAAATTTTAAACAGTGAGATAAAAAGCTTTGTGTTGAAGCATGAATGTTTCAAAATGATGATTAATGAGGAGCTTGTCACTTGGAATTCACTTCAGGCCCTGTGTTTCCAGTGTCAGCTCAGAGTCCCTCTGTGACACAATGGATGGTGTTGTAAGAGGCACAGGCAAGGTTAGTGTGCCATGGTGAGAGTGCGGCAAAGCCGTGGAACTCAGTGTCCTTTTCACTGTGAAATTGACTTGTTAACCCATCCAAAGCCTGCTTTCATATAGTCATTAATATTTTACATTTGTATTTTTCTGATAACCTATCGCCCTTAAAAAAATCTTGGAACTTCTGGCTTAGGAGAATATTTTAATAAAATTCTCTGTACTTTCCTATAGTGCCTGTTATTTTCTGTTATTTTCCAAGTAAGCCTGCATATAAACTTTGTTTTCAGCATTGACCTTGATAGTTGAAGTGACTGCAGTGGGAGCAGGGCTGTTTGAAAGGTTAGAAGGATCAGAGGTGTGGTGAGGCCTTGTGGAGTAGGCGTGGCTTTGTTGGAGGAAGTGTGTCACTGGGGTTGGGTGGCTCTGAGTTCTCATTCCAGTTTTCATGGTGAATTTAAATGGTATTTTTCTTTTCTCTTTTGGAACAGGCCTCTGTGTAGCTCAGGCTGTTCTTGGCTTTCATGTGCAGCAGAGGATGGCCTTGACCTTCTGATCCCCTTGCTTCTTCCCCCTCAGCACTGGGATTGCCGGGGAGCGGCCATAAGATTGGGTTGTTTGATTTGGATTGTAAGCACTTTATTTATTTAGTTTTTATCACAGAATTATTTCTTACAGTGTGGTCTGATGCATTAAAACATCAGATGTTGGAAATGTTAGTCAAAGATCTGAGACCTTCAAGCATATAAAGCATTTGCTCAGCACAAGTGTAGCAGTCTTTTTGAAGCATGGATAGACACTTCTCAAAATCTAAGAATTCTTATTTGTCTGAGAAACAAGGGGGTGGTTGTCAGATGCAGAGTGCCCAGGGATCTGAGGGACAGATGGGCAGATATGTCAGAGTTGTCCTGTCTCTTGGGAGCCATGCGTTGGTTTAGTAGTATCCCTCTCCCTCAGCGGTCAGTGCCACTATTGTAAAATAAGTGAAAAATCAGAATGGCTTGCTTGTGCCTGGGTCCTGGACAGGTTTAGTTTGGAATTGTGAAAGTGTTTTAAAACTTAAGTATATGTAGACAGCTAGAAGCTCAGCCTTCATTTTCATATAAGGAGTGTAATACAATTATAATGTTTAAAATATGTAAAGTAACTCATAAAATATTTTACAGATGTATGCTTCATATATGCCTAACTCTACAAAATTTAAATATACGAGTCGTTACTTTGTGGGAAGGAATACATCTATGTAAATGCAGACATTCCTTCTTCTATAGGCAGCGCGTGTTCTCTGCCTGGGGCAGCCAGTGAGTGGTTTTGGTATAATAGATTAGTTTTGCCTCTTCTGTTCTGGAGTTGTGTAAGCAGAAATTTGCTTAGCCAGCTGTCTATATAGTTCGTTATTTGGTGTGTCTGATTCATTTCTATATCTGAATTGTATTCCATTGTATGAATATACCTAAATGAGGAAAGTATTTAAGCAGATATGTCAGAGAGGAAGATATTGATGTTCTTAAAACTGTAAAGAAGAGTCTCAGCATGGTCTTCAAGGAAATGCTTTCAAGCCCAAGTCGTCTATCAGGAAGGGCTTAGGTTAGAAAATCCTACGGCACTAAGGGCTGCCGACCGACTGTCTTGTTCCCTGTTAGGTTGCCACTGGGGTGTAGATGGATGCTCTGTGACTGTCAGTTATCTCCAGCGTCCCAACCTAGCCATGCTTCTTCGTCACAGGGAGGAACCCAACTGAGACTTGGGGCGTGGCCTCCGATCTGGTGTTTTCCTCTCTTCAGCATTGTGACTGCTCTTGAGAGCATCTGCCATAACCGACACCATAATGGTCCTGGAAAGATGGCGGGACACTGTGGTTAAACATACCTTTAACATAACAAATGGTGCAACGTTTCTACTCCTAGATATTTATTCAGATGAAACGGAAGTGTGTTCATAGCAGCTTTGTTCTCAATAAACTGGAAACAATGTAGTATTAACCATCAGGGAATAGATAAAAACATTCAGATAGGTTTTAGAGTTTGGTTCTTTTTTTTTTTTTTAATATATATATTACTAGTGTGTGTGTGTGTGTGTGTGTGTGTGTGTGTGTGTGAAAGTAGGTGCACATGTGCCATGTTTTATGTGTGGAGCTTAGAAGACAAGTTTTCTGGAGTTAGTCCTTACCTTTACCCTTGTTTGAGGTAGGGTCTTTGCCACCGTGTAAACCAGGCTGACCTCCTGTAGGGACTCTGACGGTCTAGATCCCTGTGCTACTGTGTTTAAGAATCTAGACTCAGGTCATCAGGTGTGCCCAGCAAACCATCACCTTAGCCTGTTTTTTTTTTTTTTTTTTTTTTTTTAAATTTTTGTTTTTATATTTCTTGTACTTGAGATTTGTTCATGGCTAATGCAGAAATGTTTAAATTTTTTAGAAATACCCATGTGGGAAGATGAGTACTAGCACCCAGGTGTATGCTATAAAGCATACCGTAGTCCTACCCGGTTTACTCAGTAGATATTAAAAAAATATCAAATCTCAGTGTGGTGTTTGTGATGCAGAGGAATCCAGCGGAAGCCAGCTGCAGTGTGCTGAGACTGCCCTCCTTTCTGAAGACATCTACTTTCTGAACGTTGTGGATTAGAATGGACTCTTCTATGAAATAGGGCTTCAGTGTCAGCCTGGCGCAACTTAGCATAGACAAAAGCTGTGTGCTTACCTCCTCCTGGAGTCTTTTGCTGCCGGTTTTGTGTGCTAAGTTTTCTTTTAGAAATTCTGGGTGAGAGTGTGTAGGTCAGAGGACAGCTCACGGGGTAGGTTTTTCTCTTCTGTCATGTGAGTGTGGCCTCAGGCAAGTGTTCTCCCTAACCCTGGGGCCACCTGGCCAGCCCTCTGCTGTGCTTTAAGGCCCCCTGACTTTACATATTTCATAAATACTTGATGATGTTTTTTGAGAATGGATATGTCAAGATTACATGTTTCTGGAATTGCATTATTATTGTTCTGCTTAAGTCTTGATATGAAATAGTGAGGATGTATTTCAGTATTGTTTGTGTGGCAGTCTTTTGTTGTTGTTTTGATGGAATGGGGAGTGTTTGTAGTTTCTCTGTGCCTTGTATGACATGCCAAGGGTGGATTCCCTTGCACTCAGGGCCTTTGCTGCAACACCGAGGCGCACGTGAGGCTTCCTGAGCTCTTCCCTTGCTGTGGGTTGTAATGTTACTTTGTCTTGAATTAAGAGTGTTTTAATTTGAATTTACAAATGAAATTTGGGAGATTAATGGCAAGTTTCAAGCTGTTTCAAGTTAATTTAAATTTTGATGGGGAACTCAGATAGTGATAATGTCCTCAGGGGACGGTAGGGGTCCTGTGGCTGCTTCAGGCCGCAGAAAGCCTAGATTAAAAGTGACTCTGGGGGTGGCAGTTAGAGTGGGCCCATGGCGTAATTTCAGGCATTTATAATTGATTTTTTCTTTAATAATTCAATGTTTATTTATGCCCTGAAAGTAGTTGAAGTTTCTTTAATGAACAAAAAGTGTTAATCCTTTATTATCTCACTGATGAAATAGAACTTCTGAGGCCGCTGAGTAAGAAACTGACTGAGTCTACAGGAGGGCGGAAGTTCCTCTTGTCCTCCTCCACCCACGGTCTCTTTTCTGAAGTCAAATCCAGGAAGAATAAATTAACAGCAGACATAGTGTTGTTGCATCTAAACCATTCCCACCCCAGGTGGAGAGACGGGGAGGGGGTGGGGAGGGTGGGGGGGGAGGCAGTGGGGCGGTTGATAATCTGTGCCTAAAGCACCGAGCCTCAATTCTTTCTTCTGTATTTATTCAGACTTTCTTTTCCTGGGAAAGCACACCCACAAGTTTGGTGGTGGCTGAGGGGCAACCTAACATAACTTTTAATTTGGGGTTGGAGGGAGGGAGCTGTGCCTGGCAGTGCAGCCTCTGATTGGTTCATCAAGGTTTCCTATAGAGTCTTGTCACTTCCCTTAAAGTCTCTGTCCAGACTTGCCCTAAGTTTTGTTTGGGAATGACTTTAGACTAACGGGGGTGGGGGGTGGAGGGACACTAGCACAGAGCAGCCCTGCAAGCACTTAGCTTGCCTCAGGCCTTCTCGACCCCGTCATCCTGTTGACAATAAGCTTGGTAAGCTTGTTCATCTCCACCAGTTTTCAGGGTTTATGTGTCTTGCACGTGCTCAGGTGACTATCTTGTGACACCTACAGCTACTGCTGTCAGCACGTAGAGCTCTGTGCACCCAAAGAGCTCGCCACGAGGTGGTAACTCCTTCTCCTTCCCTCGGAAACAGTCTGTTCTTTACCCCCACGGTGGGGTCTAGCTAGACCACTGTCCCAAGGAACCACGCTGCTGTTACAGCAGGAGAGATAGTTGCTATGACTCTTGGAAAAGACTGTGTTTCAAGGGCCACAGCTCTGGATCTAACAAGGACAAGGGAGACTCCAAGGAGCAGGGCGGGGCCCAGTGCATGGATGGTCACTGAGAGAAACCATCAAGGTTTCAGCAGGGCTCTTCCTAGACCAACTTCACGGGATTCTTGTTAAAGATAGGTCTTAGTGGTAGGGTGTTAAGAGCAGAAGAGCTTTAGTAAATAGACCCCGCAGGGTTCTTTTTTGTTTTTGTTTTTGAGACAGTTTCTCTGTGTAGTCCTGGCTGTCCTGGAACTCACTCTGTAGACCAGGCTGGCCTCGAACTGAGAAATCCGCCTGCCTCTGCCTCCCAAGTGCTGGGATTACAGGTGTGCGCCACCACGCCCGGCTGCGCAGGATTCTTAAGACAGGACAAAAGTGTGTCAAGGACAGAGTCAGACCGTGGGGACCAGTCAGAAGAATCCTGTTCAGACTGTGTCGAGGAGAGTTCTTGGTCCCGACTGAACTGTGACGTGGCTCTTTCCCCGCACGAATGCTGCCAGCCTAATATCTTTCTTTCCTTCCTTCCTTCCTTCCTTCCTTCCTTCCTTCCTTCCTTCCTTCCTTCCTTTCCTTCTTTCCTTTTTTCCTTCTTTCCTTCCTTCCTTCCTTCCTTCCTTCCTTCCTTCCTTCCTTCCTTCCTTCTTTCCTTTTTTTCTTTCTTTCCACCCTGACCACAGATTTCCCTCTCTTCCTAGTTCTTCCCCAACCTCCACTCTGCCCTGCCCCCTCTTTTTTTTTATCCTCAGAAAGGGGCAGGAAGGTCTAATTACTGTACCTGAGGACATGACAGTAATGAGCAAAGGGCCTCAAAGATCTCATCAACTTAAAGTGAGGCTCTGTGAGGGGTGCCATTCTAATGTGGCTGGTGGTTCCTTAGGAAGGAGAAATAGGGAGACGGAGAGACCAAGACCCATGGCTGCACATGCAGAGGAAAGGCCCTGTGAGGTGACAGTGAGGAAGAGGAGGGGGAGGCTGTGAGGTGACAGTGAGGAGGAGGGGAGGCTGTGAGGTGACAGTGAGGAGGAGGGGGAGGCTGTGAGGTGACAGTGAGGAGGAGGAGGAGGAGGCTGTGAGGTGACAGTGAGGAGGAGGGGGAGGCTGTGAGGTGACAGTGAGGAGGAGGGGGAGGCTGTGAGGTGACAGTGAGGAGGAGGGGGAGGCTGTGAGGTGACAGTGAGGAGGAGGGGAGGCTGTGAGGTGACAGTGAGAAGGAAGAGGAGGCTGTGAGGTGACAGTGAGGAGGGGGGAGGCTGTGAGGTGACAGTGAGGATGGGGGGAGGCTGTGAGGTGACTATGAGGAGGTGGAGGAGGCTGTGAGGTGACAGTGAGGAGGAGGGAGAGGCTGTGAGGTGATAGTGAAGAGGAGGAGGGGGAGGCTGTGAGGTGACAGTGAGGAAGAGGGGGAGGCTGTGAGGTGACAGTGAGGATGAGGGAGAGGCTGTGAGGTGACAGGAGGAGGGGAAGGCTGTGAGGTGACAGTGAGGAGGAGGAGGCTGTGAGGTGACAGTAAGGAGGAGGGGGAGGCTGTGAGGTGACAGTGAGGAGGAGGAGGCTGTGAGGTGACAGTAAGGAGGAGGGGGAGGCTGTGAGGTGAGAGTGGAAAGGAGGAGGAGGAGGCTGTGAGGTGACAGTGAGGAGGAGGAGGAGGCTGTGAGGTGACAGTGAGGAGGAGGAGGAGGCGGCTGTGAGGTGACAATGAGGAGGAGGAGGAGGCTGTGAGGTGACAGTGAAGAGGAGGAGGAGGCTGTGAGGTGACAGTGAGGAGGAGGGGGAGGCTGTGAGGTGACAGTGAGGAGGAGGAGGAGGCTGTGAGGTGACAGTGAGGAGGAGGAGGAGGCGGCTGTGAGGTGACAGTGAGGAGGAAGAGGAGGCTGTGAGGTGACAGTGAGGAGGAGGAGGAGGCTGTGAGGTGACAGTGAGGAGGAGGGGGAGGCTGTGAGGTGACAGTGAGGAGGAGGGGGAGGCTGTGAGGTGACAGTGAGGAGGAGGGGGAGGCTGTGAGGTGACAGTGAGGAGGAGGGGAGGCTGTGAGGTGACAGTGAGAAGGAAGAGGAGGCTGTGAGGTGACAGTGAGGAGGAGGGAGAGGCTGTGAGGTGACAGGAGGAGGGGAAGGCTGTGAGGTGACTATGAGGAGGTGGAGGAGGCTGTGAGGTGACAGTGAGGAGGAGGGAGAGGCTGTGAGGTGATAGTGAAGAGGAGGAGGGGGAGGCTGTGAGGTGACAGTGAGGAAGAGGGGGAGGCTGTGAGGTGACAGTGAGGAGGAGGGAGAGGCTGTGAGGTGACAGTGAGGAGGAGGGGAAGGCTGTGAGGTGACAGTGAGGAGGAGGGGGTGGCTGTGAGGTGACAGTGAGGAGGAGGGGAAGTCTGTGAAGTGACAGTGAGGAGGATGGGGAGGCTGTGAGGTGACAGTGGGGAGGAGGGGGAGGCTGGGAGGTGACAGTGAGGAGGAGGAGGTTGTGAGGTGACAGTGAGGAGGAGGAGGAGGATGTGAGGTGACAGTGAGGAGGGGGGAGGCTGTGAGGTGACAATGAGGTGGAGGAGGCTGTGAGGTGACAGTAAGGAGGAGGGAGAGGCTGTGAGGTGACAGTGAGGAGAAGGAGGAGGCTGTGAGGTGACAGTGAGGAGGAGGGGGAGGCTGTGAGGTGACAGTGAGGAGGAGGGGGAGGCTGTGAGGTGACAGTGAGGAGGAGGAGGCTGTGAGGTGACAGTAAGGAGGAGGGGGAGGCTGTGAGGTGACAGTGAGGAGGAGGGGGAGGCTGTGAGGTGACAGTGAGGAGGAGGAGGCTGTGAGGTGACAGTGAGGAGGAGGAGGCTGTGAGGTGACAGTGAGGAGGAGGGGGAGGCTGTGAGGTGAGAGTGGAAAGGAGGAGGAGGAGGCTGTGAGGTGACAGTGAGGAGGAGGAGGAGGCTGTGAGGTGACAGTGAGGAGGAGGAGGAGGCTGTGAGGTGACAGTGAGGAGGAGGAGGAGGCTGTGAGGTGACAGTGAGGAGGAGGGGGAGGCTGTGAGGTGACAGTGAGGAGGAGGAGGCTGTGAGGTGACAGTAAGGAGGAGGGGGAGGCTGTGAGGTGACAGTGAGGAGGAGGAGGCTGTGAGGTGACAGTAAGGAGGAGGGGGAGGCTGTGAGGTGAGAGTGGAAAGGAGGAGGAGGAGGCTGTGAGGTGACAGTGAGGAGGAGGAGGAGGCTGTGAGGTGACAGTGAGGAGGAGGAGGAGGCGGCTGTGAGGTGTCAATGAGGAGGAGGAGGAGGCTGTGAGGTGACAGTGAGGAGGAGGAGGCTGTGAGGTGACAGTGAGGAGGAGGGGGAGGCTGTGAGGTGACAGTGAGGAGGAGGAGGAGGCTGTGAGGTGACAGTGAGGAGGAGGAGGAGGCGGCTGTGAGGTGACAGTGAGGAGGAGGGGGAGGCTGTGAGGTGACAGTGAGGAGGAGGGGGAGGCTGTGAGGTGACAGTGAGGAGGAGGGGGAGGCTGTGAGGTGACAGTGAGGAGGAGGGGAGGCTGTGAGGTGACAGTGAGGAGGAGGGGGAGGCTGTGAGGTGACAGTGAGGAGGAGGGGAGGCTGTGAGGTGACAGTGAGAAGGAAGAGGAGGCTGTGAGGTGACAGTGAGGAGGAGGGAGAGGCTGTGAGGTGACAGGAGGAGGGGAAGGCTGTGAGGTGACAGTGAGGAGGAGGAGGCTGTGAGGTGACAGTAAGGAGGAGGGGGAGGCTGTGAGGTGACAGTGAGGAGGAGGAGGAGGCTGTGAGGTGACAGTAAAGAGGAGGGGGAGGCTGTGAGGTGAGAGTGGAAAGGAGGAGGAGGAGGCTGTGAGGTGACAGTGAGGAGGAGGAGGAGGCTGTGAGGTGACAGTGAGGAGGAGGAGGCGGCTGTGAGGTGACAATGAGGAGGAGGAGGAGGCTGTGAGGTGACAGTGAGGAGGAGGAGGAGGCTGTGAGGTGACAGTGAGGAGGAGGGGGAGGCTGTGAGGTGACAGTGAGGAGGAGGAGGAGGCTGTGAGGTGACAGTGAGGAGGAGGAGGAGGCGGCTGTGAGGTGACAGTGAGGAGGACGAGGAGGCTGTGAGGTGACAGTGAGGAGGAGGAGGAGGCTGTGAGGTGACAGTGAGGAGGAGGGGGAGGCTGTGAGGTGACAGTGAGGAGGAGGGGGAGGCTGTGAGGTGACAGTGAGGAGGAGGGGAGGCTGTGAGGTGACAGTGAGAAGGAAGAGGAGGCTGTGAGGTGACAGTGAGGAGGGGGGAGGCTGTGAGGTGACAGTGAGGATGGGGGGAGGCTGTGAGGTGACTATGAGGAGGTGGAGGAGGCTGTGAGGTGACAGTGAGGAGGAGGGAGAGGCTGTGAGGTGATAGTGAAGAGGAGGAGGGGGAGGCTGTGAGGTGACAGTGAGGAAGAGGGGGAGGCTGTGTGGTGACAGTGAGGAGGAGGGAGAGGCTGTGAGGTGACAGTGAGGAGGAGGGGAAGGCTGTGAGGTGACAGTGAGGAGGAGGGGGTGGCTGTGAGGTGACAGTGAGGAGGAGGGGAAGTCTGTGAAGTGACAGTGAGGAGGATGGGGAGGCTGTGAGGTGACAGTGGGGAGGAGGGGGAGGCTGGGAGGTGACAGTGAGGAGGAGGAGGTTGTGAGGTGACAGTGAGGAGGAGGAGGAGGATGTGAGGTGACAGTGAGGAGGGGGGAGGCTGTGAGGTGACAATGAGGAGGTGGAGGAGGCTGTGAGGTGACAGTAAGGAGGAGGGAGAGGCTGTGAGGTGACAGTGAGGAGAAGGAGGAGGCTGTGAGGTGACAGTGAGGAGGAGGGAGAGGCTGTGAAGTGACAGTGAGGAAGAGGAGGAGGAGGCTGTGAGGTGACAGTGAGGAGGAGGAGGAGGCTGTGAGGTGACAGTGAGGAGGAGGAGGCTGTGAGGTGAGAGTGAGGAGGAGGAGGCTGTGAGGTGACAGTAAGGAGGAGGGGGAGGCTGTGAGATGACAGTGGAAAGGAGGAGGAGGCTGTGAGGTGACGGTGAGGAGGAGGGGCAGGTTGTGAGGTAACAGTGAGGAGAAGGGAGAGGCTGTGAGGTGACAGTGAGGAGGAGGGGTAGGCTGTGAGGTGACAGTGGAAAGGAGGAGGAGGCTGTGAGGTGACAGTAAGGAGGAGGGGGAGGCTGTGAGGTGACAGTGAGAAGGAGGAGGAGGAGGCTGTGAGGTGACAGTGAGGAGGAGGAGGAGGAGGAGGCTTTGAGGTGACAGTGAGGAAGGGAGGAGGCTGTGAGGTGACAGTGAGGAGGGGGGAGGCTGTGAGGTGACAATGAGGAGGTGGAGGAGGCTGTGAGGTGACAGTGAGGAGGAGGGAGAGGCTGTGAGGTGACAGGGAAGAGGAGGAGGGGGAGGCTGTGAGGTGACAGTGAGCAGGAGCGGGAGGCTGTGAGGTGACAGTGAGGAGGAGGAGGCTGTGAGGTGACAGTGAGGAGGAGGGGGAGGCTGTGAGGTGGCAGTGAGGAGGAGGAGGGGAGGCTGTGAAGTGACAGTGAGGAGGAGGGGGAGGCTGTGAGGTGACAGTGAGGAGGAGGGGGAGGCTGTGAGGTGACAGTGAGGAGGAGGAGGGGGAGGCTGTGAGGTGACAATGAGGAGGTGGAGGAGGCTGTGAGGTGACAGTGAGCAGGAGTGGGAGGCTGTGAGGTGACAGTGAAGAGGAGGAGGGGGAGGTTGTGAGGTTACAGTGAGGAGGAGGGGGAGGAGGAGACTATGAAGTGATGGTGAGGAGGAGGCTGTGAGGTGACAGTGAGGAGGAAGAGGAGGCTGTGAGGTGACAGTGAGGAGGGGGTGAGGCTGTGAGGTGACAATGAGGAGGTGGAGGAGGCTGTGAAGTGACAGTGAGGAGGAGGGAGAGGCTCTGAGGTGACAGTGAGGAGGAGGAGGAGGCTGTGAGGTGACAGTGAGGAGGAGGGGAGGCTGTGAGGTGACAGTGAGGAGGAGGGGGAGGCTGTGAGGTGACAGTAAGGAGGAAGGGGAGGCTGTGAGGTGACAGTGGAAAGGAGAAAGAGGAGGCTGTGAGGTGACAGTGGAAAGGAGAAAGAGGAGGCTGTGAGATGACAATGAGGTGGTGGAGGAGGCTGTGAGGTGACAGTGAGCAGGAGGGGGAGGCTGTGAGGTGACAGTGAAGAGGAGGAGGAGGTTGTGAGGTGACAGTGAGGTGGAGGAGGAGGCTTTGAGGTGACAGTGAGGAGGGGGTGAGGCTGTGAGGTGACAATGAGGAGGTGGAGGAGGCTGTGAAGTGACAGTGAGGAGGAGGGAGAGGCTCTGAGGTGACAGTGTAGAGGAGGAGGGGGAGGCTGTGAGGTGACAGTGAGGAGGAGGGGGAGGCAGTGAGGTGACAGTGAGGAGGGGGGAGGCTGTGAGGTGACAGTGAGGAGGTGGAGGAGGCTGTGAGGTGACAGTGAGGAGGAGGAGGAGGTTGTGAGGTAACAGTGAGGAGAAGGGAGAGGCTGTGAGGTGACAGTGAGGAGGAGGAGGAGGAGCCTGAGGTGACAGTGAGGAGGGGGTGAGGCTGTGAGGTGACAATGAGGAGGTGGAGGAGACTGTGAAGTGACAGTGAGGAGGAGGGAGAGGCTCTGAGGTTACAGTGTAGAGGAGGAGGGGGAGGCTGTGAGGTGACAGTGAGGAGGAGGGGGAGGCTGTGAGGTGACAGTGATGGGGGGAGGCTGTGAGGTGACAATGAGGAGGTGGAGGAGGCTGTGAAGTGACAGGAGGAGGGAGAGGCTGTGAGGTGACAGTGAAGAGGAGGAGGGGGGAGGCTGTGAGGTGACAGTGAGGAGGATGGGGAGGCTCTGAGGTGACAGTGAGGAGGGGGGAGGCTGTGAGGTGACAATGAGGAGGTGGAGGAGGCTGTGAGGTGACAGTAAGGAGGAGGGGGAGGAGACTGTGAGATGACAGTGAGGAGGAGGAGGAGGAGACTGTCAGGTGACAGTGAGGAGGAGGAGGAGGAGGAGACTGTGAGGTGACAGTGAGGAGGAAGAGGAGGCTGTGAGGTGACAGTGAGGAGGAGGAGAAGGCTGTGAGGTGACAGTGAGGAGGAGGAGGATGCTGTGAGGTGACAGTGAGGAGGAGGGGGAGGCTGTAAGGTGACAGTGAGGAGGAGGATGCTGTGAGGTGACTGAGGAGGAGAGGGAGGCTGTGAGGTGAAAGTGACGAGGAGGAGGAGGCTGTGAGGTAACAGTGAGGTGGAGCGGGAGGCTGTGAGGTGACAGTGAGGAGGAGGAGGCTGTGAGGTGACAGTGAGGAGGAGGAGGCTTTGAGGTGACAGTGAGGAGGAGGAGGGGGAGGCTGTGAGGTGACAGTGGGGAGGAGGGGGATGCTGTGAGGTGACAGTGAGGCGGAGGAGGAGGGGAGGCTGTGAGGTGACAGTGAGGAGGAGGAGGAGGCTGTGAGGTGACAGTGAGGAGGAGGAGGAGGCTGTGAGGTGACAGTGGGGAGGAGGAGGAGGAAGAGGCTGTGAGGTGACAGTGAGGAGGATGAGGAGGCTGTGAGGTAACAGTGAGGAGGAGGAGGAGTGGGAGGCTGTGAGGTGACAGTGAGGAGGAGGAGGGGGAGGCCGTGAGGTGACAGTGAGGAGGAGGAGGATGCTGTGAGGTGATAGTGAGGAAGAGGGGGAAGCTGTGAGGTGACAGTGAGGCGGAGGAGGAGGGGAGGCTGTGAGGTGACAGTGAGGAGGAGGGGGAGGCTGTGAGATGACAGTGTGGAGGAGGAGGAGGCTGTGAGGTGACAGTTAGGAGGAGGGGGTGCTGTGAGGTGACAGTGAGGAGGAGGGGGAGGCTGTGAGGTGACAGTGAGGAGGAGGGGGAGGCTGTGAGGTGACAGTGAGGAGGAGGAGGGGGAGGCTGTGAGGTGACAGAGAGAAGGAGGAGGAGGAGGAGGAGGAGGAGGAGGAAGAGGAGGAGGAGTGCATGTCCATGCATGGTATGTGTGTGGGAGTGCAGTTGTTTGCAGAGGCGGGCGAGGGTTTCAGGTCTCCTAGAACTGAAGTTAGGCGTCACCAGATTCAAATGCTAGGGACATAACAGCTCTTCTCTCCTAGAGCAGTATACACACGCTTAACCCTAGAGCCAGCTCTCTGGTCCCCGAGTAGCATTTAGCTGTATGTGTACTGTGTTGATGTGTGCATTCCTGTGTGTGTGCTCACTCGTCAAAGGACAGAGCTACCTGATAGTTTTAGTGTGTAGATTCGCCTGCCACAAACATTCATCTTTTCTAGGTAGGGATGTGTTTGTCTAGTGCAGTATCTGAAATAACATTGTTGAGTTCTGCGGTGTCTGGAGTGGTGAAGCGTTTGTGTTCATCCTGGCAATGTGTGTGAGTTTTAGTTGCTCTGGACCCCCCCCCCCCAGGACTTGATATTCATATATATTTAAAGCAGTTTTTATCATAGGGTCTTTGATAGGCTTATCTAATTGTGGTGGTGTCTGGAAATGGCTCTAGGCAGTTTTCCACGCTTTCATTTGACTGTCCTTAATGGTCAGCCTTTGAGCAGGCTTCCTTCGCCTGCCTCATCTCTGCCTCCTTACTGGTGAAGTCATTGTGTCTTACTGTGCTTCGAATTTAGAGCTTTGCAGGCCTGGATCCCAGCCAGGACATTGAGACTGGGGATGGGAGTAAAAGTCATTTGTCCTTGGGGAGTGGGAACATGAGGGGCTGGAAAGTCATTAGTTCAGCCACTAAGCGCCCTTTGACTTGAGTTCTGCGGTGGGCTCTGCCTTTGGTGGTGGGCTTTGTAGTCAGAAAAGCTGGGACTTGAGCGAGGCATGCATTTTTGCCAGGCTGTTAAAATACTTGAGTATTTCTCATGGCGAGCGAGAGGAGAGGCCGAGTCTGCCTCATACACATCCTCTCATAGTACACTCTGGCTTAGGGGGTGGGGATCTCACAAGACCCCAAATCTGGAAGACAGTCTCTGTTAGTAGTTCTTCTCTTAAGTCGTGTGTGCGCGCACGCGTGTGCGTGCCTGTGTTGGGGACAGGGCTCATGGTAGGCTATTATGTTTTGGAGGCTGGTCTTGGAATTCCTTATAGCTGTGCTGACTCCTTTTATGCCAAGGGGACAGAAGCTGTGGAGTTACTGTAGAAAAGAGAACCCCAACTGAGAAAATAGCTCCAGCAGATTGGCTTGTGGCAAGTCTGTGGTGCACTTACTTAGTTGATGCGAGGGGGACCAGCTTACTGAGGGCAGTGCCACCCTTGGGTGGTCGTCCTGGTGCTGTGAGAAGGCAGGCTGAGCACGCTGCAGGGAGTGGAGCTGTAAGCGAGGCGGCACTCCTCACGGCGTCTGTGTAAGCCCCCGCTTCCAGGCTTCTGAGCTGACTTCCTCAGATGATGAACCACAAACTGAACTGTAAGGGACCGAAGCCCTTTCCTCTGCTCAGAGTGTCTCCTCCTAGAATAGAGACACTAACTAGCATAGACGGGGGGCGGGGGGGGGGGGTGCCAGGACGTGAGCATTGCTGTATTGCTCTGAGAAGACTTTAGAACTTTGGGTTGGAAACGCCATTGAGTTTTCAGAGCTCGACAGGTTGTTTGGTGGGAACTTGGACACTGAGAATGTTGAGAATACTGGGAGGATGGAGGCCTGGCCTGTGAAGCAGAGGGAAGCAGAGAGCCTGTGTAAACATCTCTTATAGCCTTTGATTTATGACAGCATTTAACTGTTTTCTGTCTGGACGACCTCTCTATGGCAAGAGTATTGCCATATACTGAAGTAAGAAATGGGTATTGAAGTCGCCACTCTCACTATGTGAGGGTCACTGTGTGATGTGCCGTTAGCTGCAGCGGTCCTTGGTGAACTGGGTGACCTCACGTTTGCTGTGGGTGTTCAGACTTCCAGTGTCCTCCCGGCGGACTTTTCCTTTGAGCATATCCGCGATTGCCAATTTGAAATCTTTGTCTTGTGCTTCAGCAGGATTCCATTCTCAGGGCCTCCTCCATCCAGTAAGCTGATGGCTTCTGGAAGAGGCAGCCTGTTCTGGCAGTTGGTGTGTGTGGTGTTGTGCAGGCGTCTGGAGTTCTGCTGTAGGAGCTGTTGTTGGTGTAGATGTTTCTTTCTTTGAGTGCTGTTGCTCACCTTGGATCCTAGGCAAGCTGGCGGCTGTGGAGTGTTGCAGGATTCTCCAGGTCCAATCATATTAGGGCAGGGGAAGGCCTGTGATTGGACAGGAAAAGGGAAGCGGAGCTAGGAGTTGAGGAGTCACAGAGGTGGCAGGAGAAAAGGAGGGAACTGAGATGGCTTCGGACATGGACCTGTGTGACATCTACTAGCCAGAGTAGCTCAGTTTTTATAAGGTTAGAAATATTGGATAAAGCTTTTCTCATTATCAGCTGGCTCTTAAATTACTGTATTGGCATCTTGTAAATTGTGATTTTAAATATACATAATCTAGTAGGCTAACTAATTAAGCATTAAGAGTCCTGCTTCTACCAGGTAAGTGGGAGGTGGGCTGGCACACTGTGGGATGTGTGGGCGTTGTGAGGAAGGGAGACGAACTCAAGGGAGAGCTGAAAGCCCCCAGGGCATGGAGGGTCTTTGGGAGGTAGCTCCTGCAAGCCACGTTACTACTTTTCATGTTTAAAAATAACGTGCCCTAGCTGGCTACTTTTTTACACTCATTCATAGGCGCCTGTGGGCTTATAGATGACACTTTAAAGGAGAATCTTTTTTTTGTTGTTGTTGTTTTTTGTTTTTTGTTTTTTGTTTTTTCGAGACAGGGTTTCTCTGTGTAGCCCTGGCTGTCCTGGAACTCACTCCGTAGACCAGGCTGGCCTTGAACTCAGAAATCCACCTGCCTCTGCCTCCCAAGTGCTGGGATTACAGGCGTGCGCCACCACTGCCCGGCTGGCTAAAGGAGAATCTTAAAAGCAAATATACATATAGGACAAGTTCAAACATTCATTCATATTCTCTCTCTGTCTCTCCCCTCCCTTCTTTTTCTCCCCCTCTCCCTGTGGGTGTGCCTATCTGTCTGTCTTTCTGTCTGTCTGTCTCTTTCTCTCTCTGGCTCTCTCTTTCCTTCTGTTTGTGACTGTCTCCATCTCCGTCTGTCTGTCTGCCTGTCTCCACCTGTCTTTCTCTGTCTGTTTCTCCTCCCCCTCTCCTTTCAGTCTCTTTTAAGGGAGGGAACCCAGAGTCTACTTAGCATGTGCCCTCCCTGAGATAATCCCCAGCCCGTTGTTTATCTCTTTGAAGCATCCTTGCAGAAGCCTGCAAATTAAAGTCACTGTTCCTAGGACCTCACAGTCCGCCTGTGGTGGAGAGCACACTCAGAGAAGCATCTGCTTCGCTGTGGGGCTGCATGAGGGAACCATTGTCCACCTGCTGTAAGAACTGGTTCTAAAGGCCAGGGGACACGTGTCAGGCCGCTTCAGTGTTCAGACTGGCCTGCCTCCTCTTTCTTCCTGGACCAGCATTTTTCTGCTAAGATTTTCTAACCCACCTTTTCTCCCTTGCCCTGTCCTCGAACCCAGGGTCTTGAGCATGCTCAGCACCCTTCTGTCCACTGAGCTACACCCCAGCCCTTCTTTCTTATATTTTATTTAATTTATTTCAGACTCTATGGCAGGCTACTTTGATTTCATCCTATAATACAAAAGTCAGTTTAAGTTTTATTTGCTGCTTGGCTGAGTCCACTATATGTCATCCCAGGAGAGGCTTGGGCTTGGCGCCTGCCTTCTCTGCTGTGACTGTGTGGATTAGTCACACTTGTCAAGGCCATGGCTTTCTGAGTTGGAAACATAAGGGTGGATTCACAGCGTGTTGACCCATGCCCGCAGAAGTCAGTGTGGCATACCATGGCATGTGCTGCTCTCTGTGGAGCTTTCTTTATGACGTTGTTGATGCTACTCAAACTAAGGGCAACGTCTTCTGTTTATTCAAAGCTCTGTACCTGGAAGAAGTCTCAAGAAAACTCATGAGACTTTCTCTCCCAATCTAGTCCTTTGTGTGGCAGTGACCACGCGCTTGCAGGTGCCCAGCTGTGCCGCCAAGGGGCTGCGCTCCCGAGCCCGGCTAGTGCAGGCAAAAGTAATCAAAGCAAGGGTTTCTTTGAAGTGTTCCCTTCCATTGTACCTTTTCAACTGCTCTCCTTGACCAGCCTTGCTTTCTGAGAACAATGCAGCTTTCATTAGAACAGATTTCAGGGCCTCCATTCTGCCTAAAAAGTCACTTGTGGGCCTTAGGGGAGGTTAAGCACACTGGCATATGAGAATCAGCATGTTTGGAGTGTTCCATATTTTGCTGGTTACCGTTACTGTGGCCAGGCAGTGGAGGGGACAGGAACTCTTGATGGGAAATAGCTTTCTGTCAGAGGCAGCAGAGGAAGACGGAGGAGGGGCTGGGCCCTGCCTCCTCCCTTGCTGCCCTCTGCCCTGCTAACCCCTTCTAAACCTTGTTTATGTCGGCTAACCATGCTGGGGACAGCCTGGTGGGGTGGGGCCTTCAGCCGGGCTCTAGCCTCAGCCCAAATGAAAGACAGACAACCAAACAGCTTGATAAGCCGCAAAGAACTTTGAAAACCAAGAAGAAAACAGCTAATGAAGACACTGTAAGAAGTGTCCTCCTCGTGTGGGATCTGCCCCTGAGAACCTGGCTGCAGGTCTTCCAGCCGCTGAGGGAGGGAGGGAGGGAGGGAGGGAGAGAGGGAGGGAGGGAGGGAGGGAGCTGCTGATCTTGGCCTCCCATCTTTGACTTGGAGACTTTCTCCTGTACTGTGGGATGAAAGCCGGCTTCTGCCAGGGCCACACACAGTCAGACACTAGCTAAAGTGGAGGAGACTTCGTTTGCAATAGCTAGTGACGGCTGAGCCTGGCTCTATTTTGACACAAAACACTTTTTTTTTTTAATTATAAAATGCTTACTCACCATTTTAAACTTAGAAATCTTTCAAATTTCTAATAGATTCTCCTATAGAGCAATTAGAAAATCAGATTTTGGGAGGACTCAGCCGTCTTTCATAGATGAAGTCTCCCCACCTCCGCCCTTCGTCTGCCCCTTTCTGCGTGCCGCCCCCTTATGGGTTGTGCGCTTCGCCCTTGCTCTAGAACCCAAGAACCTGCCGACTCTGCGGCGGCTGCATTGGCGGGCTGTACGTCCTACAGACCACCAGAACAGCGGTATTTTGGTTTAATTTAAATGAACGGAGGGCGAACAGGCCACATCATATTATAAATCCTTATAAGGACTTTAAGTTTCTTCCAGAACATAATGTGATCTGTCAGTTGTCATCCTGTGTGAACTACAGATTTCATCAATCATGAGAGAAAAGTTCCTATTTAAACGTTTGATCATTTGTCTAAAGAAAATGTGATCCCCCCACCCCCCATTTCTTTTAGAGTCAGGATCTTATAAGCAGTAATGAGTTGGACTCCCACTGGCAGTACTGACCACTGGGGAATGCCCATGAGTGAAATACAGGTTGACTTGTCTCAGATTAGATGCTGTTCACTCAGTCCTTAGGGTCCTTGAGCGCCGCATCAAGGTTCGGTGTTGATAGGCAGAGGGCCTGTAATGAAATGTGTCTGTTTGTTGCAGTTCCTGTGAAAGTTTCCCTTCTTCTGCTTTCATATGTAGATCTTTTCTTGTTCTTAATGAGAACCTAAGTGAGAGAGGAGACTGGGTGTTTCTTCTTCAATGTAATCATTGAAGCCCAGTGAGATCTGTCCATATATGTATCTTTAAGAAAAAATATTATTTTGTGAATTGTCTTTGAATTACTTTGATTGTTTCTTGTTATGTGGTGTTCCTAGCAAGTAGACACCTCATAATGAAAAGCTTTTATAAATTTGCCGGCAGAGAGCGAGAGGTTAGCCTGTGACGTCATTGTCAGTCTTCCTTGGTCTCTGATTACGTTTCTCACTGGGCTGCCAGTGTGCTCAGGTTTCCTCCAGGAACCTCTCTGAAGAGTGTTTGTATGGAGTGAGAGAGATGCAGTGGTGGGTCGCAGAGGTGCAAAATGCGCTTATTGGTAGCATCTGATTTCATGACATTAAAATGATTAAGGATTTTTTTATTAGCAACTAACTACAAACAGCATTACTACGCTTCTTTTTGCTTTTCATTTAGTTTTCTTCTCTCCTTTCCCTTTCCCTTTCCCTCCCCTACCCCTCCCTCCCTCCTTCCTTCCTTCCTTCCTTCCTTCCTTCCTTTCTTTCTTTCTTTCTTTCTTTCTTTCTTTCTTTCTTTGTCTTGAGATGGAATATTAGGGAGACTTTTTAAGCTGCTTCTCCCGGTTCCGCTGCACATCATAGTGATATCTTTGGCTACTAAAAGAGGGATTAGAGATTACCTCACAGCATCACTGGTTGGCAAGACGTTTATTCTCGGGCTCAGTGCATCGTTTGTGTGAAGAGGACTTTCCTTGGGATCCCCTTCCCTTTTCCTCCCCTCAAAAGTGGTTGCTTGCTGATTTCCTTTGGAGCATATGCACCTGTATATTTATTTGTCTGTGCTCTTGAATTCAGTTTTCCTCAGGGTTTAGGACCTGCTGTGTTCTGACGAATGCAGGCCCCATGGAGTGTTCTGACACTGAGGGCCACTACTGCATTCTGATGCATCATTTGAATCACTCTGCCAACTACCAAGGCTTTGCTACAACTCTTCATTCACCATCTCAGTTGGATTTGTTCTACGTGAAGTTCACTTTATGTTCATCTTCTCTATCGAAATTCCTGGAGCAAAATTTTGAATTAAGGTCTTTCTATTTTCTTTTCCTGCAAAAGCCAATACTATTCCACTCTGTGTGTGGTTTGAGTGAGAATGACTACTGTAGCCTCATATGGTTGAATACTTGATCTCCATTTGGTGGAAATGCTTGGGAAGAATTAGGTATGGCTTTGTTGGAAGAGGGATATCCCTGGGAGTCGGGGCGGGCTTTGAGGTTGAAAAGCCCGTGCCACTTCAGAGAGGGCACCCCGTCTTCTGTCTCCGCCCTGCCTCTCCGTGTGCCTGTGGGTCGGATGTAAGTTCTTAGCTGCAGTGCTAGGCCTGCCTCCCTGCTGCTGTGCTTCCCACCGCAATGATCATGGGCTAAGAACCCCCTGGAACTGGAGCTCTAAATGGAATGCTTTCTTTTCTAAGTTGCCTTGGTTATGATGTTTTTTCACAGATAGGCAGACATATGGGGTTGGTGGGAGGCAGAGAAAGAGAAATCTGTGTGTGTGTGTGTGTGTGTGTGTGTGTGTGTACGTGTACATGTGCAGTGGAATCTTGAGTTCACATGCTTGCTGGTCCTGAAGCTGCCCGTTACCATGGCTCTGCACAGAGCTAACTGCTGCCTGTTTTTACCCATGCCAGCCATCAGGTTGCCAGCTCACCCATGCTGGCCGAAGAGAGACGGGATGAGAAGAAATGACAGAGTACAATTATTCGATAAGCCACAAAGACTGCTCTTTCTCTCCATTACATTTTCTTGAAAAATAATTACTTTTATGGCTGGATTTCTCTCATAGCCCAGGCGTTCTTGAACTCTCTGAGTGGCTGAGGATGACCATAAACTTTGCTCTGCCTGCTTCCACCTCCCACAGGCATGTGTCAGTTTATTTAATCTAGTTTTATTTTCTTTCATCCCCCCCCCCCCAGCGCCCCCAGGCCCTATAGGCAGGTCATGTTCTGTTGCCCAGGTTGGCCTTGACCTTGTGATCTTCCTCCTTTGCCTACAAACTGCTGGGACTCCAGGCATGTACTGTCACAGTGTAGTGTTTTAAAATAAAGCTCACCCTTGCATGTGTGTTAGTATGTAGGAGCTTGAGCCTCATAGGAGTTGGTCCTGGTTTTCACAGAAGAGAGCCACAGGGGTCAGTCAGATTCCTTTCCCAAAGGCCGTGCTGGAGCAGCCTGCTGTGCTCCTCACTTCCTAGAGAGCTGGGTGTGGCTCTCCAGCTCTGGAGGCTCGTCAGATGTGTATGTGTGTGGTACCATGGCTGGCCCAGCAGCGCTTGCTTTGTGAAGGTGAAGCGAGTCTGTTGCTGGGCTCCTCTACTGCAGTTTCTTCAGCACGCTCAGGCATGCGAAGGCTTTTCTTGATATCAATTCAGTTTTTAGCATCAGGGTCTCAGTCAAGAACAATTCACAACGTTAAGTGTTTTGTAAAACAGAAGTATCCTGACCTGAGGATAGAATCCACTTATTTGTTTCTTTTTCCTTTCCTTTTTATTTTCTTTCTTTCTTTCTTTCTTTCTTTCTCTCTCTCTCTCTCTCTCTCTCTCTCTCTCTCTCTCTCTCTCTCTCTTTCTTTCTTTCGCTCTCTTTTTTTAAATACATTCCCTGCCTCCACTTTTTAAATACATCCCATTTCCCGTCCATTCAGTTCCCTTCAGAAAAGAGCAGGGCCCCCAGGGATATCAACAGGAAACAGTAGGACCAGGCACAAATCCTCCTAGCAAGCAACCCTGCAGGAGGGAAAGGGTTCTGGGAGCAGGTGAAGAAGCCAGAGATCCTCCCGTTCCCGCAGTTAGGAGACCCACAGCAACCCCAAGTAAGCAACCACAGAGGACCCATGCAGGCTCCCTGATTGCTGGTTTAGTCACTGTGAGCCCGGTGAGCCCTGCTTAGTGCCAGCGGTGGCGCACGCCTTTAATCCCAGCACTTGGGCAGTGGCAGGTAGATCTCTGAGTTTGAGGCCAGCTTGGTCTACAGAGTGAGTTTCAGGACAGCCAGGGCTACACAGAGAAATCCTGTCTCAAAAAATAAACAACAACAACAACAACAACAAAAAAAACCAACCAACCAAACAGAATTCATTTCTTTACAAGGTACAGACTCACTGTTTTACTCAGACTGACCTCAAACTCAGCAGTTTTACTGCCTGTCTCCCAGGTAGCGGGGATTACAGGCGTGCGCACTGGTGTGTTAGTCCTGAGTCCTTTAGGGTCTCAGATGTCTGATCTTCATGCTTTTTCCTACCCCAGGTTGGTGAATAACCTTTTATTTATGTTCCAGGCAGTGGGAAACTCGCCTTAGAACAGTTTAAGCAAGAGCGTTTTGAGTCAGTCAGGTTGGGCTCCAGCCTGTCCTCAGCCACAGTGTGAGACTCTTGGAGACAAAAGGCGCAAGGACAGAGAATTTTGAGGTGACAGTGTGATGGGCAAGGGGAGGGAGTGCAACGTAACATCCTGGCCTCTACCAGCCCTCGGAAGACGCGTTATTCAGGTTGGTATTTTTTGAAAAGTTCTTTTAAACTATCCTGAAGTCAAATTGAACTTTATGGCTTCATTCTGACCACCGGGGATTAATTAAGAAAGTAAACAGTGACGGACTGGTACATATGTAAATTCCTACCCTGGAGATGATTATTTAGCTCAAGGTGCTGAGTTTATGTCAAAGAATTATGATCAAATAATTTCTCATTAAATCGGTAAACATTTGCTCAGAAGTGTCTTTAAATAGTTCTCTTGAACAATTAAAATAACTTTATTGCTCTTTTTATGTCTGCCACTAAACTTGAGAAACTAAATCTTAGGGCAAGGAGAGGGAGATGATAAAATGTCAGGTCAGGTTGTACAATTATGTAAATACAAACCCGGTTTCCCCCGAGGAGAACCACATGCCTTTTAAATGAGATCAGTCAACACCTCTCTTAGAATTGCCTTCATTGGGCTAATGAATAGATATTTTTTATTCTTGAAATAGTGCATTTTTATTCACTTTCCTAACAGCCCCTCTTCGTGTGAGTGAATAAATCACTGGGCTGCGGTTAATTCTAAGTGCTCGTAATCACTAAACAAAGGGTGCCTGAAATTGCACACGCTGTAACCACGTGTGGAAGCAATGCCTTTTCATCACCCATAACTTTAATGGAAAGAAAATGTTAATTTAGGGTAATGAAGTAGACCTGTAAGTGTGATTGGCGGATAGAGCATTAGGCTAATTAAGATGAGGGCATGCATCATTGCTGTGGCGGAGCGGCCAGCATGCAGGAAACAGATTTATTTAGTGCGTGAATAGTACAATTCAGAGCTGGTCTCCCTGAGCCCAGATTTACAACAGACAGGGCAGGAGTGACTGCAAGGCTTTTGATTTGTGTCTCATTTACCTTTACCTATCATTGTAGAGAGCTTGCCACATAAAGGCAAGAGTTTGTAGAGCCTTTGGAAAAAAATCAATTATATCTAAATTATGAACGAAACAAGGCCAAGCAGTTGTGAGGTGCTCAGATTTGTATTGCAAGACTAAGAAGGTCAGGCATTTAAGGGTTTTGGTTTGATAGATTAATGCAGGTCTCAGTCTGTAGCAGACAGGTTGCACAGTGCATGGCAGTTAGTACAAAACCTCGTAACTGCTGGAAATGTGGAGAATACGGGTCTGGCATGCTCAGACACAAACTGACCATCAGTGTTCACACCCCGCCCCCTCCCTCGGCCAGGGCTCAGGGAAAGTTAGTGAGAACCAGAACTCAGGGGGTCCGGGACCAAATGCTGTCTTCTAGACTCGATGGAGCTGTTACGCTCATGGGCCCACACAGCTGTAGCTGTCTGTACAGGGCCATACAAGCTCAAACCAGTCAGCAGTCCAGTGTGGGGGGGGCGGCCGGCCTCACAAGTCCCCTTCCTTAGACTGTTGATTGGTGACAGCTTCGGGGATGTGGGTGTGGAGGGGGAGAATCAGTTTTCTTTCCTATACATATACTTATATATACATGAGGTATCCGAATAGTTGAAATTATACTTGGTGTATTTAAAAAATGAAAGGATACATAATTGGAAGGGGGTATCCGGAGGGTGGTAGATCTGGGGAAAAGGGGGTGAATATGATAAAATCCATTGTATGAATATATGAAATTCTCAAAGAATTGATATGAAAGTATTATGCTATATATTTCTGTCTTTCTAAAATTGCAGTGGAGATGATCTGCAATTTCTTAGTTATTAGTTCTTTTCTGTGCCTAATATTCATAAACTAGCTCAAGATTAATTTGGTCGTGTTTTACCTATCTAGGTGACCAATTTGCTGATGGAATTTACTGAAGAATCCAGTACTTTACTGTAGTATATATTGTATATATTGGATGAAAGACCTTTTGAGTGCTGCTTGATTTTATTTATTTGGTATTAACTTTATTTTTTTGGTCTTTGATTCTTTATTCTCAAACATCTTAGTGCAGTGCTGACTGGAAGCAGCTATTCAGTGAGTTCTTCCTGCTTTCCGTAAGAGGCTTGGCATGTGTTTAAACAGGTCCTGAGGTCAGTATGGTCTTTAGTTATCGTCTGCCTCCCCAGGATATGCCTAACTTATCGTGTTAATTTCTACTTAGGTCTTTTATTCAGAAATAGATCGTGTTGTCCAGTGGTCATCCAGCTTGACCTTCCCCATTAGCTTTTTGTCTGCCATCTGAGGATGATGATCAGATGTTCCATCAGGGGTGCCTGGCCTTGTGAGTTTGCAGTGTGATGCTGTCTGCGAAGCATGGTGGGCCGCAGTCATAGCTAGCCTAGGACTTGCGCAGCCCTCGGGGTAAGCATACGTATGAGCAGTCGTAAAGCAAACGATGATATACCTGATGACTTGTACGGTCAGTTAAATGAGAACTGGTTCTGAGCCCAGTATTTCACGGGCACTTTCTGCCCGTTAGGCTTTCTTGGGAAGACTATAGAGATTAATAACGGAACCAGCTCCTGTGACTCTGTAAATCAAAGTTTATGGAGCTGAGACTCACTTTTCTTCTTCCAGGTACTGCATTTTGAGAAAGTCTTTTGTCTTGTTTTTGCTGTTCTTGTCTGTCTGTTTTCCTATAAATGACGTCTGAGGCACTTAATGAGTTTCCAGAAGGATCTATCTTTAATAGTTTCATGGTATATAATATTAACTTAGCAAAGTTGATCCAGTAAAAATTTAATGCATGTATTAGAAGTGAATGCTTACTCTGTAAATGGATTCACTTTAGAATTTTTATAAGTCATTGACTTAAACATTTAGCAGGTCTCATTTCTTTCTTATTTTTTCCAGTAAGGCTCATGTAAAGTGTCTAACAAAAAGGAAGGAGTTAGAAAACTGTGTTGAACCTGAGCTGGGTCAGAACACAAAGGCAGTGAAGGCATTGTAATGGCTCTTGTTTTCAGGATTGGACTTTCTTGGTATGTTCCTTTTTATGTGTGATCTTTCTTCCTAAGTCTTCCATCTTATTTCCTCAAGGCTTCTGCTGCCCTGAGATTTAATTTTGGCACATCAGAAAGAGTGTTGGCACTGTCCCCTGTTGATAGCGAACTCTTTCTCTCTTTTGCATTCCCAGGGAAAGTATTGGGTTGATCTATTAGTTACTTATAATAATGTTGAGATAGTAGCAACAGAGGGCCTGTGCTTTTCCAGTCACTGCACAGGTCTGTCTTAGGCTTGGTGGGAACTGTATTCTATGTTCTCTTTATTCTAAACCTCAGACTGCAGCCAGCAGCTGAAGCAATTCTTATATACAAAGTGTCAAATTCTGACTTGTGCACCTTCTATTTAGAAAGAGTGGATCATTTCACCTCACTTTCCATTGGTCAGTGAAGACACTGGATTAACGAAAGATTGATGGTATAAAGCAATCCACTCCTCCCATATCTGGTGGGAGCACTAATGACTACGTATATACTTACAACGTAGCTTCTTCATTTAACCTCGCTTCAGAGCCTTTTCTTTCCTCTGTGCACCACACACGTGTCTTGCTGTAGGACAGCCTGGCAGGAGGAATTCTGTCTCCACACGCAGGCAAAGTCTGTAGCTTCTGGTGTGTGCAGTGTACTTTCCCTACAAGGTAAGGCGGAGCTGTGTGACCTGACGGGCTCCCGGAGTATACGCAGGCCTGCAGTATGCCCGCCTGGAATGCGCTCTGAATGGAGTTGGCGTGCTATGGCTCGCATTCTTGTATTTTTGTCCTCTGTCAAGCACTCCCTTACTGTGATGTGGTGTGGCCATCTGCTGCGGCACAGCACTGCGAGCCTGGAGACGTTAGTAACAGCAGGAGCTGACCGGGGCAGCAGTGGGCTGCAGTAAGGCCCTAGGCGTGCGTGTCAGCTCTGCCAAGCGTGCGATTTGGGGTACACTTACTTAAGTTTTTTGAGGCTGGGTTTCTTGTGAAATGAAGATAGCAAAGCCTCCCTGACAGTCTGACATGGAGGCTGGGTGACTGTAACAGAGAGCTTAGGGTGGCGCTCATGTGGGGAGACGCGTTCACAACGTGTCGCTTCCTTTCCCTTTTATTTCCTCCTTAACACCCGTTATTTAAACACACGGTTGTGGAACTCCCCTAGTAAGCATTCATTGTGAGATTAGGAATTGTGAGGATTAGGATAAAATGGTCTTCATTTTAGTCCAGTTTTAAGAATGTCCTTCTCATGCCGCTCAAAATGTGCTAATAACTGTTCTTTTCCAAAAATGAGAGAGTAGTAATGATTATTTTTGTAACTGGCAAATTACAACAAACCTCTGACCCTTCAACCGTTTTAAGGTGAACGGCTCTCCTTCTTGAGTAGTTAGGTTTAATGGAGAGGCCTACTGCCATCACCACCCCGTCTCCTCCCGCTCCCTGCAGCCCCGGCAGCACAAAGGCACGCACTCGCACATGCAAGAAAAGGAGAGCGTGAGGGGGCAAGAGACAGACATGTAGAGAGGGGACTGAGGGTTTGGGGACACAGAGATTTGTGAGGCCTGTGTAATTGGGGACTTTGTCAAAAGTGAAATCTGTAGGCTAGCTGGAAATGGGGACTTTGCCATTGAGCTTAGAATTTGTTGGGGACACTCCCTTGCCAGAGCAGAGTGTCACACTGCAGTATGGGGACAGAATTCCTCATTCACTGACACTTGCTTCTGCTCTTACCCTTCAGCTTGTTGGTTGAGACTCCCCCACATTTAGGGTGCTCACCCTACCACTTCAGAGCAGCACTTACGTTAGTGTTTAACCGAGTGACCAGCTGACGTGGTCAGTCATCTAACAGGGAGAGGGACCTGGCTACATAGGACACCAGATGACACACACACCTTTGATGAATGTGATGGTTTATCCCCAAATCTGTCCTGTGTGTTCTCGTTACCTTCATCCCCCCTCCCCCCACCCCCTTTACAGCAGCCCCCCTGAGTCCAATTAGCCTCTCCCTGTGCTTGTGGGTATTGGGCTGTCCACTGGATCACAGGCACACAGTACATCAGCCCCGCCCCGGAAGGAAAACGGCTTCTCTCCATCCAGCAGCCTCAGCTCCTCAGCTACGGTGAGGAGTAGATTCGTATCCACGATGAAGATAATGCGTTCGTCTGCTTTGGAGTATTTGCTGGCCTTGACTCTGTGAGGTCACACGACCCTCTGCCTTCTCCATTGCTGGCCTTGACTCTGTGAGGTCACACTGTCCTCTGCCCCCTCCATTGCTGGCCTTGACTCTGTGCAGGTCACACTACCCTCTGCCCCTCCATTTCTGGCCTTGACTCTGTGAGGTCACACGACCCTCTGCCCCTCCATTTCTGGCCTTGACTCTGTGCAGGTCACACTACCCTCTGCCCCTCCATTTCTGGCCTTGACTCTGTAAGGTCACACTACCCTCTGCCCTCTCCATTGCTGGCCTTGACACTGTGAGGTCACACTGTCCTCTGCCCCCTCCATTGCTGGCCTTGACTCTGTGAGGTCACACTATCCTCTGCCCCTCCATTGCTGGCCTTGACTCTGTGCAGGTCACACGACCCTCTGCCCCTCCATTGCTGGCCTTGACTCTGTGAGGTCACACGACCCTCTGCCACCCCCCATTGCTGTCGCCCCTTCTTCTGTGATGCTCCGTGAGTGGGAAGGGATTGATGTGGATGTCCCAGCTAGCGTGAGCACGCGTAACAGTGACTTATTCTCAGCTATTTGAACAATTGTATGTCTGAAGTAATTGCTGTCCTTGGCAAAAAGAAGCTTGTCAGACCACGCTTGAGACCAGCACCAATCCTGTCTGTCCTAAAGTGTATTTTCTACTTTTTCTTCTAGTGTTTCCTTGTGGTTTGGTCACATATTAAGATCTGCAGCTGTGGGAGTTGCTCTTTGTGTGGGGAGAGATCAGGAGCTGGCTTTCAGTTGTCTGTGTAGTGCACTTTTCCTAGAACGATTTGTCGAGAATGCTGTGATGGCTGTAGCTGTGTGGCCTTTACTGTGCTGTTCCTTTTTTTTTTTTTGTTTTTTTAATAATTTATTTATTATATATAAGTACACTGTAGCTGTCTTCAGGCACATCAGAAGAGGGCATCAGATCTCATTATAGATGGTTGTGAGCCACCATGTGGTTGCTGGGATTTGAACTCAGGACCTCTGGAAGAGCAGTAAGTGCTCTTAACTGCTGAGCTTTCTCTCCAGCCCTACCGTGGGCTTCCATATGGATTTTAAGATTTCTTTGTCTGTGAAGAGTGTAGATTGTATTGAATCATTAGGTTGCTTTTCGTAGGATGGCCATGGTGGCAATGCTCATTCTTCTAACTTCCTGAGCACGGGGAAATCTTCCATATGCTAGGATTTCCCCAAGTTTTTCTTCAGTGTTTTAAAGTTTTTATTATGGAGTTTTTTTTCATATCCTTACTTCGGTTCATTCTAAGAGGGATTGATTGATTGATTGATTGATTGAGAATTTTGAAAATGGGATTGTTTCTCTGGTTGTCACTGGTATATAGGAATGTTACTGATTTCTCTATGCTAGTATTTTATTCTGCTGCTTTGTTGAAAGTGCTGCCAGTTATAAGAGTTTTCTGGTGGAGTCTTTCTGGTCTCATATATAGACTCACACCAGCAAACAGAGGCACCTTGACATCTTATTTTCCTATTTTTTTTTTATTTTCTATATTCTTTGTTTACATTCCAAAGGCTTTTCCCTTTCCCAGTTCCCCCCTCACCATATGTCCCATAAGTCCTCTTCCCTCCGCCCATTCCTCAATCCCCCCCCCCTCCTCCCATTTCTCTGTTCTGGTACTCTCCTACAAAACTGGATTCAGTCTTTTCAGGACCAGGATCCTCTCCTTCCTTCTTCTTGGGAATCTTTTGATTTGCTAATTGTGCCTTGAGTATTCAGAGCTTCTGGGCTCATTAATATCCACTTATCAGTGATTGCATTTCATGTGTATTCTTTTGTGATTGGGTTAACTCACTTAGGATGATATTTTCCAGATCTAACCATTTGCCTACAAATTGCATGAATTCATTATTTTTAATTGCTGAGTAGTATTTCATTGTATAAATATACCACATTTTCTGTATCCATTCCTCCTTTGAGGGACATCTGGGCTCCTTTCAACTTCTGGCTATTATAAATAAGGCTGCTATGAATATAGTGGAGCATGTGTCTTTATTGTATGCAGGGGAATCCTTTGGGTATATGCCCAGGAGTGGTATGACAGGGTTTTTTGGAAGTGTCATGCCCAATTTTCTGAGGTACCGCCCGACTGATTTCCAGAGCGGGTTTTACCATTTTGCAATCCCACCAACAGTGGAGGAGTGTTCCTCTTTCTCCACATCCTCGCCAGCACCTGTTGTCTCTTGAGTTTTTAATCTTAGCCATTCTGACTGGTGTGAGGTGGAATCTCAGGGTTGTTTTGATTTGCATTTCCCTGATGACTAATGATGTTGAACATCTCTTAAGGTGCTTCTCAGCCATCTGAATTTCTTCTGGTGAAAATTCTTTGTTTAGCTCTGTACCCCATTTTTTAATAGGGTTATTTGGTTCTTTGGGGGGTCTAACTTCTTGAGTTCTTTGTATATATTGGATATTAGCCCTCTGTCGGATGTGGGGTTGGTGAAGATCTTTTCCCACTTTGTTGGTTGTTGTTTTGTCCTTCTGACAGTGTCCTTTGCCTTACAGAAACTTTGTAATTTTATGAGGTCCCATTTGTCAATTCTTTTTTTTTTTTTTTTTTTTTTTTTTTTGTTTTTCAAGACAGGGTTTCTCTGTGTAGTCCTGGCTGTCCTGGAACTCACTCTGTAGACCAGGCTGGCCTCGAACTCAGAAATCCGTCTGCCTCTGCCTCGCAAGTGCTGGGATTACAGGCATGCGCCACCACGCCCGGCTCATTTGTCAATTCTTGATCTTAGAGCATAAGCTATTGGTGTTCTGTTCAGGAACTTTCCCCCTGTGCCCTTATTTTCCTATTTTTACCCCTTATTCTTTCTCCTATCTTATTGCTCTAGTTAAGGCTTCCAGTACTGTACTGATTCTAGTAGAGAAAGCATGTTGTCCCTAATTTTAGTGGGAGTATTAGGTATAGCCTTGCTGTATGTAGTCTTCATTGCGATGAGATATATTCCTTCTATTTCAAGTTTCTTTAGGATGTTGGGTACTGTTAAAAGCCTTTTTTGGGCATCTATTGAGATGACCGTGTGATTTCTATTCTGGAGTTAAATTTATAACCTATATTAACTCATTGAGTTACCCCTGCATCTTTGGATAGTAAAGATAATAAAGCTATCTTAATCATGGTGAATGATGTTTGTGATGTGTTCTTAAGTGTGGTTTATATCATCTGTTTAAACACTTGGTGTCTCCATGCAGTACTACTCTGGGGTTGTGACATTTTGGGAATGCCATGTTTAGTCGATGGATAGGAGACACTTATCTTAGGGGTTGCAGCTTCTCTGTGGCTCTGGCGTCAGTTCTCTGCTCTCTGGCCTGCCGCGGTGCGAGTGAGCAAGGCACAAGTTTCCATTGCTGTGGGTCAGGCTGGAGCACCGTGCAGTCTTCACCATCCTAGGCTTTGTTCCTTCAAGCAGAGAGCTCCAGGCAGCCCCTGCCCACCTAAATTAGCTTCTCTCAGTGCTTGGTCACAGTGCAAGTGGCTGATGCAGGTCGTGTGGCCACCTTATTACCCATAGTTCCAGTGTGGCTGTTCTCAGGCCTGAGGGAGAAACTTCCGAAGGACAGGTAGTTGTTAGATGTCAGGGTAGTGGGGTAAGAGCTTGGTGGGTTTTCAGGAACATTCCTGGGTCGCAGTCATCCCCTCCCGTGAGAGCTGAAGGCTCCACAGGCTCTCAGATGGCAAGACTTCAGAAACCACCCAGTGGACAATCCTTCCCTTTGCTGTCTTCTGCAACAGGCTGAATCTGCTACTGACTACCTTCACACCTTCCTTCTTAAAGGATCCCTTTTAAGAATATGCTAATTCTGATCTTTGGGCAGGCCAGGCTTATGGCCCACAGGCTGATTTTTCTTAAAAAACAAATGAACAAGCAAACAATTATGTTTGACTGAGTTTTGTTTTGGCTTGTAGGTGTGACCTCTGAAATCTCTATAGTTTGATTTATGACCAAAGTGATAGCATTAACTTTACGAGTGCTTTAAGCTATGTTTTCTCTCTTAGAACTTCCCTATGAAACATGAAGAATGACTCTTTAACCAGGCTTTATTGGGATAAAGATCAATTTTATGTAGCCTGACGACTTCATATCCTGAATTTTACCTGAGCAATGTTCCAGCTTAGCTGAATGGTGTATTGTATTGATTGATTCTCTCATCAGCTCCATTATTGATTAATGACACAGATAAGAAAGATGTACCTTGTTGCATGAGGATTAGACAGGAAACTACAAGTCCTCCATATATCGGGACATCTAATATCAGTCTGTATTTATGAATGGCATGGTGCATGGAAGAGAAGGAACGCCCAAGGCTTAGTTACGGCTGGGGAGAAGTGGGGTAAAGGCGGGAGAAAGCCTTGCTGTGATCTGGCTCTGAGAGGAGGGGCGGTTCCCTGGGCGGCCAGTGAGTGCTGACAGGGTGAGCAGAGTTGCTGAGTGTCTGCCTGGAGGACAGCGCTGCCTCCCATGCCCGTCCCTTGGGCTCGCCGGCTTCTCCATCTTACTGCGAGAGCAACCTCATGGTTCAGGACTGTCCTAACTCATGCTGGCTCTTCCAGGCCCGTCAGCGGCTTCCAGCGGATGTGTAAGTGCACTGTCAGTGCTTCTGAGCGTTCCAATGGCACCATAGCGTGCCCAGCAGTGCAGGTGTGTCAGTCCAGTAGGAAAGCCAGTCGAAGCTGCAAAGAGAAGTTTTCGGATCCGAGTTGGTTGTTTCGCTGATCGCAGTCAACTCTGGATGAGTTTGAGGATGTGCCCTTTCCTCAGACCATAGGCAATTCGCGTTTCTTCGAGAACCTCCAAACAATCTGTGCATAAACTATTGGTGAGCTTCAGAGGCAGTCAGTCAGTGCTGGCCGGCGCCTTTCACTGCATTGAGTTCGCTGCTTCCGGAATGGCGTATGAACCATAGCAGTGACACAGTCCACAAAGTGTACTGGCTAGAAAGTGAGCGAAGAGTCTTGGAGAATTAGAGTTTAAGGATTAAAAATGCTGCTGCTAGCAACAGCTGGCACGGTCAGAGCTGGCTGCAGGGCCGTGCGTGAATGAGTGTCTCCGTGCTCTTGCTAGGCAGGCTCTGTAAACTGCCGTCTCTTCCGCGTCCTAGGGACAGTGACAGGCAGTCGTGAGTGAGTTAGCAAGAATAAAGGTGCTCACACTTGGCTGTTGCATGTCCAGTATCTTCAGGATAGTGACAAATATGACGACTTCCAATTGTCAAACTAAATAGACCAAAACATTTCAGAGTGCTGGATAGATATGGGTGGTTTCTGACCAGTTTGAAAGAATAAGAGGTAAATGATTAATAGAAAATCTATGCAAGTGTAAAAAGCTGAATGTAACAGAAATCTTCCTGAAAATTAAGGGTATAAAGACAACTGTTTGGTGGTCTTTGAGAGTAATTTTTCTGTCAACAGTTTCAGTTTAGTCCATTTGGATCTAAGGTTTTGCTTTTGCCACGCTTTGTCCTAAAATCTTTCAATCAATGCTGTCTTTTCTCACTACTGTTTTATCCTCCTTGATAAAAGGCCACCAATCTTCAGAATACAAGAAACAAGAAAACTAAGACTGACCCCTTTCTTATCGGGTACATAAACTCTGAGTAACCCTTTTATGTCTGGCTTGGTTTGGTCAGGGCCTCTGCGGCTCACTCTCCGGCAGTTCTCCATGAGCTGTGGACCTCAGGATGTGGTCCTGGGATTGTGCTGCAGGAGGGAAGCTTTGCGTTTAGTTTCCTTTGTCACTGGAGAGCACCCTGCGCCCCTGGGAGCTGCCGTCTCTGTGTAACAGTTCATTGACGCCCCCGTGTGTGCTGGGGGTGCTTTTGTTTCAGTTCTGCTTTAAGTACAAGCATAGCTCTGACATCATTTCTTCTCCCATCACCTGCCTTTAACCAAAGATGAAAGCGGGGCCTTCCAGTGAGTCCTGATTTCAGTGCGTTGGAGAAAAGCAGTCGGGGAGGACAGACTCCTTTTCCTTCTGGTTCTGTATACACTGCATGCTAGTGTAATCTATAGCACAGAAGGCTTTGCTCAACAGTGAGCAACAAGCCTTCCCAGGCTGTTAGCGTCTCCTGGGTCCTTCTGAGTGGCACAGTAGCTAGTTCTGATTGTCACTGATCACTGGCAGGCACAGGCGGTTTGGCCAGATCACGTCCTGGTTCCTGCAGGCTTCGGTCTGTGTGAGTCAAACGCTGCTGTCAGGAGGGAGGGGATGGCAGAGGCGTTACTCCTTGTCTTTCATGTTGGAGATGTCAGAGCTGTCCAGGTCTTCACGGAAGCTCTAGGCCCTGCGAGCACTCTGCTCAGACTCTTCCTCACAGGGGCAGCTCTGTGCTGTTCTGTGCTGTTGCCTCCTCTGTGCTTGGGACTGCTCAGCATCCCTTAGGTGGCCTGGCAGTCTCCTCCCACATGCCTGCCTCCTCGGCTCTGGGAAGCAGGGGACCCTTCCTTCTTCGCTGTGGCTGCAGCCTTTGAGGGGCCTGCTCCTCTCTTTTCTGCGGGGTGCTCTCTGCTGACTCTGTCCAGTCTCCGGGCTCTTCCCTCCTGCTTCACTTAGCAGGGCGTCCTCTGACCTCTGATCAGGCCGCTATCCTTATGCTCACAGCGCCTCTGTGGCAACATCGTGTTCATCTGTGTTATCATTTGAGTAACCATTTTCTTCCCAGATACCCTGTGTGCACCCTTGAGACTGATAGGGATTACACCCACGTCTGTTGTCTGGCTGTTTCTTGGTCCTTGATCCTGTTGTGCCATTGGAAACTAAGAATGGCACCAATCCACACGGGAAGATTACCAAGTCGAACATCATGATTGCGTTTTCCCAAGTTCCCCGAAAACAAAGGTTGTTGGCTAATTTGGGCTCTTAGATTGCTCAGGAGAGGGACTCCTGTGGAGGGGTGTAAGGACAGGTCATGGCAGAACGGGTTCTGCTGTTGGCTCTGCAGCTGTTGGTTCCATTCAGACTCGGGTGTTACATTGAAGTCATGGCGGGCTGGAATCTGATGATGGAATCTGTGGAAAGGCCCGCGCTGCGCGTGCTTATTTTCTGACCGCGGTTGAATTACCCAGCCAGTCCCAGGACTGTGGCCAGTCCTTTTCATTTTAGCATCTTGTCGAGCCCATGGTTTTTAGTTAAGTGGCTCCAGCATGTGAGGGGGTGACAGTAAAGCAGGTGTCCTGACAACAGCTAGGTAAGGTGACCCCGGGCTCGTTGTCATCGGTCACCTCAGGTACTGTTAGGCCTACCTTTCAAGTGAGGAAGTTGAGTTAGTGACTGAGCTGCTGTGTACCCGTGGACGCCGTCTGCCACCACTGACTAGCTTTAGTCGGGAACGTTATAGGGAAGGACCAAAAGCATGTGAGCATTTGTTGTTTAGAGCCGTGCAGCCGTCGATAGCAGCTCTGCCAGCACACTACCAATGGGGCAGGGTGGGATTTTGCCTCTTATTTTGGTGACCGTGAATTTCAAGGTTTTGTCACCTTTACAATGAGAACAGATAGTGACATTTAAGCCTAGGAAAATCCAGTCTCTGATATTGACTGTTAATGTGGAAAACTTGAAGAAGCAGGTAGAACATTGTGACCTTATGATGTGAATTCTTTAATTAGAGCATACAGATCAGTCAAATATTTGACTTATTGATTTTTGGAAAACCAAACTGTTTTGTATGCAAGGTATGAATGTAGTAGGGGATGTTCTCCTTGATTCAGAATAAACAGTTAGTCAAGGTCTTGTCCAGAGTAAATAATATATATTTCCAACATTTTAACGTACATTAACATATAATTGGTTACCTCATTTATAGCCACCTATTTAAAGTGATTATTAGTGTTTCTAGAGTAACTTGTGTAAGATAGCATTAACTGGTAACTATGTACATTTAAAAACACAGTGTATTAGTGGTTCTAGCCCATGTCCAGATGTTTTGTGTCACTAGTGGACCCACAGAAACCCTTTCTATGAGGACCTCCCCCGTGGCCACTGGGATAGAATTCGGGTAGGTGATTTCCATTATGCTTCCTGGCCTCCATTCCAGCCTCCAGAATTACTCCTAGTCTTTGGGTGACCTACTTGCAGGAGCCCCTGACCACCTCACTTCCACTCCCTGGGGATTCCATTTGCTGGTGCCATTCCACTGTCCCCCTTGTTCTTCTGGCTGCCCTGCTCAGCCTTTCCTTCAATCCATTCCTTTGTGTCACATGCCAACTCTTAGAAGCAGACCCTACCAGACACCACAGCCATAATAACACTTGCCTGTGATCCAGCACGGGCAGCAGCCGCCTGAGAACGGAACACTCTCAGATCAGATCTGATCAGATCAGATCAGACCAGATCGCTACACTAAAAACCCTTAACTATTATAATACCAGATGCCTAGACCCAGCACAAAACCAGACACAGACAGCCCAGGTAGTATTCCTCCTCCAGAAACCAGCTACCCCATCCCAATAGGATTGAGAAACACAGTTTAGCTGGTGCACAGGACAAGGACCTAAACTGGCAATTATGACTATGTTGAAGAACCTTAAAGAGGATGTGAATAAATGTATTAATGATGCCTGTGGAAATATTGTTGACTGAAAACATCTTTATGACATGAAAATAGACATCGAATCTGCAGGAAACTCAAACTGAAGGAAAACCAGAAATGAAAAACTTAGGAAGTTGAACAAAAACTCAGAGGTAAGCTTTGTTAACAGATTGTAAGGCATGGAAGAGGGAATTTGCCTTGTTGAAGACAAGGTAGAAAAAATAAGTAGTTCAGTCAGAGAATGTTGTTAGATGTGAAAAAATCCAGGCATAAAACATCCAGGGAATCTGGGCGCCGATAAAAACCCCAAACCTACAAATAATCGGTGCAGAGCAGTGACTCTCACCTCGTGGTCATGGCTCTAACCGAAACAGAATGCTGATCAAGCTGACCTCATCCCGGAGATGGAGGGATCATTCAGTGTCCCTAAATACATAGCCTTAATATAATCCACTATATAAACTGATTGAAAGACAAAAGCTGCACGATTATCTCACTAGATGCAGACAAGTGACAAAACTGAAATCCTATCATAATAAAAGTCTGGAGAGAGGCGACATTCTTGAACACAATAAAGGCAGTTTACAGCAAGCCCACAGTCAACATCAACAGAAACAGAGGAACCTAATGAATATTTATTTAAATGAGGAACAAGAGAAGGTGGTCCACTCTCCATGTTTATTCAATAAAGTATTTGAAGTCTTAGCTAGAGCAATAAGACAGCTGAGGGACACCGAGGGGATGTATACAGGAAGGGAGAACTTAAATTATCTTTATTTGCAAACATTATGGTTTTATGCACAAAACACCCTTATAACTCCTCCAGGAAACTTTATGGGTGATAATATTTTCAGCAGCTGGGTATGTTAATACACAACTTTAATCTTAACACTTGGGAGACTGGTGTGTGGTATGCAAATGGGTGTAACTAATGTATGTATCTAACATATGTATATACGGATGTGTGATGTTTCTTCAGAATGCCTGTGTCATGAGCTGTATTATAATACAAGTATGTCTTTTTTTTTTTTTTTTTTTTGGTTTTTTGAGACAGGGTTTCTCTGTGTAGCCCTGGCTGTCCTGGAACTCACTCTGTAGACCAGGCTGGCCTCGAACTCAGAAATCCGCCTGCCTCTGCCTCCCAAGTGCTGGGATTAAAGGCGTGCGCCAATGCCCGGCTCAAGTATGTCACTCTTGAGCATACACTCAAAGGACTTTGCATCCTTCTACAGAGAACATGCCCATCCATTAAACTGCTGCTGTGTTCAGAACAGCCAGCACTGGAGCCAGCCTAGATGTCCATCAGCTGAGGAATGGATAGTGAGAACATGGGATATTCATAAAGTGGAATATTATTCAGCTGTTAAGAGAAATATAGTTATGAAAATCACAGGTAAATGGATAGAGTTAGAAAA
The DNA here is from genome assembly GCA_964023405.1 of Apodemus agrarius. Lineage (NCBI taxonomy): Eukaryota > Metazoa > Chordata > Mammalia > Rodentia > Muridae > Apodemus > Apodemus agrarius. The sequence continues at coordinate 11,217,361 of OZ030014.1, forward strand.
AAGTCATCCCAAGGGAGATCACCGAGACCCCAAAAGGCAGGTATTGTATGTTTTTTCTTATTGGATGATTGCATTTAAGCTATGAAGATACGTGTTGCAATCCCAATTACCACGTAGGCCAAGTACCTAGTAAGGAGCTGCGGGGTAGGATGGGGTGGAGAGGCTTTCCCAGGAAGGGGAAATAAAGGAGTACAGGGTTATGGAGAGACAGAGTAAGGTGAACTAGAGTGGACTGTGGAGTAAGGAGGGGTAGAAGAGCAGAGTAAAGGGGCCAGTGTATGCAAACATAGCTTCCGGATCGTCCTAAAGGATGTACGTACGTGAAAGGAATGTCAGTGGAATCATAGAATGTTCCAACTAGACATCAAGTACAACCTCCAGTGTCCAGAATAGGTTTTATCTTGATGAATCATTGGCCAAGGGGGTCCCCTAGATCCTCTCCCCAAATCACAGATTATTTTTAACCAAACATCACAGTCTCTTGCTAAGGCTATTATTTATTTTTTGCCATCGACAGCTTGAATGTAAAGCCCTATAACGGAAGACAACACTTTCTTATGTCACTGATCATAGAGAATTCGACCTCGTGCCTAACTAGATGCTACACCCATACTGACTAGTATTCATGATATTGTAAGGTACTGCGCATGTACCAGAGGCAAAGGTAGTCATCAGCTGAGTACAAACTCTGTGACCTAGAACAGTGACTTGCGTGTTAGGTATCGGTACAGTAGTGGCATATGTTGTGGGACTAACCACCCACTTCTTATAATTGGAAATTTATAGCCTACTTCATGTGGTGGAATCCTTACTTAATCCTGTTAAAAGCTCTAGAACCTGAGACTAGACAGCCCATGCGCCTAGGGAAAGCCTACTAGTATTTCCCTGCTAAAGGAGCATTGCAAGTCAGTTACTGTTAATGACTAGCCCTGTACCCGTAGATCATACCTCACTCAGCCCACATCAGTCAAGGCTCTTCCCTGGCAGAGACACACAACTGGACAGTGTAGGGAGTGAGAGGCTGATGGCCCACCTGGGGCATCTTCATCAAAGCCCTCCCCTCCAGGCTACGGGCTTATGAGCAAGAGGAAGCAGACAGGGTGTAACAGTCAGAGTATCTTCTCGACACGACTGGACTTCAAGTAGTACGTTCACTTCCTCCTTTCTAGGATTTTAGATGCTAAAATAGATTGAACTACCCAGATACATTAAAAGAGGCTTTCTATTTTGTCTTAAGCTCACCTTAAGAAATACAGATTGCCTTTAAACAAATAGTATTTAAGAAATTCCACTCTGTAAAACATGATGAAGGCTGATTGGTACTTGAGTGTTGTGACATTTTATCAGAATCACATCATTTTCTTGATCTCCCAGTCACCTCCTCTAAACATTTGAAGATACTCTTTCTAGCTCTGGGTAACTTTGTCCTTGTCTCTTATCTTGTACCCATTTCTCTCCTTCACACCATGGTGTGTGTAGCTGGCTCTGAATTTGGATTCCATCACAACTTAGTTGGCTTCCATTCTTAGCCTGCCTGTTGTTCTAGTAAAGCATCTAGTGAAGGGGGGTGCTCTGGGGAGTGGCTCAGTGGTTATGGGAGGGTGGGGCTCTGGGGAGTGGGCTCAGTGGTTATGGGAGGGTGGGGCTCTGGGGAGTGGCTCAGTGGTTATGGGAGGGTGGGGCTCTGGGGAGTGGCTCAGTGGTTATGGGAGGGTGGGGCTCTGGGGAGTGGCTCAGTGGTTATGGGAGGGTGGGGCTCTGGGGAGTGGCTCAGTGGTTATGGGAGGGTGGGGCTCTGGGGAGTGGCTCAGTGGTTATGGGAGGGTGGGGCTCTGGAGAGTGGGCTCAGTGGTTATGGGAGGGTGGGGCTCTGGGGAGTGGCTCAGTGGTTATGGGAGGGTGGGGCTCTGGAGAGTGGGCTCAGTGGTTAAGGGCACTGGCTGCTTCTCTAGAGCACCTGGGTTCAGTTCCCAGCACCCACATGGTAGCTTGTAACTGAATGTAAGTCAAGTTCAGGGCTTCCAGTACTATCTTCTGGTCTCTGCATATAGTGTGTGCATGTGATGTGCAGACATACATGCAGGCAAACACGCCTGCATATAAAATAACAGTTTATGAAAGGAGGACACTTTTTGTTCTGATAGGTTCTTATTTTGTTTTTGGCAAAGGGTTGTCTTGAGGCGATTTCTCCCCAAGCTTGGAGTGTGATCTTTTTTGCTTTGGTTGAACCTTGTGGTGAGAAGTGATAGGAGCTGCTATCCTTTCAGAGTGACTGGGGGAAACCCGAAATCCCAGAGTTTTGTCTTCATTGCTAAATGTGTTGACATTTAATACCGAAAATAAATAATGTATGTAGCTTCTTACTATCAGATGTTACCCAGTTTGTTAGGATTAATGTGTATGATATACAGTATATAAAAATTTAAAAGGTTCCTGCATTTCAGTTAACAACCTGTTACCTCAGCTTTCCATTTTTATGGTTCAGAGATGGGTAATTTAGATATTAGGGATATTAATTTTTTTGCATCTAGTCTCTAATTTTTCTAGCCCCTTGGAGTTTTAAATTTCACCTTTTTTCCCTCCCAGGGTGCATTGAGAAAGGTGAGTGCCCCAGGGCTTGTGGAACTGAGACAGACCGGGAAGTAAACCCACTGAGCAAATGGCCACTCTGGAGGGAGAGTCAGAGTGGGAGGTGCCAGCAAAGAGGGTGCTTTGTGCAGAAGGAAGGGAGAGCAGCTTGTGGGAGAAAGGGAAGGCAGAGGCATGAGAGAGGACGAAGGGTGGAGGCGGAGCAAAGCAGAGCACCACTGACACAGAGAAAGGAGCGTCCCAGGAGGAGAGAGGAGCAGGTGCAGCGAGGGAGAAGGCTAGGAAGACAAGGACGGAGGGAGACACAGGTTCTCCTTCTACCCGGTGCTCTGCACAGCTGTGTAGACGGGCGTGGTCTGTCTGTGCTGAGAGTGACATTCTAGCCGTGCAGGGCACACCAAGTGACTGACTGGCTAGTGGCCAGCATCAGGAGCTGACCAGGTCAACACTAACTCAAGTAGTTGAATCAGATTATCTTGTTTTCCTCTGAATAAAGCCAGGCACACAGTCTGGTCAGGCAATTTATGTATCAGTCATGGATTTCTGCATACACAAAAGGTTGGATTTCACATAATTTATTCAAGATACGGAAGAAAGCATAGCTCTAACCAAGACTTGAGAGCTCCTGGAAAGCAAGCGTTGGTAGCTTCCATTGCAGGACTGGTGGTGGTACGCTGGTCTTTTTAGAGGACTGCCACGTTGGGCACTTTGCCTAGAAACAGTCTGAACCCACTGGCCTTCTGGCCGGGCTGCTGTTTAGATTGCGTTGGTGTGAGTCAGGGAGAACCACAGCCTGGAGCTGTTCGTGTGCGCCTTACCACAGTGGGCAGACACGGCCGCCCAGCCACAGGCTTGTGTGCAGAACAGCAGAGTTCTGTCAAGGGCTGCTCTTTCCTGCCTGGTGACAGTGTGGTGGAGACCCGCTCGCCCTTCTGTTCAGCTCCTGTTGGTCCTGACAGGGCACTTTTCATCCTGAAGAACCCCCAGCAGTGGCGCCCTTAGGCCCGCCTTCACGTGTAGTTTTATGTGGGAACAATTTTACCTAATGTATCGTCAGTTCAGGGAGCAGAAGACAATCTTGGAATGCTCGAATCTCTGAGTAGTTAATTAAATACATAGTAAGCAAATGTGAAAGTTTGGTCTTATTTTTTCTATTAGATTGAATATAAAGGGGTGGGGGGCGGGGCGGGACAACCAAAGAAAAATTATTTTGCTTAAAATGAAAGCATACTTTAGAAAGTTTTCTTGGAGAGCAGAACATAACTGTGTTGTAAGTACGAGTAATTATTTGCATCCCATTCCAGCCTCCTTGGGATTAAACTGGTTTTCTCCAGGAAAGGCAGTTGCAAGCAGAAAGCCTTCTGCTTTTTGTTGAATTACTGTGTGGTACGTGGAGCGCTGCCCACAATCCGGAAATCAGATGTACTGCTGTGATTTATAATAGCCATTAATTACAGCTTTGTATTAAAGCCTTTGAGTTTTCTGCATCAGCAAGCCTAAGTTCTCCTTTGAAGAAGAGTTACTTACATTGGGTCTCATGCTACTTAGCGAATCCTGTCTATAGCAGCTGATCAAAAAGGCACTGGGTGCACTTCTCAGCTAGCTTGAAAAGGGTTTTCCTGACGCTGTTAAACACTGTGTGATGTTGAGATGGCTGGGAATATCGTGTTCTGCTGATGAGAGTCCAGCCCAGGATGTGGCTCAGAGTATTAATAAAAACCAGGCATTTACCACATTTATCATCCTCGCAGCGCTGTCCTTGTCCCCGCTGTGTAGTGTGCAGTCTTCAGGCCCCAGCCCCAGCTCCTTAGCTCCCCCTGTGGTTACAAAGGGCTCAGACTCTAGCCCTGAAGAGGGCAGTACTAGGTCTGGGGGTTTGTAAAGGGCTCCTTGTGGAATCTGGTTCACAGCAGGAATTGAAAACACAAGTCCCTTGGTGAATTTTTCTTTGAAAAAACAGCTTTCCCTGCCTTTCTGAGGTAGAGCATCTGTAAGTCAACGGAGCCTGCAGAGTCGGTCACAGTGTCCCCGGGGTCTTTGATAGGCTCCTTCCTTCTCTACTGGGGACAAGTGATCCCCTTGCGTTTGCAGCTTGTCCCCTCTCAGGCTGATGTCTGACCAGCTAGGAGTTCTTTGCTGACCTCCAGCGTTTTATGACGTTGTCAGAAGCCTTCCTGTGAATAAAGCCACATTTTGATTTAGAAAAATCTAAAATTACAGTAACATTTAATCACATACTTCTTAGAAATTACTCATTGAATGTATTTTCTTTAGATTTCATGTGTCCAAGAAGCAATTTTTATCTCTTTTCTTTCTTTTCTTCTTCTCTATCTCTTCGGCTCCCCCTCTCTCCTCTTTTTCTTTTTTAAAGACAGTGTTTTGCTATGAAACATAGGATGGCAATGAACTCGAAATTCTCCTGCCTGTACTTCCTGAGTACCGCATACCCATTGTTTAAGAAGTCTATTAGGTACAGGTTAATCTTGCGGTGGGACTTAATGTGTGGTACTCACTTTTGATTCTTGGCTGTGCTTCATCTGAATATATTTGGGAACGATTATTTTGACAAGTGTTCCTACATAGTCATGAGGGCGGAGTAATATGGTCTTGTGGTTTGAATGCACTGTGTCCAAGTTCAGAAGCTGTTAGCATGGTAGTGTTCGGGAGGGGCCTTTCAGAGTTGGTCAGGGCACATGGGCTCCTCCTGCGCTGGTGGGACGAGGTGCCTCGTAAATGCCTCAGTGTTGTGTGCTGCCGTACCCGGGCAGATGGGGACAGATGCCTGCCGATCCCACACAGTACCCAGCAACAGATCAGAGGAAGGATACCATGACACCCAGCTTGGTGAGCCAGTTGCTTTTGGGATTACTAGGAGGCATATGGGTGGAAGGTCATTTGCAGGAGCTGAAATGGCTCAAAGACAGCTTCATTACCCGACTACCCCAACACGTGTCCCAGCTCTCAGAGCTGGAGACGCAGGGCCCGCTGCGTAGCCTGCCGGCAGCTTGGCAGAGTGGACAGTGTCCTTTTGAGGTGCCTCGGTTGGTCTAGCCTTGTCAGGCAGTCCAGCTGGTCTTTCCTTTCCCCAGATAGCTCAGCTAGTCTGAGGATGCCTCTCAGTACTCCTTACCCTTATACATATCTGGGGAGGGAGGGGGTGACGAGTGTACCTGTTCAGCTTCAGGGGCTCCTGGAAGCCCTTGAATTGTTCACCTCCTGAACATCACAGCACTCCCCGCAGGACGGAGTGTTTCACCTCCCTATAAACTCTGTGCCTCAAGGAACTTCCCCTTTAAACATCCTGCATGCAGACCGTCCTGGTCCCTGTTTTACAGAATAAACAGGCTGGTGGGTGGAACGGCCTGGCATTGGCATTACCAGAGCTGTGCTTCCCCTGCTTCTGTTCACATTGTTGTGAGTCACATTCGTGTGGAACACCAGCTAGAGCCCTTCCTTCCAGAGCTGCTCCTGGGCTTGGCACGTCAGCCCGCCCGAGCCCCCAGCACCTGTCTGTCTGTCTGTATACCTGCACCTAATCTTTCCTCTGTTGGCTTGGGTAAGAGTTATAGTATATTCAGCAGACTCCTTGCCATTTCACCCACACATTAATTTAAATATTATAGTAGCCATTTTTGAAGTTTTTTAATTTTTAATTTATTTTTATTTTTTTTTGGTTTTTTTTTTGGATTTGGTTTTTTCGAGACAGGGTTTCTCTGTATAACCCTGGCTGTCCTGGAACTCACTTGGCCTCGAACTCAGAAATCCCCCTGCCTCTGCCTCCCAGAGTGCTGAGATTACAGGCATGCGCTGCCACCACCACCCAGCGAAGTTTTCTAGTTTAAAATTAATAAATAGTAAAGTTTTATTGTAGCCTTTGAAGGTTGTAGGTTATGATGGGTTTAAAAGTTTAGTATCAGCACCAGATTATCCAGAAATGTTCAGACATGATAAAATACGTTGGGCTCAGCATTGCTTCATGGTGATCTCCTTTTTCAGTCAGCCGGAATTGGAGTTAAAGGCAGGCTTAATGGATGGAAACTTTGTAGCATCTGTGGACCCTGATTAAGTATTGCAAGAAAAGCACTCGAGTGAACCAGGGAATTCTACAAGGGAAATTCTGCTTAGGATACTTTGAGATCCCAGTCACCCGCTTCAGTTAGCTCTGCGGGTACCATGTTATTTGACATTATGCTGTCTAAACAGCTTCCACTGTAGCCACCATTACATTTGTAATATAGCACAGTTAGCCGTGAAAGATCAGTTCTCAGGTGTGCATTCTTTTCTAATAAAAATGCAGGCCGCACTGATGAGTGGCTTAAAGAGCACACGGTGTGATGTAGACGCAGTGCTAAGAAGCTGCGCAGTTGCTTCATTCATTAATTTTCTGAGTCAGTCACTCGCAGAGGATGCGCATGCGCGCTGGGGGTGTGGGCGGGGCGAGCGGCTGTTTCTGAAGCTCCCCGGAGGGAGGGGCGGGAGGACCTGAGCCCGCCCATCCTTTGAGTTGTGGAGCTGAGACCTAGTGCTGGGAAAGAAATTGAGAATTTAATTCTTAGGTTTTAAAGTTAGTTTTTAAAGAGACATTGTGTATAAATAGTACTGAGTGGTGAGTGTATTGCACACCTTTAAACTATTATTTAAAAGGTATCTTGAGAATCCATATCATTAGATACCAAGCTTGTCTCATTACACTTGAAGTCCAAAGTGTGCGCATTTAACATCTACGGATCCATGAGGTACAGGACTTTCTCATTCTACAGAAGAAGTAGCTAAGGCATAGGGAGTTACAGTCACCAAAGGTTGCTTGACTTTGACAAGTCCCGATCCCAGTCTTACCTTTAAGTTATGAAATACCGTGTGAATGTGTGTGTGTGGGAGGGAGGGGGAGCTTACCAAGTTGAGCAACTAAGAAATACATTGCCTCTTACATGTATATTTCTTGACACATACAAACACATGAGATAGGTATTAACATAATCTACTAATATTTAATTTTTACTTAGTAAAATGTACTAGTTTTAGCTGGAAATTTGCAAGTGAACTATATTTAGCAAATGTGCCATAATTTATTTCACTTCAATGTCTGAAAATCTGTCCCAGGGTCTTGGCCTGCTGGCTGCCTTGTTCACTGGAGCAAACTCCTTGCCATCTGAGAATTTCCCATCTGTGAAGCAGTAATCTGGATCTGTGTGCTTCTGTTAATGCCTTCTGAGAGTACAGATAATCAGTTAAGTCCCCTTGTTGATCATTTCATTCCTGATTCTAGTCACTGGCCTAAAACTGGGACAGAGTCCTGTACGTTAAGAATTTACTGAGGGAGTAAAGCAAGCTTACTGCAAGTGTTAGGCCTGGAGTTCTGACACCCAGACACGCACGCACACTGGTGGGAAGACGTGATGGCCCTGAGACCCAGCTCGAGGGATGTAGAGATGAGCTGCCTGTCCCAGACACGCTAGTTCAGGAGACTAGTCCGAATCAGCCAGCTCTAGGGTCACTGTGCGCTCTACCTCAATAGAGATTGATGAACACATCTGGAGAACATATTTCTGTATGCATTCATATGCTTGCTCACATGCACATGTAGCTGTGTCCCCCAGGCAAACACACACATGTACACTTATGCATACACACAGATGTTCCCTTCTCCCTGTAAGATGAGTCATCTGATTTCTCTGAAGATGGCTGATTCAGAAAGCTTAGAGTCTGTTTTATGAAACAAGCCTCAGGAATTGGTCACCATTACTTGGTTAGCATGTCGTAGTTTGCTAGAAAAAGAAAAGTGCCCTAATTAAAATGACTCAGGAGTAACAGGAGCAGGGAGGGTTAGTGTAGACCATGTCTATTTTGTAGCCTTTTATTAATCGTTAGTGACTTTTCCTGTCCAAGCATGGGTAGCTTACAAATATTCCTTGGAGAGTTTGACAAGTCACACTTCACAGTGTAATCCGCCATGCTCTTACTGCCATTTACAGGGGAGGCGTCTCCCTTGTCTCTTAGAGCTGGATCTTTTGTCCAGCGTGCACATGGCTTTTAAGGAACATTTAAGCCTTCCCATTGTACTAATTATGTATGCTTGTGGAACTATTAATTAAGATATTTAAGTGTGTGTGTGTATGAATCTGTGTGAGTTACTGCTTCGCTCCCTGATTTATAAAGCACTTTGCCTGCTGAAAATCCAGCCAGCATGTATTATGTTTCCCCCTGCTAGATGCCCAGCAAGGTACAGAGAAGTTAATAGCCTTGTGCATGGAGAACCATGGAGACTGGGGGGAAGCTAAACCTGTTTTTTTTTTTTTCTGTATAACAAGTATAAATTACTTAACAGATCCTTTCAGTGAGCACCATTTTATCTTTAAGAGACAGTTCATTTTACACTTAGCAAAATACATGAAAAATATATTAAGACACTAAAATAGATACATAATACTACATTGTCAATGAATGGAAACATCACAAGGTATATTGAATGAGTACGATTGTTTTAGCTTTGATAGTGCATAGTAATGTCACTAGCAAATTATGATGTGTACGATCAGATGTGTATCTCAGTGCCTATCTCATCTGCAAGATAGGACAACGGACTATGACAATGTCTTTCTTAAGGTGTCAATGCAGTGTCAAGACACAGACAGGTGTTGTGAGAGTGGAGCACTGGCCAGCTGATGTTTGGAGTCTAAGTGACATGGTGTGTGTGTTAGTGCGGTACAGGCCGAGGAAGGAGGGAGGGCAGAGGAGAGAAGCAGGGCTCAGCGAAGGGACCGACTCCCCAGGACAGAGTTATGGCTTTGTAACTTGGGTTTATGTTGCACATACACAAGAAGTTGAAAATGAAGCATGCAGAGGGGTCCTGTGTGTCCTTTGTCCAGTTTCCTTCCACAGGAAATCTTATATAATGACCAGTATTAGAACTGAGAGATAGACATTGGGAAAATTCACGGGGCTATTCAGAATGTTAGTGTTAAGTGTGCAGGAGCTTGCATTGTGTGTGTGTGTGTGTGTGTGTGCGTGTGTGTGTGTGTGTGTGTAAGTTTTCCCTGCATTGGTAGATTTGTTTAACCATGACTCCATATCATTACCTTTTATTCCCTTCCTAAGCCCTGCCACTTGCTAGCCTGCTCTATATCGCTATGGGTTTACTTAAAAATATAATATGAAACAATATAGTATGCAACTTTAACACATAATTTTAAAACAATACGAGGGAGAAAGGGAATTGTACATGTGTTTCAGAGAGCCCCTTGCACGAGTTTGCCCCATGGCTGCATCTCACATATCTGTGATTTCAAAGCCAGGAGACCGACACTGCACAGTGTGCATGTATGCAGCTCTGTGCCGTGTTCTCGTGTGGATCCGTGTCACCAGACCATATTGACACTGCAGTACTGAGTTCACCTCTCTACAGTCTCACCTATCCCGTCCCAGGTCTACTCCTAAGCACTACCCACAGGTAATCTCTTCCCACTGAAGGCTGTCTTGTGAAAAGTGTTACCTGTGTGGACTTGTCTGAAAGAGGCTCTTGTTTAGCATACAGTTCTCCAGGAGCGTCCAGCTTGAGGGGTCCATTTGCATCTCTGAATAATATTTGTCTATTTCTTACGTTGAAAGACATTTAATCGTCTTTATTTTTTTGATAATATAAATAAGTCTGCCATCAGCCTTTGTACCATGTTTTGTATGAATAATGTACTGTTTAAAAATTTATAAGAACAGAACCCTAGTCCGGAGCTTTATGGTGGCTGCATATGTGCTTTTCAAAGGCAGTACCAAATAGAATCTGTACCATTCTGTATTCCTGCCAGTATTGTGCACTTTCTGAGTTCTCACCAATATCTGGCATTATTATTTTTTAATTTTTCTTTTCTGATAGGTCTCTAGTGTTCTTGTTGTATTCCACTTTGCTTGTCCTCAACAGCTAACGATGTCAAACTCCATTTTCCATTAATGTCTTTTAGTTTGGTATTAGAGGCTTAGGGTGCAGGATGGATTTCCACTCAGAGGCACAGTGGACTGGCAAATCATAGACTCATCTTGGGTCACTAATCTAGTTCTAACAATCCCCCTAGAAAGTTAACAACAAAGAAATGATGCCTATTAAGGTCGTTTAATACTAAATTTTAATTAGAGCATGTACTTAATTTAAGTTTGAGTTAATATCTTAAAGTATACCTTATATAATGTTCATGTAGATATCTGTGTAAGCATAAAAAGATATATAACTGGGTCCACAAAGTATATATTTGTATATATGTATGTATATATTTCTTTGAGAACTATGTACTTTTTAATCTCAACAAAAATGTAACACATGTATTTATCATGTTTGGAGTTATGTTTAACCATGAGAGTTAGCTTTAACTAGAACCAGTGAGGGCTTGTCGGCATCGGGCTGGCTTGTGGGCATGTCTGTGGAAGGCTGTCTAGACTAATTGATGTGGGAAGACCCTGCCCATTGTGGATAGCATCATTTCCCAGGCCCTGAGTCTCGAACTGGGTGAGACCGGAGAAACTGCGCTAAGCGTGAGCAAGCAAGCAAGCAAGCAAGCGAGCATGCGTGTGTTCATCTCCCCTGCTCTTGGCCGTGGTGTGACTAGCTGTCACCTTGATGTTAGCACAGTGACTGACTGTGGTGTGGAACTGTGAGCCAGATGAAAGCCTTGCTTTCCTGCTTTGCTTTTTGTCAAGCTCTTTTATCACAGAAATGGAAATGAGCCTAAGACAGAAATAAACTTATTTTTATGGTAATGTAAGCAGCATATTTAGACAGTGAGACACAAGCATATTTAACCTGTAAAAATGGTATTTTATTAAAAACCATAAACAATCAATAATTTTGTTTTTTCCCATCTTGTGCTGGGAATTGAATCCTGTATCTCATACTTCCAGTCAAGTGCTCTACCATTAAACTAAATCCTTAGCCAATAATTTGATTATTTTCAAAAGCAGAATGAATTAACTGAGAATTGAAATAAGTTGGGACCACAGTTAATGTGCGGATAAGACACTGTTTCTCTATGAAGCAGTGATATCACATGATAATGCTAAAGTGAGAATTTTATTCTAGTGGGGTCAGCACCATTAGTGGCCCCAAAACAACCTGATGTGCTGGTATGTGCTTGCTGGCACATAGGTGATAGGCACTGTGTGTGTGTCTTTCCTGTCTCCGTTTTAGTTCTGACATGTTAATGGGATGAGGAGATTGAGACACTGAGGAATGAAGTCATTATTTCAGGACCACACAGGTAATAACAGGATTTAAAAACCCTGGGGAGAATGGCTTTGACACTCAGGATGTATAGTTGGTCTGTGCTCCTTTCTCTTGCTTTCCCAGCTCCCCATGGGATTAACCAAGATGAGCTGCAAGAGAGGACAGTGTATATGTAGAGGAATTCCTGCAGGGGCTCTGAGAAGTCGGCCTCGGTGGTGGTTGGAATAGGATAGGCCTCATAGGCTCGTCTTATATATGAAGTCTTGGGCATCAGGGAATGGCACTGCTTGAGAAGGATATGGAGGTGTGGCTTCATTGGAGTAGCTGTGGGCTTCTTAGAGGAAGTGTGTCTCTGGAGGTGGGATTTGGGGTTTCAAAAGCCCTAGCCAGTCCTAGAGTGTGTCTCTCTTCTACCACTTTGACTTACATGTAAAACTCTCAGATACTTCTCTAGTATATGCCTTCCAGTGTGCCGCCATGTACCCCGCCACAGTGAGAATGGACTAAACCTCTGAACCTGTAAGCCAGCCCCAATTAAATGTTTTCTTTTATAAGAGTTGCTGTGGTCTGGTGTCTTTGCACAGCAGTAAAACACTGGCTAAGACAGGCTGCTCTGCATAGATGAGCTTGTGTGGGTGTCTGAGCCTGTGCTATATAGTATGACCTGGGTGGAGGTGGAGTTTTCTAAGCTGTTTTTATTGTAAGTTCTGGTTTTGACCTTTCTCCAGTACCCTTCTTGCCCTACTGAAGAAATAGATGTCTGTAGGGTCATGCCAGCCTGCTGGGTGAAGAACCGATGTAAATGGGTACAATCCATCAGCTATGGAGGGCAGATGTTTGCAGACGGCACCCTGGAGACTGCCTTGTTCCAGTGCTGTTTCCGTGGCTTTACAGGCTCGCTCTGCCATAGGGACAGCATGTGTCAGACAGCAAACTCAGTGAGGAGTGCCTGGGCCACCTTGTGCGTCTTTCTCAAATTCATTCATAGATGGTACTAGGATTTGCATTTGAGTCATTTTCATACACATTTCTAGACCCAGTAGGTTGTACTTTTAGAGATCACGAACACACACAAATATAGAAATGCAAAGTATAGTCACTGCTATAGTATTACACTGCAAACAAACAACAATCAGACTCCCTTATCCTGGCTTTTAGTTACGTGTAGTCAACCATAGTCCAAAATTACTATTGTATGTAATGTATTAACCTTAACATAGGTATATGTTTATACATGTAAATATGTAATTATATGCAGTGCTTAGCACTATCTGCAGATTCAGTGACCCAGAGGGGGTTTGGTGTATATCCTCTATGAGTAAGGGGAGACTACTGTGCCCGGCATCATGAAGCGGAGTCGTGAGGACAGAGGGCTCAACACGTAAGCATAAGCTACTCAGCAATAAGGACAGTAGTAATACAAAGAACAGAATGAACGAAGTGGGAGTATTAACTCTGACAAATACACTATTTGAGGCCAGGAACCTAGTACACCAGGTGAGTAAGCTGGGTATAGGCAAAGTTAGTTATTGACTATCACACTGAGGAACTCTCAGGATGAGAGGAAAGTAAGAGAGCAAAACCAGCCAACCATTCAGCCAGCCAGCTACCAACCAACCAACCAACCAACCAACCCACCCACCCACCCACCCAAACAGAACCCAGAGGTGGTGAAGTAGTGGGCCAGCACTCATGTAACAACACCCCCAGAAGCAGGAGAGGAAATGCTCAGAGATAATGATAATGATGGCGGGTTCCTTAGGGCAAAGAAAGAACAGTAACGTCATGTACAACGAGCCCTCGGTGCCACACAGGAGCTGTGCAGTGACCCACACCACAGCAGGGTATCGTGAAGTTTGAGAATCTCAGCACCAAGGAGTCTAACAACTTTCATAACAAAAGAAGAGATCATCACAAAGGCACTTGAGTCAGGGTGAACAGCTGCGCATCCTGAGGGGATCAGTTATTTTCATATTGAGGTGAGACAAATCATCTGAATAATATAATTTAGAGCTTCCTAATTCATAAATTCATATTCTGTCTGATGAAGTATTTATCAATGTAACAAGCCTATGTTTTCTTTATGTATTTTATAGCTGTAAAAAAGCTATAGGGTGGTAGATCATGATATATGGTTTTATAATTTTGTACGACTATTTAGAAGTTGCTATTATTAAAGAGGGGGCTTTGTGTTTACTATTGTCTTTGATCTCATGTTGGAATACTTTTTTTTTAAGAGATATGTTTTAAAATTTGTATGCAAACTACCCCCCCCTTTTTTTTTTTGGCCCTTGGACCTAACACAGGTAGTTTGGGCAGCTCCAGCCTCTGATGGGGGTTGAAATCATGCCTTTACACATGGTAGGTAAGCGCCCTGCCACTGAATTTTAACTTTAATCACACAAATGATTATTTTTTAATTTATTTCTTCATGCTCTTTTAAATGGCATGTTCCTGCCATTTATGTTCTGCTTGTGTGGTAGACAGAAATCATATTCATTGATGGTTCAGGAATCCTTTGTCTAGTAGGAGTTCAGTGCAGGCTTTATTTTTCAAACTATCCACATAAAATTTGTAAAGGGTGAAGTTAATTTTAAGTATTAGCTCATACGTTAGTATGTGAACGTCTTTAGTATATCAGTGTACAAAAGCCATTGAATTATTTTACAGTCTGTGTGAGAGTTTTGGCATTGGGCATATGCCGTGCACCACATTATGACTGGGGCATTTCAAGGGCTCGGTGGCCACATGTGTTTATTAGACACATTACCAGCCACACATTACTAAAGCAAATGCTACTCAGGCTGCTTTTTAGCAGCTGCTTTCAAGCCGTCTTAGGACCTTTGGACTTGGGTAAGCAGTGATTCATGTCAGGTGATGCTGATAATATCAAGGAGCACCAGGGCTTCCGGATCACACTAGTTTTTCTGCATAGAATTTATGCTAAAGTGTGGAGGCCTGCAGACATCTCTGAACTGATTGGAGTTTTGGTTTTACTTCCTGAGCCCAGGTAGACATTCTGCCTGCATGTCTGACGGGCAGGGCAGGGTGAGCTAGATGCCTCACCTTTTCTTCCAGCCTTGTTCTTGCTTGTGCTAGCAAATGGTGCAGTCATTGTTGGTTTGTACACGCCAAACCAGATGTCAGCTGTCTTTGACTTCTAAAGTCTCATGTCAAGTCAGTCTGCTGCTCCAAAGAGTTTCCTTAAGTCTTTTGTTGCCTGTATGTTTATGATGGTGTGCCTTTAATTGCAAATGTTTACTGACTTTTAGGCTGTCTGTCTGTCTGTTCGTCCGTTCGTCCGTCCATCCATCCATCCATCCATCCATCCATCCATCCATCCATCCATGAATGCATTTGCCTGTTTATTTACTTATTTACTTCTGTCTGTCTGTCTGTCCATCTATCTATCTATCTATCTATCTATCTATCAATATGTTTGTGTTTTGAGACAAGGGCATACTGCATAGTCTTGGCTACCTGGAACTAGCTACACAGACTAGTTTTCTATAATGCACTGAGAAGCTGCTGACTCCTAAATGCGGAGATTAAATGTGCTACCAGACACAGCCTAATGCTTTTTTATGAAAAATATCTCAGAAGCAAGTAGCTGTTTTTGGTAGATGACTTTAAAATTTTGGAAAGTGTTTGATATTTCATGTAACATTATTGTAATATCTTAGAAGAGCACATTCCACTTTATGCTGACGTTCTCTTGTATTTGATTAAAATGCATAAACCAGGAGCCATGCGTAGTGGAAGAGGAAGAGGAAGAGTCAAGCTCTATAGCTAGTGCCTTTGTTAGTTCCATCTGACACTTGTGTTCAGCGTAGAGTCATCTGACGGAGTCTCAGTAGATGGATTGTCTATATTACTTTGTGAACATGTCTGTAGGACATTGTCTTGACTGATAATTGCTCCTCGTCTGCAGTAGCCTGAGGTAGCCCTCACTGTCCTTAGGCAGGCCATCTTGAGTGATGTAAGGAAGCATAGAGGACCCAGCATCACTCATGGCTTCAGCACCCACTTGAACTCCTGCCCTGACTTCCTTCAGTGACGGAGCCTGACCTGGAATTTTAAGTAACCCTTTCCTCCCCAAGCTGCTGTTGGTCATGGTGTTTATCATAGCAACAAGAAGCAAACTTGAATAGTTGGCATAATGCTTTTTGTCCAGGGCATCTTCTGATTCATTGTTCAAAGTATGTTATAAGAGGAAGCAAAAATGTAAAAAGAAAAAAAAGGAGGTTGCAGATATTTTTCTTAGTTTCAATAAGATAAACTTAGGGATAGTGAGTGCTTTAAAATACAAATTTGGGGACTTTCTGTGTATTACTGGTAAGATCTCTTAGAACTAACATTGCCTCTGGGTTTTGGTTCTTTTTATCTTTTCTAAAAATCTTTAATAAAACACGGAAATATCAGATATAAAGGGTGCAGTTGCTCAGACTTGGCTTTTGCCTGTGGTTATCCATCAGACACCATCAAACCTTTCACGCCAGAAAGTATGAAATAATGTCTTTTGAAAGTAATCAGATAAATGCACTCCAAAGTCTTTTAAAGTCTTAACCAGCGGTTTTGGTTTCAGATGATACAACAGATGGTTCTTTTGGAGGGGTCACATCTCCCAACTTGTTTACTTTATCCCCATTTCTTGATTTTCTGCTATGGCTGGTGAGGTAAATATAGAATATGCCATGGACATCCAGAATTTACACCCATGTGGCCAACAGGAATGTCCAGGCTCTGCTCCATTCTACCATTTACATAGGAGTTAATAATTTGGGTTATTAGAATAGTGAGTACATTGTTATACTAGCTACATTATCATTATTTTGTAATGCTTAAGCTAGCAGGTAAGGATTCAGACCAACCCCTCGCCACCTCCTTCCCTCCTTCCCTCCACTGCCCCCTTCCTTCCTCCCTGGAATTTATTAGATATAAAAATAGAAAAAGGTCATAATCTGAAAACAAGAGATAATAAAAATACCTTCTTTTCTCTTAAGAAAATTTGCATGCCATTTTGATTTATGCAATGGCTTACGCTGGCCTTGAGCTCATTGTGTTGGTGTGAATGCAGTTAAGTTCAGAAGCTGTGGTGTGTTATTGAAGAGACTGTATGTCATCACAGACTTCTGGAGTTCAGAAATGGAAGATAGTGCTTCAGGTTGCTACTTGCTTCAAAATACGGAACTTTAAAAAGAGGATGTCGTTACTCAGAATCTTGAAGATGTCGAGTTTGATAAAAATCTGTTTAAAACTGTAGAATGTTAAAACTGAAATCTGAAGCAGTGGACAACCTTAAGTATTTTAAGATAAAAAGGTAAGGAATGAAATGGGGAGGAAAGGGGGATTCTGTCAATCCATACATGTTTATTGAAACATTCAGAATATACAGCTTCTTCATATTTCTTAGGTCAGATCAAAAGACCCTTACCTCTAAGTTTTGATGAAATAAGGCCCTTTGAAAGTTTATCTTAAAGATTCATGATAACATTGGGGTGAAAGGTCTAGATGGTGTATCTTCACCAGAATACAGTAACTTTCTACTATCTTCATTTGTGTGTTGACCTTGAGCATGGGTCTATTGTATGTTCACAAGTGTCAGTACAAGGTGTGTGTGTGTTTGTGTGTGTGTGTGTGCACCCGCGCGTGCGTGTGTATAGGCTTGATTGATGTTGGTTATCCTTTCTCTACTGACCTCTAACTTGAGTTTTGACTAGCGTAAGTTTCTTTCACTGAACCTGAAGTTGTAGATTCTGACAGGCAGCCTGACATACTCTATATCTGGATAAAGAAGTAAGCCCTGAGCATGTGAGATGCCCAGGCACATTGGGCTGTTTATGCTCAACTAAAATCCCTTCTACATCTACAGAGGCAAGAGCTCTGCTAGGCAGAAAGCAATGCAAACAGCTAGCACGCTGAGGAGCTGTGTCCTCCCAGCAGCAACTGTGGGCAGGAGCAAGCACACGACGCCGTGTCAGTGGGCACCTGGGCCACGGTCCTTGAATCACACGTATGCAACAGTGGTTTGAGGTTTCAGCTGTAGGGGAAATGGAAGCTTTTCTGTATCCTTTTTGATTAGTTGGAGGCTGCCCAGGACGTCAAGTGCATTTCTAAGGACCATGCTTTATAGAATGGCCGTTTCCAACATTCACATAACCCCCTTCCCTCTGTTCTCCATTGCCTGGCCTCTACTACCAAGGGTTACTGGAAGTCCAAGTCAGTGGGAAATGACTTCTTGTAAAAACAAAGTATGTATTTACACATACAATCTCTCCTCTGTCTCTTTACTTTGGTAATTAAATATAATGGTGGCTCCTCTGATGTTAATTCCAGACTCCTTAATAAAGAACACGCTAGGTAAAGGGTCTCATACAGAGGGTTAAACATTACAGCACACTACACTGCACGGAGGAGTGTCAGTACGGTGGCAACTACTTATATGAACAAGATATAGAGTCAGCAGGATTAAAGGCTTGTCGAGTAAGCGACTTAGGGGATATGAATGGCGTGCCCTGCGAAGACCACTGTTCTCAGGGACGCCCTTTAGACATTTACCTGCAGTCTGTAGAGACAGTTGGCATCTCTGGTGCACAGAGTATAATCTGTGTGGCTATAAGGAGGCTCTATGAGCAGCTTCCGTCTAGTACAATTTAGCTTAGTATTCGTGCTTAAGGAACAGTTCAGTTCTGCAAAACCCAGGAAGGGCATTTCTTTTTTTCTGTAATATGAAGTAAAAATAATGAATTTATATTTAGGTTAGTATGGTACAGATACTTAAAAAGACAGATGATGATTGAAAATCTAATGTTAAGGAATTTTAGTACTTCAGTGATCGTTTCACAGATTTATTAAGTGAGTCAACATCTAGAAACCTAAATGGTTTGCAGTGTCTTCGAATATAAAGACTTTGGACTGAAACAAATGCTAGCACCCTCTCTTACCGGTCGCAGTGAATACAAGACTGAGGTCCAAAGCCATCCCGGCCACCTCTCCACCCCAAGGGCATCGTCAGGGAGAGTGAAAACAGCGAGCTATGCAGGATGTCTGAGGGAGTCAGGCCGCACAGCATGGTGGTAGCTCTGTCCCACCCAGAGATGTCCAGAGGCAGCGCATATTCATCTGCTTAGGGCGAGCGACAGTAGACTGAAGGAAAGTTGTCGTTTGAGTGACAGGGCTGGCAAGTGTGCTACCTCTAAGACCACTGGCGATTCGGCCATCAGAGCTTCAGGGACTGTGGGTGGACCAGTTTTGAGATGCTACCATGTTGGGGAGTGTCCTTAATATGGAGAAAAACACTTGAATGTTATTTATGTGGTTCTGTCCTTCTTCCATAAGAAGGGTCTCTTTAAGAGGCCACTAAAAAGTTCCGTTTTGATATGAAAAGAGCAACATTCCGAGTCTCATTTGCTGCATTCTTTTGTTCTTGAGAAGCTGGTTGTGTAGACCGTGGCTGGGAGACTGATTGTGAGACTTAGTGGCCAAGGTCCTGTCTAGCGAATACCAGGCCTGGGGCTTCACCTCCAGGAGGAATAAAGGAGGTAGAGGGAAAGAGGCAGAACCTGAGGAGAAAGCCTGTCAGTCCATGTGAGGCTGCCTGCTTTAGTTTAGGAATTTTGAGCCTTAACTGTGAAGGTACTCTCAAAGCTACAAAGAGTTTTCTGAGGGGAACTTCAATCACCCTTGTGTGCCCTCCCCGCCTGCTCTGAAGCCTTTCTCACCCTACTCAAGCAGTTGTTGTATATTTTATGTCTGCAAATGATAACGCCATGATGAAGTGCCCAGGTTACCCTGATACCATGATCAAAACCGAGACTTGGGATGGGATATGTGTCTCCATGACTCTTTCCCGTCAGCCAGCCCCCTAAACTGGAAGCATCTTATCACCTCTACAATGCCTAATATTCTTTGGAAGTCAAACGACTTGGCATGTTTAGAGCTCAAATGGAACCTGTTTTGCACAGCAAGGTCATTCGCCAGTTTTGGAACCTTTGTGCTGAAAGTCATGTTGGTGGCCAGCAGACGGCAGTTTGCAGGCGCAGCCCCAGACTGATACAGCCTCAGGTGGATAATGCTGGTGCCGTGAGGTAACTTGTTCATGAGTATCATGAACACTGGTAAACTCTGGGGGCGTTCGAGCACTAGGTGTTATGATTAGCCAGGAGCAGTCTGACCTGCTGAGGGAGATTCGGAGCTAGGAGAGCAAACGTGGCAGCAGGAGGAAGTAGAAATGGAACATTAGACGTTCACAGTGCAGGCTTTGTGAGGGGAGCCATTGCTGTCACAAGAGAAGGTAGTTCAGAAGGACGCAGGACTCCGTGGTTAAAATCAATGAAGTTAAAAGAGCAGCTGCTTGTAAAAGTTAATTTTCTTTGACATCTGCCTTGGTCCCAGTAATAAAAAGCGATAGCTCTGTTGAACAGCCTGCCTCATCTAACCCGCATCTTCCTTGTGACTCTGAGATCTATTTGGAAAATCGTTGCCTTTTGGTCTCAGAAATGAACAATAAATCATTTGTCCTTTAAGATATATGCAAAGCATAATATATGCATCTTTAATTTAGTAGGACAGATGTGAGTTGGTATCCCAGGAATTCCAGGATGCATGGGCCATCCCAGGAATTCCAGTATGCATGGGCCATCCCAGGGAATTTCAGGATGCATGGGCCATCCCAGGAATTACAGTATGCATGGGCCATCCCAGGAATTACAGTATGCATGGGCCATCCCAGGAATTCCAGGATGCATGGGCTATCCCAGGAATTCCAGGATGCATGGGCCAACCCAGGAATTACAGTATGCATGGGCCATCCCAGGGAATTCCAGGATGCATGGGCCAACCCAGGAATTACAGTATGCATGGGCCATCCCAGGGAATTCCAGGATGCATGGGCCAACCCAGGAATTACAGTATGCATGGGCCATCCCAGGAATTACAGTATGCATGGGCCATCCCAGGAATTACAGTATGCATGGGCCATCCCAGGAATTTCCAGGATGCATGGGCTATCCCAGGAATTCCAGGATGCATGGGCCAACCCAGGAATTACAGTATGCATGGGCCATCCCAGGGAATTCCAGGATGCATGGGCCATCCTGGATCTGTGCCATGAAGAGCAGGCGATGTTTTGATAAACATTTCTATTTTCTTTGTTTAAAAATCTAAACTTGACTCTTACCATTTTTAAAGATACATAGATGCCTCTGTTGTCTTTTGGTGGTACAGGGCACTGCTCTGCTTGTTTGAACAGTCACTGTTAAGTGTCTCAGTGCCTGGCTCTGCATTGTTCACCTTGGGGGGGCGTGCACCTTTGACACTAGACATCTAGTTTTATAAGAAGGCAGAGGTGACTGGTAGAGGGTAAAACCGCCGGGGAACAAAGCTGAGCAGCTTTTCCAAGGGAGCCATGTCTTCTCGTCATTTTTATGTGTTTTAATTTAGCCAGCATTGGGCGAGGAGTTCGGAGAGGGGGATTTATTGTTTCCCAGTGAGCCACCTTGCTCTTCATTGTCAACCAGTTGAAGCACCTTTGTTTAGGAAGCACCTGCTGTCTCTGTCTGAAGACCCATTTACCACATGTGACCATGTTTCCTCCTCGTTTAATCATGGTCCCCCTTTCCTGCCTATCTTCTGAAAAAACATCATGAAAAAAGTATTTTTTTCTATAGGCTCCTCATGAGCCCCTTGAAAATTTTAGAGAGAAATGACTTTATTTCCATGTATGTGTGTGTGAGTGCCTGCTTGTGTGTCCTTGTGAGTTTGTGTATAAGTGCCTACATGTGTGTGTTTATACATGTGTGTCCTTGTGAGTTTTTGTGTGAGTGCCTGCATGTGTGTGTGTCTACATGTGTCTATGTGTGTGAGTGTCTGCATGTGTGTCTGTGTCCGTGTCCGTGTGTGTGTGTGAGTGCCTGCATGTGTGTGTGTGTGTGTGTGTGTGTGTGTGTGTGTGTGAGTGCCTGCTTGTGTCCTTAGGTATTTGTGTGTGAATGCCTGCATATGTATCTGTGTGTGTGCATGTGTGTCCGTGTTTGTGTGTGAATGTCTACATGTGTTCATGTGTGTGTGTGAATGTCTGCATGTGTGTTCATGTGTATGTGCCTGCATGTGTGTCCTTGTGTGTTTGTGTGTGAGTGCCTGCATTTGTGTCCATGTGTGTGTGAGTGCCTGCATGTGTGTCATGTGCGTATGTGTGTATGTATGAGTACCTGCATGTGTGTCTATGTGTGTGTGTGAGTGCCTGCACGTATGTCCATGTGTATGTGTAAGTGCCTGCATCTGTGCCTGTGCCAGTGTGTGTGTCCATGTGTGTGTGAGTGTATGCATGTGTGTCCATGTATGTGTGTGAGTGCATGCATGGGTGTCCATATTTATATGTGAATGCCTGTGTGTGTGTGAGTGCATGCATGGGTGTCCATGTGTGTGTGTGAGTGCTGTATGTGTGTCCATGTGTGTGTGAGTACCTGCATGTGTATCCATGTGTGTGTGTGAGTGCCGTGTGTCCATGTGTATGTGAGTACCTGCATGTGTGCGAATGCATGCATATGTGTCCTTGTGTATGTGAGTACCTACATGTGTGTCCTTGTGTGTTTGTGTGTGAGTGCCTGCGTGTGTACCTGTGTGTGTGTGCGTCTGCATGTGTGTCTGTATGTGTGTGAATGCCTTCGTGTGTGTGTGTGTGTGTGTGTGTGTGTGCGCGCGCGCGCGTGTGTGAGTACCTGTATGTGTGTCCATGTGTATGTGTGTGAGTACCTGCATGTGTGTCCATGTGTGAGTATATGACTACCTGCATGCATGTACTTGCACCATGTGCATGCTTGGTATTCTCAGAGGCTAGAAGAAGGTATCAGAGCCCCTGGAACTGGAGTTACAGGCAGTTGTGGGCTTCCTTATGGGTGCTTGGAACCCAACGGGGGTCTCCTGCAGGAGCAACAAGTCTGCAAATTAGTCACTGGATGACAACAGAACCCTTTCAGAGCTGCTGCTTTGGTGTTGCAGGCAAAATGTCTTACCCAGATTTTTTTTTTTTAAACAAAATAGAATTAACTTATTTAGATTCCGTCCCAAATGGAGCTGTGGTATTCCAACTAACAAATGTAATTGCTTTCAATTTGTGTTTCAAAACATTTAAGTCTATTAGAAGAGGGAATTCTGTTTCTTTGATTATTTTGCTTTACTTAGGCAGCAGATACCCAACCTCCCATTCCATATCCAGAGTAGACATTAGTAATCAGTCAGTGCCGTTTCCTGGACGTGGCTGCAGCTGATGGCTTCAAAACCGCACTTGGGGAAGCAACCTCGGCAGGAAGGTGACTCACCGGCTCCTTGCCCTTTCTCCCCTGAAGCAGGCCATAAAACTACCACACTGTGCACCTACCTCTTACCCATAGGAAAGGAATGCACCTCTGAAGACCAGGGGCACAGTCAAGAGCCTCACGCCCGTGCCCCAGTCTTTACCGTTAGATCACTCCTCCTCTTCCAGTGAAACTTCCCAGCAACTATCCATGAACATCTGCAGCTTTCTCTTTCTTTGATTCTTAATCTTTCTTAATGAGAGAAGCCTCTCATTTTATATAACACTTATATTTAAAATAAATGAACACTTTTCACTTGTTAATGTGTCATTGGCTATGGTGATCTTAGCCAGGACTGTAGCCATGGTAGTGGGTCTCAGTGGGAATAAGCCATTCTTGGCAGTGAGTGACAGTTGTAAAGCACAGTTTTACACCCTGCTTGGTTTGGGAAGCTTAGCAGGCCATGGCCCGCGCTGCAGCTCTCTCACTGGTAAGCTTGACATTTCTTTAGCCCTATAACCTTCCCTGGACTATATAGGCCCATAGCCTTCACTGGACTATAGGCCCATAACCTTCACTGGACTATATAGGCCCATAACCTTCACTGGACTATATAGGCCCATAACCTTCACTGGACTATAGGCCCATAACCTTCACTGGACTATATAGGCCCATAACCTTCACTGGACTATAGGTCATAACCTTCACTGGACTATAGGTCATAACCTTTACTGAACTGTAGGCCATATCATCCTTGGGTCTCTTCCAGATACTTTTATGTGTTTATTTGTATGTTTATGATTTGTTGCCTGTGTGCATGCATGTGCACCACATCATGTAGTGGCTGTGCAGATCAGACTCCCTGGGACTGGCATTGCATAGGGTTGTGAGCCGCCATGTGGATGCTGGGACCTGAACTGTATGCTCTGCAAAGAGCAGCCAGTGCTCTTAACTGTTCAGTCATCTCTTCAGCTTCTAATTTTTTGTTTTCAAACATCTGAATTCAGCTCCTTTAGCCTGGCTGATTGATTGATGTTTTGAGGACAGGCGCTCATGTGTGCCACCGTGGCCATAAAGTCCGCATCTTCTGGCATCAGCCTCCTAAGTGCCGTGACTCTTTGGCCACCAGACCAGCTCTTGCTTTGCCATTGACATTAGTACACTTGCCACCTGCCTACTTCCTGGGGTCCTCCTCACCTTTTGGCCACGGAGCTCTGTGGTCTACACTGCCTTCGTATTTCTCGTGCTGACATCTTTCTCCCACAGCCGTGTCAGCCGGAGCCTGGTTATTCGTCTTGAATCCTGCATGTACTGCAGTCTTTGGTCGCTCTCCTTGCTGCTGGTTAGGCTTGCCCTCTGCAGTGCCTTCCACTGCCTGAGGAACAGCCCAGCCTCCCCTGTCTGAAGTATGTCAGACGCAGATGAGTACAGAAGAGGATGGCACTTACTGCAGGAGTCACCCAGGGTTTAACAGAGGGTCACTGCTGGGAACCCTTCTGAGGACTGAGGAAAGGGAGAGTGTCACCAACTGATCTGATCTACATAGTAAGTTCTAAGCCAGGGCTATACAGCAAGACTCTGTCACAGAAAACCCAAGGGGGAGGAAAATCAATTATTTGTTATACTTGCTTAAAAGTGACACAAAACTTGTATTGCTTAATTGAGTGTGTTAGATGTATTTTTAGGTCTGTCTTCTCAATGCTGTATCAGGCCTAGGTTATGCTAATTCGTATGCTGGTTCCCTTGAAGTAACCATAATCTGGGATTCCTAAAGATCAGGTTTTTGTGTTGTCTGTATGTAAACAAACACCTAAAAAAACAAGCACCCTCCAAAAATTGAAAATGAAATTTCTTAGATTACTATTCATTTTAACTTGGAGAGAAAGTGCTTCATATATCTACTAATAACCACTTTGATATGATAGTATATTGCCTTTTCAGAAGGCTGATAACTGTCATTTAGTTTCGATTTAGATTTAATTTTTGTGACAGCAGGAATTTGAAGACTATTACTTATCAGATGCAGGTACACCTTTTTATTCATCAATTAATAGAGTTGAAAGTTCTTGTCACACATTTTGAGCTAGCTAGATCTTTGTCTAAGTTTGCATTTTGTTATTACAATGAACACCATGGCCAAAAGCAACTTACAGTCAGTCAGGGCAGGAACTCAACAGGAACCCAGAGAAAGACACTGAGGCAGAAGCCATGGAGGACTCTGCTTACTGCCTGGCTCCTTCTGGCTCATGTTCTGCTCCCTTTTACCAAGCCACAGGAGCGATCAGGAAAGTGCTCCCCAGGGCGTGCCCGTGGTCAGTTGGATGGAGGCCATTCTTCTTCTGAGGTTCCCTCTTCCCAGATGTGTCAGGTTGACAACCAGATTGGTAGCAACCATTACAGTATTCAAACTGAAACGTGAGTTGGTGGTAGAGGGGCTCAAAACCGAGTTGCTCTGTTCTGGGAACCAGAGCTGTGGCAGCCCTCTCCCCGGGACTCCGCTGTTCTGCTTGTGTACCTGGCTGGATCTGGGGTTCAGTATTTCACTAGTGTGGCCCCAAAATGAAAAGTTTGCAAATGTTGGATGCGAGGTCATTGTAGTAACTTTAACCTGAGAGCCTAAGCAAATTCTTTGCTGATTTTAATTAGGGAAGTAATTATCTCTTAATTTGCAAACCTCAATCTTCTAGTTGGGGATAAATTAGGAAAGAAGCAAAACAGAAGGCAGGCACGGTAGAGAGTGGAGATGCGTTAATAGTTCCGGGAAAAGGCTGGAGGATGGGCAGAGATGAAGGGCTTGAGGAATTCGCCCATTTGGAGTGAGCAGCTGTCTGGGAGCCGCACTGTGGTGGAGAGGTGTCTGCTTCCATCTAGAAGAGATGCTTTAATTAGGAACCTGTGGGAACTGACAAGTGCTTGGAGCCGTCCAGCCTGTCTGCTCTGTTCTCAGAGAACTGGCTTTTAAAATATCTAGATAGGTTAATTAAATCTGCTTAGAGAATAGCTTTGCTTCTGAGACATGGAATCTCTAACAATGAATGTGATATTTTGCAGAGGGATTTGGCATTAGGGACTACATTATAGGACGGACCAAAGGTTTGCTTATAAAATCTGATGACTTTGATAATCTTTCTGGTGGTGACACACTAGACGGACCCTAAAGATATGCTTTTGCTAAAATTACAGCATATTATTGTGTCACAGTCTTGTGTTTTAAATTCCTAGCTTGTGGTTGTGTTGACTTAGGTGAAACTCAGAATGCTTACTAGTCATTACTTGATTAAATTATGTTGTTTGTTCCTTTGTTTTTGGACTGGTTCTGCTAGTAACTTACATCCCCAACCCTAAGACTTACATTAGAATATTTTAAACATTGTATCTCTATTTTTATTGATATAATATAAAACATCACTTTGGTAAGTTGTTTTCTGTTTTGGGGAAATGTTTCCTGAGACCAGCGGAACAAAGATACCCTATATAATAAATACCAAGGGATGTCTTGTTGCTATTTTTCCTGTGACCTTGTTTTGGTAGAACATAAGAACTCTTTGGATGAGAATTAACTCCAAAAGTGATTTCTCTTGTTTTGTTGTTTTGAGCCTGTTTCACACTCTGACTACCTTGGCTGGACAAGTGTCTTGACTTCCTAGGGGGCGTTCTCAGAGGGAATGCAGTTCGTATGGCTATGCATACACCAGAAGCCCGTCTGCCGTTGGTTTGGTGCATGGCATTTATTGCAAGGCTTTGGCTTTTAGCTCTGCTCTCCTAGATTAATTTGAGGTCACATTTCAGTGTTAAATACTTTTAGTTGGTTTTGAGTCTTAGGAGATGTTCTTGGTTTCTTACAGTAATGTGGTTGTTAAAATTATGGGGAGTCGGTGTGTATTCTGATTCCTGATTTCTTGTCCATAAGTGAAAGTTCCTTTCCTTAATGCTATCATTGTCCTAGTTTCAAATTGGAAAGATTTTATACATCTTAGTGTTTAGCGCTTTCTCAGGTTTTAGTTACAGAGATAGTGTGCTTGTGAGTAGAGGCTCGTCCACAAACTCGACTGTTTGGGCTCTTCTCTTACATTCCTTTCACATCATTTGAGGCCCAGTAACTTAGCTTGTGCCCGCAAGACAATGTGCTTAGCTTTGGCTTTTGTTTTGCTTCTCTGTCCTCCTGCCTCAGCCTGCTGAGTGCTGGAAACATGGAGTTATTCAATCCTCATGAAGTAATGATTATGTCCTTGATTTAAAGCATAAGTGATCCCTTATATTTGTGCACGGCCTCCTTGGCTGGCCCCTCCTCAGTGTCCCTCCCTAGGCGTCCTGTTGCCCACAGTGTTGCGCCCGCACTCTCCTGACCCTTTTCTCTGATTTCAGCTAACCGCCAGGTCGATGCCCGCTGTGCAGTCCGATGAGCGACTTCAGCCCCTGCTCAGCCACCTCAGGTAACGGAAAGTCACGGCCTTGTTACATTTTTCAATGCTAAGCCACCCTCAGTGTCTAAGCGTCACTCTTATGAGCTTGAATTCTGTTAATCAACTTGAATACTTGGCTATCCTTGGCTCTAGGATGCTGAACAAGCTCATTCAATAAGAATGTATAAACTATTTGTTTATATGTTTATACTATACACACACATATATAAACATATATAAACATATATAAACATATATAAACATATATAAACATATATAAACATATATATATATATATAAATAACTATTTATACATTTATACCATCTCCTGACTTTATTTGGTCTCAGGTATTTAAAATATAAAACATTATAGTTCTTTTCTATTTGTTCCAAGTCGTTTTCTCTATAGTTTTATTTAGCCTACTTATATTTAGAAGACTTACATAGTCAAAAATAGTTTCTCTTTAGGGTTTCTAATCTTTTAAAGTTCTTAAAGATTTATAGTTATCTTATAATAAAGTAAAATGGTGTTTATTATTAAAATTTGACATTTTAAGTTACGCTAGTAGAGATGGCCAACTTTATAGAAAAATCTACAGCACAAAGCCACAGTATACTTTCATTTGGATTTGGTGAGTGGATGCAGCTTGTTCCTAAATATAAATAGAATATAGCTTCAGTATTTAAAAAACAAAATATAAGGAAAGGAAAAATGTCATTACTATTTGCAAATAGTATTTCTTCCCTCTCTGCGTTTTATATAATGCCCATATTGAAACAATGGCTTCACTAAATTTACTTTTCCCCACTTACCACAAAAACGAGACTTTGTCACTTTATTGAAATCATTTGAAAAACATCATTTGCAGTGATTGCGTGACATTTTCTTTTCAGTTGCCGTCTAGTATAGTTATCACTCTATTGAAGACGTTTAGGTCTTCCCCAGTTCTCTGCCTGCAGTAATAATGTCATTGAAATGATATCCTGGAATAGTTAATGACAGCCATGCTGGTTCAGTCAATTAAAAGTGTATGATCCTTTATTAATGGCCAGACCAAGAGTGGACCAGTGCCCCAGCCCAGGGGTACGCATGGCATTTTTAAAGACAAAGCTCATAGTACATCCGTGTTCAAGGCAGGAGCCATTCATTATCAGTGGATGATCACTTAAGATTTATTCTTCCTCTTAGGGCTAGCTTTATGTTTAAACTTGTACTGATATCAGTTATCTTAGTTAAAATGTCGGAACCATGGCCAGTCCCAAAAGTATTGCCAAGGCAAGTGTGTCTGTTGAGGGGTGGAGGGCTGAGAAGTGTCCAGGCAGACACAAAATAAAGTCAGGACAAGATCTCTGCCTTATCTGTAGTTTAGATTATTAGTTCCTTGGGACAGTTTTTCAGAAGAGAACTACTTTCTTGAAGTGTATTGGCCACTTTAAAGATTTCAGAATGTATGTATTTCTTTTCAAATGTTCCTCTACTCACATTCCTGTAGTGTACGTGATGACTCAGGCCACTGTAAGCTTGAAGGCAGAGCAGCCATGAAGCAGTGAGGTCAGTCATAATGAGGCGTCTGTGGCCACATGCGTCCAGTTCGATGAAGAATGGCCTTCCGACACTTTATTACCCATTTCTCCGTTAGGGCGAGAAGAACAGTCTGTAGTCTTGGCTCAGTTATTGATAGCATCTCCTGACTGTATTTGAGCTCATGCACTAAAAGTATAGAACATTGTAACTCTTTTATTTGCCCCAGGTAGTTCTGTCTACATTTTTATTTAGCCCACTTATATTTACAAGATTACATAGTCAAAAATATTGTATCTCATTAGGGTTTCTAATTTTTAAGTTTGTAGAGATTTAGTTATTTTTTGGTATTCCGCATGTCTGTGCATGTGCACTGTTCTTGCCTGTGGGAAGGGACCAGCAAGGGCATCAGATGCCCTGGGACTGGAGCTACCAGGGTGCTGAGCCTCCTTTTTGGTGCAGGAACTGAACCCTGGTCCTGTGCAAAAGCAGCCAGTGTTCGTCCCCACCCCGCCATCTCTGTCCCTAAGCTGTCCCTCCTCCCTTGTCACTCGGGTATTGCTGCTTTTCATCTTTTCTGCTGCCATCTTTCCCTTTGCTCCCCCCTGGGTCAGCGACTTTGATTTTCCCATGTAATTGATGTTTGCGGGGCGAGATGGGGGTGTGATTAAGACAGTGTTCCTGGTGCCGAGTGGCACTCCTGGCCCACGTGTGCCTCACCCCTAGAGCTGCCCTCATGGCTCGCCTTAGAGTATGCTGTTCAGTCTCCTCTCGACCCTTTGAAATCTCCTGATTTTATCTTCAAAGCGTCTCTTACTTCACTAGCTGGTTCTCCAGCTCCTTAACGCCTGCTTTTCGCTCTGCTGTAGCTCACACCCTGCCAGATGTGGTTAGTTCTTGGCTTTAGCTGCTCTCTGTCTATTACCACCCCCTCCCAGCCCCCTTCATTCTGCTTGAAGCCCGAGCCTGGTGCCTGCTCCGGAATTCCTGCGGGTAAGGACTGTGACTGGAGAACGGCTGTGTGTCCTTTAGGTCAGGTGTCGTCTTCTCTGGTCGTGTAGTTCCCCTCTCGGTCTGACGCAGATAGAGGTGGCTTCCTGCTACTGCAGGATTTGATGCTGTGATTGTCCTCCCACTGCCTGGAGCCGGGGTAACGTCCCCCACACACTAGGTGCTGTGTGTTCTGTAGAGTGAAGTGCAGCAGATTGTACAGATGTCTCTGACATCTTTTTTTTCCTTCTGAATGAAATTTTTATATTTTATAAATCAGTTTGCCCTAAAATTTTGCTGGTTCCACACATAAGTCAGAGAGGTTGCCTCTTAGCTCTAGTGAATACTTGATTCTGTGCAATCGTGATAGATTCTCTTCCTTCCATCTCAGTGTGGTAATTGTCACCTAGCATTTAGATTAACTACCAATGTCTCTTTGAGTCCTTGAAACTTGCACAAACTGTACATTTGTTTAGGGCTTTCATTCTCCATGGAGTTCACTCGAGACTGGTTGCTATGCAACCAGGCCTGGATGTTGCCTTTTTATTGTTATTAAACCAAATGGCTTCTCTTTTTATTACTGTGTCAGAGACATCTGTAGGCATGGTGGCAGCTGGTGTGTAGAGCTCGGCACCTCCTGTTCTACAGAGTAACCCTAGGGGATGTGTGCCTTGCAAACATATTGGATTGTCTCTTAGCTGTCCAGTATGACGCTTTTCTTTGATCTTCCCTTTCTTAAGGCCAAGGTGGCAAAGAGCTGGGCTAAGGACATAGCACAGTGGGTAGAGTGCTTTTAGAGTGAGCGTGAAACCCTGGGGTTGATCTCTGCAATGTGACATCAGCAGGGTGTGGTGGCATATGCTCTTGGGAGATAGGGGCTTGATGATTACAACTTCAAGATCCTTCTCTAGCTGTAGGCAGGTCTAGGATGCATAGGACTCAGGGAGGAGGGGAGGGGAGGGGAGGGGGGGAGAGAGAGAGAGAGAGAGAGAGAGAGAGAACACGAGAATGCTGATCATGTGATATGAGAGATTCTAATGGCAGTCTTGTTAGGAAAAAATAATTATCATTGATTTGCATGAACTATGTAACTTGTGTGACTCACAGGGTGTTATTGGAATCGTTATTTGTCCTAACTTTGGTGCCTCTCATGATGAAAAAGGAAAGAGGAATAGCATTTGTATAGCATTTTAATTAAATTTCCCAATAAATCTCATTTGGGCAATTATTCTGATATCTGTAAAAGTCAAAGGAACAGTAGAGAGAAAATGCCAAATTATTTTACAGAATCTTGTCACTCAGAATTAGTGCAATGCTTTTGTTAACCTGGTAATCTAGGGCATTTTGTTATAAGATATTACTGAGACTGAAGATGTAATATATCCATATTTTTCATTGAATTTAGCTCCCTTATTAAAAGTTAAACAGAGAAAACCATTAGTCTGAATACCGTGTAGACGTAAGTTTATTTTCAC
The DNA here is from genome assembly GCA_964023405.1 of Apodemus agrarius. NCBI lineage: Eukaryota > Metazoa > Chordata > Mammalia > Rodentia > Muridae > Apodemus > Apodemus agrarius. The sequence continues at coordinate 11,248,839 of OZ030014.1, forward strand.
ATTAGCAGCACTCGGTGGTTGCTGAGTGCCCACTTGGTGCCCGTTGAGTGCCCACTCTGTGCTGGTGAAGTAAGGTACAGTTTGTTATCAGAGAAGTCACAGGTTTGGCTTCAGCCAAGAGCCTGGCTCTTGACCAGGTTATAGACCTTGCTAAGCTTTTGACTAGAACTGGATCCAGGCACACACTTTATCAGTTAACCCGCTTGCCCAGGTGATGACGTCCTTAAGTGACGGGCCGAGGCTCACTTGCTTTACACGTGTGTTTCCGAGCTCAGTCGTGACTCAGGTTAGCTGCTCCAGTCAGAGGAAGCCTTACCCCTACGTGTAGAAGGTTGCCGTTAACTCCAGGGTAGAGGAGGAGGAGACTAAGGTTACTGAAGAATTATTCAGACAATTTAGGTTTGAAATGATTGCAAGGAATATGTGAAGGATATATTCAGTGAGTAGTTAGATACAGGCTTACAGTGTAGGGTGACTTTACCGTGGGCCGTGTGTGCTGCTCACTCCAAGGCGATGACTACAGTCAGGGAAATGGTCGAGCTTGCCGACGAAGAGAGATGAGAGAGGAAATGTCTTAAGCCCACAGCATATCGGAGTTTGACCATGTGGGCAGAGGGGAGAGTGTGGTGGGAGATGAGTCAGAGGAGAAACTGGCAGGCATACCATGGAGAGATCTCCCTAAGGCCTACTCAGAGCAAACGGCGAGGACATCGTTTCAGCGATGCCAAGGGAAGTGTAGAGCGTGGCCCCCACCACAGGGAGGTTAGGAAGAGGAGACAGTGCTGACTGGAGGAGGCCTGTGGGCTTAGCCGGGGTAGACACACTGAATTGTTTTTAACTAATGAGATTATCTACTTTACGACCACCAATAGAAGCTTCCCTCTCTCCTCCTCTCAGTCCTCCCTCTGGTCTCCCTTCCCCTGTCCACTCCTCCTCCCCTCTCTCCTCCCAGTCCTCCCTCTGGCCTCCCCTCCCCCATCCACTCCTCCTCCTCCTCCTCCTCTCTCCTCCCAGTCCTCCCTCTGGCCTCCCCTCCCCATCCACTCCTCCTCCTCCTCTCTCCTCCCAGTCCTCCCTCTGACCTCCCCTCCCCTGTCCACTCCTCCCTTTCTCTTCAGAGAGTGGCACACCTCCCATGGAGGTCAGCCAGCCTTGGCTTAGGTAGCCGAGGCAGAGCTGAAAGGGACCTGGAGGCAGGCCGTGGAGACAGAGACAGTTCCCGTTAGGGGCAGAGGCAGACACATTTGTGGGTGAGGACGAAGACTGTGGGAGCTCAGGGGAGAATAACTAAGGGAGGCCGGTTGGAGACAGGACAGGAAGAGGACCAAGGACTTACGGGTTGGCACCGATCCTCGCCTGTTCAGAAGACCCCACTGAGATAGCAGGCAGACGTGTGTCTGTCTTTAGAGGGTGGCCGAACTTTAGAGGAAGTTCTTCTCATGAAAGCTTAATTTCTTTAAAATGAAAGCTACAGCCCACCTCTCTCCTCAGAAGAGAGACACAGTGATGGTCCTCTGCATCCCCAGGGATTTGGGAGATCAAGACAAGCGGTGACTTGAGCTCTGGACTTCCAGGCCGTGTGACTTAACCCAGCAAAACCCCTCTTAGAAAACAATTAAAAATGGCGATGGATGAATATTTGATAGGATGCTACTTTTTAAATAATTTTTGTTAGGAACACTCTTCAGTTAGGAAAATTAACTGGTTTTGGGTTGCCGAGAAACCAAACAGAACAACCAAAGAAATAACAACCTCCCTCCCCTCAAAAACTTCCAGAATAGGAGAGAGAATTTGTCTGGATACTTTCTGTTTTTCTTAAACTAGGCATCATTTGTTGTCAATGTAAGCTCATTGTCGCCCTGTGGCTTTCCCACTGCATTTTCGTTTTTTTCTTTTCTTTTTTCTTGAATATAATCTTCATTACATTTCAAATGGTAAAACCTTTCCCAGTTTTCCCCCTCCCCGAAAGTCCCCCACCCCTCCTCCCACCCCCTGCCTCCAAGTATATGCCCCTCCAACAGACCGACTACCTCCCCCTCGATTTCCCGTTGTTAGGGCATCTATTGAGCCTTCACCTGACCAAGGACCACTCCTCCCACTGACGCCCGACAAAGCATTCCTCTGCCACACTTTTGGCTGGAACCATGTGTACCCCTTGGTTGATGGGTTGGTCCCTGGGAGTCCTGGGGCTTCTGGGTGGCTGACATCGGTTTCTCTTCCCATGGGACTGTAAACCCCTCAGGTCCTCCGGACCGCCCTCCAACTCCCACTGCATTTCTAGGCATGGTTATTTAGTGTACTGCTTTGTTTTTGAGCCGTACAAAGATCTTTGGTTCTGTTCCCATGAACCTAGGCATTTACTTTAAAGGAGATTCTTTTACTCCCTAACCCTGGTACACACGGGATAGTGTTTATAAAGCAGTATGATTTTTAAAAATTACACACATTTGTTTATTTATGTATATGTGTAAACCAAAAGAGCTGGTTTTCTCCTCCTGGTGGCCCTGAGGACCAAACCCAGGTTAACAATGGTGGCAAGCACCTTTACCCCTGCCCCGGCCACAGCCTCTCAGGCTCCAAGGGTGTATAATAAAAAGTATTATTTCCACTTATCTCACTCAGAGTGTAAAGTATGAAAGCATGAGATAAGAGAGGAAACCTTGGATACCAGTTTTCCATACAGTAATTTGCCTGAGAGATTTTGTCCCTTAAATACACTGGAGTGCCCCCCACCCCAGCATGTGTGTCCCTCCCCTACATCCTCCACTTTAAGATAGGAATGGGGGGAAGGGGATGTTTGTCTTGACCTTCATTGAAGAACAAATAATTTTTAAACTATGGTTGCTATATTTTTTTTCTCCTAATTCTATCATCCTGTTTCAGCTTGAGTAAATTAGAACTTAAAGAGCGCTAATACAACCTAGCAGCCAGGGGACTGCTCCGTGCAGAGGAGTAACTTTTACAGCATCCTGAATCTGTAAGATAGTCACACTGATCTTATGACATCGCTTATAGTAATGAAAGCATCTTCCTTCCTCTGTATCACCGTGTCCTATTGTTATAGCACTTGTGTAGAATTCCTACTGCAGCACGCTTGCTTAATGTTTTAACACGTGTTTGTTTAGTCCTTTTAATAATGCGGTGTCACTAATCCCATGTCAGACAGGCAGCCTCTTGAGAAAGCTTCTCCTCTTAGGCACAGTGATACACTGAAGTGTTTTCTCTTTGAATAAATTCTCATTTTCAAATCAGAACATCGTCTTGGTATTCATGTGTCAGCTGTGGTAAGAATGAAAATAACTGTCGGCGAATGGTTGGTAGACTGGGGCCCACCAGCCACAGGCAGCCGTGAGAGCTAGGTTAGTGGGTGCGCACAGGCGTCAGCTGCCGCCAGCTCTGACTTGGTCCCAGTTTTGTGAACTGTGTATTTCCTTGCACCAACACAGCTTTTATTCTCTTATTATTGCAAAACCCTATAATAATTTATAAGGTTATTATGTTATAAGGTTATTCAGGGTCAATGTAAACAAAACAGGCTAGAATGTATAATTTTCAATTTATAACCTTAGAATTACATTTTTTCATATCTGTATCAATAATGATCATATGTTCTTAAGGATATATTTGCTAAACGTTGGATATGGCCCCTTAACTCCAATATATTTACAAAGGGGGGAAGAACCAGCATTTTTGAACACAGGCAGGTACAAGTAGAGAAAAGGCAAGTCTTAGGAGAGGGAGCGGATGCACATGGACTAGCTTAGCTCAGCAGTCAGTCACGTGCACTGCTCTTCAAGAAGACCGGCACACCAGAAACCAGAGCAGTGGGGCCAAGAGTTCTTAATCCAAGGTGAAGTTAGGTGTAGCTTGCTACCAGCGTCTCTGAAGGACTTTGGAAAGGCTTGGCCCCGATATAGCAGTGTCCAGAGGCAATGGATCACAAGGCTTAAAGTATTGTTGATGGTGGAATCCATTGCTAGGTTAATAACTGAACTCTGGTGTCCCAGATGTCATATTTTATATTAGGCATGTGCCTACCCCCTTCTCTTTCCCTCCCTTTTTCTTGTGTGTGTGTGTGTGTGTGTGTGTGTGTGTGTGTCCTGGAATCTTCAAAGAGAATAGCCTTACCTATCACATTTGTCTCAATGACATTCTGTTTTACTTTAGGCTCAAAGCAATGGAGTCAGTTAACCCTTCATAAACCATGACCCAAAATAAATATCTCCCACCTTATGGTAATCTTTTTTGTTTGTTTGTTTGTTTGTTTGTTTTTTATTTAGTTCTTTTGAGACAGGGTTTCTCTGTATAGCCCTGATTGTCCTGGAACTCATTCTGTAGATCAGGCTGGCCTTGAATTCAGAAATCCACCTCCCTCTGCCTCCCAGAGTGCTGGGATTATAGGCATGCGCCACCACCGCCCGGCCTGCCTTATGGTAATCTTATGAAGTATTGTCACAGTGGAAAGATAACCACATGGGTGCGCTTGTAAAAGCTACTCTTCCAGGGTTGTGGTAAGGCATTCAGGTAACTGAAGGTCATGAGAGTCATAAAGGGAGGGCAGGCCCTTTACTTGGTATGGATTTTGTCTCTGTGTTTTCCAACGGTCTTAGGAGATCCCTGTGAAAGGGTCATGTAACACACCCAAAGGGGCTTTGCCTCACAGCTGAGCAGCTTATCTGTGCAGGAGTATAGCAGAGACCACACAGAGGAGGGACAGTTGAAGCTCCCCAGTTGACTAGGACCCTCCTGCTTCATCCAAGTGCTAAGATTACAGGTATGCTACTCTACCCCTTTATGGCACCTGTGCAGGTGTGAACAGGAATGGCCTCCATATATATTTGCATGTATAGTGTCCAGTTGATAAATTGTTTGGGAAGGATTAGGAGGTATAGCCTGTTGGAGTAGCTGTGTCCTTATTGAAGAGGGTGTGTCTGTGGGGGTGGGCTTTGAGGCCTTAAAAGCCCCTCACTCCTGATAGTCATGTGGCCTGTGGGTCAGGATGTCAAGCTCTCAGTTTCTGCTCTACCGCTGTGCCTGTCTGCTTCCTGCCACGATAACGATGGACTAAACCTCTGTAAGCAGGCCCTCCCACCCCAAAATGTTTTCCTTTGTAGTTTGCCTTGGTCATGACCTCTCTTTGTGCAAATAGGACAGTAACTAAGACAGCAACATTACCAGAACAGCCATTTTTAGTTAATTATCTGTGTGGTAATTGTCTAGAAGGCAGTCTCTATGAGAGTAGACTTTATTCATCTCATTTACCTTTGCTTCTCCATTAAACAGTAACTGTTGTAGTGAGACCCCAGTGACCACATGAATCTAGTGCGTGGGTGAATGAGTGAATGAATGAATGAATGAATGATAGAAACACTTGGTGCTCTACACTTTTGCAATTCATTCACTTTTCAAAGTTGCTAAATACTGAGTCTGAATGAAATCGTAGTTTGTTGATGGTATGCTACGTCCTAAACCCAGAGCCTCTCTCATGGTAACCAAGTATCTACCCTAGTCCTGAGATTTATGTTAGGCCCATAGTCACAGAGCTTTTAGTCATTTCCATTTCCACGCTTTATCTTCTCAGGCAGGAGTTTTGTCTTTGTGAGTTATTTCTCATAGACTAATATTTAAGTCAAAAACTGTTAGGATTTGACTACCTGAAACAGAATCCTTAGACATGATGAGACTTCAGTCACTGTTTCAGGATTAAGGAAAGTGCATTATGTGATTCTTTGGGCTGTGACTTAGTAACATTCTCATTAGCTGTCTCCACACCTTTTGCCTGACTACCCTACCCCTGCTCATGTTGAGTAATGAGAAAAGCCTACACAACCTCCCCACGCACAGTATCCTTACTATCTGTGAACAATGGGAGGGGGTTGTCTTAGAATGCCACGAACAGGAATGCAGCCAGAAGCATTCTGTGCTCTGGAAGCTATTGGTAAGAGAAGGAGAGTCAGCCATCACTTTACCGTGTGGGTTGTCGCTGGGATGATGGGAGTGAAGGAATGGCAGACACAGCTCAGAAGAGCGAGGAGTGGGTGGGCGTGCCTTCTGATGGAGACCCGCAGCGGCAGCCGGGACCTCTGGGTTTATATGTGCAGCATACAGCAGAGCGGATGGGTTGGCTGTCTGAGCAAGGGTCTCTGTAGGGGCCGATCTCAGGGTTAGTCCTCCAGCAGGAGGGCCATGCAGTTGATGGTTTCGTTACACCGCTTTTAGCTGAAGGTCAGCCTTTGGCCAACATTGTCCTCAAGCTGGGGACAACTTTGCGGTTCCCCCAGCCCTACCTGTGGAAGGCTTTGTCACCCCGTGGGTCTGAGGCCGTGTGGTCTTTGACATGGCCATTCTCATGTCAGCAGTACACATCCACTCGGAACTTTATCTGCTCTCAACGAAGTCCGCAGGAAGTTCATTCTCTCAGCCTCCTCTTGTTCACCTCTGCCCCCAGACACCCTTCCTCAGTCCTGGGTGTCCTGAACCAGAGCCAAGCAGCCTGCCCTGACCATCCCTCACTGACCATCACACACCACAACATGCACCAAGAGTAAAAGGAGTGTAAGGCGTTTACTGGCGCAGGCAGAGAGATTTGTGGTTGGCCTTGTATGGTTTGCAGGACTCATGCACATGCACACACATGTATAGTATGTATATATCATGTTTTTATGGCATGTATATATATGTGTGCGTGCGTGTGTGTGTGTGTGTGTGTGTGTGTGTGTGTGTATATATAAAATATGTGTGAGTGTGTGCAAGAGAGAGTAGCAGACTCATAGACACACATTTTGTAATCAAGTGGGCCTCAGGACTCGGGTTCCAGGTGCACACAGGGATGCCCTCCCTGAATTTTACGTTTGAAACAGACTTTAAAGAGAAATACACGTATTTAAGGCTATCGTTTGCTGAGTTTTGACAAATGTAGCCTTGCTGATATTTTTGCCAGAAGCACAACATGCAGAATTATAATTCAGTTTCATTGCAGCTTATTGGATTGTTGTGGTTATGCATCGGAATAAACAAAACTCGGGCCACACGGGGGACGCGCAGGCAACTGGAGCGAAGCCGAGAGGGCCCGCTCTCACCTTGTTTTTCCCAGTGCGCCTCCTGCTCTCCAGAAACACAGATTGTACTGCATGTTGTCTGATGGTAGGTTTCTGAGCAGACTTTTTAAAAATAAAATTGAGTAAAATTCATGCTTGTGGAAAAATAATTTATATTCAATTTTGACCAAACTTTATTGATTGTGTTCTCATTTAGAATAAGTGCCAGGAAACTCACCTGGGCTAACACAAGTCAGATACCATTTGCCAGGGATTTAGCTGTGAAAAGAAACTCATTTCGATTTCAGCGGTGACAGCTGCTGAGTGAGTTTTCTCACGGCGTCTTTCGCAGCAGGGAATGACATGTTGGGGCTCCGGCTTCCATGATCTCCCACCCATCCAGCAAACCCACGCTGCAGGGGGTTCGCCTTCTAAATGTCTGGACAGCCTAGCTTATGTAGGCAGAGGGGCCTTTTTTTCAATTATTTTATTTTATTTTATTTTATTTTATTTTTTAATGTCTAAAGTAGGTAAAATTGTGATTGCAAAATGGGTATCTGTGTGACATGCAGAAACCCGTCTCCTCTTTCTGAAATTGTTTTCCTCTGTGCTGTGACACAGGTGGCTTTATTTGACAGGGTCAGACCAGAGCTCAGGATTGGTTACAGAGTGACGTAAGCCATTACTGTTTATTTTGGTAGATGCCTTAACTCACCTTTCATGGCCCAGACCAACGCGGTTCCTGACCCACCAGCTGGTTCAGATCCCTTGTGCTTTCTTTGCTGATTTCCTGTTTTATATCATCGTGAAAGTGATAAACTCACATCTGCCTGACGGGAGGGGGGGCGGGGTGAGTCGTGCTGGCCCCCAGGTTCTGTGGTGCTGGGGAGCGCATGAGCCAGATGGGGCAGTGTGTTCTGTATGTTGTGCTTCAGAATCTAAGTGATGAGGAAAGGCGTTCCTGGAGGATGGGGGAGCAAGGCCGTACTGTGGTGTGCATCACAGCTGTACTTCACGCCTTCTTGTATGTGAGAGAAGGATGGGCAATAGCAGTTACATGTCGAGGTAGACCAGGCTAGCCCAGACTCACAGATAGCAATGTGTAGAAGCTTGGTTCTCTCCAGTTGAACCTGTTTAGTTCACCTCCCTCTAATCCTAATCCCAAGATTGCTTATGGCAAAGAATGTCGAATATGTCGAACACCCGGTTTCCAAGCAGAATGTCTTAGAAGCAAGCTCTTCTGCAGGACACCAAGGCCTCCCCTCCCTCGGCCCTGCTGTGCTGATGCTATGCCCAGGAGCCTCAGCAACGTTAGTTTGCAGCCTGTGACTGGCCTGTGAGTGTGCCTACCTAGCCTAGGATCGTTAGGCTGGCCCTTATCATTGTGCGCATGTGCAGCAGTGCCCTTAGTAAACCACAGTGGGAATGACATGTGTACTCTTATATTGCACGCACAAAGGTAGTTTTAATGACATCTTCTTTACTTCATATCCAGAATATGATTTTAGTGTGTAATTGACATACCGAAGTGCTAATAATATATTTTATATTATCTCATGGTAAGTATTTGAAATCAAGAGTACATTTTAGTTACTATTAAACATCTTAACCAAGAATAAGGAAAATTTAAGTGTTCAACAGTCACATTTGGCTAGTGGTTTCTAGCTAATATGGACAGAGAATTTCTACTTTTTATATGTCCAAGGTGAGTAAAACTGATTGAATGAAGTTGGATTCCATTTAAATCTCCTGCATTTGAAGCTGAAATATTACCTTTTGGAAATGTCCCAAAAGACTAAATGTTCCTTTAATGATGGATTAAAAACAACAACAACAAAAACCCTTAAAACTTACAGATATCAGGCATCAAAGGATGTGCATCTAAGTGCTTCTACCTCAAGGTTAAATATTTCTAATGATGATCTAAAAAGTAGATTAGAATGATCTTCTTGTCCTCACTGGAAGCGATCAGTAAGAATAGAAAACTGAAGCAGTAGCTTCGAGCAGTGAACTCTGTATACCTTTATGGGGGCAGAGCCAGGGGAGTTCTGTGAGTTCAGAGACAGCGTGGTCTGTCTTGTGAGATACAAGCCAGCCATGGCTTTTAAAAAGAAGGCCAAACCAAAGAAATAAAACAATCAAAGCATTTCTAGGTCTAATACATTTAGGTCTTGGTGAAGGTGATTACAACTTAGGAACGCAGTATAGTGAAGTTTACAAAGCCCCTGTCTTCATGGCTACCTTTGGTGGCACTACCCAGATTCCCTTTATAGCCCTGCCTACCACAGAACTAGATGAAATCCAGGACTACAAGATTCTGAGAGCCCTGCTTACCTCTTGTTCGCTGAGCCTTCATGACTGCCCTGTGCAAACTGGAATGGGTGCCACACACAGAAGAGCTGCAGCCAGGTCCCCGCCAGTAGCCAGTGCTCCACCAGTTTTCACTCCTACCCACCCTCTGAGAGGGAGACGAGTGGAGACATAGTCATCCTGGACAGCTGACCGTAGGGATGAGGGCTGGTGTATCAGGGTGCAGCTGAGGGCTGGTGTGTCAGGATGCAACTGATGACTGGTGTGTCAGGGTGCAGCTGAGGGCTGGTGTGTCAGGGTGCAGCTGAGGACTGGTGTGTCAGGATGCAGCCGAGGGCTGGTGTGTCAGGGTGCAGCCGAGGGCTGGTGTGTCAGGGTGCAGCCGGGGGCTGATGTGTCAGGGTGCAGCTGATGACTGGTGTGTCAGGGTGCAGCTGAGGGCTGGTGTGTCAGGGTGCAGCTGATGACTGGTGTGTCAGGGTGCAGCTGAGGGCTGGTGTGTCAGGGTGCAGCTGATGACTGGTGTGTCAGGGTGCAGCCGGGGACTGATGTGTCAGGGTGCAGCTGATGACTGGTGTGTCAGGGTGCAGCTGAGGGCTGGTGTGTCAGGGTGCAGCTGGGGGCTGGTGTGTCAGGGTGCAGCCGGGGGCTGGTGTGTCAGGGTGCAGCTAGGGGCTGGTGTGTCAGGATGCAACTGCTGACTGGTGTGTCAGGGTGCAGCTGAGGGCTGGTGTGTCAGGGTGCAGCCGAGGGCTGGTGTGTCAGGGTGCAGCCGAGGGCTGGTGTGTCAGGATGCAACTGATGACTGGTGTGTCAGGGTGCAGCCGGGGGGCTGGTGTGTCAGGGTGCAGCTGAGGGCTGGTGTGTCAGGGTGCAGCTGATGACTAGTGTGTCAGGGTGCAGCCGGGGGCTGGTGTGTCAGGGTGCAGCTGAGGGCTGGTGTGTCAGGGTGCAGCTGATGACTGGTGTGTCAGGGTGCAGCCGGGGGCTGGTGTGTCAGGGTGCAGCCGGGGGCTGGTGTGTCAGGGTGCAGCTGATGACTGGTGTGTCAGGGTGCAACCGGGGGCTGGTGTGTCAGGGTGCAGCTAGGGGCTGGTGTGTCAGGGTGCAGCCGGGGGCTGGTGTGTCAGGGTGCAGCCGGGGGCTGGTGTGTCAGGGTGCAGCCGGGGGGTGACGTTCATCCTGTGCTTGTCATCAGTGCCACAGCATGAGAAGATCTTCCCCACCCCAAACCAGCTAGTCTTGCTGGGAGACCCACAAAAGATCCACCTTTGTATAATTTACGTTTGTTTTTTTCTCCAACTCTGTTTCCACAATTCAATAAATGTTCCCACTGAGGGTCTAAGTGTCCAATTCCATGGGTATGCATCAACGGGATTGGTGCATTTCTGTTCTTCCACAAATTCCAGAAGGTTTGCCTCTCACTTGTGATTCACGGGGGAGGGGGGGCACAGATGTGTTTTCCACATTTATCATTTTAGATACTCATGGCTTGTTTATGTAGATGTTCATGTGTTCTGTAAATTAGGTGTTTGTGTGAGTGTTGTGACTGTGACTGCCTGTGTTCTTGTCTCCATCGTCTGTCACACCCCTACTCCCCACTATTGCATGGACTCAGCTGGGTTAAAGGTAGCACCTGTAAACTTGGTGTATACATAGAGGCTTGGGATTGTGATAGTTAATCTGACTGTCATCTGGACAGGGGACAAGTCTCTGGGCATGTCTGTGGGGCATTGTCTAGAAGAGGTTATCCCTAGGAATCCCTGTGAGGAAGTACCTAGTTAAGTTAACCAAGTTGGAAGAGCCGCCATGGAGGCCGGTGGCAACAGCCCTTGGGCTTAGTGGCGTCTCTGGTTCTTGGTTTTGTCTTATAACTTAGAAATTAGGATTTGTTATGTAAGGACAGTAACTGAGATGTGGGAGAAACCTATTCAAATCTGAACGTCTAATAGCATTCTTAAAAGAGTCCATCCTGGGTTTTATGCATTGGTCAGTTTTGTGCCGGCTGGGACCGGGTTCATTCTGCTGGTCCACAGCACTGTTACATTTTAGCCAGAGGACACTCAGTCCTTACAACCAGCATCTTCAGAACATCTCCCAGTGCATCTGAACACCCTTGGGGCCACAGCCTTGCCGTTTTTGCTACTTTTTTGTAACCCGAGGAAGCGCTCCTAGTTCACCGTTGGTGCCGTTTTCAGTCTGCTCCAGCCAGTAGAAGGTAATGTGCACATAGAATAGCATTGGGATCCTAGCCTTCCCGCACTAGTTAGTCAAGAATTATGAATGAACCAATGGGTAGTTTGTCTTTTTCAATTTGTATTTATGGCAAATTGGTGTCTCAGATAAGAAATAGAGGTCCATATTCAGGACTCCCTGATTAGTTAATCAAACATTTCTCTTACTATTTGGCATGATAATGATCGTGGACACAATATGAATTTTGTGGACCATTAAATTGTTCTCTTAAAATTTGTTTTTGGAGGAAAATGGTATATTATGACACGAAAGGTTAGGAATACAATTGATTTTAACTTGTTGAAACTGAACAGTGGTGAAAGTGAATTGTCTTCTCCCTCCATTCCTCCCTCCCTCCCATGTCTATGTGTGTCGAGGGTCTCAGGTTGAACTCAGGCCATCCGACTTGAAGGCCTTTGCCATTACTTGCTAAGCATCTCACTGGCCTGAGCTGTGTGTGGGTGACATTTTTAGCTTTCAAGCCAGAGCAGAGCTTTTCATGGTTTTGAACTTACATTAAAAAATTTTTTAGTGTGATACTCAAATTGAAGTTTTATTTCATTAAAATAGGTTTTCTCTGTTGAAGGTGGATTTGTATCTTGGAAGCATTCAAGTAACTGAGCTATAAATCCCCTGTGATTCTTGGCTCGTCTGTCTCCCCCCACCCCCTAAGTTATATCCATTCCTTTCCAGAAAAATCTAAATTCATCTGTTGAGATAAGTCAACTGTCACCTTCCCTGGCCTAGATGTAATGGTGCCTAAAATATTCTTACAGACAGCTTTTACTGTCCAGTTTCTCCCCTTTCCGCTGCTCATTTTCCCACTCTGCTTCGTTAAGTGAAAAGTTTTAGGTAAACACTGATTGTGTCAGTTTGGCGCTTTGAAATTCTCCAGGGTTTCCCATTGCCCACAGAGCACGGGACCCAAGGGTTTCTCGTCAGCTGTCTTCCACTTTCCATGCCAATTCTATCCCGACCAGGGTAAGTAGTCTGGAGGTCGGGCTCCTCATGGCTAGCACACAGAGTCCTTACCGTGGGGGAGAAGGGAGATCACATCCCCAATTCCACTTCTGCCATCACTTCTAGCGGATTCCACCTGAGCCGTTCCTGGCCTTTCAGAATTGGGAGCTGGATGTGTATGCTGTATGTCTTCTCTCTGTAGTATGCTATAATTCTCTTTGCCTTTACCCTTCTTTCTTGGAAGTTAGCTCATGTGTATATTATAATGTTAAGACTGATGCATTTTATATAAATAATTGTCATATACTATATATATAATTTGGAAGATATATCTCTACATCATCAATCTACATATCTATATGTGCAAAAATAGTAATCAAGTATATAAAATGCATAATATGTATATATATGTCTCAAAATATATAAAATGTATGAGTGTAATATTGTGTGTGTGTGTGTGCGTGTGTTGTATGTTATGTGTGTGTATTTTTCTTCTTTCTGGACTGACTTCATTCCTTGCTGTGTAGTTCAGAATGGCCTCAAATTCCAAATCCCTTTACCCTGCTAGACTGCAGGTGTGCATTACTGCACCCTGCCTGTTTCTTTGATATTTCTTTAAACTCAGTATGCCACATTTATCTGGCTAAGACAAGTTCCTGTGGTATAGGAATTATTTGACTGTGTTTTATCAATAACCATCTATAATTACATCTGTATATCATCTTACCACTACCTGTGTACTTGCAAATAGTTCTTTTAGATGGTTACCATCACCATTTTTATTTATGCATATGGATACTGAGGTCTACGGGGTCAGAGACACAAGCTAGCACCTTGCCGTTTGCCTGTTGTCTGTTCCCCGGGAAGGAATGTAATTGCTCTGCTGTATAAGACTATCTGTTACTGATTTTTACTAGCACATTGAATAAAGCCATTTTATGTGCTGTCTCCGGCATTTCTAGTCAAGTCTGACATCAGTAATTTCATTTTACAAATGGAGTCATTTACAAGTCAGAGTCATTGCATGACTTCCAGTTGTAGAACTCGTGACTTAATACCCAAAGCAAGAAAGGTCTTGAGACTCGCAGCCTCTGCTATTTCTACTACCCTGTGGTGCTTCTCTGCTTTACTCTAAGATTGGGAAGAGAAGTGAGTTTTTATTCTTGGGATTTTATAGAAAGAATGGTCTTTTATGCCCATGTAAGAGTCTAAAATGAGCTGGGGAGATGGCTCAGTGGATAAAACGCTTGTTGCTCACACATGCGAACTGGAGTTCAGATCCTGAGCATCCACAGAAACACCCGGCCTGCTGGCCATGGCGACCGCCCGCAATCCCAGCACAGGGTAAGCTGCTAACTGGCCGAGTCCAGGAAGTCCACATCCAGATGTTACCTCTGGCCTTCACATGCATGTGCATACACACCCAGGAACCACCCTCACACATGTGAACCTAGGTGCACATACATTGGTCATACATACACCTGCCAGAACAGTGTAAACCATTAAAGAAGCAGCAGTGGGTTTCCTGTAGCATGATCTTTGTCTGCATCATGTTAAGCGTCATTGGTGAAATGTGCCAGAGCAGATCATAGGTTACGTCCAGCAGAGGGAGACCTCGGGAAAGAGACGTTTACACTTAGGTCTGCCAGCATCCCAGCACACGACTGTGGGCCTGTCCCGTAGCTGTTGCCTAATCAATGGAATTAGCCGATTGTGGAAACAGCAGCTGCTTATGGAGCATTGTACGTTCTGCAGGGAAAGAAAAAGTCTGTGCCCGAGAGACATGAAGTAGAGTCTGGAATTCTTTATGACTGACTCCACTCTTTAGTTACGCCTCTGTAAGCCATGAGTTGACTGGATCCACTTCTCTATGGAATCCAGCAGCTGCTCTTTGTTGTGTCAAACTGAATACCACGGGAACTTTGTTTATGGGTTGGGCAGGGGCAGTAGATCTTGTCATGGCTATGAGAGATTACAAAAGATGAGTGGCCTCAGACAGTGCGTGTCAACTGGTGTTTCTACATTTGTAAATGACACCACAGAGATGGTTATGACCGCAAGAGGATGACAGCATCTGGAAGAAACGGAATGAGGAGACGAGTTTGCGTTTGGCTGCACAGCACTCTTGGTGTTCTGATCCTAAGACAGTTCTAATTTCCTCATTTGCTAATGTAAGCTAGGTGTTCTCTCGGAATGGGTGTGAGGATTTAATTAGAGACCACACTTAGAGATTCCTTGCACACGTAAGCACTTCAGTATTTTAATGCACAGGACTGCTACTGCATGTCAGGCCTTTAACAAAGATGATGTCAGTTTGGATTTCCGTTCGGATCCTCCTGCAGCACTGACAGCAGGCATCATCACCTCCATTTGACAGAGACGAAGCGTGGGATGCCAAAAAAGCTAAAGGACGTGCTCAGGGATCTGTGGGCAAGGGCTGTTTTCTCTCGGACACTCCCCCTTTGTTTTAGGTCTGCTGCAGCACTTTTCTTTTCTTTTCTTTTCTTTTCTTTTCTTTTCTTTTCTTTTCTTTTCTTTTCTTTTCTTTTCTTTTCTTTTCTTTTCTTTTCTTTTCTTTTCTTTCTTTTCTTTTCTCTTTTCTTTTCTTTTCTTTTTTCTTTTCTTTCTCTTCTCTCTTCTCTTCTCTTCTCTTCTCTTCTCTTCTCTTCTCTTCTCTTCTCTTCTCTTCTCTTCTCTTCTCCCCTCCCCTCTCCCCTCCCTTCTTCCTTCCTTCCTTCCTTCCTTCCTTCCTTCCTTCCTTTCTTTCTTTCTTTCTTTCTTTCTTTCTTTCTTTCTTTCTTTCTTTTTCTTTCTTTGATATATTCTTTATTTACATTTCAAATGTTATCCCATTCCTGGTCTCCCTGCCCCCAAATTCCCTAACCTATCCCCTCTCTTTCTGCTTACCAATCCACCCAGTCCCACTTCCCTTTCCTGGCATTCCCCCTATACTGGGGCTTCAAGCCTTCTTAGGACCAAGGGTCTTTCCTCCCTTTGATGTCCAACAAGGCCATCCTCTGCTGCATATGTATCTGGAGCCTTGGGTCCCTTCATGTGTACTCTTTGGTTGTTGATTAAGACCCTAGGAGCTCTGGCGGTACTGGATGGTTCAAATTGTTGTCTCTCCTGTGGGTCTGCAAACTCCTTCAGCTCCTTGGGTCCTCTCTCCAGCGCCCCCATTGGGGACCCTGTGCTCAGTTCAATAGTGTGCTGAGAGTGTCCCCCTCTGTATTTGTCATGCACTGGCAGAGCCTCCCAGGTGACAGCTATATCAGGTTCCTGTCAGCAAGCACTCGTTGGCATCCACAATAGTGTCTGGGTTTTGTAACTGTATATGGGATGGCTCGCTAGAAGGGGCCATCTCTGTGTGGCCTTTCCTTCAGCATTTCTAATGAGGCTTAAGTGGCAGGCCTAAGTTTTTCCAGTGTAGGTTACTTGTAAGACATGAAAGTGCTGCCCTGGGTTAGGAGTCAGGAAATGTAGGCTGTTACTACATTGTGTATTACTAGTAAGTAATTAATTTCATATGTCTTATTAAATACATATAAGTTACTTGGTTTTCTGCTAAATTTCATGTGTAAAATGTTGTCTTACTATAACTTCGATCTTGAGTAAAAATTCACTTTGAAGAGATAAAAGCATTTACAAATCTCATTTTAGCATTTGGTTCTTTGTTTTTCAGTCATTCATACACTGGCCAAGATTATAGTACCCAGAAGAACACCGGGAAGATTTCCTTAGATCAGATTGATTCGGTAAGCTCAGCCCCTGCTCACACAGACTTGTTTCCAGTGGAGATCCTTGGGTGGGAAGCTGGCAGCGTGGTGCCTGGCTGCTCGCTGATTATTTTAAGAGAAGAGGCTCAGTTCTTATGTACATGACTCTTTTTTTTTTAATGGAAAGAAAACCAAATTTAAGAGAAAATTATTTACAATCTTTTAGTTAGTTTCAAGGATAGAACTTAGTGTTCTTTTTTTAAATTTTATTTTCTATATTCTTTGTTTACATTCCAAAGGCTTTCTTTCCCCTTTCCCAGTTCCCCCCTCACCATATGTCCCATAAGTCCTCTTCCCCCGCCCATTCCCCAATCACCCCCCAACCCTTTCTCTGTTCTGGTACTCTCCTGCAAAACTGGATCCAGTCTTTTCAGGACCAGTGTCCTCTCCTTCCTTCTTCTTGGGAATCTTTTGATTTGCTAATTGTGCCTTGAGTATTCAGAGCTTCTGGGCTCATTAATATCCACTTATCAGTGATTGTATTTCATGTGTATTCTTTTGTGATTGGGTTAACTCGCTTAGGATGATATTTTCCAGATCCAACCATTTGCCTACAAATTGCATGAATTCATTATTTTTAATTGCTGAGTAGTATTCCATTGTATAAATATGCCACATTTTCTGTATCCATTCCTCCTTTGAGGGACATCTGGGCTCCTTCCAACTTCTGGCTATTATAAATAAGGCTGCTATGAACATAGTGGAGCATGTGTCTTTATTGTATGCAGGGGAATCCTCTGGGTATATGCCCAGGAGTGGTATGACAGGGTCCTCTGGAAGTGTCATGCCCAGTTTTCTGAGGAACCGCCAGACTGATTTCCAGAGTGGTCGTACCATCTTGCAATCCCACCAACGGTGTAGGAGTGATCCTCTTTCTCCACATCCTTGCCAGCACCTGTTGTCCCTTGAGTTTTTTTTTTTTTCTTGTTCAAGTCTCAACTTTTTTTTGTTGTTGTTGTTTTTTTTTGTTTGTTTGTTTTTAATCTTAGCCATTCTGACTGGTGTGAGGTGGAATCTCAGGGTTGTTTTGATTTGCATTTCCCTGATGACTAATGATGTTGAACATCTCTTAAGGTGCTTCTCAGCCATCTGAATTTCTTCAGGTGAAAATTCTTTGTTTAGCTCTGTACCCCATTTTTAATAGGGTTATTTGGTTCTTTGGGGGTCTAACTTCTTGAGTTCTTTGTATATATTGGATATTAGCCCTCTGTCAGATGTGGGGTTGGTGAAGATCTTTTCCCAATTTGTTGGTTGTTGTTTTGTCCTTCTGACAGTGTCCTTTGCCTTATAAAAACTTTGTAATTTTATGAGGTCCCATTTATCTATTCTTGATCTTAGAGCATAAGCTATTGGTGTTCTGTTCAGGAACTTTCCCCTGTGCCCATGTCCTATACTCAAAGGAGAAGCAGGCTGAGAAAGAAGTTAGGGAAATGACACCATTCACAATAGCTACAAACAATATAAAGTATCTTTGCATGACTCTAACCAACTAAGTGAAAGATCTGTATGACAGGAACTTCAAGTCCTTGAAGAAAGAAATCGAAGAAGACCTCAGAAGATGGAAAAATATTTCTTGCTCTTGGATTGGCAGGATCAGTATAGTAAAAATGGCCATCTTGCCAAAAGCAATCTACAGATTCAATGCAATCCCTATCAAAATCCCAAATCAATTCTTCATAGATCTAGAAAGAGCAATTCTTAACTTCATCTGGAGTAACAAAAAACCCAGGATAGCTAAAACTATTCTCAACAATAAAAGGACTTCTGGGGGAATCAATATCCCTGACCTCAAGCAGTACTACAGAGCAATTGTGTTAAAAACTGCATGGTATTGGTACAGCGACAGGGAAGTAGATCAATGGAATAGAATTGAAGACCCAGAAATGAATCCACAGAGTTATGGTCACTTGATCTTTGATAAAGGAGCTACAACCATCTAGTGGAAAAAAGATAGCCTTTTCAACAAATGGTGCTGGTTCAACTGGAGGTCAACATGCAGAAGAATGCAAATTGACCCACTAAGATCAACTCCAGGTGGATCAAGGACCTCCACATAAAGCCAGACACACTGAAACTAATAGAAAAGAAACTGGGGAAGACCCTGGAGAACTTAGTGTTCTTTACAGAGAGACATCAGATGCTCATTAGAGGGAGCAGCCAAGTCAAAGAAGTAAGGCCTGGTCCTCCTGATAGGTCAGCTGGCAAGTCTGCCCCAGGAGAGCTCAAGTCCTGGGAGGAAGGGCGTCGCCGGGGACGTTAGCAGGAATGAGGAAGGCTGGGATGGAAGGTGAAAACACCGAGTTAAAGCCAGGAAACGACACTTCGGTTTTTAAAAGGAATTATTTTATTAATTTTATGTGTATGAGTACTTCAGACACACCAGAAGAGGGCATCGGATCCTATTACAGATGGCTGTGAGCCACCATGTGGTTGCTGGGATTTGAACTCAGGACCCCTGGAAGAGCAGTCAGTGCTCTTAATTGCTGAGCTGTCTCTCTAGCTCCATGATAATTTGGTTTAGACATTAAAACAAAGACCTATGTTTTTTAAAGTATTGGCTAAATATTTATTTGAATTTTCTCTTTTGAAACTTTATTAATTTTGTGTTCTATATATCTGGTTTAGATCAATTTCCTATTTGCAATTGTATTTTCAGACCTCTCTCTTAGAGAAATGGAATACTATGTCCACGTAAACTCTCTTAGAATATTTAGGGCAGTTTTGTTTATAATAAAAAGATGGACAGTATCTAATGCTCTTCAGTAAGGGAACTGTAGCGTATTCAAGCTCTAGTCTGCGCCTGGTCGTTGACCTTCCCTGATGGACAGTATCTAATGCTCTTCAGGAAGCAAACTGTAGCATCTTCAAGCTCTAGTCTGCGTCTGGTCGTTGACCTTCCCTGATGGACAGTATCTAATGCTCTTCAGGAAGGGAACTGTAGCATCTTCAAGCTCTAGTCTGTGCCTGGTCGTTGACCTTCCCTGATGGACAGTATCTAATGCTCTTCAGGAAGCAAACTGTAGCATATTCAAGCTCTAGTCTGCGCCTGGTCGTTGACCTTCCCTGATGGACAGTATCTAATGCTCTTCGGGAAGCAAACTGTAGCATCTTCAAGCTCTAGTCTGCGCCTGGTCGTTGACCTTCCCTGACTTGTCCCAGGTCAGCCTCCAACCAAGGATGAGGAATTACCAAGAAGCCAGTCTTCAAACATGGCCTACTATGTGATTTTGTTTAGTCAGTTCTCTTGAAAAAGTTACAGAAATGAACAGATGAGCTGTTTCCCAAGTGTTGAGACAGGAGGAGGCAGGGGTGTAGCAGGGCTCAGACTGCAGAATTTAGACAGCAGGTGGAGAGCTGGTGAGATGGGCCTGTTGGCCATGTGCTTGCTGTGTGTGAGGACTTGCATTGGGATCCCCAGCATTCACATAGAAAGCTGCAAGTGGTGGTCTGGGCCGCAGTCCCAGCGCCGGGGGAGGAGATACAGGCACCTTAGAGGCTGCTGGGTTACTCAGACAGTGAGCTCCATGCTCAGTGACAGTGAAAGAGGAAGACACCCAAAATAACAGTGTGTGCACACACCTGCACTGAATACAAACAGGAAATTGGGATCCCTGTGATGATGAAGTCATTTTGCATCCTGACTGTGGCAGTGGATGTCCAAACCTCTACACGACGTGACCTGTACACAGAAGTATATGCACAGCTGCGGGACTGAGGAAACAGTGGGACACATTCATGCTGTAGTTGCCTGTCGTGCAAGACATTTTGTCTGAGGAAAACTGGGGACATGCTATATCTCTTTGTATTATTTCTTGCAACTAATAATGTGAATCACTAGTTATCCAAAGGAAAGAGTTTAAAAAGAAGCAGGGGAAACAGATATTATATAACCCAGTGTGCTCAAAGTATTACCAGCCTTACTTTTATTTATTATAAAATATTAAGTCTTGCTTACAATTACCGTAATATAGGAATGTTTTCCGTGGCTTATGTTCTTTACTCTGGTCGGGTCAAGTTTACAGTCACAGCAGATATGATCCGGGCTCTAGTACGTGTCCAGCATTACCAAAACTTGCATTTCTGTCTTGTAGCTTTCTACAAAATCCTTCCCGCCTTGCATGCGTCAGCTGCACAAGGCTCTGAGGGAGAACCACCACCTTCGTCACGGGGGCCGGATGCAGTATGGCCTGTTCCTCAAGGGCATCGGGCTGACGCTGGAGCAGGCGCTGCAGTTCTGGAAGCAAGAGTTCATCAGAGGGAAGATGGACCCAGACAAGGTAATGCCAAAGGCGAGGGAAAATGAAAGGGTCAGTCTGAAACTACACTGTCACTGTCTTCAGACACACCAGAAGAGGGCATCGGATCCCATTACAGATGGTTGTGAGCCACCATGTGGTGGCTGGGAATTGAACTCAGGACTTCGGAAGAGCACTCAGTGCTCTTAACCGCTGAGTCATCTCTCCAGCCCCAAGATCTGTTTTAAAATATGCACCAAAACACAGGTGAAAGTATACATGTTTCTTAGTTTCTGCAAAAAGAAATTCACATCTTTTTTTTTCTTTCTTTAATTTTATTTAATCTATTTTTTTTCTTACTTTTCACTCCAGATTTTATCCCCCTGTCCTGGTCCACCCTCTGACTGTTCAACATCTCTTACCCCCTCCCCCTCCCCCCTCACTCCCCTCCCCCCCCCAATCTTCAGGAGGATGTCCTCACCTCCCCCACCTCACCAGACCTCCCCACACCATGGGGCCTCAAGTCTCTGAATCTAGCAAGTGCCAAAAGCCCCGGCAGGGTGTCCTGTTAAGCAGCATGTTAGCAGCTTCCTGAGCTGCCTTTCCGTAAGGGCGTAAGGGCGTGAGGGCGTGAGGGGGTAAGGGGGTAAGGGGGTGCCAGGCATGGTGGCGCACGCCTATAATCCCAGCAGAAGCAGGCGGATTTCTGAGTTCTAGGTCAGCCTGGTCTACAGCAGAGTGAGTTCCAGGACAGCCAGGGCTAAACAGAGAAACCAAAAAAAAAAAAAAGGGGGGGGGTAAGGGGGTAAGGCTGTATGCGCACGCGCCCTCTGAAGGTCAGAAGCGCTCATGGAAGCTCCATGCAAAATCAGTTCAAATGCTGTCTCTCAGGCTGTGCTCAGTCTCTAGAGCAGTTATTTCAACAGCCAGTACTACAGACCCTAGCAACTGCCCTAGCAACAGTCTAGAGCATCAAGTTCTTAGGCCCACTCAGTTCCTTTTGTTAGTACCAAGACTTGTGACGTCATATAGGCGACAATTAGCACTGTGACTATGGGCCCGTTACCAAGGCAACGGCCACCATATACCCAGAATTCAGTGGGCCTACCTTTACCTGTAATTTACATAATCACTAATATATAAATGGGTAGCGTTTCTTCTAAGCTCTCTTTCTTTCCTTTCCTGCCTTCTTCCTGCCCGCTGCACCTTTACTCCATCTTAAATAAAGCCCCATGTAGAACTGTTTGGGGTGGTGTGGTCCCTCATTGCGGCCTCTCATCTCCGCCTCATCCCCGCACAGGGTGCAGGTAGATGACCTTCGTGGAAAAACCAACACCTTTTCTTTTCTACTAATATCAGATGGGAAAATTTTGTCTAGAAATATGTTTTCTGTCTCTCTTATGTCATACACCGCATGAGAAAAAGTTTGTGTCGATTTCTTGATCTGCTTCTTCTGGATAAAAGGCTAATAGGAACTTAATATTTACATGAAGAAATACCAAGCGTTGTCCCGTGTTAGCTTTTAGAGCTGCCGTAACAAAATTCCGAGTCCAGTGGCTTAATCAGCAGATACTAAGATTCTCGTGGTTCTGGAGTCTGGAAACTCAAATCAGGGTGTTGACCGATTCCACTGCTCCTGAGGCTTGGCCCCATGGCTGGAGGGCCTGATCATGGGTTCTGCTCTCTGTGTGATCGCCACAGCCTCTGCCTGCTGCTGCTGCTGCTGCTGCTGCTGCTGCAAGGACTCTGGCTGTGCCGCATTAGATGCACCGGGTAGCATCTTATTAACCTTGCTTGCAGTCTTAAAGGCACATTCTCAGAACAGAATACAGTCACATTTGAGATCAGGGCTTTAGCATAAGAACTTTAGGGTGACATGACTTGTATGTAACATGCATGTTATTATACACTTTATTTAACCTGGCTCTGTGTGTGTGTGTGTGGGAGGATGCCATCCCACACATGTGGAAGTAGGACGAAGACTGCAGCCCTAATTAAAACAAATGTCCACATAAAACATTTATGGGGAATGCAAAGCAACTTTTAGGTACGGTGAAATGTGAAATAGATTGTTCTAGAAAATATTAATCCGGGTCTGAAGGGCGTGACCATGGAGTAAGACGGAAGCGGCAAGCGTTTTGCTCACCCTTTCCTCTCTGTGGACTGTGTCCTGGCCTGGTCCCCTCTGTGGACTGTGTCCCCGCCTGGTCCCCTCTGTGGACTGTGTCCCCGCCTGGTCCACTGTTATCTGGCGCTAGGGCTCATTGTGGTCTTGGCTGTTGTCACTAGGGGTTTCTGTTTCTCTGCTTGCGCTTGGATTTGATTTTTTACAAATACTTACAGAGGATCAGCTTTGAGCATCAATAGCTACATCATTCCTAAGAGAATAGCATTTTGTTGTGAGTTAATGTCCAGCAGACCAAAAGCTTTGCAGTATATCTCACTCCAGGGAGTTAGGGTTACAGTGTAGACTTTAGCCTTAGTGTTTTTTTTTTTTTTTTGGTTTTTCGAGACAGGGTTTCTCTGTGTAGTCCTGGCTGTCCTGGAACTCACTCTGTAGACCAGGCTGGCCTCGAACTCAGAAATCCGCCTGCCTCTGCCTCCCAAGGGCTGGGATTAAAGGCGTGCGCCACCACCGCCCGGCTAGCCTTAGTTTTAATGGTTGTATTAATACGTGTGATAGATTAAAAATTTATAAACAAAGCCTTCTTGTCTGGGCCAGGCACTTGAAAACTGCACCTAAGTTGTCAAATACAATTCTTTGGTTTATAAATGACTTTTATAAGAGATATGAGAAGTTTTGAAGCTCATCTTTCTTAAATAGTTTTTTATATTTCTGACATAAATACATCATGTTTTATGGAAATAAGTGTACTTAAGTAATCATAATGTGTGTTTGAGGAGCTTCGTTTTTTAATTTAATTTAAGATTTTTACTTAATCACTTTACATGCTCTTTTCTGCCTCCTTCTCCCCCTCCCCCCGCCCAGCCACCCCCCAATCCTTTTTCTCTGAGCAGGTGCCCCCCCCCCCCAGGGTATCCCCCGACCCTGGCACTTCAAGTCTCTGCAAAGGCCAGGCGCATCCTATCTCACTGAGGCCAGGCCAGGCAGCCCAGCAGGTAGACCAGATCCCACAGACAGGCAACGGCTCTGGGAGAGCGCCCCCCCCCCCCCAGCTGCTCATAGCCCACACGATGTGCCAGCTGAGCCGCACCTCTGCTGCGTGTGAGCGGGAGGCCCAGGTCCAGCCCGTGTGTGCTCTTCGGTTGGTGGTTCAGACTCTGAGAGCCCCCAAGGGTCAATGTTAGTTGACTCTGTTGGTCCTCCTGTGGAGTTCCTAGCCCCTTCAGGGTCCACAGTCCTTTTGAGGAGTTTTCTCAAATATATAATTTTTGTAATTTACATGGTCAGTTGTCTACCTGAGGAAAAGCCTCACCTTGTGTACCATACATAATACATTCAATTTATCAAACTTTTATTAAGGTGTGAGAAAACCTAGCTCTAAACTATTCTTTTAGTTAGAACTTGGCCATTAAATCGCTCAGTCACTAGAATTAAGTTGTACTGGATAATTGTAACACATTCACACCACTGCGTCCTCGGCCGGAGTGCCTGCAGTGGTATTGATCTCAGCTGCCCTCTCCTGGCTCGGCTGGACATGCAGCATTTAAGTAGCTGCAGTTTCTGGTCCTTGCATACCATACGCAGGGTCCATGGCTTGCCGTTGTGTGGTGTGATTTCACACTGTTTCATTTGTCCAAGACATCAACAGGTAATGAGACAGGATAGACTTGAATTGTTCAGCTTTCTACCAATTTCTCAAAATTATTTTTTTAACTTATTCACTTTATATCCTGTCTGCCCTGTGCGCCCCCCCCCCCCACTTGATGTGTGTGTGTGACTATGCATATAAAGATCTGGGCACAGGGCCCACAGTTTGTGTTTTCAGAACCTTCCACATGCGGGTGGTGGTCACCAGGTTAGATTGAGAAAATTTGTTTTGGGAACTACCCTTAAAAACTTCAAGCTGTTAACTAGCTTACCCAACAAACGGCCACCGCGAGGCCTCAGCTCTCCTTTGTCCTGTCTGCCTCCGTGGGCAGTTTGGGCATAATGATGTGTGCTGTGTCAGTAATGCATTCATACATTTAAAAGCCTGCTACGTGCCAGGTCCTAGTAACTGCTAAGTGAGTATGTACAGCAGAGTCTCAGCTAATGTGCTGCTAATGAATCTCCAATATACTCCAGTATCGACCCCATGAGCCCTTGGGGAAGCCAGGCCGGACCTGGGGTACTCATGACTCGCTGTCTTCCATCATAAGCAGTGCCTTCCTTTTACTCTAGAATGTTTTCTGAACATCGTTCTCTCTGTGCCAAGTGACAAGAGAGGGTAGGAAAGAACTAACAGAGAGCGCAGGCTTGGACTCTTCTGCCGCATACCAGCTAAATAACTCTGTCAGGGTTTTCCAGTGGGAAGGAACGAGTACAATGACTGTGTTAGAAGGGGCTGTGTTAGGCCTGCTTATTCAGTACTGTCTGGGCAGTCCAGCAGTGGCCCTCTCACTCTGGAGAGCCTGAGAACCCCAAGGCTTCGTGATCCAGAGCCCTAACCTGGTGCCAAGGGCTTAGCGATTCCCAGAGAACCTTTGGTCTTCATTCCACACCGGAAGAGTGAAGAATCTGGGTTCTTAAACCAGCAGCAGCAGCAGCAGCAGCCTCCCCAAGGTAGATGAACTTGCTAGCCAGAGTGAAAGCAAACGGAAAATCCCAAAGCTCTTTAAAGCTTTTTTTTCCCCTTAGACCTCCTTAGATTTGTGCTGGCCTTGGAAGATGCCTCAAACATTCAGGTCTTCCAGCTTGACTAACTGGACTATGGTAATTCCTCACAGGTAGACACTTCTCGATCAGCTTTTCTCTCTCCTCCTCCCTTAAGTTGTACAGCAACGGGACACAGAATTCCTCACACAGCTCATGCATTCCATTACAGCTGCTGCTGAACATCTGTAGTCTGTCCAGGGCCCTCGTCAGATGTGAGGAATACAGCCTCAGGTCCTAGTCTCCGAGATCACCATATGGGAGGGGGGAGGTGCTCATAAAGGAACAACCAGTGTTTTAAAAATTGTTAAACTATAGGATGGCAGTTTGAGCACTTAGTGACGCCTGGTGGTTGGCAGGCAACATAGTTGTTATTGTATATTTGATTTTATAATCCCTAATGTAGACCTGAAGAGAAGTGCTCCTTAAGTGTATTTTCCTGATAGAACAATACTAGACCATGGGGCTGTATTCAGCCTAAGTTAGCAGGATTTTGTTTTTCGTCAGTGTCTCATGACCCTGGAGTGAGAGCAGGGAGGACATAAAACAAGCCGGTTCAGGCTGAGGGCGGGAGAGTGGGTGTTGCTTCAGCGACGCCCGAGGTTCTGGCTCTGCTGAAATCCAGTGTCACCCCGTGGGAAACACTGCCCTGCTATGAAGAGGACAGTGGGTTTTAGGCAGGAACATGGTACACTAGTAACCTGGTTAAATATTATTTTAAACGCTGTATTTCCTAGTGTCTAGAAAGAGATGTGAGGCACATCACAGGTTGACTGTTGTGAAAATTGTTCAATTTGACACTTTTTTT
Source organism: Apodemus agrarius (assembly GCA_964023405.1). Lineage (NCBI taxonomy): Eukaryota > Metazoa > Chordata > Mammalia > Rodentia > Muridae > Apodemus > Apodemus agrarius. The sequence continues at coordinate 11,275,016 of OZ030014.1, forward strand.
TAAATAGAAAATTTCAGTTTTCCGTTTAGTCTCTAGAGGCGCAATAAATGAGGACTGATGCTTAACTCACTTTCTACCTTGGTAAGACAGGCTTCACCCGGGAAACCGGCCGCAGCATGTGCATGGGGGTGCCTTGATTAAATTGAGGAGGGATGGCTCCTGCCCTGTCTCCCTGGCAGGAATCACTGTGCCCTGGGGGTTCTGCATCGCATTAGGAGAAGATAGTGAGCACAGGCATCCACCCCTGTGCTTGACTGTGGGTGTGATGTCCAGCTCTCTCAGGTCCTGCTGCACGACTCCCTCACGACAGACCAGAGCCTCACACTGGGCCAGGACGGACCTGTTTTCTCTTTCGTTGCCATCAATAGGACATTTTATTAGTGCAGGGAAAGAAATATCGAATGCTAGGGCCCAGAGGGTTGTCTGGGATGTTTTTCTCATGAATCCATCCTGACTACCATTTTCCTTCCGTCTGCTCTGCCAGTCTCTCCTCACCTCACCTCCCTTCTGGATCCCGCTTTCTGTCTCATTAGAACACAGGCTTCTAAGGGCTAAGGACAGGATGGGAGCCTACAAAATAAACCTAACACATTGCTATAGGCAAAACAAACAACTAGAAGAAAATGGGCCTAAGAAAAGATACAAGAAACAGATATAGACAGAGAGATCCACTTGTTTACACACTCAGGAATCCCATAAAACCCACTAAATTAGAAGCCATAATATATGCTTAGAGGACCTAGAGGGTAAAAAGGGAGAACAAATATATAAATAAAAAATAAATAAACAATAAGATAAAGCAACAAAAGCCCCGGTGTGACCTTAAGAGACAAGGCAACCCCGGAGGTGCCGTGAGCTAAGTTTCTGTTGGCATCTACCTCTGGGCAGGCACCCTGCCTGAAAGTAATGCTTTCCCAGTGAGACTCCCTTGGAGGAAGCGGAGTTTTCAGTTACAGGCAGTCAGTTGTAGGTACCTTCTGGGTTAGGGATGGGGGCGTGTGTCCGCTTCCCCATGCGGCCTCAGATACTGTGAGGTCACAGTGCACCGTCCTCCTGACTTAGAGGGCCCGTCTCCTTGGTGTCCTCCATCCCCTCTGGCTCGGACTCTCCTGCCCTGCCTCCTCGGTCTCTGAGGGATTTGATGAAGACATCCTCTTTAGAGTGTCTCACTCTGCATGTTGTCTGGCCACGGGTGTCTATTCGTTTCCATCTGCAGCAGGAGGAAACTTCTCTGATGGTGGCTGAGGAAGGAACTGGTCTATGATTCTAGCAGGTGTCATTAGGAGTCATTTCCCTGCAGTGTCCTTTTAGCAAATAGTATTTGGTTTTACTTTTGGTCCCTGGGCTCTCTAGTCTCAGGTTCTTGGTTACCCAGGCAATGCTGCGTATGGATTCCATCTTGTGCAGTGGGCCTTATGTCAAAGGGAACGTTGGTTGGTCCCTCCTACAAGCTCTGAGCCACAATTGCACCAGCACAGCTTGCAGGCAGGGCACCACTGCAGATCAAAGGGCTTGTGGTTGGGTTGGCATTTGCATTTCTCTCTTGGTAGCACTCAGAGCACCCTTTGTACCAGACACTGGTACATAGGGCGAAGGCTCTGTGTAGGCGCCAGCTCACTACTCCATGTTCCGTGAGCTGTGCAGGTGTTGTTTTCAGCAACAGGACCTTGCTGTCAGAGTGTGGAGAGCAACAGCCCGGAGATTGGAGATTCCCGTGGGATCCCCTTGGCCAACAACTCAGATGCGGCCATTCCTAGTGCCGGAAGCTTCATTTGGTGACAGGGGATGTCCAGCTGGGGCAGTCTCTTTCATTTGGTGACAGGGGATGTCCAGTTGGGGCAGTCTCTCTCTCTCTTTCATTGTTCGGTGATTTTGCTTAGATCACCTTCATATGAGTATCTGCCTTAGGAAGCTTCTACTGTATTGGGTTTCCACACTCCTCCTCAGATAGCCCTGAATTTTAGCTCTCTGTTAGTTCCTCCCTCATCCCCCCTTTCTTCCTCTCCCTCTTCTCTCCTCCCCACCATGATCCTCCCATTAGGGGTTCCCCTACCTCATCCATAACAATCTATTCTGTTTCCCTCAGGGACTTATGGAAACCAAATGGGAAGTAGATCCCTTTATGTTTTCCACTTACTGGTTTAACTAATTTATACATGCTGGGGTTGAGTTCAGGCCCTTGCACGTGCCAGGTAAATGCTTTACCTATGGTCTGTGCCCTAACCCAGGAGTTCAGCTTCAGCCCCTCGCTCAGGCCAGTGGGACCTCTGCAGTAGATGGTGAAATGCACAGCGTCTGACCTCTAGCCTGCATGGCCAGTTCGGCTAATGTGCCCGGTGCTCTTAGGGGAAGATGGTGTGCGCATATGTAGCTTCTTAAGGAAAAAAACAGTTTAAGATTCCACGAAGTGTCTCGTTTTATTACTTTTATGCATTTATTTTAAAATTGTCCTTATACACACACATGTCGCTGTTACAGGAAGACTGTTCATGCAAGTGTTGCCTGGATGTTGAGCGTATTCTATCTGCAGCCTCATTCCACCCGTTAGTCCTCCGTGCTTCTGTAGTTTTGCTCCTATGAAAATGTACTATATGCAAATATAATTTATGTATTTTATTTAAAAAATCTAGGATTACCTCAGTTTGCATCTGTTTTCCTGAAAATGACATTAGTTCATTCATTAGTTGAAAGCCAGGTAGACTGGGAAACATCAAAGACAGGTGAGGGGCGAGAATGAGATGGAGGTGGAGCAGGGGGAGGAAGGGGAGAGGGAGGGAGAGGGGAGAGAGGGAGGGAGAGGGGAGAAAGTAGAAGGAGGGGAAGGGGCTGTATGAACATGCAGAGGACAGGGGGAAAGCCTTCTCTATTTTATTATAACTCTGAATCACCTTCCAACTGATTACAAGCTCTTTGGGAAGCACAGGCATTGTTTTGATTTTGTATTCAAGTAACACGTATTGGGTGCTCCGGAATAGTTTACATAGCTCAGCGAACAAGCCTCCTGAGTAGGGTAATCCCGCTTGATTTGGATGGCAGCATAGGCTAGTTGGGGGAGTCAAATTAGAGCCCAGACCCATCTGCTCATTATAAGCTGTGTGACTTTGTACCAGTCTGCTCCCAACTTCAGCTCCTTGGGCCTTGCGTAAGGATAATGCTGGGATTTATATGGTGATTGTATAGGATACTATTCTTCCTATACCACGTATGAGCAGTGTCTGCTATTTAGCAGAGAATCAAAGTTGCCCGCCCTTAAGTTCCCATTTAACAGGAACTAGATTGTGGTAAGAACAGCAGGATCGCAAGCTCATGAGTGAAGGATATCCACCCAGGGGCCTCAGAGTGGAAGTTAGTATTTAAATTGGACCCTGAATAGTAACAATGTAGAACTGGGAGACAGTATTTTCTGAATCGTGGTATGTTTCTATTATAAAGACTGTTGATCACATAACAAAGGGTCTTTTAAGCTGTGGTTTGGCTAAAGACATAAAATCATTACTCAAGTGGATGATTCTTACATTCAATGTTGGTAAAAGCTAGTGTTATTAAATCTCAGCAAAAGCCTTCCTGCTGGGTGCCGAGGCCCTGCCTGTGGGTGGAAGTGTGAAAACCTCAGTGGGTGATCCCAGGGCCGAGTGTCAGAAGCAGGTTGACACGAGTCCGTGGTCTTCCCTTGGCTTCATGGCAGTGTGGTTGTTGTTTGTGTTTAATCTGCACATTGTACCTTCTCAAAAGTGTCTAAACAGCTACTCAGTCTACGGTCCCATCGGAGGCTTTCTGAAAGCTGTCTTTTCCTTTGTTGCAGAGATAGGTTTTCTCACTGATGGGAAACCGGGGAGCTGGGTGGGCAGAGTCCCCAGGACACCTGCTGGGCAGATCCTAGTGGCACAGGTCCTGCTGGTGCTCAGCACCTCGGAGGCAGAGCAGTGTCCTTCTTGGACATTTGAGGTTTCCAGGGCATGGCTTAGGTCTAGATGATTGTGTCTGCACACTGCAGACAGTGATCCTGTCCATTGTACGGCATCGAATCCACGCAGAACATCATGTTCCTAACTAACGTACTCAGCCTAGCATGTTCCTAACTAACGTACTCAGCCTAGCATGTCCCTAACGTACTCAGCCTAGCATGTTCCTGACTTACGTACTCAGCCTAGCATGTCCCTAACGTACTCAGCCTAGCATGTTCCTGACTTACGTACTCAGCCTAGCATGTCCCTAACGTACTCAGCCTAGCATGTCCCTAACGTACTCAGCCTAGCATGTTCCTAACGTACTCAGCCTAGCATGTCCCTAACGTACTCAGCCTAGCATGTTCCTAACGTACTCAGCCTAGCATGTTCCTAACGTACTCAGCCTAGCATGTCCCTAACGTACTCAGCCTAGCATGTTCCTAACGTACTCAGCCTAGCATGTCCCTAACGTACTCAGCCTAGCATGTTCCTAACGTACTCAGCCTAGCATGTTCCTAACGTACTCAGCCTAGCATGTTCCTAACGTACTCAGCCTAGCATGTTCCTAACATACTCAGCCTAGCATGTCCCTAACATACTCAGCCTAGCATGTTCCCTGACTTACTCAGCCTAGCATGTCCCTAACGTACTCAGCCTAGCATGTCCCTAACGTACTCAGCCTAGCATGTTCTTGACTTACACAGCCTAGCATGTTCCTGACTTACTCAGCCTAGCATGTTCCTGACTTACTCGGCCTAGCATGTTCCTGACTTACTCAGCCTAGCATGTTCCTGACTTACACAGCCTAGCATGTTCCTAACGTACTCAGCCTAGCATGTTCCTAACGTACTCAGCCTAGCATGTCCCTAACGTACTCAGCCTAGCATGTTCCCTGAGGCCCAGACCCAGGTATCTGAGTGTGTGTTTATTATCTATGTTCCGAATCATATAAATGCAGCTCACAGGTCGGCTGCGGTTTCTAACCCTGAACCCCTGGTCTGCGGAGCAGCTCACCACGGCGTGTCTTTGCCAGCTCATCCATTCCCGGGATGGACTCGTAGCAAGCCTTCCTTTGACCTGTGCAGGAGATGAACTTTAAGATTTAACTTTAAATGTGCACCGCCCCTCCATCTGCTGATGTGCAGGGTTCCTCACTTGGTACTAGGAGGTGGCGAGGACTTTAGACCAATTAGCAAGAGGGCCTCAGGCCCTGAAGAGGATAGCGGGAAGGTGCCCTTTCCTCCCCTTGGCCAGCTGCTTCTTAGCGACTTCTTAGTATTGTTTGTTCTAGCACCTGCTGCTCTCCATGATAATGGCTTCCTGGGGCACCAGAAGCATGGTGCATTGTGTACTGCTGACTGGACCATTCAAAACTGCGTAGGCTGATAACCTCAGGTATTTGGTGTGGTAATGGAAAGCTGACCAAAACAATGACTGTACCGTGTGTCCCTATAGCCACAGTGCTAGTCTGCACTGTCACCATGCTGTGGATTGGGATAGCTTCATAACTCCATATCTGGCTTCTGTCTCAGAGGCCTTCGTCAGTGTCAATGAAAGTGGAGAAGCAGAAAGGCCCCATGGGCTAGTCTTTTTTCCTAATGGGATTTAAAATTCCTACAAGCCCTGGGACAGAACCTTTATTAACATTTTCTCCAACGTCCTGTCCCAAATTTTGAGAGGGGTAATTATTTCCCTGATGCATAGTCAATCGACTGTGATATGAGAACATTGCAGTAGAGCTGCTTGTTTGGGTGTGGCATTCTCTTGATGGACAGTTGTCCTGTCTAGCCCAGATATATTGCTAATCCTGAAATAATGAGAGTATAATGCAGTACAATCACTCCCAAGTGTGACCGGACATAATTCCATATTTTTAATGATTTAGAGTGTACTTCAGGACAGGGAAGTGCTTCAGGCTGATCACTAGGAACACCAGTTATCATTCTCAGTAAAGGAAGTGCTGCTTAGTAGAGATTTCAAGTTGAGTTAGTGTCAGAAAAGCAGCTTCTGTCTTTAAAAAAAAAAAAAAAAGGAATAGTCTGTCAAGCCTGTTTGTGCCTGAGTCTCACCTACTTATATTCTGATAATGAGTTTGTTTTGAGTAGTGATGCTTGGCAGGCTGGCTTAATTTTTACTTTTTAAAAGTAAAGTTCAGCTGAGTTCTGCAAGTATTTTATTTGACTTAACTTTAACACTTTATGTTTATTTCCTGACCATGTAGACATGAGACTCTGATTTAGTGACAGAGTAGAATATACTAATGAGAATGTCTTTGGGACATAATTATGTAGATTTAAAGGAGTGATGTAGTTTTAATTATGCCCTTTAGCTAGTGCACTTGCATACTAAATTCACCAGTGTTTTTGTGCTTTCCTCTGACACTTTGCTTTTCTCAGGCCAGAACTTGCTAATGGGCTCACAGGAATGACCAGAAGTTCTGTGAGTTAAGCTGAAGGCGGCTGTCAAAGGATGTCTTCAGACTGCCAGTCCAGAACGTACCTAAGTTCCGGCTTGAGAAACAAAATGGCTCCTGCGTCTACCGTGTTCTTTGCCAGGTCTAACGGGAAGGAAATTGCAGTCTCTCTGTGTTTAGCCGGCTTCCTCCCTCCCAGATGAGCGGCCTTCCTAGGTTGTACTGCACTGACGTCAGATGACACACTCCTTCCCCCAGGCTATCTTATGGGAGTTACTAATGAATGAAAGAAGGGTATTTCAAATGCTTGTTTCTCTTGTGTGGTTGTTGGGTTTTTCTTCCTCTGTCTTCACTGTTCTTTGACCTTGCTTTCCTCCATATAGGCTCTCAGTGTAACACAATAGCTGCCGGAAGCTGTGACGTGGTCTGCCCACCTTAGGGGAATACTATGAGACCACCCAGGATTTCTTGGTGTGGGTCTGCTTTTGTGAGAAGCTGGATTAGGCGAAAATCCTCAGTAAAATTTAAGATGAAAAATGACAAAAAGTAAAAGCTCTGAATTATTATTATTATTATTATTATTATTATTATTATTATGAATAGTTCTTAGAATTTTAACATGGAAAGCCACACGCATACAGAACATAAACCCCACTCCTCCATCACACAGTGACTAGCTCTCTGCTTTACACTGGACCTGTCCTTTATTCATTTGCTACTCATTTGTTTTAGCTGGGTCTTTCGAAAACTTTGCTCCAAACTGTGCTCCTGCGGTACTGTGTAGGTCAGATTTCTCTAGAGAAACAGAATCAATAACACACACAGGTCCAGGGAGTGTAGTGTGCAGAGGGAGGGAGAGAGGGGAGGGGGGAATTGTCTCATGTGATTATGGAGACCGGAAAACACCAGACTCTGCTGTCCACGAGCTGGAGACTTAGAAAGGCCAGTGGTGAAGTTCAGCCTCAGCTAGAGGCCTGAGGGCCAGGACAGCTAGCAACAGGAAGGAAGGCAGCGTCCGCCGGGCAGGCTGAGGGAGAAGGGGAGTTTCTCTTTCTTCAGCATTCGGTTTAGGGTTCCACACATTGGATGAAGCCCATTCGCACTGGAGAGGGAAAGTCGCTTCACCAAGCCAGTTAAAATACTCAGGTATTTGCAGAAGTGCCAGGCACCCCATAATCCAGTCACAACACACAAAATTAGCCACCATAGGTACCCCTGCACTCCAGTGTGTTTCCTGCGTGGCCCCTGCCCTGTGCTTTGGTTTGTGTTTTTAATCTGTTAACTTACAAAGAATGAACTAGTTTGATAAAAGGCGTCATTGTCCCCCTGGCTGGCATCAGTGGCACCGTGCGCTTTCCTGCCCCATTTCTCATCGTTCTGGTGAGAAGCCAGCCCTGCCAGCTCCAGCCATCTTGTCAGGAGTCCTTCCTAGGTGACTCACCCTTACTTTCCAGTCCTGCCACCCGAGGGGCATGCTGCCACCATAGCCTTCACCACTGATGTCCCACCTGATGGCTTGGCAGTAGAATGGTCTTCCCAGAGCAATTATGCTAATATTTGACTTCTTAATTTATCGGTCAGAATTCGCCTGTAAATAGCCTTCTCCAGGTCGTCCTGAAGGTTGAGTTCCCCTGAGATGTAAATCACAAGGAACAGAATAGTTTTAAATCTCACTTTATAGATTGGGTTAGGATCTCAAAAAGTTAGGCTAACTGCCCGAAGTCACAGGCCTTATGACGGGTCTAGCAAAATTAAACCCAGAACTGACAAAATCGTGCTGAGGGTTGTAGAACCAGTGCTCAGGGACTGCTCGTTCACTGTCGCTCTGTAACACCTGGCTGAGAAGCACATAGTGTGGTTTTAATTCTTCCTGCTTCTGTTTCAATGAAGGAGGGTATGCACAGCTTCATCTGACACACTAGGGATAGTTTTTGAGAATAAGTGAGAATATGTTCAGACTCCTGCTCCATCACACAACGGCTGTGTGCTGACCTTGGGCAAATTGCTTAATCTTACCACAGTCAAGTTTCCTCATTGATATCATGAAGATTCTAATAGTACCTTCCCTAAAGTCTTATTGTAAGTATTAAATGGCCTGTGCCTTGCACACAGTAGGTATTCAGTACCATTTTGGTTTTCTGTAGTCAAACTGTCCCTTAGTTATTATACCTTTAACTCTCTCAGCCACTTAATCCGAGCCTTAGAAACATTGCAGGAATTGTCAGGAAGGTGACATGGGACTCTTTACTGATGCGGAGGATGATGACTGGCCAGCGTGGACTGACTGTCATTGAAGACGCTAGTGTCTCAAGGCTTCAGGCTCTCCTGCAGGATCAGCGGGTACATTTACAGATTGGGCTGGAAAGATGCAGGGAAACTGAATGTTTCACATTTATAATTTCCCAGTGTGTGAGTCTTATCAGATGAAGAGGGCTGTTGGGTTTCTGTTTTTGTTTTCAGTTTTGAGTCTGAATACTTCCCACTCTGACAGTAGGGTAAGCTGTCAAGGGAACTTGTGTCTGTCCAGCTGGACACGGAATACTTTACACTAGGTGGCAAAACAAGGTACCTTCTGCCCGGGCAGCCTTCCCTCCCTACCCGGGCAGAAGGCCGGTGGACAGCCCTTTATGTCCATTGCCCTGCGATCTCTGAGTTTTACTGGTGAGGAAGCTTTTGGAAGGTGTTAGGAGGTGCTAAGCCAGGGTCGTTCTCATTGCGTGTAAGGAGTCACGCTACTTTCCACATGCTCTTCAGTGAGAAGTCTCGCGGCTGGCGCTTTGTGCTGGCTGTCTCCCTACTGCGTCTGTGGGAAGCTGAGGGCAGAGGGTGTGTGAGCGTTTGGTCTGGTCCTGGACTTTTCCTATTTGCTCCTTTGTACTGGTCTTGCTCATGCACGACTCTGGCAAAGCACGTCACTGTATTTTTCTTGAGTTATCAACTATGTTTTGAGCCATGTTCGAAATGACTCGTACCATTTATAAACTTACTGAGAATGTGAGAGGACTTAGTGTTTGGTCTTGAGAAGTGGAACATTTGCATTTTCTAGTGCACAAGTTGGCATATAGGCGAAGCGGTGCCGTCTAGCATGGTCCACGTGGGGTCGGTCCTGTGAGTTTGTCATTCCAGTCTGCTCTTCATCAGCCTTCACCTTACTGTTTATGTGGGATTACACCACCCAGACTAGGGGGGAAAAGTGTGTGCACTAACTTCAGGTTTGCTTAGGAAAGATAATAGTACTCAGCCTAAGTTAATGAGTAACATGAAAGATGCAAAGTATAATATTGATTATTCTTGAAACCAAAATATTGATGAATAATGAAGTTTTCAGCCTAAAAGTTATATATGCTGTTTTTTCCCCTTTCAGTGCTTACTATTTGCAAATCACACATTTTTGAAAGTACAACTTGAATATAAATGTGTCAGAGTAAATTGAACTGCAACCCCCTACGTTTTAGCATTCATATTTAGTATATAATCCCAGGGTGAGTTCCTCGGCCTTGGCTCTCACTCTGGCTCTCTGCGCCAGCTAGCTCTGTTAGTTACCCTTGGCCGCTCTCTTCTTGAGCGTGGGCGAGCAGGTCGAGTCCACAAGGAATCTTGTTAGTTTGTTAACCCCTCACAGCAGCTGCCAAGCCACGTGACATGTCTCAAAAAAGGGTAGCGGAGACCTGTCTGGGGGATGTTAGGAATCAAAGCTACCAGGTGGGAAGGAACCGAGTTACACACCTTGTACAGGCACCCTGGTTTTAGACAGGTTGGCAGTGAAGGCACGACAGCTGTGTGGTCGAGGGTCAGCCTGAAGGCGGCTCTTCCTGTTTTCTCTGTGCCCAGCTCTGCCTTTTTAGCACTCAGCGTTCATGCATGACCTTGATTCCTTTCCCTGCTTCTCCTCGGGCCTCCCAGCTCGCTCTCTGCATCTCTGGTTCTGTAACACCTGCGAACGGCAGTGCCTCTTGTTGTGTAGGTAAATTTCCTCTACAGACCTTATAAAAATCCTTGGGTCTGAACATTGAAGAGACTTTTAGGATTCTGGTGAAAGGGCAGGTGGCTTTGCATCATGTCCGCCATGACTCGGAGGCTCCTGTCAGCCTGTCTGGAGCTGCAGGCAGTTGGGGTGAATGCGACGGCACGTTTGCAGGAATGAAATTAATTGGATGATTAAGACTGAAATGCCGACAGGTTTTTGTTTGAAAAAGAAGATATGTTTTCCTGTGTGTTGTCTTGGAGCTGCATACGCCCTTGTGACCACATTTCATTACAACTACCAAGCATACTCTTGGGAAGTCAAATCCCACAACACTTTATAAACTGATGTGAAATACCATAGTATCTGTTGGGAGAACAGCTTGATTTTGTACCTATACAAGGTGAGTCTAATATTATGGCCAGACTACCCTTAATATAGTCACACTGCATAACAGGTCTTTCAGATCACCTTATTTGTTCTAGAAGGAAGCAATTGGCGATCAGTAGTTTATCTTTCAATCTGAAAAATGGGAAGAACTGTGGGACTTGGAAAGTGTCATTGGACGCTGCTTCACTTGCTCCTTCACATTTGTAACACGTTAGTGCAGCGTTGGGAATGGACATTTTCAGGGTCCGGGACAGCTCAGCGGGTAAAGGCCCATGCTGCCAATCCTGACCACCGAGATGCTCCCAGGACACACAGGTAGAAGGAGGTCGCTGAATCCCACAGGTTAGTCTCCGGTGCTCCACATGCACTGTGGCGCGCACTCGAGTACGTGTGTGTGTGTGTGTGTGTGTGTGTGTGTGTGTGTGTGTGCACGTATTTTAACTTAGAGTTGCAGGCAGGTAGACAGGCAGCAGTTGAGGCCCACCTCAGCTGAACTCACTCCCTGGGAGTGCAGCTCTCACGTAGGTACCTTTAATGCTCAGAGACCCCATTCCTCTATCTTCGAGGTCGAACTGGATTTGTTGTATAGTGTTAAGATTTAAGCAAAATAAATGTAAAAGCATAAAAATAGGTAACTGCTGCCCAGAACACATCAAACGAACGGACATCCATCATTACAGCGTACACAGCCTCGCTGGAAAGTCAGCACAGGCCTGTGAGCTCAGGGTTAGCATTAGTTAGAGTGTGCTGTCACTATTTCCTGACTAGTGAGGGGGTACATCCCTGGTCATCAGGTTTCAGTGAGGCATGTCAGGAAAAGCTATGGTTTCCTCACCTTTACAACAAGAAGACATTTTTTATAAACCTACAACAGAAAATTCTATGGCAAAATGGTAATTTGTAACATTATTCACATGCATGTATTTAAAGATGATATGCATGTGTGTGATCTGGAAGAGGAGTATTTTGCATAATAATACATTCAAATAAACGGTTGGGGTAAAATTATAAGCAATTGATTTTTTTCTTAATGTTTCCAAGTGTGATGTGGCATAGAGAAACAGTTAAAACAATTATATTAAGGGGAGGAATCCTTTACATAATTAAATACTATAGGAGAATGTTAATACCTATACACATTTGTGCATTTCTACGTTGTCGGAACAAATGGAAGGAATCCAGCACAAAATGGAACTTGGACACATTGTGAGATAATCATATTATCCATTATCTTAGCTCTAAAATGGGGGTCAGGGCATGGGGACTGCTCTTGTAAAATACTGCTTATTATAATGTGAGTGACTGCTTTTAAGTTTCTTTTTTAAATTAATTCCTTGAGAGTTTAAACATACTATGTATTTTAAACATACTCACCACCCCATCTCTTTCCCTTTCTACCCTCTCTTTCCTCCCATCTTTTCTTATCCACCTCTGAGACATCATCTCTTTTCTTCCTTCCCCAACAAGTCCAGTGTGTTTCTATCCTTGTGGTTGGGGCCCTGCCGTGGTGTGTAGTTAGCTTATCAGCGGTCATATCATTAACAGAATTTGTCTGTTGGAATTTTGTCTGGGTGGAGCTTCCGAAGGCCTTATACATGCTGTCTAATTGGTGCAAGCGAGTCCTCTGTGCATCTCCCCTGCCAGCTTTGGAAATCATTGTTTCCCTGACGTTACCCACCACCTCTGCTCTTACACTCCTTCTGTTCTCTCTTTCGCAAAGTTCCCTGAGCTTCGAGGGAAGGCTGAGCACTCCACAGTCTTTGTAGGGCAGGACCTCTGTATTAATTGGCATCTACTTCAAGGAAAGGCTTCTCTGATGAGGACTGAGAAAAGGCTTTCTCGGGTGTGGATATAGAAATAAGTCATGTAGGCCACATGTCCATTTAGAAGAAGAATGCATTGGGTTCTCTCCCAGGGCCTATGGCCAGAGTTCTTGTCTCCCTCGACAGTGCCTGGTATAGGTTTCATCCCATGGAGCAATGGGGCTCAGACACTACTGGGAAGTGGCTGGTCATTCCTATAACATCTGTGCCACTGTTGACCAGTGAGTCTACCTCGTCAGGACAGCTGTGGCGTGTAGGGTCCACAGCTGGGTGAGATGGAGGCTCGCTTTCCTCCGGTAGTATGCATGACACCCTCTAGCACCATGAATACTGGCCAGTACATTTGAAGTGTTCAGGTGAGTACAAGCTTGCCCGCTGTCTCCCAAACTCTGCGACTCCAGTATATGGTAATTTTTTCATCATTCATTCATTCATTCATTCATTTACTTTAACATCCTGATTCCAGCCCCTCCCTCCTCTTCTCCCAGCCCCACCCTTACACACCTTACCCCCATTTCTCCTTCTCCGTCTCAACAGGAGGGAAACTTAAAGAACTGCACATCTGCTACTTATATGTAGGGGCCTAAGTCCAGCCCCTACACGCTCTTTGGTTGGTGGTTGTCTCTGTGAGCCCCCATGGACCCAGGTTATCTGACTCTGTAGGTCTTCTTGTGGTCTCCTTGACCCCTCCGACTCCCTCAACCCTCCTTCCCCACTCTTCCATAGGACTCCCCGAGCTCCGCCTAATGTCTGGCTGTGGGTCTCAGCTTCCGTTTCCATCAGCTTCTGGATGAAGCCTCTCAGAAGACAGTAATGCTAGGCTCCTGTCTGCAAGCAGAGCAGAGTACAGTGTCAGGGGTTGGCTCTCTCTGATGGGATGGGTCTCACGTTGGGCCAGTCATTGGCTGGCCAGTCTCTCAGTCTCTGCTCCATTTTTATCCTGCACATCTTGAAGGCAGGACAGATTTTAGCTCAAAGGTTTTGTGCACAGGATGGTGTTCCCGTCTCTCCACTGCAAGTCCTTCTTGGCTACAGGAGGTGGCCCAGCCACTTAAGGCTCCATGTCCCCAACAGTGAGGAGTCTCAGCTAAGGTCACCCTAACATCTTCCTAGGAGATTCCCCTGTCCTGGTCTCTGACTCATCCCAGAGAAGCCCCTAATTTCCATTCTCTCCCCCAGCCTTTCCCCCAACTCCTGACACCCATGTTCCCCTTTTCACCCTTCCCCCCAGTTCACTCCTTCCCTCCACCTCTACTATATTTTATTTCTCCTTCTGAGTAAGATTCAAGCATCCTCCCTTGAGTCCCCCTAGTTGCTTAGTTTCTTGGGGTCTGTGGATTATAGCATGGTTATCCTGTACTTTATGGGTAATGTCCACTTATGAGTGAGAACATACCATGCGTGTCTTTCTAGACTTAGGTTCCCTCATTCAGGATGATACTTTCTAGTTCCATCTATTTGCTTACAAAATTCATGTTGTCCATTTTTTTTAATAGCCGAATAGTATTCCATTGTGCACACATTTTCTTTACCCATTCTTCCCTTGAGGGACATGTAGGTTGTTTCCCGTTTCTGGCTCGTATGAGTAGAGCTGCTATGAACATAGTTGAGCAAGTGTCTTGTGGTATGGGCTGGAGAGATCTCTCAGCCGTTAAAGGCTAGGCTCACAACCCAAACTATAAGAATATGTGGTATCTTTCGTAATAGGTTACTGTGTAGATCTGGAGGTGGCCAGGAACACTAACCCTGATAATAATGACCTAAGACATTGAGAAAAGGCTATTTCTGTCTTCATTACACAGTGAACCACAGCTGTCTTCAGTGCCTCGAATGCACCAGGCAGAAGGAAGGGAGAGCCTAGAGCTATCAGATGACACAGGAGGGAGTCATCCGCTCCACTCCACTCCTCCAGTCTCTCCTTTAAAAGATGGCACTTTAAAAAAACTAGATCTCAGTCCCATAGGAGAGGTTGTAGAATGAGAAAAGATGAAATTTTTCATTATTTTAACAAGTGGAAGTGGAAGTATATGAAATTAGCCGATTGTATAGATTGACATGCTAAAGTCTGGCAAGTCCATAGCCCCTGCCTTTGTGTAGAGAGCTGTTATGTGCCAGGAAGATGCAAAAGACACAGAGTTTAACACAGTAGACAAAGCCGTGTCTTGAAGGCGTTAGGTCCTCCAGCGTCTTTCCTTAGCCCAGTCTTAGTATGTCCTGAAGCTGACGCTCCACCTCTTCTGAGACCCTGAACAGAGTTCTCAGTCACAGCCCAGCCCACACCGAGTCCAGTATGATTCATTGAGCAGAAGCCATCCCCAGAGAGAATGTGCGTGTCTGACTGGGCTCCAGTTGTCTCCCCCTTGCCCTCAGCTCTCTCTGTCGCTTACTCATGAGCCAGCCCATCAGTAGGGCAGTCACTTCTACAGGAGCAAGGGGCAGTTCTTACCTATTGAATTTCTAAATTCGGCAAGAAAGTCCAGTTTGGTGGAAGGCTGAACACAGCTAAGATGGATTTGTTCTTTTGGTACACAGGCAAGCTTGTTTTCATCCGTCTCCACACATGGTGATCAGTCGAGCTTTGGACAGGCATCAGCATGCACAGACTGGAGGCTCTGAGAGTGCTATCACGCTAGATCCAGGCTTGGGGTAGGAGTGCGGCACTCACATGTTTGTGGCTGCCAGTTGATAAAAGCATAGCACATATAATTGTACACAGTTTATAATACTTGATGGCAATTGATGACTTTCATGTTTCCTACATTAGTCCCCAATTTCGGGATCAAACCCAAGACCCTGTGCAGGCTGGATAAGGACTCTACCACTGACCTACATCTTCAGCGTTAGGCTTCTTACTATAACTTTCGAGTGTTCTCATCCTTACAGCACTGGATCTGTAGCCCAGGAGTAGTCTTTGCCTGGCATGTCCAAGGCCCTGGTATGGAACGCCAGCACTGGACAGAAAGACCCCACCCTGTAAAGGCACGGCGTATTATGCCAGCAGCAGCCCCACATGTTGCCTGTCTCTGGGATGTGCCAAGCAACCACAGTGATTGACACTGTACACACTGTGCTGTAGACAAACTCCTCCCACACTAATGTGCACATCTCAGAGAGTATATCCGTTGTTAATGGCACATATCTGTGCTACAGTGATACTGTGAGAAGAGTTACTAAGTGGTTTGAAAGTTAGCTATTAAAGTGAGAAATTGATATGGAGTTTAGATAATTTTACTCTTTGTAGTTTAAGTTGTGCTATTCCCCAGCTGTGTTGGGCATGTTCATGTTTGACCATCTTAGTACTGACATCTTAATTTTGCATTAAATCTCTTAGAATGACTGGGAGATTTGTTACAGTGTCCAGAGCACCTGTAATGTGAACTAATGGTTTCCTTTCAACATGGCTAGGGTGGTAAAAGTGAAGGAAAAGAGGCGTTTCTTCCTGTTTCATGTCTCCCGTGTGTAGATGGTTTGAAAGAATAGCATAGCACCATAAATCTAGTGTCTTAATGAGAAACCATGCTGCTGCTGTGAGAGCAAACAGATAACCTGAAGCCAGACAGTGAAATTTGCATAGCTCTCCCCTGGTAGAGCCATCTTCCTGCTTTGCTGAGAACACAATCTGCCAATAATTTGTTACATGTGATTACAAGAAGGCGACCATGTTGTTTTGAGCTCTGATTCGGAGCCTTCCTCAGGGTCTGCAGGGTGGAGTAGCCTGTCTTGCAGCACACCAGCAGAAGGGGAGGGAGAGGCATTTCCCTCCGTTCCACCTCCTTCCTCTGTGTGTGGTAAGCTTAATCCTGCTTGTGTGTCGTTTACATAAGAACGCCATACATTGCTCTGATTACACTAGCATAACTCTGAGCATTTACTCTTTCTGTGTGAGGCATATTTGAATCCTGTAATTACATATTTATACCCATTGAAGTTAATGAACTTTGTTACTCCACTTTTTTGTCCCTGTCGCTGGTTAGAACTGTAGTGTTAGGCTTTGTACAGTATGCAAGGCAGGCTGTAGCTTACAGTGATTTTATGCAGACACAGACGTACATTATCCTTACTGCTATGGGACAGAAATCTGTTTTTGTTTGCCTGATACTGTGGAGTGAAGTGACCAGGCAAATTAAAATAGGGATAGTCTTTGGGAAGAAGCGGACAGAAGCTAGACACAGGTAAAAGGTAGACAGGATGATGGTCCCCTATTAAAACCTGAGTATGCTTACTCTGAGTATGCTTACTCTGGGAAGTGTTAGGAAGTCATTATTGCTTTATCCCTGAGGAGAGATTCTAATCATCTGCATTTGTGTGCTCTCCCAGAAGACTGGCAGGGCAGCGGGCTGTGGTTCCTGGTCAGCCCACAGCCGTAGGCCGACAGCTCATCACCCTCGGGCATGCCCTGCCACGTGCTGACATTTGGTGGGCTAGGCCTACTAAGTGCGGCTTTCATTTTCAGTGCTTTAAGTTATGGCAAGTTTATTGAAACGACCCAGTCCATAGGCATCTGTGCTCAGAATCTTAGGAATCAAAACGGCTTCCATCACGCACAGTGGTCTGTTGCCCACACCTGCATGCAGATGGAGTCACAGGTTCATGATCTCTTGGGTTGGCACTTAGGAATGAGGGACCAAGGATGGCCATCAGACCTGAGCTGCAGCACCACAGTGTTGCTAGAACAGAGAGAAAGAGGCCTTATCATAGAACAGGGCACAGCATCAGATAGTGTCAGCCAGTGATCATTTATAGCCAGAGAGTAAGTAGAGTCAGTGGACGTAAAGTTAAGGAAAAGAAACTTCGGGATGGGCGTGGGTTGGAAAGAAACCTCGGAATAGGCGTGGGTTAGAAAGGTGGGCTGAAGTCCCCCTTTGTAAGGGCCTCCCTGACTGCAACCCCGGGATGCCCGCCACCCCGGTATTGCTCCCCTCTCATGGGGAGCCTTAGTGGAGAACGGCAGCTCTGCCACAGGGGCATGCGTCGTGCTGCAGGAATACGGATGGAGCCCAGCCTGCCCTGGCCACTCAGGCGCTCGGTTTATTGCCCACTGGCACAATTATTTTTAAGCTAAGAAAAACCCACCATTTTTTATTTCCATCTATGAAATACTTTTAGTGTTATGCTTAGTAATTTCACATGAAAATTTGCTCAAGAATCCTTTGCCTCGGCTTCCTGGAATATGCATTTTATTTAAAGAAGCACAGAAATAAAGTGTAACCTTTTCTAGGCATTTTATTCTGGCTGTTAGATTCAGAACTCTGAAGCCGTTGCCCTTTGGAGAAGACTCGTTAAGTGCCCTGTGTGGCTTCTCGGGACTCAGCAAGAACCGCCTGGGTGCCACGGGGGATCACATGATGTGCTCTGTGAACCACGCACACCTTAGACTTTTGTGGTCTGCTATTTACATGGTCTGATACTCATTTCAGAAACTTGGTTGCTGTTCTCACTGTCCTCGCTCAAGTTATTACTTTACGTGAGACATTTAATTTCCATTCCTTCTCTGTAGAGTTAGGCTTTACCTAATACTGTTTCTCTAATCAGACACATTATCAAAGGAACACTGTCTGTCTGTCTTTGCTTGACCCATGGGTTATAGACATCATCTAAGAGAGGAATTAGAAAAGCACCAACCATCAGGCATGGGAAACATTTCATGGGAGTGTGAAAATGGGACGATCCATTTTCTTCCTTCCTTCCTTCCTTCCTTCCTTCCTTCCTTCCTTCCTTCCTTCCTTCCGAGACAGTTTCTCTGTGTAGCCCTGGCTATCCTGGAACTCACTCTGTAGACCAGGCTGGCCTCGAACTCAGAAATCTGCCTGCCTCTGCCTCCCAAGTGCTAGGATTAAAGGCGTGCGCCACCACCACCGGGCCGACAATCCACTTTCAAATGCTTAGTAGACTGAGGAGTCTTGCCACATGCGCTAGTGAGTCCATTTTCTTGCACACTGGTATAGAGCTGGATAGCCCAGGAACAACTGTTCACCTCAGTACAGAGTACAGGATAACAAGACAGGAGATGAACTCATGTGAGTATAGTGGAGATCAGATATACAATGAAGAGAAACAGCCTAAGGGAGTGTAGGTACCACTGGGAGATAAATGCCCCAGAACTGAGGAAGAAACTGCCTCAAACTCTGACCTCCAAGGTGAAGGAAGTATCAAAGAAAGAATGAAGTTACAGCCTAAAACATGTCATTGGAACCTACAGTTTTTAAATATCTTATTGAGGAAATGATAAGATAATGCCTTAGTCAGGGTTTTACTGTTGTGAACAGACACCATGACCAAGGCATCTGTAATAAGAACAACACTTTATTAGAGCAGGCTTACAGGTTCAGGGGTTCAGTCCATTATCATCAAGGCAGGAGCATGGCAGCGTCCAGGCAGGCATGGTGCAAGAGGAGCTGAGAGTTCTACATCTTCATCTGAAGGCTGCTAGAGGAAGACTGGCTTCCAGGCAGCTAGGATGAGGGCCTTAAAGCCACACCCACAGTGATAAACCTACTCCAAAAAGGCCACACCCACTCAAACAAGCCACACCTATTCACTCCAACAAGGCTACACCTCCAAATAGTGCCATTCCCTGGGCTAGGCATATTCAAACCATGACATGTAGCATTATGGAAAGAACTTGGGTTTTGGAATCAAAATTTGCTTTTCAAGTCTGTTAATTATTTAATGTTTGTCTTGTGTTCCATTGCTGCTTCTCTTTGAATTACAGCGCCCTCTCGTGGACCACCACAGGGGGACTGATTATCTGAACCAATCTTTTAGAAGCACCCAGCAGCATGCCTGGTGGCTCCTAAGTGCCTTTCAGTGAATGTTACGTCCCTTTCCCCTCATCTCATCCACTGAAAGTCCCTTGCGGCCATCCCAGCAGCGTGCTTTCTGAGCGCAGAGGCAGGCCTTCCAGGCAGGAGGGGGTTGCAGAGGGAAATGTAGAGAACAGCATTAATTATTTGAAGAGGCATTTCATAGGCAGTGTCAGGATGTAGGTACTGAGGGACAGCTGAGGAGGATCAGGAGGCTGTTCCCACCCAGTACAATCCCCGAAATCAAGCTCAGGAGGGCAGATTGATTATTCTTTTCTGCAACGGATTAACCTCATCATTGAGTGTAGGCAGTCTGCCCTTCGCGGCTGTGCCGCTCACATCCTCAGGGTCCGTGAACCTCAGATCGACGGAGGAAGGAGAAAAGTCCTTTCATTGCTATTATTCCCAAACAGTGACAGTGTAACAGCTATTCTATAACACTTAGACTGTATTACTTGTTATAAAGAACTGGTAATCATTTAAGGTAGGTAAGAGGCTGTAATAAGTTGGATACAAATATTATATACAGTTTGTAAGCTATCGGACACTGGCTTGTAGATTCTCACATCACTGGGATTGCTGAGAAAAATCCCCATTGGATACCAGAGACTGGGGGATGACTATAACCTTCACTGTCTCCTCCCTGGGAAAGTTTGTATTGTCCTTTAAGAATTTTGTTTGGTATACTTCAGAGACGAGGGGCATGGCAGAAACAGAAAAACCCTGTGTGTGTGTGTGTGTGTGTGTGTGTGTGTGTGTGTGAGTGTGAGTGAGGGGGGGGAGAGAGAGGGAGAGAGAGAGAGAAGAGAGAGAGAGAGAGAGAGAGAGAGAGAGAGAGAGAAAGAGAGAGGGAGAGAGAGGGAGAGAGAGAGAGAGAGAGAACACCCAGGAGCAGACAGATTGTTGGAGTCCAGCTCTGGCCGTGTGTACAGGATGCAAGGAGGCGATATGGGGTGGGCAGCCTGTGTGAAGTAGGCACGCTCACACACTTGGTGGGTGAAGCCGGCTCCAACGTCACTGTTGTCTCTTCGTCCTTCTACACTCTGATGAAATGCCCCATACAGGGGGAAGACACATCACAATCACTTCTTACTCCTGAGTTTCAATGACATAGAATGGTTACAAGTTTCATATTTTTAAAAGCAGGCTATTCTAAGTCCCACCTCTGAACACTCAGGTTCTCCTGTGCTTTCTTCCCATGATGCATCCATACCCTGCAGGAGGACCTTTCCCACTGCAGATTAGCAGAAGCTGAGTAAGCCAGATCTGTCTAACAGCCCGTTTCTCTTGTCCTGGGAGATTTGTGGTTACAAGAAAGGAGACAGATATCATGTCATTCTAACTTCACACAATTCTTAATGTTATCCTAACTTCACACAATTCTTATTCTCCCAACACGGCTATCCATCTACCTGGCCTGTTTTCACAGTAAAACGCATATATAGTCAACGAGAGCACTTTAGGTCAGAGACCCTTCGCTTTTCGCGAGACAACAGAAAAGAAGGATCTGTTCAGTCTGCTGGCCGCACAGCAGCAAGTCCTCCAGGAGCACCAGAGCTCATCAGCAGATTCATGGTTATAAAACCAGGAAAACGGTTTCCAGGAGATGTGGACGTTCAGTCTTAACAGAGGACCGGACACCCAGTTAGGTCTGGTCGGTAGCCTGTCCCTGTAGGTGAACTCAAGAGCCCTTTGTAGCCAGGCTCGCCTTGTTCTTGTTCTCTGGCCTTAGCAGGCCTTCTAGGAGGTAACTAAGAATGTGCTTTTGGTTATTGTGCTGTGCTCTAGGATTTCTGCTACAAAGCAGCTGGAAAAATACCCTGACCTGGTTTAATTAATTGTACATAAAAAGCACCTTGACCCTATCTTTGTATCTATTTAACTAAACATACTTTTAAATTTTTCTTAGAAATCTTTGCCTAGATTATTAGTCTATCTGAGTGGCATTGAATTTTGAGAAATCACTACTATTGTTATGCATTGTGATCACTCTGCCCAGTGAGGAATTAGAAACCTCCCCAGGACATTCATGCAAGGCAAAACCCAGGGTGACCAAGGCAACTGGGAGCTAGCAGCAGGAGGTCTTCAGGAAACAGGACCCTCGGGCCTTTCCCTATCTGGGGTACACTTATCTATTGTGGCTTTGCTGAATGGTGAGCCATTGTCCTCAGGCTCCAGTACTGACTGTAGATCCTCCTGCTGCACGGACGGCTGCTGCCAGTGGAGTACGTGTGTCCTCGAACCCGAGTCACTTTGTCCTTTGGTCCTAGCTGGTGCTGCTGATGCTGCTACTACTGTATTGACTGATGCGCTCTCTGTCTCTCTCTCCTCAGTTTGATAAAGGTTACTCTTACAATATCCGACATAGCTTTGGAAAGGAAGGCAAGAGGACAGACTATACGCCTTTCAGTTGCATGAAGATTATCCTGACCAACCCACCAGGCCAAGGGGATTACCATGGTAAGCGCTTGTGCTGGATGCCGGTGAACGGCCGTTGGCGTTAGTGACGGACCTAGCTCGTCTCTGTCAAGTCGGAGCCCCATTACTCTGATGTGATTTGTCTTAGCCTGTGCTTAGCCTCTGCTGGAGTAGGTCTCGCAGTTCCCTTTTATCTCCTGTTCTTGTCTAGTGTTCTGCAAGGAGCTTAGGATGGAGGTGTTTTAAAGCTGTGTGAGGAACGGAAGCTCTAGTTTCAGAATAGCACATTTTGATGATGTTCCAAAGGCCTTGTGCTGAGGAACAGTGTACTGTTTGTCTGACCACTGTCTTCTGATTAACAGAGATTATGTAAGCATCTTAACAAGTCCCAGTGTCAAGGGTATATGTCAGTATGCCTAAATTGTGTACACACACACACACACACACACACACACACACCATGGTTTTCAGTTCACCAACATATTTTCTAAAATAATCCAACCAGCACACCTTTAAAAGCTTCCCATTTTGTCTGGTATATCAGGGAATGATTTATAGTTTATATTAGTAACCTTTCTAGATTGCCAAAGCTTGCTGTGACCAGATGTCAGTATTTTGTTTTGTCTTAGAATCTTAAATGAAACCACCTTGAAAAGAACATACCTTTAAGCTGTTAAAAATTGGGCAATCACAAACAATATTTTTAGAATTCCATTCCTCTCCTCTCCTCTCCTCTCCTCTCCTCTCCTCTCCTCTCCTCTCCTCTCCTCTCCTCTCCTCTCCTCTCCTCTCCTCTCCTCTCCTCTCCTCTCCTCTCCTCTCCTCTCCTCTCCTCTCCTCTCCTCTCCTCTCCTCTCCTCTCCTCTCCTCTCCTCTCCTCTCCTCTCCTCTCCTCTCCTCTCCTCTCCTCTCCTCTCCTCTCCTCTCCTCTCCTCTCCTCTCCTCTCCTCTCCTCTCCTCTCCTCTCCTCTCCTCTCCTCTCCTCTCCTCTCCTCTCCTCCCTCCTCCTCTCCTCCCTCCCCTCCCCTCCCCTCCCCTCCCCTCCCCTCCCCTCCCCTCCCCTCCCCTCCCCTCCCCTCTCCGCCTCTCCTCCTTTCTCCCCTCCCCTCCCCTCCTTTCTCCCCTCCCCTCCCCTCCTTTCTCCCCTTCCCTCCCTCCCCTCTCCCCTCCCCTCCATAATTTTCCATTGTCTGGATATATCCCAGGTTAATTTCGTCACCTATTAAAGATCATCTTGATTATTTCTATACTGTGTGCATGAATCAGGTTGCTATAAATCTCTGCGGCATGGGATGTGGTCTCTTCCGGAGTAAGTGCCATGACTGCTGCTTGTAATGTTTGTTCTGTTTCTTCTGGACGGACTACTTTGTAGATAGGTTATGTGCATTTGCATATAATGCAGCTTAATCTGAAGTTCATTCTTGGGTTTTGGATTAGGTGATCTATTTAGAGATGAAAGTGGGGAATCAGAATTATTTTATTATGGCCTATATGTCCTTTTAATGATTATCAATGTTTGTTTTAAGAAATTGGGAGCCTCAACGTCGGGTGCACACATATTTACAATTATGTTTTTTTGATGAGTTGCTCCTTTTGTTACTATGCAGTGGCCTCATTTATCTCTTCTCACTTCTTCTGGCCTTGACACCCTCCTTTTCAGACACCAGAATAGCAGAGTTAGCTTGTTTTCTATTTCTGTTTGCTTGGTAGATGTTTCCCATCATGGGTGTCACAGTATGTATACTAGTGAGAGGTGCATCTCGGAGTCAACAGGCAGGAAACCAGTTCTTAATTTCTATAGTGTTTGAATCTGTACTCTTAAAAGTGCTTAGGGCTTGTGTCTGTCCGCCGACCCTGCCATCTTTTCTTGCATCTGTCCTTCTCGAGCATGTGAGTCACAGTGCTGGAAGCCTGGTCTCTCCCTCAGAGACCTGTCACTGTAAGTCCGCCGCCTGCTCGGCAGTTCCACACCAGCCCCTCCAGGGTTTTCCTGGTGTTCTCTCCTTGACATAGGCTTGCCGGCACCTCCCTTCCCCAAGAATGCCGGGTTGCAGTGGACTGGGCAAGGGCTTTCCATAACTACCTTTCCTTCCCTCTGTGGAAGCCTGGCCTACGTATCCATTTATATTTATCTATGTGGTAAACACTGTGAGGTGATGGTGGATTTCTGGATGTAAAACTCAGAGAAGTATTGAGCTGTCCTAACGTTGTCCTCTTGAGCGACTCTGAGATGTGTTTGTGCTGAGACTTCAGTCAGTCCGTCCGTCGGCTCTGCCCAGTGCACTGGCTGTGCTGGAGCTCTGCTCAGGCGTTTCTTTAGTCAGTTGTGAGTCTGCATTTATGGCCTTCTCAAATATGTCTGAGATCCTATTTCTTTGTTGTTGGTGTTTTTTTTCCCCCTCAGGATAAATAGGGTATTTTTTTTCTTATTTAGGATAGAGAAGTGACATCTGACCTTTTTTATATGCTCAACCAGAAACTGTCATGTGGCCTCTTTTGCTTTCTTATTAATAAGATTATCAGTCACCTCCATTGATTCGACTTCATCACCCGATGCTGCTCAGAACAGTTGGCCGTCCAGTTGTGACTCTGTAGGTCTACCAGTACTCCGCCTGGCGTCTGACAACTGTGGCACTCTGCCCCTTTAACACTGCTGTTGGTTGTGGGTGCTTTCACCTGTCTTTCATTATCTTGTTTGTTCAACCTGAAGATCATTCTCTGAAGTGAAGAGTAGGAACAGGGACTGTTATCTGTTAAAGTGACGCCAGCTTGCACAAGTGCTGGCTTCCTTCCTCTGAGTTCTTCTGAGTGATCATACTGGGAAAAGAGCCTTCTTTGAGTTTTCTTCAGTTCCTTCCTGGCTTTGCTTTCAGGACTCTTGCGCCGGTCAGTTCACTGTGTCAAGTATAATTTGGGCGACTCTGTGTTATCTCTCTCTCTCTCTCTCTCTCTCTCTCTCTCTCTCTCTCTCTCTCTCCTCTCCCCTTTCCCCCCTCTCTCCTTCTCTCTTACTCCCTCTACTCACTCCTCCCAGGCCTACTTCTCACTCCTCCCAGGCCCTCCTCACCTCTCACCCCTCCTAGCCCCACCCTCCTCACCACTCACTCCTTCTAGCCCCACCCTCCTCACCTCTCACCCCTCCTAGACCCACCATCCTCACCTCTCACCCCTCCTAGCCCCACCCTCCTCACCACTCACTCCTCCTAGCCCCACCCTCCTCACCTCTCATTCCTCCTAGCCCCACCCTCCTCACCTCTCACTCCTCCTAGCCCCGCCCTCCTCACCTCTCACTGCTCCCAGCACTGCCCTCCTCACCACTCACTCCTCCTAGCCCCGCTCTCCTCACCTCTCACTCCTCCCAGCCCCACCCTCCTCACCTCTCACTCCTCCCAGCCCCGCCCTCCTCTCTGCCTCACCTCCCTGGCTTCTGTTTTAAATAGCTCACTGTGTTCCGTTTGTACCGCCCTTCCAGTCAGTCTTGTGTGGCTGACCTACCAGGATCGCCAGAGTCTTTACTGTGTATCATGTTTTTTCAAAATGTCTCCTTGTACTAACATGTATTTGTTTAAGTCTGAATAAAGAATATGCTAGTCATAGTTTTAGAGATCGGTAGGGTTAGAGTGGAGGCTTTATTTATACTTAAGGTGTTCCATAAATGAAGTTTTTGGCTTCCTGGCCCTTTTCCATTACGCTTTCTGCCCCAGTTCCCACTGATCTCATATAAAATGTGCCATGACCCCCTGTGCTTGTCCCTATTTTTTGTGCTGAAACAGTCTCTGTCTTCGTGCAGATTTCTAGTGACCCATTCTTTTATTGTGCTCATGAAGTACAGTGACATGCAAATACACAGTGTGTGGTGTTTTTCTCCAACAATTCCTGATTGTCCATGTTTTTCACTGCTCTGATTCCTCAGAGTTTGGATATATTATTTCTATTATCTATAACTCCCCTCTTTACACCTTTATGCAAAACTTTCAGACTACATACATTATGAGAGTATTCAAATTTTATGTAAACTGTTATAGCTACTTGGTGATTTTGTGTTCTGGTAAGAGAGCAGCAGCGGGATTAAAACTGTTCCCCTCTTCCTAGTGAGCTACGGTGCGAGCCTGAGAGTGCCACCCCGTTTTACCTAACTCTTGAGCCTATAGCATCCTGACAACACAGCAGCTGAATCCCCGCCTAGATAGAGGGAAAGTGGTTGCTCCTACGGGCGATTGACTTTTTATTAATAAGCTGTTAGACAGTTAAGGGCCCTTCGGCAGCCGCCGGAGCGTGGCGCTGTGCTTTAGCCTGATAAATAACCGTGTTGTTGTGCCGACTTGTGCTCTGTCGTCAGGGTGCCCATTCCGTCACAGTGATGCAGAACTGCTGAAGCAGAAGATGCAGTCCTACAAGATCCCCGCCGCGGGCATCAGCCAGGTGGGTCCATTCTGCTCAGACCGCACAGATTCCTGTCCTCTGGGTGAACTGAGCCACAGCCATGACTCTGGTTCCTGTTCCTTGGAAATCCCGGGTCTTCCATCTGCCGTGCTGTAGCCCATTTCTCCAGGCAATGAAGGAGCACAGCAATCCCGCACCCACAGCTTGTTTTTTTGTTTGTTTGTTTGTTTGTTTATGTTTTTTTCTATCAGTTGAGGGCCTCATTTAAAAACATAAATGTTTAATGTATTGAGATCAATTAGTGATGTTGAAAATTCATGACAGAGTCTTTCATTTTGGAAGATCATTTTCAGTGGAAATAAGATACTATGCAGTCCATCCTTGAAGGTTCTCGTAGGCATCAGTGGTTGCTTGGTTTAATCTGTATGTCTGATGGCAGCTTTGTGTTCGTTAAGAATTTAAGTAACAAATGCACAAATTGTAAACAAAATATTCAAGAGATTACATCTTTTAGTAAGACTGTCTTTTAAAAAGTACCATGATGCTGTTTTTTTATTTTCTATATTCTTTGTTTACATTCCAAATGCTTTCCCCTTTCCCGGTTTCCCCCCTCACCATGATGCTGTTAGAACCATTGTCTACAGTGCAGTCTGGACTTGCTTTGGATTTCGAGAGAGCTGGGGGGGCCTCTCCTTCCTGGCCCCAGGAGAGACTGGGACAGCAAAGTCATGGCCCATTCTTAGACAGTTATTTTTTGTGTGAAAAACATCAACGTACAAGAAAATGCTACTGTCCAAAGTTTAGATTGAGCCTAGTTAGTTATTCAGCTTGCTTCTTCAGTTCTGAGGTACTTATTCTAGGCAAGGAGAAAGTCTGTACGCAGCCTGCAGTCTAGGAAGTTCCTTCTGAAAGAGCTGATGGTGGAGTCAGGAATTGGAAGCAGGAATGCACGAATGAAGGACAGGAATGTGTCGGGTCCTTGGTGTCAGGCTAGTGGTGCTGACAGAACCAGTGCTGCTGGGCCAGCCCGGCTGGTCTTTCTTGTTGGTTCTTCTCGAGGTAGAGGTGGAGGTGGAGGAGGAGGAGGAGGAGGAGGAGGAGGAAGGAGGTCAGTAGAGGTAAGACTTGGTCTTAGTTGATATTTAGGGTGGCTGTATAATAATAAAACATTTACCTGCTTTAAGTGTAAGTCACTTCACTTCAGTAGCTGACCGGCCTTCTGAGTTCCTCTGAGGTGAGAAACTGTTTTGCACCTTGTCATAAAACAGCAGGAGATTAAGTAAAGCCGCCTTTGTTCTGTCTGCAGGGACCGCAGGGCTCCAACTTCCAGCCTGCTAGTTGGAGTTCCAGGAGGAACAAAAGAACATTTGGAAAAGTGATTTTAGCATTTATTTCTAAGTTCTAAAACGTTTCCTATGACAGCTCTCTAAGGAAAATGGGAAAGGGGCTTCTAAGAAAAGGGAACACGCAGTTAAGGGGACCCGGGCTAGGGAAGAGGGATGGGAGAATGAATGCTAAGGAAAGCGGGACAAGAGGAATAAGAAATTTACAACTCATTTTGCAATCCCACCAACAGTGGAGGAGTGTTCCTCTTTCTCCACATCCTCGCCAGCACTTGTTGTCTCTTGAGTTTTTAATCTTAGCCATTCTGACTGGTGTGAGGTGGAATCTCAGGGTTGTTTTGATTTGCATTTCCCTGATGACTAATGATGTTGAGCATCTCTTAAGGTGTTTCTCGGCCATCCGAATTTCTTCTGGTGAAAATTCTTTTTTTAGCTCTGTGCCCCATTTTTTGATAGGGTTATTTGTTTCTTTGCGGTCTAACTTCTTGAGTTCTTTGTATATATTAGATATTAGCCCTCTGTCGGATGTGGGGTTGGTAAAGATCTTTTCCCACTTTGGAAATCAGTTTGGCCGTTCCTCAGAAAATTGGGCATGGCACTTCCAGAGGACCCTGGCATACCACTCCTGGGCATATACCCAGAGGATTCCCCTACATTCAATAAAGACACATGCTCCACTATGTTTATAGCAGCCTTGTTTATAATAGCCAGAAGTTGGAAGGAGCCCAAATATCCCTCAAAGGAGGAATGGATACAGAAAATGTGGTATATTTATACAATGGAATACTACTCAGCAATTAAAAATAATGAATTCATGCAATTTGTAGGTAAATGGTTAGACCTGGAAAATATCATCCTGAGTGAGCTAACCCAATCACAAAAGAATGCACATGAAATGCAATCACTGATAAGTGGATATTAATGAGCCCAGAAGCACTAAATACTCAAGACACAAATAGCAAGTCAAATGATTCCCAAGAAGAAGAAAGGAGAGGACCCTGGGCATGTAAAGATTGCATCCAGTTTAGTAAAGAAACCGAGGGGGGAGGGGGAATGATTGGGGAATAGTAGGGGGGGAGAAGAACTATGGGAACTATGGTGGGTGGGAACTGGGAAAGGGGAAAGCCTTTGAAATGTAAACATAGAATATAGAAAATAAAAATAACTAAAAAAAAAAAAAGAAATTTACAACTCAGAATGTTTACTTGCATATCCATTAGGAGTAATTATTTGGCTAAACATTTATCATCTGTCCCAAGCTCAACGGGTTCATGGAGAGTTAAAAAGTCTTTCTGACCAAGGTATTAGTGAAAGTTTGTATAGATAAATCCAGTCAATATTTTATCTTCTGACCTAGCGCCTATAGCAAATCATTAGTTCCCTGTTTGTGACCTTTGGTTAATGGTTTTACACCTCTTGGAATGTGCTCTGAGTAGTAGATTCCTGTTTGCTATCTCAGAAACAATTAAATAAGCCTTGACGCTAAGGACTGGTAGAGTTCTCACTGCAGTTTTGACTGTCTGAGAGAACCTAATAGCAGTTTCACTATGAAAGAGCTTAATAATTACTGATATAATTTTAGGAATTCTTACAGGATCATCATTAAGAATTAGGAAATCATCTATTTATATAGCATCACTACAAGACAGGTTTTGTTTGAACCTCCCAAAGACGGTGGACGTATCAGGAGCCTTGCAGCATCGTTGAGGCAGATCACAGACTTTCGGTTTTCTTCACTTTAGCAAGGCACTGTATTCCATCAGTTGACTTTCATACTGTGGATCACGCAGTGTCAGTCCAGTAGCCCTTGTCTTTTTCTATCCTTTAACTGTGCTTCTGGGTTTGACTGATGAGTGTTTTGGTTCTGCTCATACCAGACAGGCCCTCTGCCTACCACTGAGCTGTAATCGCAGTCCAGACGTGCTAGTATTTTATTGGGGGTCCTCCATCAGTTGTTTTCTCATTTTAAATTTTGATTTGATATTTTGCTTGTTATAGTTTAGTCTGATCTCTTGGATTGGTTTTGACAGCTTATATTTCTAAGAATTTATCTATTGTTTGTTATGAGATTCTCTTGGTTTCTTTTAACTTTTTGAAGATATTTAAGATGTGCTTGTGTTGTTGGTGGCGACAGTGAGTAGAAAGTATGACCTACTTCCTCCAGGGAGTAGGTCATACTTTCTTGTTTCTTTGGATGTATATACTGTTCTTTAGAAAACTAGAGAATCTGATCATGAAGGTTTCTATCTATAGAAGTCTAGGTCTTTATGTCTGGCCTGTGTTTATAGCCTGGTGGAGCAGGTGGTACTCCGTGTACTACAGTTGTAGTATGTATGACTGGCTGGGGTGGACTGACTAGCTGGGAATTGATTTCTCCAGTTGGGGGTGTATCAACAGGCAGTGTGCTAGTAAAGCAGCTCCTGAAAGGCCTGGGTGTATTTACTCATTTCTCCTGTGTGACTGTTTGTCATCAAACCAACAGCACTGTGGTGCTGTCCTGCTGTGTGGAGCTGGGCGGAGTTGGCTCTTTCGCCACTGGAGTCCGTTCTAATGCAACACTGGCTGTTGGTGTTAAACACACCATCTAAGAACTCAGATAGCAGCAGTGTAGGGGAATACCAGGACAGGGACGTAGCAAGGGGTTGGTTGGGGAACAGGGGGAGGGAGGAGGGCTTATGGGAGTTTCGGGGAGGGGGGAATCCTGGAAAGGGGAAATTATTTGAAATGTAAATAAAGAATATATCTAATAAAAAACATAGAACTCAGAAAAGCACTGTAAAGTAGAGCACACCATCTAAAAACTCAGAGAGAAAAGCACTGTAAAGTAGCTTAGTCATATTTTAGGTTAATTTCCTGCTAGAAATGATAATAATTTTGACATATTTGTCTTAAATTACTAAATGTAATGTTGCCTGTTTCATTTGAGCTCTGTATTTGTGGCCGTAGAAAATGTAAAATCCCAGCTGTGCCCCGAGCTATACCATGGTGGGAGAGCCCTGTCCTCTATGGTGATCTCTGAGCTTTGAGCACTCGAGACTTTCATTATCAGAGTGATTAGGCTCTGTCTTCACACTGTACTTTACACAGGGTTTGTTTCTGCATACACTGTGTTTGGCTTTCTACACTGACTGTTTTACAGATAAACTACTCATTTGGTAGAAGTCATACTATTTATGAATATATTTAACTTCTTTTTCATTTTAGTGTTTTGCAATAGAGAAGGAATATTTGTTTTGGAATTTTGATTCAGCATAACCGTTAATAATTATAATATTATAATTATATAAATATTATAATGATTATAATATTATCCATTAAAATGGATCTGATTAGTGGTTCCAAGAAACTTAAGTAGTGACATCAAAGCCATCCAATGTGGAAAAGTATGTGTTCTTGTACTTTTGGGGAGGCTAGTGGAACTGTTTTTCACAGTCCAAGAACCTTTAGGCAATTACTGACCCTCTTAAATCTAAACTGGTAAGTGCCTGTTAATGAAGAAATCCGTGTAAATGGGCAGTTGAAAAGGCTTCAGAATGACTCTGGCGGGAGTGCATGGCCGAG
Organism: Apodemus agrarius; assembly: GCA_964023405.1. Taxonomy (NCBI): domain Eukaryota; kingdom Metazoa; phylum Chordata; class Mammalia; order Rodentia; family Muridae; genus Apodemus; species Apodemus agrarius. Next base: position 11,306,061 of record OZ030014.1, read on the forward strand.
CTGGAAAGTGCTCCAGCAACTCAGGCTCCTTACTGTGTGTGGATTTGACCTACCCAAGGCCGTGGTCATGTCAGGGAAGGAGCACCCGCCACAGGTGATGGCGTCCAGTCTCCACCACTGAGGATGCAGTGTCTGCTGTGGTGTGGGGCTGCTGCTGACTGGACAGCAGCACTGGGCACTGTCCTTAGTGCAGGGGTCGAGGGTGTGCATACTCATTCATTGATTTCATTAGTCAGTCGCAGAACTGCCGAAGAGAGGAGATGTGATAGCCGGGACACTATATTTTGTTTTGTGACAAAATCATCAAATATTTAATTTGAGTATTAAAATACATTTTCCTTTTTAGAGGCCACAGATAGTTATTTATTTTTTTAAAAAAAATTACTCAAGATAAATAGTTCAAGAAAAAGTCACGCATGAAGTTGAATAGCATTTGCCTTGGCTGTTGAAACATTCACTATTCTTTTTAAAATAGAGAGTATATTTTAAAAAATAGTACTTTTTATAGTTATATATTTTCTGTAGATTTTTCTATGTCAGAAATGTTGATAGAGATAGAATAGTATTTATAGATACCGATACAGATAGATACAGATAGAGTGGTATTTGGTACTGTTACATAAATCCAACCTATCTACTATAGCCATAAAACTATTTTTCTTACTTGTTCTTGTGACCATTTTTATAGAGCATTTTGTCAAAGTCCCCATCCATTTTAGAGAAACGGGCTTTATAATTAACTAACTGTATTGTAATCTTCTCAGCTCTGACCCACTTCAGAGCCATGGTGTTTACCATTAGTTTTACAGTGCAGTTCTGTTAGATAATTAATTCTGTCTATCTAAAGTGTTAATTATATGTTACACGTAATGCATATATACATTTGAATAATGCATACGCACCTTCGAATCCCTTAATCCTTGGGAAGATACTCAGTGGTAAGGCATAAGTGGCGCTCCTCCTTTCCATTACACTAGCATCCACTAGACACAATTCATCCTTTTATAAGATCTTTAAAGACAGTCACAATGCCTGTGAAGATCATGGGACACAACAGTTCTGAATTATCAAGACAAACAAGAAAGTAGCCAAAGCAGACCAGTGATTGGTGACTGCACGCTGGGGCTGAGGGTCATGCTAAGCAGGCGTGCCACCACGGCCTCAGCTGTCCTTCCTCCAGTTCCCAGGTCATCTAGTTGTTGATGCTTCCTAAACAGCACGCTGACATTAATCTGCATGGAGAAAGTCAGTACTTGAGACAACATTTTAAATGGCTTTGTAAGAATTTCTTGGTACCTGTTTTGCTGGAATAAGGAATGATAAATCCTCTGATAAAAATCCGTGTGATCGTGGTGTCACAGATCGGAAGGAGAGCGGAAGAGTCTGCCCCAAGGGGAATGGTGTTCAAATCCGTGGCAGGAAGTGAGGACACGAGGCAAGAAAACCACATTCACCCCGTGTTGATGAAGAGCCGTTTGGCCTGCACAGTACTCAGCCGGCAGACACTTGCCACACAAGCGTGGTGACTGGAGCTTCAACTCCACAGTCAGCTGCCCTTTGACTGCCACACATGCAGTGTGGAGCATGCACTTTCCCCAAACACTCACTTCCAGACTCTGAAATTAGAACTTGGAGATGACTGTATTCCAGTTGCTGTTGAAGACACGAGGGATATTGTGAGAGGTGACACTAATGAGACCGCCCTGATGGAGCTAACGGCATGGTGGGTGCTTGAAGGCCGGGGAGGGGACTTGTGACAGTGAGGGTCCTAAAGACATTTGAAAATTAAGATCAGCTCAAAACTGTACAAAATAATAAAAAATGAGGACAGTAAAATTCTTGACATGCAACTTTAAGCGAATGCAATTGTATTTTCAAGAGAGAAACTTGGCTGTGTTCTCACCAGTGAAGGCCACAGCAGAGGCGCCATGGCTGGTGTGTGAGAAACAGGCAGAGCAGAATGTGCAGGCCAATCCCACACTCCGGACCTCTGCCAAGCTTGCCTGGCACAACCAGGATGCTTACAAGCAGAGTAGAAACGCTGTGTGGTCTGAGTCCTGAAGAAGCAGGGCTTCTGAGACACAGGATGGCCTTGAATTGCACACACGAGCTGCACATCTGATTGGGTGCGGCGTGTGCTGCTGTGCGTGCACTGTGCGCCAGTGGCAGGGCCAAGGGTGGGCAGGTGGCAGCTCTCTGTGCCAAGCCGTCCTTGAGCGGCACTGGCAGGCACTGGAATAAATGGGGGGGAAGCCGCACCTGCGCCCAGTTAGACTTGGAACGTGGACTGTGCCTTGATATTTATGGTTATTTGTTCTGTTTATGTGGCGTTTCCCACCCATGTTGGCGAGCTGTGTGTGGATTGGCTGGCAAAGCTCTGTCTGAGGTCATGGTCATTCAAATCAGAAAGACGGTTGCTCACTTCTGTCTTCAGGGGCATCTTGGCTGTGCCTTTACTAGGATGCCTTCCAGGTGTGGTGGTACATGTCCGCAGCGCCAGTACTTTGAAGGCAGAAGCAGGAGGACCGTGGACTTGAAGCTAGCCTGGGCTACACAGACTGTGGTAGCTGGTGCAAACCAGAGAGATCCTAGCACTGAGAAGGGAGGTGAGAACAAAGCCCCATCCCTAACTGAGAATCCATTTGTAACTGAATGCCTGCTGGGAGAGAGGAGGTGTATTTCCTCCAGCTGAGTCTCAGGGTAAATCAGCCACACTCCGGGACAGGCTCACACCCTGGGCACTCAGGCAGCCACACTTCTGGACAGGTCACACCTGAGCACTTAGCCACACTCTGGGACAGGTCACACCCTGGGCACTCAGACAGCCACACTCCGGGACAGGCTCACACCCTGGGCACTCAGCACAAGGGCACTCCAGGACAGGCTCACACTCTGGGCACTCTGACAGCCACACTCCGGGACAGGCTTACACCCTGGGTACTCAGACAGCACAAGGACACTCCAGGACAGGTCACACCCTGGGCACTCAGGCAGCCACACTCTGGGACAGGTCATACCCTCGGCACTCAGACAGCACAGGACTAACTTTATGGGGCTTGAGGTAGATGGATGGGTATTTTTTCTTCATTAATTTGTTTGCTTGTTTTGGTTTTCATGTGTTTGGTGTTTTGTTTTGGGGAAGGAGCAGGGACAGAGGAAGAGAGAAGGTCCAAGGACATGAACTTATGTGGGTAGGGAGAGGACCTGGAGAGCTGGAGGAAGGCAAACCTGATCAAAATATAAATAAGAAAGAAATGTAAATAAGAAAGAACAACGAGAAAAGAGAGAAGGGAAAATCATTCTCTTAGGGAAATAACCAGCAACTAGCTTGTCCTGAGGATAAATTTGAATTAATTTCCCTTACTAAACATAGCAAATACAAACTGATAAACTTTTTTTTTTGTGAAGGTGAAAAGCTGAATTATTTTTTTTTTAAGTTTATAATTCTTATTGGTGGATTTTATTTGCCTAGTAGAGGTTAAATGGAAGCTGAGGAAAATCGAGGCATAGCTATGACACAAACGTTGTCCTCCGGTGTCACGGAGGGCCCGGCTGCTGTAAGGGTGCTCTTGCATGGACGGTTTCCTCCATGAACACTGGGGTGAGCATCCATGTGTCTCCCTGCCCTTCGAGCACCTGTCTGAGGCCTTCGTGGGAAGTTTTCCTTTGGTAATTTTGTTTTCAAGGTTGGTGTGATTGTTCAGCTTGGTTGTATTTTTTGGAGCATAATTAGAAAACTCCTTGTGCAGGCATAAGAGTTGCCTGTGGCAGATCTCCTGTCAGTTTTCAAGGAGCCGCTGTTTGGAATTAGTACTGTCTGCAAGAGGAAGTAGCCTTTTCTGGGCTCTTTGTGAGTGGAAAGTTTTGGAGAAACTGGAGAGTTTTGTCATGGCTGTGGAAGGACCCTGTGAGCTTCGGCAGCCGCTGGAGTACCAGGCTGCAGACTAAGGCCCTTCCCTCTTCTCCGGCTTCCCAGCCCCGAGCCGGTACTGTCTGCTTCATTACGGCCTCCCTCTGTGAGTGCCACCTTTGTGTGGACTGAGTGTCCTTGGCCCGCTTTGTTTCTGATCCTTACTCTGCCGATCTCTGCCTACCATCCTCGGAAGTAGATGGTCTGCATGTGGTTTCCGTGTTTGCACGAGCGTAGACTCACCACCGTGGTGAGCATGTGAGGAGTCTAGCCTAGTGAAGACAGTCAGTGAAGGTAATTCAGCATCCTCTAGGAAGGATCGACAGTCCCATGAGGCTGGGTCGCTATGACTTCTTGAGTCTTTTGGCTTCCTTTCTTGCCATACGATACCTATAGCTTTCTTCCATTTCATCCTCTTTAGAAGCCAAACTGATACAACTACACTATCTTGGCCCTTTAGCCTTCAACATGGTGAGCTGATAAACCTGTAGTCAATCAGTTACCCACCTTTGAGCATCCTGTTATGGCAGGACCACATGCACTCATACAAGATGCACTCAGGCAGGGTGCACTCACGCAAGATGCACTCATGCAGGGCACACTCATGCAGCGTGCAGTCACACAGGGTCCACTCGTGCAAGGCGCACTCATGCAGGGCACACTCACGTAGGAGGGATCTTTTTGTGCTCCTGAGACTTTATGGTGGGAAAGAACCCTGTTGAGAAGCACTGTGCCTGACTGTGCCCTCTGTCTTTCTCAGTTCCTTACCCTCAGGGACACTTTGATTCTGACCCAAATTCTGATCCCCAGAGTCTCTTAGGCCTGTCTCGGATCTCTTGAACTTATAATTGTGCTTTTTCCCACACACTTCGAGTATTGGGGTGTATCTCGGTTTCCCTTCCCTTTCTAACGTTCTATTTCCACCAGCTGTTGTACCCGTGCCTGTCTTGCTAACTGTCTTAACAGTGTTTAATAGTGATGTCCATGTCCGAAAAATTCAACAAAATTAAGAGCAAGCCCGCATCATGTCACACTACATAGGCAAAGCTCACATCACAATCACATTACATTACAGCTGTTAGCATTACTAATAGTTTATATGTGCCATAACTGTGTTATCCCTCCCTCCTTCACACACACACACACACACATACACACACACACACACACACACACACACACACACATGAGAAACCTCAGCTAGCAGGGTTTATATGGTATTTTGTATTTATTTAATATGAGAAATAAATGCCAACATATAAGAAACAGCTGAATCATTTAAAAAAAAAAAGATGAATTTTCACCTCCCTTAAGAGGGCTGAAGAGATTGTAAGAGACACAGGATCAGGAACCCAGTTGAGAAGCTCTATGGGACAGGGAAACTGCCCCCACGAAACTTCAACAGCATGGCTCCTGAAGCAAGACCTGACAAACACACACACACACACACACACACACACACACACACACACACACCCTCAGGAAATGTGAACAGCAGCTCCCGTGCCAGCGTTGGTGGGGAGAGCTCGCAAGGCACCACCCTGGAGGAGGAGCTACAGGCACTTCATGGCTGCTGAGAGAGGGGGGTCAGCCTCCCCAGGGAGGGGCCCCTGAGCCTGCTTATCCAATACCGAGCGTCACCCCTAAAGGCATATACATACAAGCCTCAGTAAGAGGACTAAACACTTGATAAAGTTGCGTGTATGCACATAGATAAGGTTATGTGCATGTATTGTAACAGCCGTGATTAAACAAACGAGCAGTGGGGATAATATGGAGGGAGAGACCGGGAGACACGGAAGCAGGCCCTTCAGGGGTGGAAGATGACCAGAGGATGCTGTGCACAGCACCTACCAGTGCCATAGTAAAAGTCGTTTGTACAATTAATAAATGAAAATGAAAAGGCTTTGTATGTGCCTGTGTCCTGTTGTTGAAGAGTTTAAGTCATTCTCTTAAAAAATTGTTTCTTAAAACCTAGTTCGTTATGTTTAGGACAGCGTTTGAGAAGGGTGGTGTGAGTGATGTGTAGTGCTCTGTGTAAAGCATCAGGACCCATTCTGCTTGGGCGGTTTCCTGTGAAGCACCTGCCTCTTAGAAACAGTGCCTGCCTGTTAGGAAACGCTACCATCCCAAGTCTGAGCACTTCCCACCACCACCACCTCTGCTCTCATCCTGGTGGGATCCACCAGCCGGGCCTAGGGTCTGGAAGATGCCCTCTGGCCTAGGCTGTCTTTCCAGTTAGGAGGCTGGATTGGAGAAAGCCAGTCCACCTCAGCCCTGAGAGATCTCCTGTCGGCCTGCATCTCTGTGGTATAGACCATAATCTGGACTCTTAATTTACACTGTTCTTAGGTGGCTTCACATTTTCTCTTTAATTTTGAAACCCTATAAGTTGTTTGTATAGTCCTCTATGGAAAGCTAGATTAAGCTACACATGATTTCTTTTTATTTTTTTTAATTTTCTATATTCTTTGTTTACATTCCAAAGGCTTTCCCCTTTCCCAGTTCCCCCCTCACCATATGTCCCATAAATCCTCCTCTCCCCACCCATTCCCCAATCATCCCCCCACCCCCCCACCACACCACACCACCACCATTTCTCTGTTCTGATACTCTCCTACAAAACTGAATCCAGTCTTTTCAGGACCAGGGTCCTCTCCTTCCTTTTTCTTGGGAATCTTTTGATTTGCTAATTGTGCCTTGAGCATTCAGAGCTTCTGGGCTCACTAATATCCACTATGATTTCTTAATTCTTCTTAAAATCGATCCTGTCCCTAATGAGCGCACCAGGCAGCTTTGTTTTAACAGGATGCATTTCTCCTCTGAAATGAAAACAGCATCGGACAGTGCTCCCTAACCGCCATTGCCCGGCCCGTGCGTTCTCCTTGGCTCGAGTTTTCCTCTGCTTCCTCGCCTTTAGTCTAAACTTGTCAGTTTTTCTTGCTAGAAAACAAACAGTAACAACAACAAAAACCCAATATTATCTTTGCTTCACCAGACCTTTAAAGTTAAACAAATCTTTTGTTCATCCCCAATATGCTGTGCTGTGGTTAGGAAGGCTCTTGTAAAATGGTTGGGTGAGTGATTTCAAACCAAAATATTTTTGTCACAGAAGGGTCTCTTGTAGGGTGGGTGATGGTAGAGATAGCCATGTTCATAAGTCTTCATTTCTTATATTCTGTCTTTTTTTTTTTTTCACTTTAATTTTTTCCTTGTGGATAGCCACCAGTGCTGGGTAGCTTTAACTGACAACTTGACATAAGCCAGACTTTAGTGGGAGGAGCCTTGATCACAGATTACCTGGATCAGGCTGGTCTGTTGGGGGTTACCTGGATCGTTCATTGATCTCAGAAGACCTGGCCAGTTGTGGACTGCACCAGTCTCTTGTCTTAGTCTTACATGAAGGGAACATAAATATACCTGTGGTTCAGCTTTCTCTCTGCGAATTAATTTCATCTTCAGGAAATTTATGGCATCAGTTCTTAAATTTGTGTTTGAAGTCTTTGAAGTGACAGTTTGTATATGCTAGTCTGCTGTTGTTATCTGTAATTAAGTGCAGGTTCATTGTTACACAGCTTTAATGGCTGTGGGAAAGCATTGGGACGTAAGTTCAAAGTGCTGGTGTCACTTACAATGTTTATGACTTTTTTTTTTATTTATTGTCATTCATTCTTAATTAGTTTATTTTTTCATTTTTCTCTAATTAAGAAAAAAACGTGTCATAGAGGTAGACAGAATCCTGCGTTCTGTGACAGGTTGACATTTACACAAATTTTTCAGATGAATGTTAATTGAAGGTGATATAAAATTTGGGTATAAGACAGTCAGAAGAAAACAATCCTTTCACAAAGTCTTGCCGGTGCATGATACGATGCCCCTTTTACAACTGTGGTTTTCTTGTGTTCTGTCAAAAACTGTAAAGCGACGTTGGGTGGAGGGAGTGCCAGGGCTCCGGGCGGTGGTCATTGCCTTGCGGCAGGAAGGCTGGCCTTCTGGGAGCAGGTACAAGTGGACCTTTCTCGAGTCCCGTCTCCCTTCATCTGAGCTTAGTGCTCACCGCCAGCATTTTTCTGTGCTTGCTACATGCCTCAAATACATATTTTATTTGGGTGTGTCAGAGGACCATGAAACGTCACAGGTTTCTGCTACCAGTGAGGGTGGACACTTCCAGCATCCTGACCATGAGGCTGTGTGAAGGAGGATTACAAGGCAAACTGTGTTTACAGAAGACAGGATGGCAGTCCTGATAGATGCTTGGAATAGGCTCTTCACGCTCACGTTCTGAGCTTGTACTAGATGTAACTTCATTACACAGTAGACAAGCTGACTGAGGGTAAGCTGTTGCCGCCTCTCTATGCTGGTCTAGAGCGTTTTAGTTCGGTTTTCCTGTTGGAGTCACAGCAGTGTAAGTGCTGTGTCTGCATAAACGGGATGTGAAAATGAGAGTGTGTTTGATTGCTTCATGGCTCCATAATCAGATGACTAGACTCATAGCTACAGGTTTCTTTAAAAAAAAGATCTTGCAATATTGTACGCTGACAGTAATCAAAGTCAAAATACCAGGATCCGTTCTCATCGTGTTGTGAAAGCAATGTTATTAAAGCCCTGGGCGGCAGGCCAGCAGGCTCACTCCCTATCCTTTGCCCTCTGTTCCAATGCTGAGCTGCACCACTTCTGGATAATCTCAGCATTGTTGCACTGTCCGGGCTGCGGGAGCACAGCACGCTACTAGATTTATTCATTGAGTTTCCTCTTTGGAATGAAAATTATGAGAAGGCCAGCAACAGTCGCTTAGAAGAAACTTACCTGTGTTTTTTCTTTCTCTCCCCACTCACTCTAGATTTTGGATCTGGTAAAAGGAAGTCATTACCAAGTAGCCTGTCAGAAGTACTTCGAGATGACGCATAGTGTAAGTGGATCGTTTAGCTTTGTAGACTGATTGTCTGTGGCTTGTGCTCTGTGTTCTGTTTGATGCTTTTATAATGGCATGGTGTTAAGTAACGTACAAGGTTTGTAGAAGGGCCAGACAACTAAGATGGACCTTACAAAACCAGAAACATCGTGATGGCGATGCATCATAAGCGGATCAGAGCACACTGCAGACCATACCGACCCACCGCTCCACGTCTGGGTTCAAGGTCGTTAAGGGTTTTGGTGAAGAGGCCAACTGGAACCCTTTGTGCTTTATGATGTCTGTCAGAACTAGTCATCTGTGCTACAGCATGGCCAAAGCTATCATAGAAGATACATGTTCATAGCTGTGAACATGCACAACTTGATCCTTAACAGCAGTTCTCAGCCTGTGGGCCATGTGCGACTCCTTTGGGGTTGAATGACCCTTTCACAGAGGTTGCCTGAGACCATTGGAATACACAGTTATTTATGATTCATAACAGTAGCAAAATTATAGTTAGGAAGTGGCAATGAAAATAATCTTATGGTTGGAGCTCACCACGTGAGGAACTGTATTAACGGGTAGAAGCACTAAGAAGGCGGAGAACCCCCGACCTACAAAGAGGGCCAGGGCTGACTCGGGGGCTCAGTATGCCAGTTCTTCAACACGTTAGATCTGGAACCTTAGCTATACCTGTCCAGAAGAACCAATGGCACTTTCCCCAAAGAAAGTCTGATATATTTGTGTCTGCTGCTTGATATTAATCTAATCTGCTTCCCTGGTCTAATATGTTTGTATGTAGGACCATTGTTTACATGTAACTACTTGCAAACAGTTACATGTAACTGCAAAGGAGTTAAGGAATGAGATGATGGCCTTGCCTGCCTTCTTAGTGCTGGAAGTCCTGAAGGGTGATGTAGGTGAGCCCTGAGCACTTCCACTGGCACAGTGGGGCTTGAAATGGGAAGCAGGACCCACAGGCTCGAGAGGCCTGCAGGTGGTACCCTGGAGAATGTGTGCCCCGCTACAGGCATTCCTGTGGACAAAATGCACAGCTCTATGCAAACCAACAAAGAACATCTCTAGCACAAATCCAGCCCACTGAGCCCTCATTCACAGCCACTAATTTGGATTTGGATTTGGATTCCTAACCCAGAACACACATCTAAGAGTAGGCTTTGGAAGTCTGTGCACCTCCTGAAATAGCTTGTCACTGAATCCTTGTGTACTGCTGTGGAGTGTGGTGTCCTGTGCCTCCCTAGTGAGGAGCTGCGTTTGTTGGACTCATTGTCAGCTATTGAGCTATATTTTATATTCATATTTTCTATTAAGTTGTCAAAAGATTTTTTAAAATTCTGCCTTATATAATTGCTGAATTTATAAGCGTTCATAGGAAAATTGTCTTATCAATAATTTAAGTGATAAATAAAACGAGCCTGCCTTTGTGGAACCCTTCGTGCATACCCGGCATATCACTAAGTTCTTTGAGCCCTACAGCCAGGGACTAGTGTAACACATTAATGAGCACAGCACAGAGAAGCAGAGCAGCCTGGGAAGTTCCTGTTGGAATGGAACGTGGATTTGAACCTGTGCTCTCTAAGTCAGTAAAGGTCTGATAGCCAAGCCATGTTCTATATCCAGTTCTAGAGTTGAAAGAAATCTTGAGGTGATTCTAGACAGGAAAATGCTAAACACTGAGGGACTGTCAAGGTCAGTGGCTCTAACTCATAAACGATGGCTTATGTATGGGGAATTGTGATTCCAATCCCCACCCAACCTGCCTCCATTGACCCAAGGGACATCTAGAGCTGGAGATGGGCCTGCCATGACCCCTGTCTTCTGCATCTACTTGGAAATATTACCTTGGCATAAAACAACTTATTTTTATAAAATTCAAAGTATTTGTCATAAAAAATGTAAGCAACAACCAAGTTTCTTTAGCTTGATCATGACAGGACCCACATAGCATCCTATGTCTGGGCTTCTCAGCACCAGCCCTGAATGCCTGCTCTGTGAGCACTTGTGTGGTGCTCCCTCCCGGGTCAGCCCCAGCCCCGAATGCCTGCTCTGTGAGCACTTGTGTGGTGTTCCTTCCCGGGGAGCCCCAGCCCTGAATGCCTGCTCTGTGAGCACTTGTGTGGTGTTCCTGGGAAGATGGGAACAAATGTGTATTCACCCAAATAGGGACCAACAACAGACCAATGTGTAGATACCACTGGTTTAATTTGGTGAGCCAGTGAGTCTTACTGGGGTTACACAGGAATATAGGTGAAGGTTACCTATAAGAGCAGAAACTACTCAAAGAGCAGCATCACCAAAGCCCACCCCAGCATGAATAAAAACCTAGGAAACCTGGAGCGTACTGCACAACCTGCAGGCAGCTCAGCGGATGTGAGTGTCCTTTCCAGGCGACACATTTGGTCTCAGCCTTCTTTAGGTCCCTTGGTTGGTCCTGACTTCCTCTGGTAAGCTTAGCTTACCTGCTCTTCCAGAAATCTCAGCTTCCCTGAGAGTCTCTGGGCAGGGTGAAATAGTTCATTCCCTTTAACATGCGTATCTCAAGGAGCTTTCTCTTAGAACATCCGGTCGTGTGACATACCCCCTCCCCCCAACATACATTTTAGTATCTTTGTCTTACAGGCTTCCCTCCCAAATGAAACGTCTTAATCTTGGAGGAAAGTACTACACATTAGGACCTAGTGTCTTGCTTTGCTTGAGACTTTTAATTTCATATATGCTCTCAATCATTTGTGAACCTTTTAAGTAAAAAGCATCCAATTTTTCAGATTTGAGATCCTCTATTTCATGTTTATTTTTTAAAAATAGGAAAAATTTAAAAAATAAAAATAAATTAGATTTAAGATCGAGTCATTCTTAATTATGCCCCTTTTGTTTGTTTTGTTTTGTTTAGTTAATATAGCTTGGAGTGGCTCAGTTATTATAGTCCAAGCGTGACCTTGAGTTCCCTGTCTCTACCTTCTGAGCACCAGGGTAATGAGCAAGCCCTGTACCAAGGGAGTCACACCCGGCCCGAGTTCTGAGACATGCTTCTGTGGTGTCTGGCGCAGCTAGGACTACAATTGCCTGTTTTAAAATCTGCTCTAGTTTACTGAAGATGTGCACTGAAATCCTTTCAGATCTAGCAATAGCGTAGCTGAGACTATGTGTAAACCCATGAAATGAGAAGGCTGTCTGTGCTCACTAGATCTAGTCCTATAGACTTTAGATGCAGGTCTCTCCATTTGTTGTTCTTATAGTGTAAAAATAGAATCTTTTATAACTCCCTTCCTGCCAGCCCGCCTCCCTCCCCTGTAAACCTCCGGGTTCATTTTCCCCAGGTCTCTGTGATGAAATTCGCTCAAGTGCAAGTTTTGAAAATGAGCTCTCTAATTGATACCATTTGCCGCAGCCCCGTGAGGGCTCCATATGGCTCTGTGGTGACACCAGCTGCCTCTTTCCAGGCTGTCATCGCAGAACCTCTTGATTAAAACCCGAACACCCCATAGGTAAACAGCACCGTTCCCAGTCTTCCCTTCTGGGGCAGCTCTGGCAGACATGGGAGACTTATTTGTGTGGAAGTCATCGTGTGGAGTATGTTGATTCCCCCAGCGGTTGTCAGAAGCTGACCTCATGAGAGCTGTCTGCCTTGGTGGCTTTTGGTCTTGTATCTCACGTGCAGTGGTGCTTTGCCTGCGTGCATGTGTCTGAGGGTCTCTGAAATTGGAGCTGTGGACAGTTGTGAGCTGCCATGCGGTTGCTGGAAATGGAACGCGGATCCTCTGGAAGAGCAGCCAGCGCTCTTTACCACAGTCTCTCCAGCCCTCAAGAGTAGTGTTAGAGACAGTTGCGTTCCTGTAAGCTTTGCAAGTGGAAACACCAGGCCTTATACAGGTTAACCTCAGAGTCGGAACTGAAAATGGCTTCTTTAGAAATTGATGCCTTGGAATATTGACTGGAGGCTTATTTTCCAAATAGTAGAGCATAGCTTCTTCCCCATCATTTAAATTGTTGTAGAAGTCTTGTGAAAACCTACCACATTTTTCTAAAGTTTTAAATGGGGTGTATGAAATGTGCGGGAGTGTCTTTCATGGTGTGGGCTCATGGGCTAGAAGCCACACCACCATCTTGCATTTAGAACCCCATCGTAGCTTCCTAAGTTATTTCTCAGAATCCACACACGCCCCATTTCACTTCTTACTCCTTTACACAGCAGGGAGTGATATTTACAATAATGGAATTTGATTATTTCATTAACCTGCTTTAAAGACCTATCTGTGGATTCCCATTTCTCTGAAGATAAAATTTGATATTTATTATGCATCCTGTAAAACACTGTCACCAGCTGTGCTGACCTGGCTCCAGTTCTAACCAGTTCTGTGGACCTTCCAGGTTAATAATTTACATGCTTTATATCTGAAATCTCTTTCCTCTGAAGACTCGTAGTACCAAAGGGGGCAGTAGAGCCTTGAATTCTGCTATTCCCCATGAATTCTGAGACTTCAGTGTAGTTCTGTCATAATCTGTTAGGATGGCTGTATTGAATACTTGAACAACTTGAAGGAAAGCGCTGAAAAATCAATATTACAAAAAGAGAGCAACTCTTCCTTATATTACTATTTTGCCAGGTATTAGATTATTTTTGTAAGATTTTTTTTTTTTTTGTACAGTCTTTGTAAAAATAATCTTTAAGGGATCTGGAGAGACAGCTCAGTGATTAAGAGTGCTCTGGTGGTTCTTGGAGAGAACCGGTTTGGTCCCCAGCACCGTGTGATGTCTCACAAGTGTCTAACTCCAGCTCTGGGGGTGGGGTGGGGTGGGGGGGTCTGGGTTCTGGGATCCTTTTCTGATGGCACTTGCATACATGCAAGCAAAACACTCATGCACATACATAAAAAGAAGTAAAGCTTTACAAAATAATATTTAAGTTTTATAAAACATTGCCAGTTGATTTGACTTTGCATATGGTCAGAAAGGTAAATGCTCTAGCCAAAAGGCCTCAGTTTCATATGTTTTGTTTAATTCTATCTGTATGTGGTACTGTGTATAGCAGGACGTTTTCAATGTGTTGTGTTTTGAGCACACACACACACACACACACACACACACCCATTCTTACCCTCTTGTTAGCCCTTCATTCCCTCCCACAATCTCATGTTTCCTTTCATAAACACAGACACGATTTTTTTTTTTTTTTTGCAGTCCGGGTCCTTTATTTTGGTTTTGTGTATTAGGCCATGAATTCATATGGAATGGGCTCCAGCAGCTCAGGCTCCTTCCCATTGGTCCTCACAAAGTGTGCTTCTCTGGGTGGCGCAGGCTGGCGCTTCAGCTGAACCCAGGTGCCCTTCTCTTGGGCCTCCTTTTTCTTCTGATCGTTCTCCTTCACCCGCTTCAGGAAGCTGTCTCTGCTCTTCGAGTGCTTGATGTGCTCAATCTACACATTGATCCTCTTGGCCAGAATTTTGCCCTTAACTTGCTTGTTTACAATGATGCCCACGGCATGCTGGGTGACATTGTAGACTCTTCCGGTTTTGCCGTGGTAACACTTATGGGGCATTCCTTTTTGAACAGTGCCCATTCCCTTGATGTCTACGATATCACCCTTCTTGTAGATTCGCATGTATGTGGCCAAAGGAACAACTCCATGTTTCCTAAAAGGCCTAGAGAACATGTACCGGGTGCCTCTCCTCTTTCCCTTTGTGTTCATCATTTTGGCAAGTTACTGGAAGATGGCTGCCGCGGCCGACACACAGACACGATTTTAACATGCGTGTAAAGTCTGGGAACCACAAACAAGGGGAGAGAACGTCCCTCTCAGACTGCCGGAATCTGCCCACTAGGATTAGCTCCAGGTTCCTGCAAATGACACGACTTCATTCATGATGCACACAAATGTCCCGCTGTGTGTGTGCACTACGCTTTCTTTTATCCATCCCTTGGCTGCTGGACCACGAGGTTGTTCGTGACTCGCCCACGACAGGGCGACAGTGAACAGTGCTCTGCAGACATTCTATGATGCACTGACCCTGGTGAGTGCCCATGAGTGGCGTGGCTGGAGATGCATTTTCATTCATATACATCCAGTTACTAGCCTGACGACTGGGTAAGCTCTTTACTCTCTGTAGGCATTAGTTTGCCAGTCTATACATTGAGGGGCTCATCTTAAAGGAACCATAGTGTCCTCCTGGTCTCTGGTTTTCTGTTCATAAAATGTGACACTTTCTGATTAAAATGTTTGAACTTCTTATGAAACGCATCAGGTCTTTCAGAAACTGAATGAAATCAGACATAATAAAGAAGTTCATAAATTATGCCATATTAATAAAATTATAAATTTATAATAGAGTATGGAGGAAACACTTAGAAGTTAAGCAGCCTCCTCATTAAAAAGAGTATTTTCTTGGTGATTTGGGTAAAGATATTTATATATCTTTATATATACAAATATTTATATATATACATATATACACTATATATATATATATATATATATATATATATATACATATACAAAGATACACACACACCATCACTTAACACAGCAATGTAATAAAATGACTGTCCTGACATTTATTTAGCTGCTAATGAAGTCGTCCTCCACCTACTGAGGGTTAATTTTGAGACACAGTGGCTCCTTTTCTCCCTCCCAGTCCAGATTAATCCACCAGACATTAGTTCTAGATCTGATCACACCCCTCTCCTCCTTAGGGGCTCTTACAGCTCCAACTCCCTTATGCCTAGAGAGTTTATATCTGGAGAGACCTCTGAGGTGTGGCACCCGCCAGTCCTTCCAAGCTCGTTTCTTCTCTCCTGCGCCTTTTATACCAGGCCATGTAAGGCCCCTGCTCCCAGGCCGCCCCCTTGTCACCTGCTCGCCTTCTGCAGCCTCTGCACTACCTGCCTTCCTCTCCCAGGCTTCCTCCCTCTCTGTCTACCAGCCCCAGCTCAGCCCCAGCTCAGCCCCAGCTCAGCCCCAGCTCAGCCCCAGCTCAGCCCCAGCTCAGCCCCAGCTCAGCCCCAGCTCAGCCCCAGCTCAGCCCCAGCTCAGCCCCAGCTCAGCCCCAGCTCAGCCCCAGCTCAGCCCCAGCTCACAAAACCGTCTCTCAGTCGCCTCGCCAGGGTGATGGGCATTTATCTGTGGCCCCTACAGTTTCCATTTCTGAAAATAACTTTTTAGCTATGAATTACAAGGCTATGGTTTTCCTTAGTTTTAGTCCAATGCATTCTCATGTTATGAAAAACTACTGCTTATAACACAGCCATGTATATAATGAGCCATGTATGCAGTGAGATGTGCAGTACATGACTGACTGTTCTGGGCTTGACCCAGTAAATATTCATTAGATCCCTGCTGTGTGCAAGTGAGCTCACGACAGAGGGCGGTGTTAAAAGCAGAGGCATGGGGCCACCAACCTGTGGTCTCAGCCACTCAGGAGACCAAGACAGGAGAATTACAGATTCTAGGCCAGCCAGGCTCACGTAGCCAAAGACGTAGAAACAGACACTGTGTTTAACGAATAAGTAAATAAATAGAAAGATAAATAAGACATAGCATAATGGTTTCTAATCTAAAAATAGCAAATGAAAATGCCACATTTTTTAAATCAAGCGAAGTTCAAGCCAAGTGGTGTCTGTTGTTGCCTGTAACTGCAGACGGGGAGGCCGGGTTTCATTTGAGGTCCTGATGCACGGCAGCAGTCCAGCCCATTAACTGAGCTGAAGAAGGCGACTCGGGGTCACGTTTTAGGTAGCCGTCCCCGTTATATTATGCCGCCACACACTGAACCCTAAAAGACCTCCCAGTTTCCAGGAACGGGTGTGTATGTTTGCAGCACTTTCACTTGGCCCAAGGACGGTCATACAGATCCCAACTCCATCCTTGGCGACGTGATCGTGGGCAAGATCCTTAACCCCCCCTTCTCAGCTGTGTTACCTGAAACCCTGGAAACCATTGGCACGTTAGCTGAGCGCACAGGGCAGAATGTGGTCATGACACCTGGCACACAGTGGGTGGGCAGCAAAAACTTGCTGATAATGAGAAAGATCAAAAATCAGAATAATACTGTTTGCCCCTCTGTTCTTTGTGATCGCTAAAGGCACAGAGTAGTGAGAAATACACGCTAATCCTCAAGGTTCCGTGTCTGAGGAAGAGAAATAGCGCAAATTCTTAGGTCTCCACTAAGTTCAAAGAGAAGATTTTCTACAGCAGGATGGATTACAGGATGCCCCGAGTTAACATAAGAAGTTACATTAAACAAGATTGCTTGTTGCTTTTCACTATACCAAACGAGGTTCCAGATGCCAGACCCGAGCTCTGAGTACACGGGTGCCAGGGACCAGAATCAGAACAGCCAAAGTGATTCCAATACCACTTCAGGAAAGCTTGGCCCGGGATGTGCTACGCCTCTTGCTAAGGCCTAGGGACACAGTAAGGTGTGCACCGGTGGCCACTGTAACCTAGAGACTTGTCCCAGGTATGTTTCCCAGACTCGCACTGTTGGGCAGTGGCCGGAGCCCAGGTGGTACACATGCTAGGGAAGGGCCCCACCACTGAGCTGCGCTTCCGCCCGCCCTGTGCAGTGTTATATTTTATTCTGAGTATTTGTCAACAGACATTGGAATTGAGGGCGCGCAGGATGTCGAGGGCTGGGGGGTCATCCACAGCGTTGCAGCTGTGAGTGGAGGCGGGAAGCGGTGTGATTGGCGCGCGTCTGAGTGGTTGGGAGTCGTCTAGTCCGTCGAGTAGGTAGTGGGTAGGCGTGAGAGCCATCTGTATAGGTCTGGACTGCGCATGCCCAGGCACTGGCCATGATGCTGTGGGTCTTCAGCTGAAGCTCTGCGACCTGGGGTAAGGAGTGGGGGCTCCTGAGACCCACGTCCAGGTCCTCAGCTGTGAGCTGGGGTGGGGACAGCACAGAGAGCTTTATTTCTAGCTCCGCCACGTGCTAACATGGTGCCAATCTGCTTCCTTGGGCAGGTGGACGACTGTGGCTTTTCTTTGAATCATCCGAATCAGTTCTTTCTTGAGAGCCAACGGATCCTAAGTGGCGGCAAAGATAACAAGAGGGAAGCCAGCCAGCCAGAGGCGCCCCAGCACAAGCCCAGCGCCCCGAAGACCAGGGACGCCGCCGCCGCCCTGGCCTCCCTGGATTCTTCCCTGGAGATGGAGCTGGAGGGGCTAGAAGATTACTTTCAGTAAATGACGCGGCCACAGTAACTCCTTTCCCCCGGCGAACACATTCCTGTTCGGAAGGCTTGCCTTTGTAAATCTCTCCTCCCACCCACGCATGCGCACACATTTCCTGGGAAGCAGGCTGGCTTCTTCTGCCTTACTTTTGACAGAAGGAAAAAGGAAGAGTTCTTATCTAAACCTTTCATTTAATAGTTTGTTTTGAATCCTGTTCCAAAAAAATTAAAACAGTACTCAGGGACTAAAATCCTCAAGCAGCAATACAACTAAAACCAACATTTAAAATTCTGCATAATTTTGGTCAAGTCCTCTTCTGGACCGATTTTGCTAATAAACAGCATGTATATGACTATATCTGTGCAGTTGGGAGTCTTATTTCACAGCGGATCAGGCGTTATTTCTTTATTTGAAATACTCATTGCTGTCAATAGACATGGGGGGGGGCAGAGGGAGCCCTGAGAGAGTGTGCACTGGGGGGCAGAGGGAGCCCTGAGAGGGTGTGCACTGTTGACATAGGCGAGGTCTTGCTAGGATGCCAAGGCCTAGGAGCGGCAAAGCCTTCCTCTTGTCTGCGTGGGAATGCTGACAGTGTGCAAAACCGACCGACCAACCACAGCGTCCCCTCCTCCGGTGCCTGCAGCCTGGCACTGCCACCCCACGGAGACGGCCCACTGAGATGAGCTCCGCGGCCTCCTCACTGCAGATGTAAAGAGCACACCGAGTTTCTGGTTGCTGCTACACCTGGTCACTCCATCAGAGCAAGCACGCCCACACAGTCCCCCCCCCCCCCCGTCTGCTGCACGTGTGTCTGTGTTCTGTCCTGCCTTCATCCCATCCTCGTCCCTGTCTAACGAAGATTAAACGCTTTTCCTCTTTTTCTGTGTGGCCTGTTTGTTGTTCATTACCAGCAAGTAGAAGTGCTGTGCCCTGAGTGGCAGCAGGCTCACTGAAGGAGTGGTGACGTGAGGAGCAGGCACGGTAGCTGTCCATGTAAGGGACAGGCTCAGTGAGTGACAGTGCTCCGCACCTCTGTCATCCTCCTCCTGCTTCTTACTAAGGGGCGGAGGGTTGAAGTCTGAAGATTACCAAACAGTTTGGTGACTCACAGTGGCCCTCAGCCGGCCCCGGGAATGGCTGCAGGCAGCGTCAGTCTCTGGTCTTACTCTGGCAAGGAGGAAAGCCAGGCAGGTAGCACTGAGCAAAGCCGTCTTCTAACTGCCGGATCCCTCCACCGCATCTCCACTCTCCCGGAGGAGCTGGGACTCTCAGAGAATGCAATATTTCGGCCTGAGAGAATGGTATTCGTCCATTCCAGTCTTTTCTCCTGGTAAGGGAGTGCTTGTTCTCTAACCACGTGAAATCGAAAAGACATTGTGTTTAGAAAACCGTTTTGAGAGTGAAACGGTTTCAGTCTTACAATGTGTCAAAGGTTTCCTAGAATACTTAGTTACACAATTAAATGAGAGGCCATCTGAGCAATTGTTTGGTTTTCTGAATTTTGCTACTGACTTCAGAAAGCAGCCTTAGGTTACTGTAAATGACAGCTCTTCTGTGGAAGCCTCTGCTGTCCCCTCAGCCCTAGACTCCTCAACAGGAATCCGATCGTCCATCATTGCAAACTCCGAGTCTGTCTGTCTGTCTTTCTCTCCTCTTTTCTCTCTCTCCCTTTCTCCCCTTCTCTCTCTCTTCCTTCCTTTCTTCCTTCCTTCCTTCCTGCCTTCCTTCCTTTTTCTTTCCTCAATATTATGAACAAGTGCTCCCCGAAGTTCTTTTTTACCACAGGATTAAGGTAGCTTTAGAACGTTGAGGGTCCCGATGTAGGTCTGTAGTAGAGTAAGGGAATATTGAACATGATCTCATCACATGTGAGAAGTCTCAAGGTCCCCGTAGGTAGCCATGCTGTGCAGGGCCATCTTTTGCTGCTGTCTTGTGTCCTCATTTCATGAAGCAGAAGGACAGAGGCCACGGACAGACTGGTAGGTATTCTTACATACCTCTAGTCAAACTCGAGACTAACGCTAGTTTAGGTCTTAGTTGCAAGTTCAGTATCCTAGTTATAAGGTTTGATCTCCTGGTGTCTGTTAGACAGAGAAATGTGTAGAATTTTGTAGAGTCTGCAGATTGGAGGATAGGAGTTAGAGGCTCAAACAAAGAGACATGAAACACTTTCCTGGTGCTTTGGGAGGGTGGAGAAAGCAATCTTTTTTTTTTTTTTTTTTTTAAATTATTCCATGCTTTATGGGTCTCAGCAATCTTGACTTTTCTGTTTTCTTCTTTCCTTTTTTTTTTTCTTTTTTATCTTCTTTGAGTGTTACTATCACTAGAGCTAAAAACCCACTGGGTCAATGTTTTTCTTTATTCTTCTGTTTGCGGACAATAAGACAATTAATTCTTGTTGAATAAAAAGATGGACTTGTTTTCTTGAAGGCAGAATGTTTGAGTTTGGATGGTGTAGGAGGGACCCAAAAGTGAAGCCAGAAGATGGTGGCCTCTTGAAAGAGTAGCCAGTATGAAAGAATGAGTAGAGCAGATTGTCACTGTGAACACTGTGCCCCTGTGATTCCCGTGTGACTCTCAAAGGTGACATAAGCGGGGGGGGGTGGGGAGGGTGGGGGGTGGGGGGTGGGGTGATGGTGGTGGTTAGCTGTTGGCATTGCTAGTTGGGAGGCCTCTGGGTCTTTATGCTGTTCTGTTGGTCTCATTCTGCCTGTAGGAGACGAAGCTCTTAGCTGTCGTGCACATGAAAGAACGCTAGAGATGTTTAAGGAAACTTTTTAGGGCTTGTAATATTATCGAGTCATAAGACAGAACAATTACAGGTTTTAAACATGTCAGGAGTAGAGTGAGGCTTGGGGAAGATCTTTAATTCATTCGGACTCACAGTGAGCCGAGGGATCTCTCTCTCTCTCTCTCTCTCTCTCTCTCTCTGGAGTCACAGAAGGATGCTTCAGGTGCTGCGCCCTGCTTCTTCCTCACTGAGGCCAGAGCCGCATGCAAATTCCTCTCATTCTTGGCCGAGAAGGAAACCTAGGGTTTTTCACTTAGAATATTTGAAATGAGACAACTCTCATGTTCTAATCGGGTGAGTGGGCAGTTTGCAGATTTAATCAAGATCTTCCACAGGCATGTGTT
Organism: Apodemus agrarius; assembly: GCA_964023405.1. Classification (NCBI taxonomy): domain Eukaryota; kingdom Metazoa; phylum Chordata; class Mammalia; order Rodentia; family Muridae; genus Apodemus; species Apodemus agrarius. Next base: position 11,327,187 of record OZ030014.1, read on the forward strand.
TGATATTAAGCTTGATATTAAACTTAAGTGCCCGCCAAAGTGGGAGTTTGGCAGCGTTCTGCTTGTCTGACAGACAGACAGACAGACAGACAGACATCTCTAGAACCAGAAGGGAGAAAACACCGAGAAACCCCCAACCCTGTAACTAGTTCTGTTTGCTGACTTCTTTCCTGATGGTGATGGGGAAGGGGAGGAGACGGCGGGTGGGCTGGTGGGTCCTGAGTAAACGGGCCTCAGGTTTACAGTAATCAGTACCCCAGCTGACGAACGAGGTGGGCAACACACGTAGCACGGGATGGAGGCTGCGCTTTCAGCAGGGCTGACTGACAGGTCTGGCTATACTGTCCTTCAAAAGCCACAGGCATCATCTGGGAGTCGGACCCCAGAGGTACGTCAGTGGCTCGGCGTGTACCTCACATGGTAGCTGGCTTACATTCAGGTGATCAGTGTTTACCCAAAGCATCTGGCTGCCGTCTCGATGTTGAGGCCTTTTCTGACAGGTCTTTGCCCTCATCTAAGCCTTCTTACCATAATTGGCATTGTAGACCATTAGCTCTGTGACTATGGAAATCATATCACTAGTAGGAAATGATCTCCCCACTTATCTGACCTTCCTGCCAAAAGCAATACTGTTCCGTGTTATTAGATTTGCTTTCTATCCGGTAAGCTCTTTTTGCCTGCTGCTTTGTGATATTTTATTTTACCCAACAATTGTCACCGCAGCACCGTATCAACAGCTAAAGAATATGTCTCTATACAAAGCGTCTGCATTTCCCCTGAGCCTTCCTTTGTGGGACTGTTTTTGAACACTGATGACAAGGTAGTGAAATAATATTGCTAATAAATGCATGATAGGATTTTCAATTCACCATCATAGAATTACAAAACTATATTGGCTTCATTTACACTGCCAATGGTAAAACCTTTCCCGATATCCCCCCTCCCCTAAGACCCCCAACCCCTCCCCATCCTCCTTCCCCCTGCCTCCATGTATATACACAACTCTTTAATGTTTTACCTTATTTTCCCCTTACACTGGAGGCTTGGGAAGAAGGTAAATTCAGCACACAATGCATTTATGACTTCGTAATCAGGGAATGAATCGGCACGTATTTCCCGGACTACCTCCATTTACGTGGTATATTTAGTTTTAGCCTGCACATGGGCCATAGAGAGTAGGAAAATTGCTCATTTAAAAAAGACATTGTAGAGCCGGGCGTGGTGGCGCACGCCTGTAATCCCAGCACTTGGGAGGCAGAGGCAGGCAGATTGAGTTCGAGGCCAGCCTGGTCTACAGAGTGAGTTCCAGGACAGCCAGGACTACACGGAGAAACCCTGTCTCAAAAAACCAAAACCAAAAAAAAAAAAAAAAAAAAAAAAAAAAAGACATTGTAGGGGCTGGAGAGATGGCTCAGAGGTTAAGAGCACTGGTTGCTCTTCCAGAGGATGTGAGTTCAATTCCCAGATCCACATGGTGGCTCACAACCATCTGTAATGGAATCTGATGCCCTTTTCTAGCATGCAGGCATACATGCAGATAGAGCGATCACATACATAAATAAACCTTTAAAGCAGAAGGACATTGTGATGCATACTTCTCTTTGATCTTACCTTTCTACTGATTCAATATTTATTTAATAATTTTATACCACCTTTAGCTTTTGTTTTTTGGTAGAGTTCCTGCCTGGTCCTAAAGTCACTCTGCCAGTCTCTGTGAGAGAATCCATCCCTTGGTATGCATGTCACATATAGATGCTAATGCTTTCCATGCCTTACCCCTATGAAATCTCTTCTCAAAGCACAGACCAATCCATACCTGTTACACATCTTTATTAGGAGATCCCACATGTACCTTATTCTTAATATATCTAAAATCAAGCCTGTTTCCTTTCTTCCTAAGTCTGCTTTTTTTCTCTCTCCCTTTGTCACCAGACATCCAAGTCTTCCTGAGATTCCGTTTTAATATCAGAATTGTTTTAATGTCTCACTTGGGGGGCAGCTTTGCCTTAGGAGTTATTTGGTAATGTTCGAGACATTTTTGGTACTTACAACTAGCAGGACGTAGGGGATAGAGACGAAGGGGACTGCCAAGCATCCTACAGGATACTACCCCACAACAAAGAGCGTGTCTGGCCCAGACCTCAGCTGTAATATGGCTGAGACTCCATTATCTAAGGTTTCCTCTCCCTTTCCTGCAGTGAACTGCATTAGACTCCTCGCCATTGTTAGCAGCATGTTTACTAAGTACCAGGAGGATCATGCATCCCACTGTGAGCTCAGTACAACTCCAGTTATTAGGATTTGAAATGTGAGCACATGGGCACACACGCGCGCGCGCATGCGCGCGCGCGACACACACACACACACACGTACACAAACACACACACACACACATATGTTTGAATGGGACATCGTCTTACATCTGAGTCTGGTCCCCTTTCCATATCTTTCCTTAACATTTAACCTAAGCACCTCTTCCCACAACTCCATCATGTACTTCAGGAAATACATCAGGAAATAGGACTGCTCTGTGCATGAGCCTTTCCTTGACACTTCTCACCTGTCTCCCCTGTTCCATATTGTCTCTCCTTGCTCTGTAGTCCAGTGCTGTGATTTGGGCCTTCCAAATCAGCCTCCCTGGTACCCACAGTGCGCTCTAACCCCATGTGGACTCCATGTCACATATGAGCCAACTGACACGTTATAGATGTGTTCATTCGTCTTCACACGTGAATCCCGCATGAGTAGCAGTGCATTTTACAGCAGATGCTTGGCTGCTCAGGCACTCGGCAAGCATGTGGCCGCATCACTGCTTGCTTGACATCCCACAGGGATCTCAAACTCGGTGGATGGTGGAGAAATGGCTCAGTGCGCTTGCGTGTGTACAGCACCTACTTTGGGTGGCTCATACGGGCTGCCACTCAAGCTGCGTCTCCAATGCCCTCTTTTGACCCCTGGGTACCACATGCACATGTACAACCCCACACTCAGACATCATTATGTCCATAATTCTTAAAGACTGAAGGGAAGGCCGTCCAGAGACTGCCCCATGTAGGAATCCATCCCATCAGCAAATACCAAACGCCCACACTATTGCTAATGCCAAGAAGCGCTTGCTGATTTTAGTGGGATTGCTTCAAGTTTCTCTCCATTTACCTTGATGTTGGCTATTGGTCTGCTGTAAATTGCTTTTACTATGTTTAGGTATGGGCCTTGAATTCCTGTTCTTTCCAAGACTTTTAGCATGAAAGGATGCTGAATTTTGTCAAATGCTTTTTCAGCATCCAATGAGATGACCATGTGGTTTTTTTCTTTGCGTTTGTTTATATAGTGGATTACATTGATGGATTTCCATATATTGAACCATCCCTGCATCCCTGGGATGAAGCCAACTTGATCATGGTGAATGATCGTTTTGATGTGTTCTTGGATTCGGTTGGCAAGAATTTTATTGAGTATTTTTGCATCTATGTTCATAAGGGAGATTGGTCTGAAGTTCTCTTTCTTAGTTGGGTCTTTGTGTGGTTTTGAATGGCTAAGATTAAAAACTCAGGAGACATCAGGTGTTGGTGAGGATGTGGAGAAAGAGGAACACTCCTCCACTGCTGGTGGGAATGCAAGCTGGTACAACCACTCTGGAAATCAGTCTGGTGGTTCCTCAGAAAAATGGACATGATACTTCCAGAGGACCCAGCCATACCACTCCTGGGCATATACCAGAAGATTCCCCAGCATGCAATAAGGATACATGCTCCACTATGTTCATAGCAGCCTTATTTATAATAGCCAGAAGCTGGAAAGAACCCAGATGTCCCTCAACAGAGGAATGGATACAAAAAATGTGGTATATATAAACAATGGAGTACTATTCAGCCATTAGAAACAATGAATTCATGAAATTCTTAGAGAAATGGATGGAGCTGGAGAACATCATACTAAGTGAGGTAACCCAGTCTCAAAAGAATACCCATGGTATGCACTCACTGATAAGTGGATATTAGCCTAGAATCTTGGGACACCAAAGACACAATCCACATATCAAATGATATCCGACAATAAGGAAGGAGTGGACACTGGTGCTGGAAAGGATCAAAACATCAGTGTAGGGAAATACCAGAACAGGGAAGTGGGAAGGGGTGGATGGGGGAACAGGGGGAGGGAAAGGGGCATGTGGGACCTTTGGGGGATGGGGAACCAAAAAAGGGAAATGAAATGTAAATATAGAATATACCCAATAAATTTTAAAAAAAAAGCGCTTGCTGACAGGGGCTTGATATGACTTTTTCCTGAGGGGTTCTACCATCACCTGAGCAATACAGACTGAGCCCGGGACCCCAACGGGAAAGTTAGGAGAAGGACTGAAAGAGGTGAAGGGGTTCCTGTGCAACCCCAGAGGAAGAACAGTATCAACTAACTGGACCAGCCAGAGCTCCCAGGGACTAGTCCACCAGCCAAAGGATCCACATGGAGGGAGGCAGGGCTCCAGATGCATATGTAGCAGAGGATGGCCTTGTCTGACATGGATGGAAGGGGAGGGAGGCTTGATATCCCAGTGTGTGTGTGTGGGGGGGGGGATGCTAGAGGGGTGCGGGAGTGGGTAAATGGATGGAGGAGCACTCTCATAGAGGCAAAGGGGAGGAGGGAGGTGGAAAGGTGGATGGGATGGAGGGGTTATGGGGGGGTAACTGTGAAAGGGGATATTATTTGAAATGTAAATCAATAAAATGACTAATAAACAAATAAAGAATGAACTTTGACTTCTGAGAAAAGCCACCATAAGCCATGACCTTGTCAACTTACCTAGTTTCCTGAGCTTCCTTGCTTTACCTGTGAAATAGGTGTAATAATCACACTTATTTTAAGTATCATTAACTAAGTGCTATTACATGCCCCACACAAGGAATGCTGGTGAGCGGAGACAGCAGGTGTTAAAGGTGATGCTAATCCCTTTTAACACCACACCTGGCTGGCTCCTCCCTGTTTTGAGTAGCGATCTGGTGACAACCCTCCATGGTGAGAGCTGTTCACAGGGCACTGGCTGTTCTTCAGTGGAGGAACAGGGTTGACAAGAGTGTCTGTGTTGAGGAAGCAGCTGTACATTTTTTCTTGGGGCTCTCATGGACATGTGGCTTTCGAGAGGAAGTGATGCTTACCTATGTGGTACCTAGTTTCCAATCACTTCAATGGCAAAAAAGTTTGAAACAGGGTCTCGTCATTTAACCCAGGCTGGCCCTTAAACTGGTGGTCAGCATCCTGGATTCTGAGTTAGAGGTGTATGCCCCCAGGCCCAGGCTTACAGAGGGCCTCACGGTAGATTTCCATCTTGGCACTTCTGCGGCAGACTAAGGATAGTAGACATCTGGATTTCCCCTAAAAAGGAGATTCTAGGAGCCAATTTGTGTGCAGACTGACTATACCTGTACTGTTCCTGGCCTGGGCATTTTCCTCTATGCTTGACTTTCACACTGGGCTTCTGCCTACTCGCCTTGGCCAGGAAGCTCAACCGTGCCTCAGTGAGAACAAGTCTTTGCTGTTCTTGGGGAAGTTACTTGAGCTTCTTGCTTAGCTTTTTCAGTTGAGAGAATGACCTAAGTCATAGAACAACATCCAAAGCTTCTTGTGTTGAACTTGACTCATTATAAGTTTTTTTTTAAAACAAAACAAAACAAAACAAAACAAAACAAAACATTGTTTGTTCTTATTTTAGAAGAAATCTACTAAATTTTGTTTGCAGGGCTAAATAAGTAAAGTTTTCAAGCTGCAGTGACTATTTGGGTGATTTCAAGAAATGTAATAATTTGTTCCCAGAATGAAAACACTGCAACCCTTAGCCCTTCAGTTAGGGAGTTCCTGGTGCCAGGCTTCCTAACTTAGTCTTTGAAATCATTAGAGACAGACTGAGAAGTGTAGAACCAGATGCAGCATACAAAGCCATAGTCAATACGGTCATACCTTGTGTGGTCAGCTAGTTTCTCAAAGTAGTTGAAGTCATCCCTGCCAGAGTCAGGAATGTATGTTGTCATTCCCTTGTCTACACTGTGGCACCTCTCCTATCCTCCTAGCTCAGTCTTGCTTGGACTAGGCTGTGAAATACACCAAGACAGTCGGAATGGAGAATGACTCATGCTGTCTTTCAGAGGGGAACCAGCCAACTTGCGAAGATATCAATGGTCGTTTAAAATGAAGTCAGTGAAAATGAAAATATCCACAGATTCCCACCACTTACATTAGGTGAATACAGTTTATGTAAGTCCTTGGGTGTCCCTTCTTTCAAGACTGAGAATAGACACTTGTTCAACCTCTAAATCAATGAAGTGAATATTTTATGTTGTGGATCCCACGATCTCTCTTGTAACTACACAAGGCTATTTTTATAATGAAAAGCAGCCATGCACAACATGTGGGCAAATTAATGTGACTGTTTTGAGCATGAAACAGGCCAGATTTGACCTGTAGGAAATAGTTTGTCAATGCCTGACCTAGACAAAGAGCAAAATATTTTAAGCATAAGAATGAATGAAAGCGACTAACACTTGAATATATACATACATCAATTCAGAATAGAATGCATGGCTTAAAACCTTCCTTTAAGAAGTAGATCCAGATGCTTTCACTGGCACATCCTGTCCAGTGTTGAAACAAATTAAGACCAGCTCTACACAAAACAGGACAGTGATAACTAGAATTTCCCCACATCCGTTCTGAAGCCCACATTGCCATGCAACTAAAACCAGACAAGAAAACAAAACTATAGGCAGTATCTCTTAAGTACAGATGCAACAATCCTTACCAAATGAACAGTAAATTCATGACCAAATGGGGTCTATTGCAGGATTGTAAGGTTGGCTTAATGTGCAAATATCAATGTAGCTTACCGTGTTAACAAAGGGGGAAACATGATCATTTATTAGAGATTAAGCATTTGACAAAGTAACATCTGTCCATGATAAAATTCTCAACCAACAGTAATATAGAAGACTCCTTAATCTAACAAAACTATCTTTGTACATCCTAGAGGAGATACAATATGTAATGGTAGAAGGTAATCACAAGAACACACATTCTCACCATTTCACTTCAATGTTGTGCTACGAATTTTAATTAGTGTAATGATTTGTCTTAGGGTTTTATCGCTGTCAAGAGACACCATGACCACAACCACAAAACAACTCTTATAAAGAAAAACATTTAACTGCAGCTGGATTACAGTTCAAAGGTTTAGTTTCTTTTCTTAATGCCAGGAAACATGGCGTCTTAGGGTTTTATTGCTGTGAAGAGACGCCACGATCGTGACAACTCTTATAAAGGAAAACATTTTATTGAGGCTAGCTTACAGTTCAGAGGTTTAGTCCATTATCATTATGTGGAAAACATGGCGGCATGCAGGCAGATCTGATGCTGGAGCTGAGGGTTCTACATCTCAATCTGCAGACAGCAGGAAGAGAAGTGGCTTGAGCTCCTGAGACCTCAAAGCCCACCCCTAGGGACACACTTCCGCCACAAAGACCACACCTCCTAACAGTACCACGACCTATGGGACAAGCATCCAATCGCCTGAGTCTAGAGAGGCCATTCCTCAGTCTACTACATGAGGCGAGAAAGAGAGCAAACTGTCCAGTCAGAAAAGATAAACCCGTTTCATCACTTTAATATGACTGTATCATTAGAAAATCTTACTCAGTCTTCGGAGTGAATCAGTGAATAAATACAGTAGGGTCCTAGAAGGCCTAAGTAAACATTCCTAGCAACCACAAAAAGTTGAAAATTTTATAAATATCATGATAGTTTCTAAAACATAGAATACCTCAAGTAAATTTAACATAATATATAAGGCCTATGCACCATGTACTTCAACACACTGCTGAAAGGAAAGAGAAAGATTAAGATGGCACCAGGCTTAGACCATCCTGAGACAGCCTCTCCACAGAAGTGCATACAGCTGCTAACACAACCGACTTCTCGAAAGCCAGGGGAACTGGGTGAGGGCACAGTTCTTGGGCTTTAGGAGACTTACAAAACTAAAGTGGAGGAGGAAGGAAAGTAAGAACTGTTGGCTTCGCAACCCCTTTCTTCAGGCAGAGCGGTGTGCGGAGAGATGTCTGCAGATAACGAGCTGCAGGACTTAGTGCTGAGCCCATGCCGGACGTTCCCAGGCCGTAAATGGCGCCTCTGCAGTAGACACACCGACCTGAGGTCTCAGGACCCCTCCCTCAACCTCAGGCAGCTTCGTGTTGAGAACGAATCCAAGCACTGGGGCAGTATAGGTCACAGAACTAAGCCCAGAATTGGGCCGTGGAACTCAGTGCTCGGCCTACCACGGTGAACCCCAGCATTTAGCAGAGCCCAGTGTCCCTTGCTCTGGGCCGGTGTTCACACATGAGGCCCCTAAACCTGCCCTGGTGTCACATGGAGCCCCAAAGGGACATTCGTCTTCTCACCAGTGTTGCCTTGAGACAGCCACAACGGTCTTGATTATGGCTGTACTTGAGTACCACTCAGGCAGAACGGTGTGGACTCTGCCCCTGCGGGGAGCCGCCTGTGTCTGGGAGCCCTATGGGTAATCCAGTACTGAGGCCAAATAAAGAGGCAGATGCCCCCAGCACCTGACCAAGGCTGTTGACTATGGATTGACCGGGTAGGCAGAGTTTTGGGGGAATGGATACTAAAGGTATGTTCAGAATCCATCCCTAAGGGCAAAGGTTTAATTCTGAGAAATAACTCTAAGGCCAAAACAGTGAGCACAGTGACCAGAGTTGGTGGGAATCCCACTTGGGGATTCCATCAGATAAAGTATCAGCAGTGGCCATAGGCTCAGAAAAAACAAACAGCCTGTTTAGAATTTCAAGAATACCCATGGTATGCACTCACTGATAAGTGGATATTAGCCTAGAATCTTGGGACACCAAAGACACAATCCACATACCAAATGATGTTCAACAAGATGGAAGGAGTGGACTCTGGTTCTGGAAAAGCTCAAAGCATCAGTGTAGGAGAATACCAGAACAGGGAAGTGGGAAGGGGTGGATGGGGGAATAGGGGGAGGGAAAAGGGCATGTGGGACCTTTGGGGGGGGGCAGGGAACCAGGAAAAGGGAAATGAAATGTAAATATAGAATATATCCAATAAAAAATAAAAAAATTAAAAAAAAAAAGAATTTCTGAAAGGATGGGTTAAAAATATGTAAATGATTATGAGTGTTTTTCCAGCACTGACAAATTTAAGATCACAGGGCCAGTCTGGGCTGCATACCGAGACCCTGCCTCAGAAATGCAACCAAAGCAAAACCACAGTCGGGATTGGGAAGACTGGGAGGGGCAGGTCTCACCACCTATTAACAAGCACCTCCAACTCTCTCACCATCAAAAGGGCGAAGTGAAACGTCAGCCATTGATCATCCGACATATGTTTTAGTAGACAAGATGAACTTTTATAAATAGGAAAAAAATTCAATTACTAGAGAAACTTAATAGAGATGGGTGCAACTTGGAAAAAAAATCAAATCGGAATCTCCATACTGGAGTCATGACAAGCCACTTGGTGGGTAAAGAACTCACTGCCCAAGCCTGACGACCTGAGTTCAATCCCCGTAACCCACAGAAAGGTGGCTGGAAGGAGGTGACCCCACAAATTGTCCATACACCCTCCGTGTGTATTGTACACGGTGGCCTGCCCACTTCACAACAATAATAATTTCATTTAAAAACAATCCTCACGCTGGAAGGTACAGGAAATGGAATCAAAACGTCTCTAGAAGTCATCACCAGCCATCTAGGTCACAGAAAAGAATCAGCACATAAACAGGCGGCTCGAAGACACAGCTGGAGAGGAGCAGTGGGAAAGGAGTGAGCGGGCTTCTGGGAACTTTGACACTGCATTAGAAAAGCAAACATCTTGAGGCTGCAGGAGAATTCCAAATAAGTAGGAAGCTGGTTCAAAGACACAGCCGAGAATGTCCCAAAGCCTCAAGTGAGATAAAGATATCCAGGTAAAATACAATTAAAGGTCACCAGTCAGATTCAAGGCAGCCAAGCCTGCCCCAAGATATAATCGGGCCCTCAAGAAAGCAAGAGGAAAGAAATAACATGTGTCTTAATTTGCCTGACAGCAGAGCTCAGCAGAAAGCTTATCAGGCAGGCAGGAGTAGAGTGTGATATAAGTGGGGGTGCGTAGGACAGAGGACACTTTCCAAGCAAGAACCCTGCATTCTCAGAGTCTTCGCAAGTAAAGGAGATATAAAAATAGCCACAGACAGTTCATTGTTTCCGGATGTGGCCTGTAAGAAATGCTAAAGCAAGTTCTTTAAGCTACACATCAGAGGCACCCGTGTGTAAGAAACAAATCTGAGAATGCATGAAACTCATGAGACTTAACTATAGAAAAATTAAGAATGCACTACTATTGTAAACATAGCAACCAAACCATTATAACTGAAGTATGAAGACTAAACACAATTTAAACAGAAGTATACTAAGACATAGAAAAATAATGTTGAAAAGAGAACAGTTATTCAAAATACACAGAGAGCTGGATATAAGTAGAACTATTTTATATGTGCATGAATATGTACATGCCTACGTGAGTGTGCGCGCGCGCACACACACACACACACACACGGGGGTGTGCATACATGGGGGTGGTCAGAAGCCAGTTTGCAGGAATATGCTCTCTCCTTTGACCATGTAGTTTTGGGAATCACACATGTGTTGTTAGCCTTTGTGTTGTGTTGTTGGGCACCTTTGAAACCCACCGAGACATTTCATGGTCCCAGCAGATGTTTTAATTATTATTTCCCCTGTCTTCCTGTTGTTCCTTCTCCTAAACTTATGATCAATGTTAAATTCCCTCCTATTCACCCGCTCATTGGAATGACAAGGCAAAGCCTGTGATAGGCACACTGAAAATCATGAAGCATTAAAATGATTAGGAGAAAAAAAGCACAGAGCACCAATAGGAGGATACAAGAAATGAAAAAAAAAATAGAGGAATAAAACTAAAAAACTCAGCCAAGGACACAATTTACTAATGGTACCAGTAAGATCTAACCTAGCAAAGTAACTAGTGTGAGTCCCCTAATGAAAAACAGACTGAAAGAATAATCATAAAAGGCCAAACCAAGTGTCATTTGCAAAGGGGGGGGGCTCACATGGCATCTCAGAACACGGGAGATGGAGAGCGGGTGTTTGGAAGAGTCTGTTTCACGTACATGGAACACAGACGGGGTCAGGAGAAGCCATTCTTACACGAGGCAAGTGGATTCCACATAAGGCATCTTTAAAAAGGGAAACAGGGCAGGCTAGTATATTATGATAAAGGAACCAGTCAGAAAAAAAAATAATAATGTTTTTAGGTCCATTCACTATGGACCTACATATACAAAGTAAATATAATAGAGCTACAGAGAAAGGCAGGCCCAGTGCAGTGACTATCGTAGATGGTATTTAACGCACACGAATGAATGACAGGACCCAGGATCTCCCTTCTTCTCCACGGAGAGCCACCAAGGAAAGGCCTGTGGCTGCATTTGGATGGAGAACATTGGCGAGAGGGTAGAACATTGCTAGATTCAGACACTGGGATAGAAAAGAGGAAATCTGTATATCCTAGCAATTGCCACACCGCTCCTAGCTCCCAGCCTGGGTGGCATGGCTGCGGGCAGGCGTCACTGAGGGAAAGTCTCACTCTGTGCTGGCTGGCAGCGCAGGTAAACAACCTGAAATCTGTAGTCGTGGCTTCGGAAGAGGAAACGCCATCACCTCTCTGGCTACGGTTGCCAGAAGCCTTCTGGAGACATGAGGCAGTTTCTGATTTGGTGCTGCTCTGGGGGGTCAGAAACCCCTGCAGATTCTCAGATCTGGGCTTCCACAGGCATTCACTGCGCTGACTTGCGGGCCGACCAGCTGCTTTGTGACTGTAGGGGACCATTATATGGCAGAGAGGGACAGAGGCCACCATCCTTGAGAGTCAGGAGACAGGAGGTGCTTTGACTATAAGACTATAGGCCAGCCACATGCGCACCTGCATCGACAGGACTGAAGGCAGGCATCCGAGCGGTTTCCATCCCTCCTCCCATATCCACTTCAGCGCCTGCTGTTGCTGATGCTGAGTGCTGGGGGCAGGGGAGAGGCGAGGTTGTGGCTATCACTGGTGTCCCACTGCTGGTGCATTCTGAGACCCTGAATAATTCCACAATGGCAGCTGCTGCTTCATATCTAGACACCATCCTCAAAGGGCAAGAGAAATACTAGCTCTCCAGCTGCATTCCAGGTGTGTACCGCTGCCAGAATCCGCAGGAGGCTCTGCGGCGGTTCCCAAACTGCTTGTCTTAATGAGCATTTTCATTGCTGTGGTGAAACACCATGGCCAGAGTGTCTTGGGAAAGAACGGGTTTATTTCATCTTACATCTTATAAGTCCATCACTGGGGGAAGCCATGGCAGGACCCTGGAGGCAGGTGCTATTGGAGAGGCCAGGGAGGGGTGCTGCTTGCTGACTTGCTCCTCATAGCCTGTTCTGCTTGCTTTGTTATAGAATGCAGGACCACCTGCCTAGAAGTAGCCCCGCCCACAATGGGCTGGGCCCTCCCCCACCAATTACTAATCAAGAGAATTTTCCAGAGCTCAGAATAAACAAGATACAACTCACAGACCACAAGAAGCTCAAGAAGAAGGAAGACCAAAGCGTGGGTGCTTCTTCAGTTCCTCTGAGAAAGGGAACAAAATACTCATAGGAGCAATGATGGAGACAAAGTATGGGGCAGAGATGAAAGAAAGGCCACCCAGAGACTGCCCTCCTGGGGATTCATCCTATAAACAGTCAACAAATCCCAACACTATTATGGATGACTTTCTAAGAAGTGCTTGCCGAAAGGAGCCTATTATGGCTGTCTCCTGAGGGGCCCTGCCAGAGCCTTACACATACAGAGGCAGATGCTAGCAGCCAACCATTGGACTGAGCGCAGGGTCCCCAATGGAGGAGTTGGAGGGCACACTGGAAGAGCTGAAGGGGTTTGCAGCCCCATGGGAAGACCAGTGATATTGGCCAACCAGACCCCCCCTCCCCCAGGGCTCCCAGGGACTAGACCAGCATCCAAGGGTACACATGGTTCCAGTCACAATTGTGGAGGAGGAATGCCTTGTCAGGCATCGGTGGGAGGAGATATCCCTGGTCCTATGAAGGCTTGATAGATGCTCCAGCGTGGGGAAATCAAGGGGGGGTGGTGGTGGTGGTGGGAATGGGTCGGGTGGAGGGTATCTTCTTGGAGACAGGGGGTGGGGTAGGAGGATGGATTGGGGGTTTTCTGGGAGGGGGAAACCAGGAAAGGGTATAACATTTGAAATGTAAAGGAAGAATATATTCAATAATAAAAAAGAATGAAAGAAAATTCCCTATATATACCTTTGTTCACAGTCTGATCTTATGGAGACAATTTTTTTTCAGTTGAGTCTCTCTCCTCTCAGATGGCCCTAGCTTGTGTCAAGTTGACACAAAACTAGGTAGCATATCTACCATATGAGAGCCGGCTTGGCCACCACAGAGAGGCGGCTTGAATTCCATGAGTGTCAGGGTCCGCCCCACTGACGCTTAAAGAAGTGCTCCTGCCTCCTCACTGAGGAGGCTCCCAGCACCGGAGGGCCTTGCTAATAGCAAAGCTAGAATTTACACTGCCCAAGACAGCCTGCAGTGCCCCATTAGAGTCACTGTTCCTATAGTAGAAGTTATTATCCCATGAGTACCCTACATCTCCACACCCACTGCTGTGCATATCACACCTACCTAAGCAGATTGTGTCTCTTCCTGCAAAGACCACAAAGAAAGAGGTCCTTCCAACTCCATAGTGGTACAAACTGTGCCCAGAGTTGTTAGTTACAACTCAAGAAACTATAGGGAAACTGCACTGTGGTACCTAGATGGAAACATGGCCAAATGCGTAGAAAGTTGACACTCTAAAGAGTGTCATAGCGGCTTCCAAAGAAAGCCACTCAAAGGCTACAGCATACAAGTGTGTGTGTGTGTGTGTGTGTGTGTGTGTGTGTGTGTGTGTTATCAACCTACCAGAGGCCCAAATCTTACAACAGTTTTCTAGCATACCCTCCTAAGTCAATATGGACAAAATAAATAAATAATTTCAACAGATGAATTTTAGAACCTCAGTAAAGTCTGAGAGAAGATAGATGTGCAACTAAATCTATGCAGGGAATGCAGGGCATAAAGGAGAAACTTAGCGACAGAGCTTTGGAAGTACAGGTAGGAAACTTGGAAAGGAAGAAGTTGTAACCAGACAATGAAGACCTGAAGGCCTCAGGCACTGCCTAGATCAACCAGAAGGAAACGCTTGTGAATGGAAGCTGACTCCTTCCAAATGTCCCAGTGGAACATGTGCGCACACACATATACAGACACACATATACATACACACACACACACACACACACACACACACACACGCACAGACATACACATATACACACACATACACAGAGACACATATATACACACATACACAGAGACACATATACATATACACACACACACACACACACACACGCACAGACATACACATATACACACACATACACAGACACACACGCGCACAGACATACACATATACACACACATACACAGAGACACATATACACACACACATGCACAGACACACACAGACACAAACACACACACTCACATACATATACACACAGACACACACAGATATGACACACAGTCATATATACACATCTATTCATACATATATACACACATATACAGATACACATATATACACATATTCACAGACATACACAAACTCACACATACACACACACAAACACTTACACAAACACATACACATTCACACATATTCACAGACATTAGACTCACACATATACACACAGACACACACAGTTAGAGAGAACAAGAAAAAAGAAAAGAATTGGCACGCTCAAGATAATTGAGACACCATGAAATGAACAAGCTTTCACATCACTAGAATGCCCAAGGGACCCTATATAGAGCAAATGTTCGCTATAGCATATTGTCAAATTGTCAGTATATGGAAAAGAGATACGTTGTAAGCTCTGCAACATAAAAGTGCTGTCACATTTAGTAGTATCCCTGTGGCACTAACAGCACATTTCTCAGCACAAACCCGATGGCCAGGAGAGAATGGAATGACGTCTAAGTCCTAGAGAAAGATAACTGCTAGCTTCCCATACAGTATCCATCATGGCTGTCCTTCAGCAATGAGGGGGAAACAAAGGCCTTCCAAGGCAAGGGAGGGAATCAGGACAACCAGACAGGCATGCTTGGGGAGTTCTGCGTCCACAAGTGAAGGAAATGGAGCAGCCATAATAAAAACAGGCAAGGGCACAGATACGGTAAGAATGGCACATATCTAAAATAAAAACAGAAAGCTAAAATATTAATACAGAAAACCATTAGGATGATCATAAGAAAAACGATTAATATGACAGGACAACAAATGCTCAAATAATTATAAAATACACAAAACAACAAAACGACAAAACTTAGAGTCACAGTCATGATATACCAGTAATAACCTTGTACCCCAGTTAAAGACACAGACTGGGAAACATTGATAAGCAAAAAAGACCAAAGGATAAAGGACCCTGGGCAAAGCATGGGGAACCTGAACGTGGGCATGTACAAGTGACATTCCAGGCAGACACGTGCGGGGTCTGAACAGGAACATCTGCACACACATCTCGTAAAATGGACGTGAAGATAAACCTACGAGAACTTGAGCAAGTCACCATATGATGAGCGAGGATTGACTCTCTAGGATAGGATGAATGCAAATCTGTAAGCACCGGATACTCAAGAGACCCGCAGCAATTCTGAGCTCAAAAGGAGAACTGGATTCCAATGCATAAAGTGGAGGAACATCTACGCCCTGCTTTACTCAAAGGGCTCATGGTTTTAGAATCTGCGAAATAAAAACCTTCCTTTCAAAATTTTATTCACGACATTGAAAAGATCATGTTCTGTAATTAAGCAGGCTCCATCTCGAGTACAAGAACAATTCATCACATACAAATTAAAGAATCTGATAACCCACATCGCTACAACAGAGGACAACACCATATTGTATCTTCATACATGTTATAGAAAGGCATTTGACAGAAGTCGGCCACACTGATGGCAAAGCCTCTGAGCAAATCGGTAAGGAAGTTAACAGACATCGGTATGAGGAAAGTGCGGGTGTAAGAAGCCCAGAACTGAAACGAGACCTGACCACTCTAAGACATGAAGTATGAGAAAGATACAGAGATGCCCTCTTTCAAAACTTCTCTCTTAACATAATTCTGGAAGTCCTAGACAGATAATAGTGTCAGAGACAGAAATGAAGGACACCTTGATGGAAACATAGAGTGGTGAGTTAATATAATTTACAGACATTATTTTATACAGAGAAAACCTGAACACCCCAGTGATGAACTAAATTGACACAGCGATCCAGCCAAGTTGCAAGACCTAGCAATCAACAGGCAAAAACTAAGATTTCTATGCACGGAGAGGAAAATAATGAAAAGAAAACCAAGAAAGCAATATAATTGCAACAGTTACAAAACAATGATACCTTATTGCAGCTCTAAATATGTGTACAGCACAGGTGGGCTCAGTGAGTTGTCTGGACCTCTCTTATTATTGAAAAAAGCATCATGATTTTGAGAAAATAGAAACAATTGAGTGTCCTCTATCTGATTAATGGATAAAGTGCGGTGTCCGTTCACAATGCAGTGCCATGAAACTTCAATGTTGTAAAAAAAGAACAAAAACGTAACATTTGCATTGACAGATATGAGTGGGGATCATTACTCGAAATTAAAACAAACGTGCTTGGAAGGGCAAGTTCTGCATGATATTAATCCTATGTGGAATTGAAGAAAACAACAACAAAAACACCTGAAGCCATAGAACTGGAAGGCCGACTGTGCTTAGCAGGAGTTACGGGGAATGGGAGTAGAGAGATGTTAAAGTACCCCTCAGAAGGGTCTGCTGTGCTCTTAGGTGTACACTCCTACAAATAACGGAACTGTACCATGAGCTTCCAACCCTTAGGTGGATTTTCATTTTCAACCTAAATAAATGATAAGCATTGTAGGTGATATATATATATATCATATATATATATATATATATATATATATATATATATCCTGCCCTAAACAGTTTACAGTGTAGACATGTATCAAAACATTACATGGTAGTCCATTCCTATGTATACTTTATGTGTTTTTATGTATGGTTCAAAACTAATTTTAAAGATTTTAAAGTGTGTGTATATGTACATATGTATGTATGTTTGTGTGTGTATGTATGTATGTTATGCATGTATGTATGTATATGTGTGGGTTTGTGCACATGAATACAATGTCCCTGCAGGCAAGAAAAGGCCAGCAGATTCCTTGTTACAGGTGACCATCTTGTTACAGGTGTTACAGCTGATATTACAGGTAATCATTAGCTAACAAAAGATGGTGGCCAAAGTCAGGTCTTCTTCTGGAAGAGCAATATGCATTCTTTTTAAAAATTTTTAAAAAGACTTATTTACTTTATGTATGGGATTACACTATCATTGTCTTCAGACACACCAGACGAGGGCATCAGATCCCATTACAGATTCCATGTGGTTGCTGGGAACTGCACTCAGGACCTTTGGAAGAGCAGTCAGTGCTCTTAATTGCTGAGCCATCGCTCCAGCCTCCAATATGCATTCTGGAGCTAGCTCTCTAATCCCAAATATATGTTTAAAAATAAATAAAAAATTTAAAAGATAAATTTAGGCTGGGTTACTGTGTTAAGTTATACCACAGTTAGTAATCCCTACCTGACTTCCACTCCAGGATATTAAATTGAATGGTTTTACAGGACTCATTTATGTATTTGTTTTTCACTTAAATCAAAAAGCATGCTCTAGGACCCTGAAATTTTACTTGGATTCATTTTAAGTTCTCTAAGAAGTTCATCACGTAACAGCCCACGATCATCGTGAGAAAGTCACACAGCAGTGACTTTGTGTTGATGATCCAAGTGTCAGTGCAGAAGGCAAATGATGAGTCACTTGGCTGAGTCACGTGCTAGTTTGTGGACTATTGATGAGTCTGAAGAAGAGGTCATGAGTCAGATTGCCCACACAGGGTGGAGCCTCTCATCAGTGTCAAATCTCTGAGAGCTTTTATAAGCCAAGGTGTCTCCATGAAAAATGCAGAAAGGCAGACGAGAAGGCTGCCTTTCAGAGAACAGTGAGAGGACAGTAAGTAGTAAGAGCCTTAAAGCATAATTTCCTTGGAGTATGTTGTCGGGGTTGAGAGTATCGTATCCTTTCATGAAGCAGTGCTATGTGAACCGGATGGCGGGCAAAGCATCCTTTATTGCACACGTATGAAGGTCAGCTCAATAAATGGAGTTAGGGAAACACAATGATTGCCATTATCTAATGTTGAGGCTTTGTCTTTTACTGTCTTGTACCCTGAAGACCTGGAGTCTGCCTGGAGCCCCTGTGACCCTGCTCCCAGTTAATTGTGATTGGAAAAATAAAGATGCCAACAGTCAATAGCTGGGCAGAAGAGACATAGCTGCGGTTTAGCTTTCCTGGGTGTGGGACCATGAAGAAGAACAACATGCAGGAGAGGGGAAGCGAGACCTCCATGGGATAGCTGGACGGTAAAAAATGCGGTTTGCTGGGCTGGCCAATTGGAGTTAAGAGCAGCCCAGACAGAACATAGTAAATAGTAATAACTTGGATTTATCAATAGGAAAGTAGATTCTAACAGCTGGAGGCTAGGCAGCTGCCCTACTATTGTGTTGCTTAATGCATATTAAAAATGTAAAGGCTGCCTGTGTGTCTTTCCACTGGAAACATAAATGGTCTAATGCAGGGAAGAAAGAAGCCCAAGGCCACGATTTTTAATTATTTGTGCTACAACCTAGTGGTTGAAAGTCCTTGGAGCCATTCAGCTCCTTCCTTCCTCTCAGGTTCTGCACTGTTCACATGGCTTCTTCCATCAAATACATCCAAAATGTGATCATTGCCCATATACCTACTGTATAAATGGCCTTACCAATTCATCTCTGGAGTACTGCAGTAATCTTTACCTAGTATAATCATTACCTAAGTTAGTTGAACATCTAATGACAACTTAAGAAAATTGGGATCAAAAGCATTCACTTTTTATAAATAGGAAAGTATGAAATTCAAGAGCTATTGTTCTAAGTATCTCTTTCTAAAGAAGAGAAAAGCAGATGGGCATGGAGGTGGGGCTAGTGGGCCAAATCTAGCCTGTGGCTTCATTTTGTTAATAAAGTTTTATTGGAACACAGCTGTGTACATTGGTTTATGTATGGATTCCAGAATTAATTGCAAAAGAATGCAAAAGAGAGCTGAATGCAATAAGAAAGTGAATTCAGAATGTGAAAGTGGAGTTTAAAGGAAAAAAGAGATACAAATATTGAATGACAAAAAGCCTGAAGATGAACAATTTAGTAAGTCAAATAGAAGCTCCATGGAAAGCGTTACCAATGAGCGATCCAGACCTAAGGACCGGGGATCAGCGCTTTAAGGCAGAGCAGGAATTGGAGGAGGACAGAGATTGATTAATGAGAAAGTACAAACAGAACATTCGTTTCTAACCAACCAAAATTTTTTATTAGACATATTCTTTATTTATATTTCAAATATTGTCCCATTTCCTGGTTCCCCCCCCCGAAACTCTCATAACCCATCTCCCCTTCCCCTGTTCCCTAATCAACCCTCTCCTCCTTCCCTGTCCTGGTATTCCCCTACACTGTGGCATCAAGCCTTCCCCAGACCAAGGGCCTCTTCTCCCTTTGGTGTCTTACAAGGTCATCCTCTGCTGCTTATGAGTCTGGAGCCATGGATAACTCCATGTGTACTCTTTGGTTGATGGTTTTGTCCCTGAGAGCTCTGGGAGTACTGGGTGGCTCATATTGTTGTTCCTCCTATGGCGCTGCAAACCCCTTCAGCTCTTTGGATCCTTTCTCTAGCTCCTTCACTGGGGTCCTGGTGCTCAGTTCAATGGCTTTGACCAACCAAACTTAAATCAAGATTAGATAAGAAATTTAAACATCAATAAGATGGCTATAACAGTAAGATAGAATCAATATTTTAAAACTCCCCAACTTTAATGCAGAATTCTACTAGACCTTCAAAGAAGAGCTAATACCAACACTCCTCAAACTATTCCATAAAACAGAGACAGGAGGAACACTACCCAATTCATTCTATGAAGCCACAATTACTCTGATACCTAAACCACACAAAGATCCAACAAAAAGAAAACAAAACTTCAGACCAATTTCACTTATGAATATCGATGCAAAAATACTCAATAAAACTCTCACAAACTGAACCCAAGAACACACCAAAACCATCATTCACCATGATCAAGTAGGCTTCATTCCAGGGATGCAAGGTTGGTTTACTATATAAAAATCCATTAATGTAATCCACTATATATATAAACTCAAAGAAGAAAAATCACATGATCATCTCCTTAGATGCTGAAAAAGCATTTGACAAAATACAATACCCTGTCATATTAAAAGTACTGAAGAAATCAAGAATTCAAGGCCCATATCTAAACATAATAAAAGCAATATACAGCAAATCAACAGCCAATATCAGATTAAATGGAAAGATACTTGAAGCAATTCCACGAAAATCCTTGTCTTCAAGGATGCCCACTCTCCCTATATCTATTCAATATAGTACTTGAAGTTCTAGCTAGAGCAATTAGACAACAAAGATCTCAAGGGGATACAAAATGGCAAAGAAGAAGTCAAGGTATCACTATTTGCAAATGATATGATAGTATACTTAAGTGACCCCAAAAATTCTACCAGAGAACTTCTACAGCTGAAAAACAACTTCAGCAAAGTAGCTCGATATAAAATTAACTCAAATCAGTAGCCTGCCTTTATATAAATGATAAATGGGCTGAGAAAGAAATTATGGAAACAACACCCTTTGCAATAGTCACAAATAATATAAAATACCTTGGGATAACTCTAGCCAAACAAGTGAAATATCTGTATGATATTCTCTCAAGAGAATATGTCTCTCAAGAAAGAACTTGAAGAAGACCTCAGAAAATGGAGGGATCGTCCATGCACATGGATTGGTAGAAATTAACATAGTAAAAATAGCCATCCTACCAAAAACAATCTACAGATTCAAGCAATCTCCATCAAAATTCCAACAAAATTATTCAAATACATAGAAAGAGAAATTCTCAATTTCATATTGAAAAACAAAACAAAACAAAACCTTGGATAGCGAAAACAATTCTTAACAATAAAAGAACTTCCAGGAGAATCACCATCCCTGACCTTAAGTTGTAGTACAGAACAATAGTGATAAAAACTGCATGGTATTTATCTACTGGTACAGAGACAGAAAGTTTGATCAATGGAATAGAATTGAAGACCCAGAAATAAAACCACACACATATGAATACTTGATCTTTGACAAAGAAGCCAAAAATATACAATGGAAAAAGGGAAGCATATTCAATAAATAGTGCTGGTCTAATAATAATATAGACCCGTATTCGTCACCTTGCACAAAGCTCAAGTCCAAGTGGATCAAGGACCTCGACATAAAACCAGATACACTGAATTTAATAGAAGAGAAAGTGGGAAAGAGCCTTGAACTCATTGGCACAGGGGGAAATTTCTTAAACATAACTCCAATGGCTCAGGCTCTAAGATCAAGAACTGATAAATGGGACCTCATGTAACTGAAAAGCTTCTGTATGGCAAAGGACATAGTCAATAGGACAAATCGGCAACCTTTAGATTGGGGGGAAAAAGTCCTCACTAACCTCACATCTGATAGAAAGCTAATATCCAAAATATATAAAGATCTCAAGAAGCTAACCTCAAAAAAACAAAACAAAACAAAACAAAAACAAAAACAAACAAACAAACAAACAAAAAACCAATAAAAATGGGGTTGGGGGAACAGGAGGAGGGAAAAGGGCATATGGGACTTTTGGGGAGCGGGGAGCCAGGAAAGGGGAAATCATCTGAAATGTAAATAAAGAATATATTGAATAAAAAAAATGGGGTATAGAACTAAATGGAGAATTCACAACAAAGTAATCTCAAATGGCCAAGAAGCACTTAAAGAAGTGTTCCATGTTCTTAGTCACCAGGGAAATTCCAGACAAAATGACCATGAGATTCCACTTTACACCAATCAGAATGGCTAAGATCAAAAACTCAGATACATGTTGGTGAGGATGTAGGAAAAGAGAGTCCTCCATTGCTGGTAGGACTGCAAACTGGTACAACCACTCTGGAAATCAATCTGGAGGTTCCTCAGAAAATTGGAAATAGATCTACCGGAAGACCCAGCAATACCACTCTTGGAAATAAATATACCCAAAAGATGTCCCACTATGCCACAGGGGCATGTGTTCCACTATGTTCATAGTGGCCTTATTTGTGATAGCCAGAAGCCGGATGTCCCACAGTCAAAGAATGGAGACAGAAAGAAAATGTGGTTCATTGACACAATGGTATACTACTCAGCTATTAAGAACGAGGACATCCTGAATTTTGCAGTCAGATGAACAGAACTAGAAAATATCATCCTGAGTGAGATCAGTCAGAACCAAAAGGACATGCACGGTATGTATTCACTAATAAGTGGATATTAGCCTAAAATGTGTAGAATACCCAGGATACAATCTACAGAACTCCAGAAGGTTAATAAGCTGAAGGGCCAAGCGAGGATGCCTCAATGCCACTTGGGAGGGAGAAGAATGCAATCATGGGAGCCAGAGGGAGGGAGGGACCTGAGTAGGAGAGCAGACAGGGTGGTGAAAAGGGGAACATGATCAGGTATTAAGGGGGGGCGTGGAACAAGAGTAAAGCCCCGGAGACCAGCTGAAAGAATGGAAAGAAGCAACCCCGGGAGGTAAGAAGGAGGGGGGACCCTCCAGAATGTACCAGGGACCTGGGAGGTGAGAGCTGCTCAGGACCTTAGATGAAGTGCCCAACAGTGGGGAGAGGGAACTTGTGGAGCCCATCTCCAGTGGAAGGACAGGGCATCAAATGGAGGGAAGTGGTTTCCATCTCATAGTCAAGAGCTCTGACCCATGGTTGTTCCTGTCTAAAAGAACTTCAGGGAAAGAGATGGAGAGGAGTCTGAGGGAGAGGAGGTTCAGTGATCAGCCCACATTGGGATCCAGCTTGGGGGCTGGGCTCAGAGGCCTGATAATGCTACTGATGCTATGGTGTGCTTACAGACAGGAACCTAGCATGGCTGCCTTCTGAGAGGCCCAACAGGCAGCGGAAAGAGTCAGATGCAGATACTTACACCCAACCAATGGACAGAAGCTGGAGATCCCTATAGTTGAATTGGGAAAGTGTTGGAAGAAGCTGAGGAGGAGGGCGGCCCCATGGGAAGACCAGCAGTCTCAACTAACCTGGACCCCTGAGATCTCTTGACACCAAGCCACCAACTAGGCAGCATATACTAGCTGGTATGAGGTCCCCAACCCATACACAGCAGAGGACTGCCTGATCTGGCCTCAGTGAGAGAAGATGCACCTAATCCTAAAGAGACTTGATGCCTCAGGGAGTGGGGCGGTCTGGTGGGGTGGGGGTGGAGGGGACAGGGGCAGAGGGAGAGGACAGGGACAGAAGGAGGTCTGGTGGGGTGGGGATGTCCTCTTGGGGACAGGGAAGGGAGAGGAAGAAGGGGATGAGGAGTGTTCAGAGGGTGGCCCAGGAGGGGGATAGTGACTGGACTGTGAAAAAAGATTAAATAATAATGACGATGATGATAATAATAATAAACAATAAATAAAACAAATATTTCCCGATAACTAATAACTTCAGAAATAATTTTGTTATACATGAAAGTTTACCATTTATTAGAGACAAAAGCAAATGTTAATGCTAATGAAACAGGGGCAATAGAGGTCAGTCCCCACTTCTTGTTCTTATTAATAAAAGAATTTAAGAAAGGGAAAAAATAAAAATCCCCAACTAAAAGAAAGCCCAGGCTCAGATAGATTTACCAGAATTCTACCAGATCTTTTCTAAAAAGTTACTCTTTGTAGTGTTTGAGACTACAATATAATTACATCATTTCCTCTTTTCTTCCCCTCAACTCCCCTATATACTCCAACTTATTCTCTATCAAATTCATGCCCTCTTTTTTTATTAATTGTTGCTACATACAAACATGCACACATATTCCTAAATACATATAGCCTGATGAGTCTGTATAATGTCACTTGTATGTACGTTTTCAGAGATGGCCATTTGGTATTGAATAACCCGTTTACTTGCTTTTCTTCAGTTCTCAGAATCCCTTAGTTGCTTGTAGTTTGGTTGTTGTTTTGTTTAGGGTTTTGTGTGTGTGTGTGTGTGTGTGTGTGTGTGCGTGCGCACGTGTACATGTATGTGTGCATTTGTGTGTACATGTGTGTGTGTGTATGCACATTTGTGTGTGGGGTGTGTAAGGTTGTGGGTTTTCCCTCAGTCATACTAGCAAGTCTATTGTTGTCCTTGTTCGGCTCATGTTTAGGATATCATGTTGGTGAGACTTTATGAGTGTAGTGTTTTTTTCCCACTACTAGGAGACACAGTCTTACAGCAAATTCCCTCATCTTCTAGCTCTTACAACTCTTTTTCATCCCCTCTTCTCCAATGTTCCTTGAGTTTTCCATGAAGGATTTGTTTTGTAGAAGTCTTTACTGGGACTGGGATCTACAACTCTGCATTTTGACAGGCTGTGGTTTTTTTGTTTGTTTGTTTTTGTTTTTGTTTTTGTTTTTTGTGGTAGTTTCTGTCTGAAGAGAAAGTTTCCTTGATGAGAGGTGAAGACTACACTCATCTGTGGGTATAACAAATATATGACTGTAGTTAGTAATTATGCTGGTTTAATAAAACAGTAGTTGTAGGCTCTCTTCCAAGATCCATGACTTCATTAGCCCTTGGGAGTTGCCTAGGTTTCCAGTACTAGACATGATTTCCCTGAATGAGCCTTAAGTACAATTAGAGAGTTTTTACGACTTAGTTATCTGCCACCACTGCCCCCTTGGAGTTATGTCCTGTTGTTCTTGTGAATAGAACTCTTCTTCTCTCCTTCTCTTGAATGCATGATTGATGCCTTCTGGTACTATGAAAGCTATTCCTTAGGGAGGAAGCTTTCAGATCAGTTTCAGCCCAGGGTGCTGTGCCTGATGTATTTCTGTGATAAAACACCCTGACAAAAAGCATCCAAGTAGAAAGGGTGTATTCAGCATTGCAAGTCCAGGTTATAGTGTATCGTTGCAGGGAACGTCAAGGGAGGAATTGAAGCAACTAATCATATCCACAGTCAAGAGTAGGGAGAATTAAACCTGCATGCCTATTCTTGCTCAGTTCTTTCTCTGTACCTATACAGCCCTGGACCACCTGCCTAGAGAATGGTGCCCCTCTGTGAGCTGGGTCTTTCTATTTCAATTAACAGTCAAGACAGTCCCCCAGAGACATGCCCAGAGGTCAAGCAGATCTACATAATCTCTCATGGAGACTCTCTTCCCAGGCGATTCTAACATACCAATTTAATATTTAGAACTAACCATCACAGGAGTGTTAGTTCTGTATTGGCATGCTTCACAGAAAAAGATTATTCTGGGATTCTTTTCAGATGGAAAGAGGCTTCATCAGAATTCAAGGTAAAGGACCCCTTTCCTTTGCCATGTCCTTATAATTTTCCCTGTGTATGCTGCCCTAATACTCTCAAGCCATAGTAACAGAAACATCATTCAAATGATACAAAAGCAAATACACAGATCAATGAAAAGGAATAAAGTCAACAGATATAAACTCAAACAGCATTGTTGACAAAAATGCCAAAAACATACATTGGAGAAAAGAAAGCATCTTTAATAAGTAGTGCTGGAAACACTTGCTGTCCATATACAGAAGAATGAAACTAGATACTTATTTCTCACCCTACACCAAATTCAACTTCAAATAAATAAAAATTTAATGGAAGACCTGAAAGTCCACAACTGTTAAAAAAAAAGAGTTGTGAAATATTTAAGAACAGGCAAGTACTTTCTAAATAAGACTCCAGTTGTGCAGTAAATTTGGACAATGACTAAAGTGGACCTTACAAAATCAAAAAGTATCTGCATAGTCAAGTAAAGAGATAACATACAGACTGGGAAAAAATCTTTGCTAGGTACAAAGGACAGAAGATTAATATCTATAATACACAGAAAAAAAAAACCCCTAAACATCAATGTATCAAACCACCTAATCAATAAATGGTCTAATGGAATGAACAGCTATCAAAAAAGAAATATAAGCAGCCAAAACACACATGAAAAAATGCCCACCTCACTAGGCATTGGAGAAATTTAAATAAAGACCACATTGGTATTCTATGTTCTTCAACCAGAATGGCAGTCAATTTTTAAATTCACAACAAATGCCAACAAAGATGTGGGTAGAAGTAAACTCTCATATACTGCTGGTGGGAATGTAAGCTAGTCTAGTCACTAAAGCAATCAATATGGGGGCTTCTTAGAAGACTGAAAATAGACCCACCATATGACCTCCCTACCACTCTTGAATATCTTATTCAAAGGACTCCGGTTAACATTGTTGACCATGTCAAGATCATGGGTCCTCGACTTTTAGATGCCAATCACTCTGAGATATCAGATCTACATCCTGGAGAGACCAGGTCATAGTCTACTGTAGTTTCTTCCTTAAGATGATGATAATTCTTGCTATGACACAGATCTTGGGTGGATGGGGCAAAGCAAAGACCGGACTCTAAAAGGTATGAAATTCAGAATGTTTGGAAGATTTCTCTGAGAATCTGGTCTTTCCTTCCCTCCATGATATCCATGGTGAGCTTCCATAATGTTTCTATAATGTCTAGAATGCTTTTCTACCTCAAGGTCCCATTATGGTGCCTCTGGTATGATGCATGGTCCCTTCTGATGCTTTTCCAACCTCAAGGGCCCATCATGGCTCTTACAGTTGTGAGGATTTCCTAGAAAAACTCATTTATGAAGGATAATTTCATGCCAGCTCCCTTTCTGAACCTGCTGCTCTGATTTCTGTCACACATAGCACAGATATACTTTCACATCAGTATTTACTACAACACTACTCAAAATAGCCAAGGAATGGAACTGAGATTTCCAGCAACAGGGGAGTGGATAAAGAAAATTCAGCCTAGCTACACAGTTATGTAGCTATATGGTGTTATTTTCAATCATATAGAACAAGGGGTAGGGGCTCAACAATCATACAGAACAAGGGTAACAGCTCCAGACACCTGTTCAACATCTCCATGTTCAGTGTGTTGTATGGATGTTGTCCTCTGCAATGGGACCCCACTGTCAGTTTGCAGAAAGCAACCTTTCTGTCTTAGCAACAGACTGTGTTAATTGAGGATTTCCATGGGACTCCCCTTGGCCAACAACTCAGTTGAATGCAACTTTGCTGTGCACCTTTGGAAGCCTCACCTGGCTACAAGAGATATCCAGTTGATACTCTGTAGAGATGCAACTGGAGACAATCATACGAATTAAGCCAGTCTCAGAAAGGCAAATGCTGCATGTATTTGTCTCATATGTGGTTTCTAGATTTTATATAGATACATAAGATTGTGCAAGGAGAAATGAAACTATCCAGGGGCAATAGGGGGACTAATGTCAGGTGGGTGTGGAGTAAGAGGAAGGGATGGTGGCATGGAGGGGTATGTACCACACATAGCATAGATGTATGGGTACATAAAGCAACACCACAAATCATGAACATATGCTTTAAAATTAAAAAGTCAGAAATAAATAACATTAAGGAGTTAACATTTTCTTTGTACCCAAATTTTATCAGTCTGTGAACCATATATCACAAGTTTAGCCAAACTTTGATAAACCTCCACTATACCCTGTGAGTCATACTGTATTTGACTCTCTCCTCTATCTTCTGGTTTTAAATCTACAAATGTTTTCAACTTATGTCTTGAAGTTGTAAACCTCACTGCTTCTCCAAGAATGGTGCACCTGTTTTAGTGAAGTCATGTGGTACCCATCCTACTGTGTAAGTTTTATGTACATGGTTATTGCTTCTTAAACATGTTTTACTATCTCGTCTTACATATCCAATTATAAGTACGTGATTGCTTAATTTGAAGAAATTGTTTTTTTCTCCTCAAAATGTATTTATTACCTTAATTTCCTACCATTTTCAGCATGACATCTATTCCAAAAACGCATATTCAAATCTGTATTTGAAGCACAGATTTCATCATAATTATAAAATAACCTTTAAAATGTATGATCTTCTACTCTTATAGAAAGTTGGCTTGCTATTAGGATATTAAATCTTTTTCAGTGAAATATTGCAAAATACAATATTGAATTCTATACTATATATTCCAGGCTTTCTGAGTAACCAAGCCATTCTGTTTTACACCTAAAACTTGTTCTGTTTTGTGGACCTATTGTATGTCAATGTTTTATACACATATTGCACATATCTTCATAATAGTTTAGATTTCTTTTTCTCAGTTCAACGTTCTTTCAACATCTTCCTCTTTTCCTATAGAGTTTCAGCTGGCCATCTCTTTTGGCTAGGTGAGGCTTCCAGAGGCAGAACAAGGTTGCATTCAATTGAGTTGCTGACCAAGTGGATACCATGGAAATTCCCAAGCAATCCAGGCTGTTGCTAAGACAAAAGGTTGCTCTCTGCAAACTGATGGTGGGGCCCCATTGCTGAGGACGATGTCCACACAACTCATTGAACACGGACGTGCCGAGCTGGTGCCTACACGGAACACTCATCCTTATGTTCTAGTCTTGGTATGGGAAGGTACACTGTAGTCTCCCTAAAGAGAAACATGGCTGCCAATTCAGCTACAAAATCTGTGACCTACAATCTATCGTGTTTGCAAAGTATGCTAGGACAATGATGGCACTGAACTCAAGGGAGTAGCCAACCAATGTTTGATTTGACTTAGGATCCACTCGATGAGAAGAAACTCATATCAGACACTGCCTGGTAACTAAGAACCAAAGACTAGCCTAGACACCCAGTGTAAAACGCTACTGGTTTAAAATAATCAGGAAAATGGCTCCTACTGATATTCATATACCATTGCCTTAGCTAGTCATCATGATAGAGACTTCCCTCTGCAGCAGATGGGAACAGATGTGGAGACTCACAGATATTAGGCAAAGAGAGTGTCTGAATGGAAGACCTTCATAAAATTCCTCCCCTCAGAGCTCAGGGACTCCCAAGGGAGAGGGGGCAGAAAGACTAAAACCGGGAGGGTATGGAAGACACCGGGAGAAAAAGGTCCTCTGAATCAACTAAGCAAGGTTCATATGAACTCCTAGAGACTGAAGCAGCAAGCGCAGGCCTGCCTGCATCTACACCAGGCCCTTCTCCTGTGTATTGTAGCTACTAGGTGAGTATTTTTATTTGACTGTTGGCTGTGAGGATGAGTAGGTCTCTGACTGTTGTACCTGCTCCTGGGACTCTTCTCCTTCTCTTGGGTTGCCATTCCCAACTTCGATATGATGATTTTTGCTTCATTGTGTTGTATTTTATTTCGCCATGTTTGGGTGTTTTCTCTTAGAAGGCTGCTCTTTTCCAATGAGAGACAGAAAGGGAGGAAGGGAGGGGGGAGAAGGTGGGAGAGTGTAATTAGCATACATCGTATGACAAAAGTGTCTATTTTCAATAAAGAAAAAATATGGAAAGTATAAATGGGAAATGGAGACAGCATCTGTGATACAGAGAGGGCCTCCGTAAATTTTGCTTTTGTCGAGCATTTTGAGATCCTAAGGCAAAGGATGCTGAAAGGACTTCTACAGAAAACAAACAAACAAACAAACAAACACCATTATGTTTCAGAGCTGTTCTCGTAGGCGGGTAGCCATCTCTCACTGGGTTTGGAGTTGTCATTATGAACAGGAAGTGCAATCCAGTGGGAAGAAGCTAGTGACCTCGAGTTGGAGCTTTCCCTTTTCTCCAGACCTGAGTGAGCATCCTGCACACTTACATGATTCCCAAACTTAAGTAGTTTGACTCTTCTCCTCAGAATGAAAATAGAACTAAAAATGAGACGAGCCTAACAGAATAACATAGTTGCATTCAGGTGTCTACAGTTCTGGCAAGGCCACCATATCATGACTGTGTGGGACACCCTGATGCTGAAAGCTATACTGGGGATCTAGCAGATAGCAGACTGCAGCAAAGCATGAGTGGTGTAATAAATGCTGCAGTTGGAAAACTGTCAGTACCGGCCCATAGAGTCCCCATGCTCCTGGTAGGACTTCCCAAAAGTCTCTCTGCAGTTCAGTATGTACTGCTGACCACATAGAAAAGGTACAATGCAGTGTTATGTTCATATGACTCCATCCCGCAACAGCCAGCATGCATGGGGTGAGCCCATTACAGGCCTTGCAGGTGCCTCTCTTCTGGTTCACTTCAGTCATTCCTTCCTCAGACTATTCCATCTTCTGTGCTGCTGCCAGCAGAGTTTCTTACTGTAAACAAGTCCCAGTCTTCTCCCCTGCTAGATAATTTCCTGACATGAACCATAGGAGTCATTCTAAATTCCCCTGACATACATATGGAGCTATTTACTATTTGGCTTTAACTCAATCCGCTCCTCTTATTCCTAACCACTGTAATTCTGGGTTTCAGTAAATCACCTGCATGCCTTCCAACACCCTTTCTCTATTATGACCCAAACTGTTCCCTAGCCTGTTGAGAGTCTGCAAGCATACCTTGCACATACTCTTCTTTCCCCACCCACCCAAAGACTATGCAGCCTCCCCTGCAACAGCACCCCTCTACTCTTCCTGGTCCTCTGTGGACATGTCTTCTATTCAGTTAGGAGTTCTTCTGCTCTCATTAGGGTATGGGTGAGGCCTTTCCTTTCCTTGCCCAGGTTTCTAACAATGGCGCCTGGTATTTGCTCTTTCTCTGAGAGTAGATTGTATTTCAGCCTTGCAGTTTATATATGCATGTTGTGAAGCTTTTAGGGAGACGCAACTTCCAAAACTGAGTGTGAGTAGATTCTTATTCCAGGTGATAGTTTTATAGGAAACCAAAGGCTCTTACAAACCTTCCTGCTTCACTTAGTGAGAGATGCAATGGGCTTAACGTCTTACCGACTTTCTTGTAAGGCAAAGCTCAGGTCAGGAGATGTATAACCACTATTGTAGGGTGTTAGGACTTGAAAGGCCCTTGTAGATGTTGTGGATATACTCTCAGTGTGGTGAACAATCAAAGTGAGGCAAGAGAGCATGGGCAATTGCTGGGGCCTACACAGCCTTAGTGGGCAGGTTGAAGAGTGACGATCTCTGGTCTTGTAGGAAACTTAACTCTTAATTTTTAATTCTCTGTGCTTCAATAAGTGCTAGAAAACTTAACTCTTACTTTACAATTCTCTGTGCTTGAGTGAGTGCTTGAAAATGGAACTCTTGCCAGGCGGTGGTGGTGCACGCCTATAATCCTAGCACTCTGGGAGGCAGAGGCAGATTTCTGACTTCGAGGCCAGCCTGGTCTACAGAGTGAGTTCCAGAACAGCCAGGGCTATACAGAGAAACCCTGTCTTAAAAAAAACCAAAAAAAAAAAAAAAAAAAAGAAAGAAAGGAACTCTTATTTTATAATTCTCTGTGCTTGAGTAAGCACTGGAAAACCCAACTCTTACTGTTTTGTGTTTAAATAAGCACTAAAGTCTGGTGAATTAACACATGCTGTTTAGCAGTGAGGGATTAAATAAAGGATTTCTTGCTAGAGCTCCTTTCTCTAGCAAGTCAGCCAGGAGCCCCCTGCTGTCAAGGCACTCCCCTATTGTTGTTCTTCGAACTTATACTTTCTCAGAAGAATAGATCACATGTTTTTCCAAGCATCTTTATATTTCAAAAATTCATCACGAATGAATAAGAAGTTTCAGCAGGAATGTTTACATGAGTTTTTGTTAGGACTAGTTATCTAATGAAACATCTATTATCTGTCAGTAGCTCCATAAGTTCATTAAGAGTTTAAAACAATAATTCTAATGTCATAAGTTAGCATGGTTTAGTCAAGAGGCAAATCACCTGCCTTGTGTCTCACTAGTATTTAAGTTTTGTATTGATGAATCCAGCCAACGTTTTATCTTCTATCTTTATGCACACAAAAAATTGTCCACTCTCAGTTTACAACTTTAGTTATCAGGCAAAGGTTTCACACTTAGCCCAGAAGGAATGTTTTCCCTAATTGTAAATTTGGTTCAAGTCTGCTTTCCATTCTAGTGCAATTAACTGGTGACACCTGGAGGCTTACAGAACTCTAACTGTAGCATTTGTGCCAAATGAGGGCTCAAAATTACTTATATGAATTTAGGAATTCTGTAGAATCTCTATTAGGAATTAAGGAATCATTAACTCATCTATATAGCATTGCAACAAGAGAGTACATCTTCATTGATTGTAGAAAATCTGCCCAATAGGGTTGACTAAAGCTCAGGAATTATTTGGCTAATTTTATAATGACAGGAAAGGCATATCAGCAATAACAAGAATCAATTCTGAGATGAGATCTCTAAAGGCCTTGAAATTTAGAGTTCACCTATCTCAGATCATGCAATATGATGGCCATCTCCAGAAAGGTCACTTATGTGTCCTTAGCCTTTCCTAGATGGCTTTGATAGACAATGCTAAGAGTAAGAAAAGATAATATCAGGACTGAGGTTTATGGCTGGTCTTGGAAGGCAGAGAATAGAAGCAGTATACTACCTCCTATGCACAACACTAACTTGACAATAGAACTCTCTCTGCCACTGAGGAAGCCACTGAGGTAGCACAGGGGCATTTGGTAAGATAGACTGACATGCTTTAAATGTGAGTCACTGGACCTGGAATATTTCTATGACATTTCTTCCAAACTGGGTCAAACATAGTCATATTCTTTCAGCTCCCTCTTCATGATCTACTTTGTCTACATAGTCTATATGAGGGCAGGTCTCCACCCAGGGTAGATCCTACCCTTCTGTCTATTGCTACTTTTTCTTATATGGACTGGATCTTTTAACACATACCTTTACAAACTTAAAATTCCAGTTCTTCTGGGTCCCATACCATTCCTTGCTCTTAGCTCTTGGCTATTTCAGCATCAGTGATTTAGTGGAAGCAAAGAAAATCGATCACTTTGTCCTTGGTGGGGATGAAGTGAAACGGAAGTGGTTCTCAAAACTGAAGCAGGGAGACAGGTGATCTATACAAGACACCACAGTGATTTGAGCTTGAGAAGTGGCCATGTGGGTGCTTCATATTAGAGTTAAGGAGGAGAAACTAGGGAGGAGGGGGTTATTGATGGAGGGAGAGAGGGTAAGTGCTGGGCTCTGGCTTGTTCAGTAGAGCACTGGCATTTTCTGAGAGAGGGCAAGGAGAGAAAGAAAGAAGAGTGAGTTGAAGCACAAAAGCTAATTATAAAATAAGTATTCATTTGACACATAAATTCCATCAGTAGAAATATTTATATATCTGAAGGTCAAGGAGCTGAGTCTGGCTAGAGATAGAAACTTGGAACAGTTTACCTATAAATGGCAGTAAAGCTGAGGTAATAAACACAGGAGGAGCATGCAGATTTCTGTCAGCATTCATGACAGAGTTCCAAAGGGCAGCAAAATACCCAGATGCCATGGAGGAAGAAGAGTCTACAAAGGAGCCTGCCAACACTAGCAGGCAGGGAGGAAGCCCAGGCCACAGAGAGCCACCAAGAGACGCAAGAGTTTCAAGATGGAGAAGCTAGCCAAGGCCCCGTCACATGCTGTTGAATAAAGGGAGATGGAAATACTGCCTTAGGATTTAATACCAAGTAAAGTAGCTCCAGGAATTCAAGTTGGGAAAGTGACAGACAATCATGGTGATTTGGATGTGGCCATAAAAGACAGAATGAAGGGAGTTTGTGCATTAGATGTTCAATATGAGGAGTCCAAATTACAAAATATATTCATGTAAATGATGATCATTTGTTTATTTCTCTGCAATAAACTGGTTGTGTGATGAATTCAAGATAAATTCTGTATTACAGAGGACAAAAGGAGTGGACATTTGTTGGTGTATGTGGTAAGAGAGACTAGTAGGGTGTGATACCAGAAAAATGAAAAAAAAAATGGATGCAAATCTGACCATAAATTGTGATCATCAGAATAATATAAGATTTAAGGCTGTTTACCAGCTGACCTTGACATGACAAGATGACTAAGGTAGACCCAATGGGATCAGAAGAAAAGAAAAATCACATAGAGGCCAATATGAGGAGGGACTGTCTTGATGTTTCTCACATTAAAGACTAAAGAATGAGATTACAAGGCAGCCAGTGTCCTGGTTCGAAAGCTGGGAAAGACAGATAGAGACTTATCAACACCTTGATAGAAACTCAGTGAGATCCATGTCAGTTTCCTGACATGGATCAGTAGAATTTATAAATATGTATTATTTTCATACACTAAGTTTGTGCCAATTTGTTAGAGTAGCAAAAGGAAACAAACATCTTTGTCTTCACATGCTTTTCTCAGATAAATTAAAATTTAAAAACCTACATACCTTTTCACATATCTTCATGCTATCAGCTATGTTACCCAAAACAAGTTTAATATTTAAAAGCAATCAATTTTTGATGCATAAAAATTTCATTTATAAATAAAACCAGTAGGTACAAAGAATCAAAAAGCCTATGACAGATATGAGATAGCACTAAAGAGTAAATATTTGAGTTGTATCAGTTAAAGAGAAAAAAGAGAGACTACAAGATAAGTATATTTAGAGAAATAATATCAGAAAACTTCCAAATCGGAAGATGAATAACTACATGATAGATAGACTGGCAGATGATAAAATATAGATAATAGATGATACACAATAAATGGATACTAGATAGATGATAGATATGATAGCTGAATGATAGATGGACAGATGGCAGATAGATGATAGATGACAGGTGATAGGTGACAGGTGATATGATCGACTGATAGATGATAGATAGCCAGCTACTTGATAGAGAGATGATATCTAGATAGATAAATATCAGATGCTCTAAAATAAATTCATGTGAGCATTTTCCAGGTAAGGAAAACCATAGTTATTTAATCAGACTCAAATACCATAGTCAGAAATAAAAAACAGAGAGGATGTGAAAGCAGCAGGAGAGAGAGGGAAGAACTGAAACAGCTTACCTAGAGAGCACACATGAGGAAGCTCTGTGAGGAGACGGTGGGGGGTGGGCTGAGAATGGGATGACATACTCAAAGTGCTAAGGGGTAACTGCCAACCGAGAGCCCTGTGTGTACCAACGTTGTTCTTCAGAAGTGAAAGTGGAAAAATATTCTCCTAAACAAACAACGGATGAGAGAATTCATTGCCACCAAATCTATTTTACGAGAAATATTTTTTAAAGGAAATATCTAAAGGTGGGGTAAAATAATTCCAATTAACAAAAAACTATATAAAAGTATCAAACATTATGAAATATATGAAAGTATAAAGCATGGTAAAAGCAAGTATATGGTCAAATTCAGTGTGGTTGCTACGACAGTGGTGTGAAAAGGGAAAAACTATTCAAGACATAGCTATAATTATTCCTTATATTATTCCAACATAAAGAGATATAAATCATGATATCAAAACAAAAGGTCCTAAGGGTAGAGAACACTGTGTTTGTTATACAGTAAAGATTATTTAAAATAACCTGGCCCCAACATGCAGAATGTAACTCTATAAAGTAAGTAGTAGTAAATCTTGATGCAGAGATGGACTAGAATACACTAATATCAGGGAACTCGTATACTCTCCTTTTAGAAATGGACATGCCATTCAGACAAAGTTTTTACTCAGAATACACTTTACAACAGATGACCTAGCACATATAAGTAGATCATTTCACCTAGTAGCAGTAGAATAAACATATTCTTCTCACATTGTTCTCTAGGACAATTACATGTCAAACCCAAGTTCTTAATTTATGAATACGGAGCACGAACCATGCTTTTTCTTACCTCCATAATGTGAAACGAGAATTAATGACAGGGGGATCAAAATCTTCACAAACGCTTGGAAGTCAACACACTCCTGAGTAACTATGAGATAAATAATTAAGTGGGCTCTTCTAAAACACGGGGAAATAATTGCCAAAGGGATGTACGATAAACCCAAACCCATGGGATCCAGGAATAGCAGCTCAAAGAGACGAAGTTACAAAAGTAAAGGGCTAATTAAAATACCTTGAGGTTTTAAAGTAAATGCATTTTTTTTGAGAAGGAACTAGATGAACAGGAAATTAAGCCCAAAATAAAAAGGAAACAATACAGACTAAATCAGAAATAAATAGCACAGAGAACGGAAAAAATAATAGAATACGTCAACAACATTAAGTCTATTTTAAAATGGCAATCATAATTATCAGATGTTTAGCTAGATTAACGGGAGAGGGTACTTGGGTAATGAGATCAGTGGTGAAAACATGACAAGTGGTTATCTTGGGAATACAAAGGACCAGAAAGGCTCTGCATCATTATATAAGAAAAACTGACTTAGCTGGAAGAAACGAATAAGTTCCTATCATATCCTACCTCCCACAGACCAACAACGAGTAAGCATATAGCTGTCTCCTGAGAGGCTCTGCCAGAGCCTGACATATACAGAGGCGGATGCTCGCAGTCAACCATTGAACTGATCACGGGGTCCCCAATGGAGGAATTAGAGTAGGACTGAAGGGGCTGAAGGGGTTTGCAACCCCATAGGAAGAACAACAGTATCAACCAAGCAGATCTTCCCCAGAGCTCCCAGGGTCTAAACCACCAATCAAGGAGTACACATGGAGGGACCCATGGCTCTGTCTGTATATGTAGTGGAGGATGGCCTTGTTGGGCATCAGTGGAAGAAGAGGCCCTTGGTCCTATGAAGTCTTGACGCCCCAGTGTAGGGGAATGCCAGGACAGGGAGGCAGGAGTGATGAGTGGCTGGGTGGGGGCACACCCTCATAGAAGCAGGAGGAGGAGGAGGGATGGGATTGGTGGTTTCTGGGGGAGGGGAGTGAAATTGGGAAAGGGGATAACATTTAAAATGTAAATAAATAAAATATCCAAAAAAAAAAAAAAAAAAAGAGAGAGAAAAGAATATTAAGTTTGTAACAAAACACCATAGAAAAGCCCAGAACTTGATACCTCAGGGTTACGTTGTACCAAACATCTAAAGGACCAATTCCAGCTAGTCTCAAATTCTTGCAACAATTTAACAGAGGGGTATAGACTAGCCATCATCTCCATGCTAAAATGCCAAGGGAGTACCGAACGGAGAGCATAGCTGCTATCCTTGATAAGCACAGGTGCAGGGAGCCTGGAGCAAATGCTGGCAAGTTGAGTTTAACACCACAGGAGAAGGCTCACCAGAACCAAGCAGACATCATCCCTGGATATGAGGCAATTTCAACATGGGCGGGTTCATAATGATGATACACCATGTGCACAGAATTGGGGACCGAGCCATATATGGCTGTCTCAATTCACGTAGAAATTTTTGATGGAAATCCAACCCTTAGCACAATATAAACTAATAGACTAGTTATCAAAGGAATGTATCTTAGCACAATCAAAGCCATATATATGAATGTGACAGGCCTATAGCCACTGACACATTCGATAATGAAAGGATGGAAGTTGTTCTCCAAATATAAGAACAAGGGAAGGTTATCTGAACCCATTTCTTTCCAACATACACTGGAGAGCCTAGTCGGAGTGATTATGTGAAGGAGACCAAAGGCACTCAAATGAGTGGAGTGAGATAACTTAGCCCTGTTTCCAGATGACATGATCTTGTACGGAATCTCTTAAAAGAACCCACGGGGACGGGCAGCTGTTAGAACTGACAACATTAGCCGTGTGGCAGAATATCAAAACCAACATATGAAAGCCAGCAGCCTTTTTAGACACGTCTGTGTCAGTTACTGCTCTGTCACCATGACAACAGTACTCAACAGGGGTAAGTGGGGCTTTTGCTGTGTGGTTTCGGAGGATTCAGTCCTCTGCAGGGGAAGGTGTGAGGGGGATGCTGAGGAGAATGAGGGAGGCAAGGTTCGAGAAGCAGAGAACACAGACCATCCAGGGTCTGTCCCTAGTTACGTCTACCAGCCACCTTCCTCTTCCCTCCAGACAGACAGACAGACAGCAAAACAGTGCCAGGAGCTAGGAACAGGAGCCCACTCCCGCTCCTGCCTCTGCTCCCTTCCTTTCTCCTATTGACATTATTTCTTCCTAAATCCCCAGCTCTCTGTTGTCTGTGAAATTCATTCTCCCAAGTTCTCGAGACAAAAGACCCAGAAGCCATTGACGTGGGGTCCCTTTAGTGGCTGTTGACGCCTTGCACTTTAGCCCCTAAATTCTTTCTCCCTTGAGGTGAGAGCTGCTCCTTCAAACTCCAGGGCGCTGGCTTTCCCACTGCTGAATTAGCGCTTTCATTTAGGACCAGACACCTTGGGGATGGATCTAAGGCTGGATCGGAGGTTAACTGAGTGAAATCTGGTCTTCAGAACTGAAAATTGCGCATTGGAGGACTTTTCCCACTGGCAGCGAATGGAGGCCTAGATGTGTAGGTAAATTTAAAGCCTCTAGGCAATCGCCAAGTGCTGGAGAATGATCTGAGGTTGTAGAGCCACACTCTTTAGTCGTAGTGTGCATAGATTGGTGGGTCCTTTTTATAGTTTGAGATAACTGGGTATGTATTTGAGAGAAATTAAAATCTCTGCCTCAAAGATGAGGTCTAACACTAACTAATTTTTTTCCAAGATCCAACTGATACCTAAGGTGGATTGAGGGACCTTTTTTTTTTAAATTTTATTTTAACCTTGTTTTCATGCACAAAGACACGTTTTTATTTACAAGTGCAGCTTAAGTTGCTGTAGAAAATTTGTAATGGTAGCAACAGCAACAAAGGAATCATAGCCTCCCCTTCCCCCGCACCAGCATACCAGGAAGCATGCAACCCATGAGAGGGAAGTTAATGACTTTTACCCATCTACAGGAAGTGGTACATTTCTATGAACTGAATCAAAATCTAAGATATGTCTGACAGGAGTAAGTTTGCGAGAGTGATTGACAGAGGGTTGTAAACACAGCTGCCATTAAGAGGGTGAGTATGAATTTGGTGAATAATTAATGAAATTACTCCTCTGATAGTCACGAATACACAATTAAGATAGCAGGACATGCTAACATCCCATAAATACACGCTCCTGGCACCAGAGCCACTCTCCAGGTCCTGGGAACCAGGAATTCCAAGGGTGACTCATACTCATGGCAGAGTTCAGGGACCACTAAGCTCTTCTCCTCCAAAGCATTCAGAAGCACTCCTCACAGCCCACAGAACCTCCAGAGGTGCCTACCCCATCACCGGAACAATTCATTTTGAGACAAAGCTAAGGGTATGGACCAAACTTTGTCTTGAGTCCTAGTCTGGGTGAAGTGAAGCGTCTGCACCTCCTTAGTTTTCCTGACTTTCTTGGGAACGTTTCTAAGATGACATCTTCTTAGATCAGAGATGGAAGAGGGAACGTTGTGAAATGATTATCACACCCACCCCCTACCCCCTTTCTGGACCCATCTTGCAGATTGGTTTCGATCAGGAAAAATCAAACAGCATCTCAAGACCATCTCAGAGTGACATAAACTCAAGGGGTTCCTCTTCCATCCCAGGCTGGATGGCATCTGTGTGAGTCTCTTCGGCATCCCACTACACCAGAGAGGTTGGACCACGGCACTGGGCAAGGTGTGTGAAGGGCGGGGGTGGGGGTAGGGGGTGGGGGAGGTGGGTATTAGTAGATGCCACAGTGGTCAGGGGTAGGACAACTTTCTTGTCACCCTAATAAGTGTGTAAGATTCAAGACACCTGAGTTAGTGAGGGACTCCATCAAGATCTCCCGAGAGCCTCCACACTAGTCTTTCTGCTTCCATTCACTGCAGTGCCCCAGTCTGTTCCCCAAGGTGCTTCTCCAATGCCATCTCACTAAAATGCAAATCAAAACACCATACTGTGGTGTTTAAGAGTCACCAACAGTGCCTTAGACAGAATTTGTATTCCTGCACAAAACATCAACACCAAGAAGCAAGTTGGGGAGGAAAGGGTTTATTCAACGTACACTTCCGTGTTGCTGTTCATCACCAAAGGAAGTCAGGACTGGAACTCAAGCAGGTCAGGAACAGGAGCTGATGCAGAGGCCATGGAGGGATGTTCCTTACTGGTTTGCTTCCCCTGGCTTGCTCAGCTTGCTTTCTTACAGAACCTAGGACTATCAGTCCAGGGATGGCACCACCCACAATGGGTGGGGCCCTACCCCCATGATTATTAATTGAGAAAATGTTTTACAGCTGCATCTCATGGAGGCATTTCCTCAGGGGAGGCTCCTTTCTTTGTGATAACTCCAGCCTGTGTCAAGTTGACACACAAAACAAGCCAGTACAGCTGACCTCTTGTCAACTTGACATACAAACATGCCACTGTTAAGCCTCAACCCTTACTTTCTTATT
Organism: Apodemus agrarius; assembly: GCA_964023405.1. Classification (NCBI taxonomy): domain Eukaryota; kingdom Metazoa; phylum Chordata; class Mammalia; order Rodentia; family Muridae; genus Apodemus; species Apodemus agrarius. The sequence goes on from OZ030014.1 coordinate 11,367,766, forward strand.
CATCCCTAAGATCTAAATAACTTTAAAAGTCCCACAGTCTTCACAAATTCTTACATATTAAAATTTAATCAATCCCTTCAAAACATCTAATCTCTTTTGAAATTTAGTCTTTTTTACAATTCAAAGTCTAACTGTGGGCTTCACTAAAATACTTTCTTCCTTCAGAATAGAAAAATATCAGGGCACAGTTACAATCAAAATCAAAATCAAACTCTAACCATCCAATGTCTGGGATCCACTCACGATTTTTAGGGTTCCTTCAAGGGCTTGGGGTCACCTCCCCAGCTCTGCCCTTTGTAGCACACACCCTGTCTTCTAGGCTTCCATCTGCCTGTACTCCACTGCTGCTGCTGTTCTTGGTGGTCATCTCATGGTACTGGCATCTCCAAAACACTGCTGTCTTCTGCTGCACCTGGACTGCACTTTCACAAATAGCCTCTCATAGGCTCTTTTCGGGGTGCTAAGCCTCAGCTTCTCTGCATGACCCCTTCAGTCCTGAGCCTTCAACTGCCACTGAGGCTGCATCTTCACCAGTGGCCTCTCCTGCCCTCTCACAGTGCCAAGTATCAGCTGCTACCCCTTCATGTTTCAAAACCAGTACCACCTGGGTGACTCTCATACATTACCAAGTCTGGCTGCCAACATGAGGTACAACTGTGGCTGCCTCTGGAACACAGCTTCTCTGTGCTCTCAGGAAACACTTTCCAGAAGATTTCACCTTAGTGATGCTAGTCTCTTTTTAATCACTGCTAATTTCTTAGTTCCAGCTAATAGTCCCAGTAATGCAAAGGTTTTGCTTTAGTAGTTCTGGTATCTTGTTAATCACAGCTGATTCTTCAGCCCCAGCTAATCAAAACCACAGAATCTTACAATCAAAACAGCAATGACCCTGATAAGAGTCTTGAATCTTCCCTCTGAAAATTCACAAGCTAGGCCTCCATCTTCTGCACTGTTCTCAACATTATCTTCCAAACTCCTGTAGAAAATCCCAAAGAGCTGTTAACATCCAATTGGCTCCTCTAGCTCAAAGTTCCAAAGTCCTTCCACAGTCCTCCCCCAAAACATGGTCAGGTTGTCACAGGAATGCCCTACTATGCTGGTATCAACTTGTCTTAGTCAGGGTTTCTATTCCTGTACAAAACATTATGACCAAGAAGGAGGTTGGGGAGGAAAGGGTTTATTCAGCTTACACTTCCATATTGCCATTTATTACCAAAGAAATCAGGATAGGAACTCACACAGGGCAGGAGCTTGGAGACAGAAGCTGATGCAGAGGCCATAAAGGGGGGTACCGCTTACTGGCTTGCTTCCCCTGGCTTGCTCAGCTTGCTCTTATAGAACCCAGGACTCCCAGCCCAGGGATGGCACCACCCACAATGGGCTAGGCCCTTCCTCCTTGACCACTAATTGAGAAAATGCCTTTCAGCTAGATTTCATGGAGGCATTTCCTCAAGGGAAGTTCCGTTCTTTGTGATAATTCCAGCTCAAGTCAAGTTGACACACAAAACCAGTCAGTAAAAGCAGTAAAATTATAACCGCTTAGTATGAATTAAAAGGGTCTTTATCATTTAACGCGGACTGCCAGTGTTATTCAAAATAAGCAATAATGCAGATATAGTTTTGTCCCTCTGGAAGCCCCTGTAAATATAATTAAGCACTATTCATACTACACCATGTTAAGAAGGCTGTTTGTCTGGTGTTTGTCCTTTTGAGGAATAAAGTGTGCATATCATCACAAATATTTCATAGTTGTAGTAATACAGAGGAAGGCGCTGAAAAATCCTGTCTGGCTTTGCTATATCTTAACACCTTGATACATTTCCTTCAGGTGTATTTCCTTTTTTAATAAGTAGATCATCACAGATACACCTGGGACCTCCCCCATCTACAGAGGGAGATGTCTAGAATCTGTTGTTTATCATTTTACATTCTAGATACAGTTCTCTTCCCTCCATAAACCTATGTCGTAATGTGCAGAATACGCTCGCGCTTTGTGCGTGCAGTATGACATGGTCTGTGTCTTGAAACGTGCTCATTTGTCCCAGACTTTTGTGATTTATCCAGGTTAACGTACAAAGCTTTAATTCTGAAGTCTTCTTTAGCATCCTACTATGTGGACATAACCACCTCCCATTGATGGATATTTGTTCTCGCCCTTTGTGCATATATATGCTGCAGTAACCATTTCGTGAGCTTCCTCTGCACACATGTGGGAGGGCTTTCTCCCATTAACATGCTACATAAAAATGGGCTCTACAACTTTCCTTCAAAGGTAATAGAACCCCGACCCTGCTAGCCAGGGTCAAGCTTAAGAACTAATGTAGCCAAAGTATATATAGCCACACTCTTGACCAGGTTCTTAGAAACTTTATGAAGTCTGTAAGGGCACCTTATAAATGATTTAGTGTATATTGAATTATAACACCTTTAGTGTCTATCTCATAGGAGTGTGTGTGTGTGTGTGTGTGTGTGTGTGTGTGTGTGTGTGTTTAACCCTTTAAGCAAGACAGCTATTAAACAGTTGGGCTATTGGTCTCTAGCTCCTTCCTCTCTGGGTAAGCTGGGGCTGTGAAGAACGGGCACTCTTCTGAGACAAGTGTTAGAAGCCATTTCTGTTCACTCCTATAGTCCCTCAATAAACACCTGTGGACATCCACTGCACAGCTGGCATCATTCTAAGTGAACACAGAAAAGACTTGTCCCTCAAGAACCTACCTTCCGTGGGGTAAGGATGGGCGAGTACATATTTAAGTTGCTGTCATGATAAAGAGCAGCCTTGGAAGACTTCATTGAAGGTAATTCTTAAATATTTACGAAAGGAAGCCGGGAAGGAAATATGTAATTCCACAAGAGAATGGCCCTTGAGGTGGAGGAAACAGTGAGCACAGTCGCTCTCAAGGGGGAGAGTGCTGCTCCATTGTTCAAGGACTAGCCAGAAAGTCAGAGCAATGGAGGAAGAGCCAGGCAGGAGTCTGGGAAAGAGGTAGGAGAGGCGAAGGCTGGTGGCTGGGAGCTGACTTGATGTTATTCTGATTTGAATTTACTCCGACTTGAGCAGAAGGGGCCAGGATCAAAGGGTTTGAATGAGCAGTGTAACTCTAAGAGAAGAAATACTGAGATTCTTTGTGGAGGCCACTCTGGATGAAAGAGATTGTGGTGTGGACTAGGATTTTAGTGAAATGGTTCCATGACATGGATCAGATTCTTGGAAGAGACTTGCTGTTACACTGTTCGGTGTAACCCCCAGACATCTAGTGTGAACAGTGGGAAGCATAGATGGTCTTCCTAAGAGCAGGGAGATGAGAATAGGAGAGGTTGAGAAGGCTGGGGGTGTTTCTCTCTGGAGCTGCGGAAGGCTGAGATTTTCCTTAGACTTTGGTTAGGCTCTTTAGAAGGTATGGAGAGAGGGGAACTTGCAATTCATGCCTGAGAGCTGGGCTATCTTGAGACCTGGGCTATCTTTAGATCTGGGCTATAGTGGTATGAATTTTATAGTTATAGGCCCCTATTAAAAGCCTAAGACTGGATGACATGTCCTAAAATGTTAGTGTGAACAGGCAAAGAAGAGGTCTGAGGTCTTAAAACTCTAACATCTGGAGTACAAGGAAGTGGAGTGGGTGTGGGGATTCCAAAAGAAACAGAAGGAATGGTCATAGGCATAGAACCAAGGGCCCCGGATAGGCTGGGGGCCAAAGTAAGAATGTTTCCAAAAGAAGGTGGGTGGTGCAGTCTGCTAAATGTCGCTGTTCTACCCAATCTGCGAGGATGGAAGATTTACCTTATTGTGTCAGAGCCTTCATTGTGTCAGAGGTGCTGGTATGGGATGCTGGGGGAGACAGTTCATCAGAAATGTCATTCAACATAGACCATGCTGATCTGATAAGCAAGATATGCCTAGCGATGTCATAGTGGCATGACTATGTTGGGGTTAACCAATCACGTTGTGATCAGATTGGTGTTCTCCTCTTTGGGAGGGAATATATATCTGCCACCAGAAACCTGGTCTAACGCCCATGGTTGTGGAGGTCCTAAGCCCAAGAGGGGAATGTTCTACTGTTGTTTCCTTAAGTGGAGATGTTGTCTCACTTCCCTCTAAATGCTTGTTTAGACACATAGCATGTGCCCACAGCATGGACACAGAAGCTCTTCTTGGCAGAGGACAATGATTAATCCAGAGACTCACATCTGGTCAGAGTGTGGAGAGAAGGGGACGGTTGAGTGCTAAGACATTAACAGAACATTTATATTGTCCCCCCCCAACCCTGCACACAAATGTACAGCCCAGAGGAACACCAGAAAAGAAAGGTCAGCAAGAATTTAGGAGCTGGAGGGTGGAGAGGAGTGCCACGAATTGCCACCATCTAAAGAAACAAAGTCGCTGAAATGGTGAACACACACTGAGGAGGATGTGGAGATCAACCTTGTGAAAAGTGGGACGGAGAGCGAGGCACTGCAGGCTCCTGCGGTTCCTCAACAGCATTAGATCTGGATTGGCTACTGGTAGCAGTGGGCGGTGGGGAAGACAAAAGGTGAGACAGCGGAAAGAAATGGTGGCCAGGACAATGGCCACGCCCCCCATTTTCATGGAAGTCCTTAAGGGTGCCAACACTCCACTTTTCTCATCAGGCAGGGCTTTCGTTGGAGCATGGTATGGAGAGATACAATTGGCCAAGGGTTTAGGGGCTTGGGATTGGCTCAAACACTGTGTATATGCTTATGGGCTGGCCAGTAATTTCAGATCTGCACTCTGATGCTGGTCTCTGGAGTTGGATTTCCTGGGATTAGTCAGCTCTCACCTCTCCCCCCTCCCCCATCCTCAGTCTTGTTACTATACACAACAAAGATTAGGACCTTCAATTTTCCATCTTTCCTGAGGAGCCACTGACTAGTATTGGATGCTGAGTGTCTCTATGTATGTCTCTGTGTGTGTGTGTGCATGTGTGTCTGTGTATATGTGTCTTTGTGTGTATGTTTGTCTCCGTATGTATGTATACGTGTGTGACTATGTCTTTGTATACATCTGTATGTGTGCATGCATGTGTGTCTGTGTGCCTTTGTGATGCATGTATGTCTCTCTGTGTGCATATGTGTGTCTGTGTTTCTGTGTCTATGTATATGTGTGTATATGTGCATACCTGTGTATATGACAATCTGTGATTGTGTGTACATGTGTATATTTGAATATTTGTGTGTCTATGTGTCAGTGCAGATATGTCTATCACTAGGTATGCATCTTTGTGTATGTCAGTATGTATGTATCCCCATGTATATGTCTGTTTGTGTGTTTATGTACTTTGTGTGCATGTGTGTTTCTCTGTGCCTGTGTATGTACATGTATGTGTTCCCATGTGTATCTCTGAGTGTCTATGTGTGTCTTTGAGTGTGTTTCCTGTATGTTTCTGTGTGTAAGTATCCATGTGTGTCTGTATGTATTTGTCTCTGTGTGTCTATGTCTGAATGTATATCTGTGCATGAGTGTGTTTTGTGTCATTGTGTGTATGTCTGTGTATGTGTGTATGTGTGTCAAACTGTATTTGTGTGTGTGTGTACATATGAATGTGTGTGTACGTATGCCTGTTTGTGTATGTGTCTCTCTGTGTGTCTGTGTGTATCTATGTATGCATCTGCACATGGGTCTATGTGTGTGCCTGTTTTGTGTATGTGTCTTTGTGTCTATGTTTGTGTGTCTGCATGTGTGTGTGTATGTATGTATATGTTTGGTTTATGTATGTGTCTGTGGATGGGTGGGCTGTGTACATATGTGTGTGTACATATATGTGCTGTTTGTATCTTTATGTTTGTGCATGTGCATGTGTGTATCTATTTGTGTTTCTGTCTGTGTGTGTGTGTGCATGTGTGTGTGTCTACTTGTATTTGTGTCTCTGTGTGTTATTTTCTTCAATATTGTAGCCACTAAGGGGCCTATTGGAAAGAAGGAAGGATCAGTAGGGAAAAAAGAGTGATCATGGATGTAACATGGTAAATATAACCACAATGCATTGCACAGATGTGTGGAACTATCAAAAACTGAGTTTAGCAACAGAAAGATTATTCATGGCCTTGGCATAAACTATTTGGTTTACTGGTGAGTCAAAGGCCTATTTTCAGTAGGTTCAGAAAAAATGTGCAGAAAGGAGTGAGAGGGAAAGGAACTAGACTGTAGAATATTTGTACAGAGTTGGAAGACACTTCAGAGACACTAGATGTGCTCGGCAGGGCGACGGCTGAAAATTTCCCCTGGAGCTCCTGGCATTTGTGCGTCTGGATATGCGGTCTATGTCAGGTACAGGTGTAATTCTCCTGACCCATCCACATGCCAGATTTACACTTATGCTTCCAAGACACACGTCAGCATCTTTCTCTGCATGTGAATTAATTCTCTCTGGCTTTTCAGGCTTACATATGGCTACACACACACACACACACACACACACACACATCACAGTCTTATTTATCAGTCATTAAGCAGTAACTTCATGACAAATCTTTCTAAGATCTTCAATGCACCTTAACTTCCGATTACTTACTTACTTAATTATTACTTAATAATTACATAATTAATTAATAATTGATGTTGGTTAAACTGATCAGTTAGTATAATGTATATCTGCATATAATTTGCTTTATGCATCTGAATGTCTTGCATGTATGTAAGTCTATGCCTGTGCCTGGTGTCTGCAGAGGACAGAAGAGTGCATCAGAGACAGAAGAGAGCCCCTGAAACTGGGGCCCAGGAAGGTTGTGAGCAGTCATGTAGGTGCTAAGAATCAAACACAGGACCCGTGAATGAGCTACCAGTGCTTGTAACCCCTGAGCCATCTCTTTAGCCCATAATCAGTTATATTTAGAAACAAATTCATACAGTGTATTTTGATCGTATTCTTTTCTCTCTCTCTCTCAACCCCTCCCAGATCCTTCTCCCTTACCTACCTTCCCGGCTTCATTTTCTTTGTCTCTCTCAAATAAAAAAATCAAAACAAACAAACAAACAAACCAATAAGATAAAAAACTCCAAAACAAAACTATAACAAAAATGGAGTCTGTTTTGTGTTGGCTAACTGCTCCTGGGCATGGGGCCTGTCCTGGAGTGTGGTTGATATCCAAGGAGCAATCCCATAGAGGAAAAACTGATTTATTTTCTTTTCCCAACAGGCATTAACTGCAGATGGCTACTTGGTTAGGTGTGAAACTTTGTTCACTTGAAAGACGTGTAATCTCCCCTTCCAGTTCCGAAGGGATAGCAGTGGCTCCCGCACTTTGCAGGCAGAGAATCGATGTCTCCAGGCGATCCCCAAACAGGGCTTCCGTGGTGCGGTAGGCAGAGCTCCTGTTTCTTGTTCCCCTTATACCACGAGCACCCACTGTGTCGTGAGAGGAGGCCTTGCTGACTTGTACAACCACGGGGTCTGGCCAGGGCTGTCAGTGTGCTCCATCATATTGATTTGCTGTAGCGTCGAGGTGGGTGACCCTGCAGTGTGCCGTCTATGCGCCATTAGTCTGAGCTGAGGGCTCCGTTAGTTTTCTCTGAGGCGTCTGTATTTTTCTAATGTGCCTTCCCCAAGCTCCAGCATGATTTCCTTCCCAGGGTCTTTCCAGTTACATCTAAAACAGCCTTCATTGCAGTTTGGAGGCTTTTTGAGATGAGAGTTATTTATTTCTATATTTAGCTGACTTTTAATTTTTTTAACCTGATTTTTTTTTCTTTGTGACTTACAGACCCTGAGTATTTTGTTCGGGCTGTTATCTGTTATGCTTAGGTGGCAGAGATGTTTTGTATGTACTCTCTCCCTTTATCCTTGGCTTTCCACTATTAATTAGCAAAGTCATTTCCTGATGGCCACAATGAGGTTAGAATAAGTGTGCCCATCTAAGTATGCAGCAAGCCCAGTGCATTCAGAGTGGTACCAGGGGACCAATTCTATTCTGATAAACTCCATTAATAGGAAAACATAGATAAAATCTCACGGCCTTAGTCAGCAGGTTTCACCTTATAAAAATCTAAGCTGAGCCACAGTTGTACTTTGGAGGTTTCGCTCAGAGTAACAGTTTTGTTTTGCTCAAGGGTGAGAAAATCGAATCTGTATTCTGAGAGTCAGGCTTGCGGCGGGGAGGGCCCCCTTCACCTGGCTGGCTGGAAGGACTGTGGGTCTCGGGAGCGGGTTGGATTTCCATGCACAGCCGTGAGTTCCACGGGGCATTAATTCTGCTTCATTGCTTGCCCATTTGAACTGGAAAAGTGTTGGTGAATACATTATCTTTTGAGACTTCGAGTCCCACGTCCTTTCATTGCGGTCTCAAGGTCAGACTCAAGGTCAGAGATCCGTACCTGGGGCGCCTGGGGAGGGCGCTGCTACGCTTTCCATTTTGGTTCCCCCGACAAGGGACAATGCCAGGGCTTCATACGCTTTAGACAAACAGCATTGCGTCTTTATATGGGAAAGGTCTCATGTGCAGCACAACACAGTTAGAGTTTTATGGAGAAACATAAACACTTTCTTCCAGCCGTGTGCCCTGGGTTAAAGGCTTGGCTTGCTTAGGCTGAGTAACCCACAATGATCACTGTAAATTCGTTTTTTTTTTTTTTTTTTTTTTTTTTTTGTGAAAGAAACTACGTTCAGTTAAAAGATCTTAGAGTGATCGCTAGCTGCTCTGGGACCCCAGGGAACGCTGCTCTCCCTCACGTAGTTGTGCTCAGGATATTCTGGAGTGTCACAGCCTGCATCCCCAAAGTCTGTCAAAGAATTCTGTTCATCTTATCAGGTATTTCCTTTTTGGTGATTTGGGCTAACCCTTGGTGAATCTATCTTATCTCCTTCTCTCTCTATATATATTTTGCAATAAAGTATATTATGTTATAGATACTACCAATATGTACAGTAGAATATAAAGGGTTGAATTTTTCTACCCAGTAAAAATGGAAAATAGATGTCAGGAATTGCTAAAAAGAGAAGTGTACAAAACTGAGGCTGGAGGCTATGAAAATTTGGGCTTTCTGTGAGAAGCATGTGGATTACATTGGCAGGAGATCTTCTGATATGAATTTCATATCTATAGGAAGTTAATGGATGCTCTATCAAGAATAGTGATATGTCAACCAGAGTCCAGGCTTGCCGTATGAATAACAGTGATGGACCAGGTATATAGACTTTTGTCCCGACCTGCAGGACAGTCAACGGGGTCCCTGGACCACCTACGAGAGAATGTAGGGACAAAAAATGCAAGAGACGGACAGCAAGACAGTATTCTGATCAAACTGTCAAGCTTTATTGTTTTACACAAAGCAATATAAAGGAATGCAAGCAAGGTATAGGGAGGGGTAAAGGGGGCAAGACATTGTTTTTGGGGAACAATCTCAGGGGGCAAGCATTGTTTCTTGGGAACAGTTTCTCAGAATTGTCTTTCAGAATCTCATGAAAAAGCTGGCCATTGCTGCAGGAAATTGGCTCAGGAAAATGATCACAAGGAGGTGCAGTGGAAAGGAGTTGCTATGGTAACCTAACCACGGGTGAGCTCTGTTTGTTCTAGCCCACTCAGGTGAGCTCTGTATGTGCTGACCACCTGGCTACTCGGCTAACTTGAAAGCTAGTATTTTTCCTTCTAAAAGCAAGCTCGAGCATGTAAGATGAAAGGAGGAGGTCTTGAGATCTATGTGAGAATGGCTCCTGACAGACTTTATTAATTTTTTTTTCATTTTGCTAACTATCTGTGATGGTTTGTATATGATTGTCCCAGGGATTGGCACTATTAAAAGGTGTGGTCTTGTTGGAGGAAGTGTGTTACTGTGGGAGTGGGCTTGGAGCTCTTCCTTCTAGACGCCTGAGGATGCCCACCCAGTGTGTTCCTAGCTTCCTTTGAATAAAGATGTAGAACCTTCAGCTCCTCCTGCACCATGCCTGCCTGGATGCTGCGATGCTTCTGCCTTGATGACAATGGACTGAACCTCTGATCCTGTAAACCAGCCCCAATTAAATGTTGTCATTTATAAGACTTGCTTTGATCATCCTGTCTGTTCTCAGTAGTAAAACCCTAACCAAGACACTATCTTTCCAAATGCCCTAGTTGTGTGATAAACTTTTAATTAAACTCATTAACTCAACCTTTTTCATATAATTCATTGCACTAGCCTCAGTTCCAATTACTGGTTGATTAGCTTGCATAATGGTTATACAGTGGCCATGAATGTCCATACTGACAAAGCAGTTTCACAACATGTTCATTTAGCAAAGCCACAATAGTTGATTCTCTCCTTGGGGCTATGACCTTCCCAACTATTGCTCTTGAGTAGGTTTATGAAAGACATGAATTCTTTTTTGTGGCGCAGGCTTCAAATGCAATCAGAAAATGGTTGGTTACCCCATAACAGTCGTGGCATTATTGTCCCAATGGGCACATCTTGCATTCCAGATTGGTACTATAGCATGAAGTATCCAGTGCTAGGTAATAACACTGATGTCTTTTCTTCCCCCAGAAGCTTGCATAGCATTCTGACACTATCAAAGACGGTCAGTGGGAGTGAGAATTCCATTTCATTTTCAGATTGCATTCTCTATGTCCTGCAGACAAAACACATGGTGTATTCAGCAACAAGATCTTACTACCTAGTTAAGATGGACCACTATGGGCAATGGTAATTGCCTGTGTCATTTCAGGGTCTACTGGGAACTCCCTGAACAACACATGAATGTCTTATGCCTGTATGCCAGCAGTTGTGATTTTTTGTTTAGTAACTCATGTCTTCTGGAGGAAGTACTGTTCATGCAAGTTCACTCTACCTCACCCCCTTTAAAACGTGTGTGTGTGTGTGTGTGTGTGTGTGTGCGCGCGCGCGCACACGCGCGTGTATGCACACACACAGACATATGTACATTTAATTGGCTTACAAAATGATGGATTTTCATGAGGAGTTTTCAGATCTTGTTATTTTTGCTTAACCCATTCCCCACTTTCTCCCCTACCTATATACCTTCACCCTTATCCCTGCGTAAGTTTTTAATCTAAAGTATCTCTTACTTTTGTATTGTTTGTGTTTTTCTGTCTCCTCTCCTCCTGAGCACTTAAGGTTTCTCCCCTCCTCCCTCTCATGGGCCCTTTCTGGCTTCCTGGGGTCTACAGACACTCCAAGTTCAAGTTAGATACACAACTCTAAGAATTTGAATCTACAATCCACATATGAGAGGAAACACATCTGTTTGTCTTTCAGTGCCCAGGTTATTTCATTCAATATAATATTTTCTAGATCCATTCATTTTCCTAAAGACTTTATAATGAATTCTTCTGTGCAATGAAATAGATTTCCATTGTGTGCATGTATCACATTTTCATTATCCCTTCAATAATTGACAGATATCTAGAGTGATCCATATTCTGTTGGAAATAGAGCAGTGTAAACATAGAAGTGGAGCATGACTGTAGGAGATACGGAGTCTTTTCTCTGGAGACAGAGTACTGGCTAGTTTTATGTCAACCTGACATAAGCTATAGCCATCTGAAAGGAGAGAATCTCAATTGAGAAAATGTCTCCATTAAGATCTAGCTGTGGGGTATTTTCTTAATTAGTGAGTGATAGGGGAGGACCTAGACCATGGAAGGTGATACCAGACCTCTGATGGTGGTTCTGGATTCTATATAAAACCAAGGCTGTGCAAACTGTGGAGAGCAAGCCAGTAAGAAGCATTCCTCAGTCACCTCTGCATTTTTCCTGCCTAAAGGATCCTGTCCTGTTTGAGTCCCTGTCTTAACTTCCTTGAATGATAAAGAGTAATTTGGAAACCTAAGCTAAACAAACACATTTCTCCCCAAATTGCTTTGGTCATAGTTGATTCATCGTAGCAATTCAGGTTAGGTGTTTGTCCTAACTAGGACAAACAGGGTTTGTCTATGTCACCTTGGATGTCCTAGAACTCACTATGTAGATCATATTGACCTCAAACTCAGAGGGATCCCCTGACTCTGTGCCCTGAGTCCTTGGATTAAGGACATATATCACAACCCCAGCTCTACTTATAATTTTTTTCAGAAGCCTTCATATGGATTACCATAGTGGTTATACCAATTTATACTCCAAGTTTTTGCCAACTTGACACAAACTAGACTAAAGTCAATTGGGAATAAGGAACCTTAAATGAGGCATTTTATTTTCAGATTGACCAGTGGAAATGCCAGTGACATATCTTCTTAATGATTGATACAGAAGGGCCAGCCTATTTGGGGTATTGCCATGCCTGGGCAAGTAGTCCTGAGGTCATTAAAGAAAACAAGCTGAGCAAGCAATGGAGAACAAGCCTGTAAGTCTGTCTTCACAATGTTTTTCTTGGTCTTTTCTTCAGTTTCTGCCTCCAGGTTCCTGCCTTGGGTTTTGGCCCTGTTTTCCTTCAGTGGTGAACTATGACCTGCAAGTATAAGATGACATAAATCTCTTCCTCTTCAAAGTTGCTTATGGTCAGCACCTGATCACAACAGCAGAGAAGCAAACGGGATTATTTATACCCACAGTGGATATAAGCATTTGTTAACTTTTGTTTTCTTGAGGCTAGTCATTCTGACTTTGGCAATGTAGAACATCAAAGTAGTTTGAACTTGCATTTCTGTGATGACTAATGACATTTAACCCTTTGAATATTCATGTATGTGTGTGTTTCTTTTGATACCAGTTTGTTCAGGATCACACTCATTTTCTTTTTGACTGTGTGGTTTCATTGATGTTTGGTTTCTTGAGGTATTCTTGATACTAATCCTCTGCCAGATATGGAGTTGACAATAATTTTCTCCCATACTTTGGACATTCTCTTCACTCAAATGCCAGTTCCCTTTGCTATATAGAATTATTTTAATCTCATAAATTCCTATTTGTCAATTATTGGCTTTGTTTATTGAGCAATAGGAACATATAAGACTAAGAAACACCTCTTTCTATCATATCATTGAAACACTATATACACAGAACAAAGACAATATATTGAAAGTGACAAGAAAGAGACACCAAGTCACACATAAAGGCTGACTTATTTATTTATTTATTTATTTATTTATTTATTTAAGCCTGACCTTTTTAAAATAATGGATTATTTATCTGAAAATTTAAAAGCCAGGAGAGCCTGGGAAAATGTATATCTGGATACCCAGACTACTATAAACAATAAAAAGTATCTATCATTATTAAGGAAAAGTAAAAGCTGTCCACGATCACATGGCTCCCCACCCCAAAGCTCTGCTTGCTTCCTGGGAGGACTGCTTCAACCAGGGACACCCAGGGACTACCAGGTCAGCCAACACCAAAGACAACTGGATGGCAAAAGGCAAGCACGAGAACATAGTCAACACAAGCCAGTGCAATGTGGCACCATCAGAACCAAGCTTCACTACTACAGCAAGCCCTGGGATACTCCTAATATACCTGAAGAGCAAGGCTGTGACTTGAAATCTCATCTCATGAAGATAATAGAGGCCTTTAAAGTTGGTATAAACAAATCCCTTAAAGAAACAAGGAAAACACAATGAAATAGGTAAAAGCTCTTAAAGAGAAAAACAAATAAATCCCTTAAAGAAATACAGGAAAATACAATCAAACAGGTGAAGAAAATAAGTAAAACAGTTCAAGACCTTAAAATGGAAATTAAAACAATAAAGAAATCACAAGTAGAGCCAACCATAGAGACAGAACTTAGGAAAGAGAACAGGAATTACAGATACAAGTATCACTAACAGAATACAAGAGATGGAAGGGAGAATCTCAGGCATAGAAGATACAATAGAAGAAATTGATACATCAGTCAAAGAAAATGCCAAATGTTAAAAGTTCCTAACTCAAAAAATCCAGGAAATTTGGGACATCATGAAAAGACCAAAATTAAAAATAATAAGAATAGAAGAGGGTGAAGATTCCCAGTTCAAAGGGTCAGATAATATCTTCAACAAAATCATAGAAGAAAAATTTCTAACCTAAAGAAAGAAAGAGATGGCTATAAACATACAAGAAGCTTTCAGAACATAAAATAGATTGGAGCAGAAAAGAAAATCCTCCAACCACACAGTAATCACTAAATAAAAGCAGACCTATCAGAATTACACCTAATTCAACAGAGGCTCAAAGGAGCCAGAAGATCCTGGACAGATGTCTTGTAGACCCTAAGAGATCACAGATGCCAGTCCAGACTATTATACCCAGCAAAACTCTCAATCACAATAGATGGAAAAACCAAGACATTCCATTACAAAACCAAATTTAAACAACATATTTCTACTAAGTTAGATCTACAGAGAATACTAGAAGGAAAACTCCAATAAAAGGAGGGTAACTACACCCAAGAAAACACAAGAAATCAATTATCTCACAGCAAATACCAAAAGGAGAGAATCATACACACACACAGTACCATCTCTCAACATCAAAACAAAAGGAGCTAACAATCATTGGCCATTAATATCTCTCACCATCAATGAACTCAAACCACCAATAATAAAACACAGACTAACAGACAAGTAACAGGATCTATAATGGATACATAACAGGATCTATCATTCTACTGTATACAAGAAACACAATTCAGCAACAAAGATAGACACTACCTCAGAGTAAAGGGCTGGAAAAAAGGTTTCCAAGCAAACAGACCCAAGAAACAATCTGGAGTAGCCATTCTAATATCTAATAAAATGGAGTTTTACCCCAAAGTAATAAAAAAAAAAAGATGGGGAAGGACACCTTATACTCATCAAAGGAAAAATCCACCAAGATAATGTCACAATTCTGAATATCTATGTCCCAAATGCAAGGGCACCCACATTTGTAAAAGAAACATTACTATAACTTGAGTGTCCCTCTCCCTCCCCACCTCTCTCTCTCAAACATATACACACAGGACTTCAACACCCCACCCTCACTAATGGATGGACAGGTCACAAAATAGAAATGGAGAGAAACAATGAAGCTAACAGATGTTATGAACCAAATAGATCTAACAGATATCTACATGATCTTTCACCCCCAAACAAAAGAATATACCTTTTTCTCAGGATCTCACAGAACCTCCAAAATTGACCATACAATCAGGCACAAAGCAAATCTCAAGAAACACAAGAAGAATGAAATGACCCTTTTTATCTTATCAGATCACTATAGTTTAAGGCTGTATTTCAACAATAATAGAAACAACAAGAACATATTCATGGAAACTGAACAACTCTCTACTCAGTGATGACTTAGGGAAGAAATAAAGAAAAATGTTAAAAGCTTTTTAGGATTCAATGAAAATGAAGGCACAACATACTCAAACTTATGAGACACAATAAAAGCAGCACTAAGAGGAAAATTCATAGCACTAAGTACCTTCATAAAGAAATTAGAGAGACATTATACTAGCAACTTATCAGCACACCCGAAAGCTCTAAAATAAAAAGAAAAAAACACGAACAAGAGGAGGGCAAGAAATAGTCAAACTCAGAACTCTAATCAACCAGTTAGAAACAAAAAGAACAATACTAAGAATCAACAAAACCAAGAGCTGGTTCTTTAAGAAAATCAACAAGATAGACAAACCCTTAGCCAAAATAACTAAAAGTCAAAGAGCTAGTATTTAAATGAACAAATTCAGAAATGAAAGGGATACATAACAACACATAACGAGGAAATTAAAAAAAATCATTAAGTCTTACTTCAAAAGCCTATATGCTACAAAACTGGAAAATCTAAATGAAATGGATGATTTTCTAGACAGATACCATGTACCAAAGTTAAATCAAGATCAAGTAAACTATCTAAACAGTCCCATATCTCCTAAGGAAATAGAAGCAGTCATTAAAAGTCTCCCAATCCAAAAATGCCCAGGGCCAGATAGTTTTGGTGCAAAATTCTACCAGGCCTTTAAGGAAAAGCTAATACCAATACTCCTCAAACTATTCCACAAAATAGAAACAGAAGGAACACTAGCTAATTCATTCTGTGAGATCACAGTACCCTGATACCCAAACTACACAAATACTCAACAAAGAAAGAGAATTACAGACAAATTTTGCTTATGAACGTCGATACAAAAATATTCAATAAAATTATCACAAACCGAATCCAAGAACACATCAAAACCATCATTCACCATGAAGAAGTAGACTTCATAACAGGGATGCAGGGATAATTCAGTGTATGAAAATCTATCAAAGTAATCCACTCTATAAACTAACAAAGAAAAAAATCACATGATCATTTTATTAGATGCCGAAAAGCCTTCAACAAAATACAACAGCCCTTCATATTAAAAGTCTTGGAGAGATTAGGGATTTAAGGCACATACCTACACATAATAAATGCAATATACAACAACCAATAGCCAACATTAAATTAAATGGAGAGAAACTTTAAGAAATTGAAAATAGTTCTACATGAAGGTCAAGCTATACTGGTCCTGGGCAGATACCCAAAAGATGCTGTACCATACCACAAAGACACATGCTCCATTATGCTCATAGGAGCTTTATTTGTGATAGTCAGAGACTGTAAACAGCATAGATGTTCCTCAACCAGAGAATGGAAAATGTGGTTCATTTACACAATGGAATACTGTTCAGCTGTTGAAAACAAGAACATTATGAGTTTGCAGCCAAATGGATGGGATTAGAAAATATCGTCCTGAGTGAGGTAACTTAGTTCCAAAAGAACATGCATGTTATGTACTCATTGATAAATTAGATATTAGCCATCAAATAAAGTGTACCCATGATACACCCCACAGATGAAAAGAAGTTAAACAAGAAGGAAGGCCCAAGTGAGGATGATTGAATTTTACTTAGAAGGGGGAAAATAGTCATAGGAGGCAGAAGGGGAGGGAGGTTGGTGGTGGGGGGAATGGGAGAGCAGGACCAGGTGTAGGGAGAGACAGAAGAGAGGGCCAAGGGCCAGGAGAATGAATAGAAATATGCAGCTGCCAGGGGTAGAGGAATCTCTAGGAAATACTAGTCACCTCTGATCAGGGAAGATCCCAGGAGTCAATGTGGGTGACCTTAGAAAAGATGCCTAATAATATGGACATGGAACCCTATAGCCAGACTGAATCACCAGAGGAGGGATAAGGACACCAACCCACCCACAAAACAGAGTCAACTAATCTGGACCCTTAGGAGATCTCTGAGACTAAGCCAAAGAGCATACAGGGGTTGGACTGAGGCGCCCAGCATATATGTAGCAGATGTGTACCTCAGACTTCATGTGAGTCCCCCCAAAACTGGAGCAAGGGCTGTCCCTAAAGTTCTAGCCTGACTCTGGAATCTGTTCCAGGCAGGGCTGCCTTGTCTGTCCTCAGTAGTAGAGGACACCCCTAATTCTGTACAGACTTGACCAGACAGGGTGGGAAAAATGGGAGCAGCAACCCCTCAGAGGAGAAGGGAGGAGGATGGAGGCTGAGGATGGGGGAAGGGACGCTGTGAGAGGGTCCTGGAAGGGGCTCAGTGTTTGGAATGTCTATAAATAAATAAATAAATAAATACATATTCATGATAAAACTCGACTAAAGGGGGTTATAACCACTAAGCAATTTCTACAGAAGATACTTGAAGAAAGAGAAAAACCAAACCTATTCACAAAGCCGCAGGGAAAAATTAAGCCATATCAAAATAATAGTTAAGCAAAGGATAAAAAAGAAAAAAAAATCTAAAAAATAAACAAAATTCTAGAAATCAATTCACACTTTTTTATAATAACCCTGAATATTAATGATTTCACTTCCTCAATCAAAATGCAGACTGCTAGATTGGAAGAAAAATCAAGAACCCTCATTTGTTGACTCTAAGAAATGTACCTCACTGGAGAAGGCAGACGAATAGGTGGAAAAGAGTATTACCAAAAAATGGATCTAGGAAACATGCTGATACCTATAGTCTAATATCTGTCAAAATAGACTCTAAACTACATTAATGAGAAAAGATAAAGAAGGTATCTTAGAGTTTCTGTTGCTGTGATAAAAGACTGTCAGCAAACACAACTGGGGATGGAAAGATTATTTTATTTCACAGCCTATAGGCCATCAAGCAGAAAAGTCAGGGCTGGACCTCAAGGCAGGAACCCGGAGGCAGGAACTGATGCAGAGGTTGTAAAAGGTCGATGCTTACTGGTTTGCTCCTCCTGGCTTTCTCAGTTTGCTTTGTTATAGAACCCAGGACCACCTACTCAGAGCTGGCACTCCCTATAATGAGCTGAGTTCTCCCATATCAATGAAGACATGTTCCAAAGGCTTGGCCATAGATCCGTCTAGTGGGGACGCTTTCTCAATTGAGGTTTCCTCTTCCCAAATAGCTCAAGCTTGTGTCAAGTTGGCATCAAACTAGGCAGCAAAGAGAGATCACTTCATACTGATGAGGGGAATACTCCAACAGGCAGATGTTATGATTCTAAGATATATACCCAGAATATAGGTACACTCAGTTTCATTTTTTTTTAGAAAGCTATTTCTTTATTTTTTTATTTTTTTATTTTTTATTTTTTTGTTATTTTTTTATTTTCTATATTCTATGTTTACATTCCAAAGGTTTTCCCCTTTCCCAATTACCCCCCCACCATATGTCCCATAATTCCTCTCTCCCCCCCTGTTATTACCCCCCCACACACACACATGATTTCTCTGTTCTGGGTCTATAATACTGGATCCAATCTTTACAGGCCCAGGGTCCTCTCCATTCTTCTTCTTGGAAGTCATTTGATTTGCTAATTGTGTCTTGAGTATTTAGGGCTTCTGAGCTCATTAATATCCACTTATGAGTGATTGCATTTCATGTGTATTCTTTTGTGATTGGGTTAGCTCACTTAGGATGATATTTTCCAGATCTAACCATTTACTTACAAATTGCATGAGTTCATTATTTTTAATTGCAGAGTAGTACTCCATTGTATAAATATACCACATTTTCTGTATCCATTCCTCTTTTGAGGGATATCTGGGCTCCTTCCAATTTCTGGCTATTATAAACAAGGCTGCTATAAACATAGGGGAGCATGTGTCTTTATTGTATGTAGAGAAATCCTCTGGGTATATGCCCAGGAGTGGTATGCCAGGGTCCTCTGGAACTGACATGCCCAATTTTCTGAGGAACCGCCACACTGATCTCCAGAGCGGTTTTACCATTTTACAATCCCACCAACAGTGGAGGAGTGTTCCTCTTTCTCCACATCCTCGCCAGCACCTGTTGTCTCTTGAGTTTTTAATCTTAGCCATTCTGACTGGTGTGAGGTGGAATCTCAGGGTTGTTTTGATTTGCATTTCCCTGATGACTAATGATGTTGAACATTTCTTAAGGTGTTTCTCGGCCATCCGAATTTCTTCTGGTGAAAATTCTTTGTTTAGCTCTGTACCCCATTTTTTGATAGGGTTATTTGGTTCTTTGCGGTCTAACTTCTTGAGTTCTTTGTATATATTGGATATTAGCCCTCTGTCGGATGTGGGGTTGGTGAAGATCATTTCCCACTTTGTTGGTTGCCGATTTGTCCTTCTGACAGTGTCCTTTGCCTTACAGAAACTTTGTAATTTTATGAGGTCCCATTTGTCAATTCTTGATCTTAGAGCATAAGCTATTGGTGTTCTGTTCAGGAACTTTCCCCCTGTGCCCATGTCCTCCAGGGTCCTCCCAAGTTTCTTTTCTAATAGTTTCAGTGTGTCTGGTTTTATCTGGAGGTCCTTAATCCACTTGGAGTTGATCTTAGTACAAGGAGATAAGAGTGGGTCAATTCGCATTCTTCTGCATGTTGACCTCCAGTTGAACCAGCACCATTTGTTGAAAAGGCTATCTTTTTTCCACTGGATGGTTGTGGCTCCTTTATCAAAGATCAAGTGACCATAAGTCTGTGGGTTCATTTCTGGGTCTTCAGTCCCATTCCATTGATCTACCTGCCTGTTGCTGTACCAATACCATGCAGTTTTTAACACAATTGCTCTGTAGTACTGTTTGAGGTCAGGGATATTGATTCCCCCAGAAGTCCTTTTATTGTTGAGAATAGTTTTAGCTATCCTGGGTTTTTTGTTGCTCCAGATGAATTTGAGAATTGCTCTTTCTAGATCTATGAAGAATTGATTTGGGATTTTGATGGGGATTGCATTGAATCTGTAGATTGCTTTTGGCAAGATGGCCATTTTTACTATATTGATCCTGCCAATCCAGGAGCAAGAAATATTTTTCCATCTTCTGAGGTCTTCTTCGATTTCTTTCTTCAAGGACTTGAAGTTCCTGTCATATAGATCTTTTGCTTGTTTGCTTAGAGTTACGCCAAGGTACTTTATGTTGTTTGTGGCTATTGTGAAGGGTGTTATTTCCCTAACTTCTTTCTCAGCCTGCTTGTCCTTTGAGTACAAGAAGGCTACTGATTTGCTTGAGTTAATTTTATAACCAGCCACTTTGCTGAAGTTGTTTATCAGCTGTAGAAGTTCTCTGGTGGAGTTTTTTGGATCACTTAAGTAGTCTATCATATTGTCTGCAAATAGTGATAGTTTGACTTCTTCCTTTCCAATTTGTATCCCTTTGACTTCCTTATGTTGTCTAATTGCTCTCGCTAGAACTTCAAGTACTATATTGAAAAGATATGGAGAGAGAGGGCAGCCTTGTCTAGTCCCTGGTTTTAGTGGGATTGCTTCAAGTTTCTCTCCATTTATTTTGATGTTGGCTACTGGTTTGCTGTAGATTGCTTTTATTATGTTTAGGTATGGGCCTTGAATTCCTGCTCTTTCCAAGACTTTTAGCATGAAAGGATGCTGAATTTTGTCAAATGCTTTTTCGGCATCTAATGAGATGACCATGTGGTTTTTTCCTTTTAGTTTGTTTATGTAGTGGATTACATTGATGGATTTCCGTATATTGAACCATCCCTGCATCCCTGGAATGAAGCCTACTTGATCATGGTGAATGATCATTTTGATATGTTCTTGGATTCGGTTGGCAAGAATTTTATTTAGTATTTTTGCGTCAATATTCATAAGAGAAATTGGCCTGTAGTTCTCTTTCTTTGTTGGATCTTTTTGTGGTTTAGGTATCAGCGTGATTGTGGTTTCGAAGAACGAGTTGGGCAGTGTCCCTTCTGTCTCTATTTTGTGGAATAGTTTGAAGAGTATTGGTGTTAAGTCTTCTTTGAAGGTCTGGTAGAATTCTGCACTAAAACCCTCTGGTCCCGTACTTTTTTTGGTTGGGAGGCTTTCTATAACCCCTTCTATTTCTTTGGGGGTTATGGGACTGTTTAGCTGATCTACTTGATGCTGATTTAATTTTGGTATTTGGTATCTGTCTAGGAAATTGTCCATTTCCTCCAGATTCTCCAGTTGTTTTGAGTATAGGCTTTTGTAGTAGGATCTGATGATCTTTTGAATTTCCTCCGTTTCTGTTGTTATATCTCCCTTTTCATTTCTAATTTTGTTAATTTGGATACTGTCTCTGTGCCCTTTGGTTAGTCTAGCTAAGGGTTTATCTATCTTGTTGATTTTCTCGAAGAACCAGCTCTTGGTTTTGTTGATTCTTTGTATGGTTCTCTTTGTTTCTACTTGATTGATTTCAGCCCTTAGTTTGATGATTTCCTCTCTCCTATTCCTCCTGGGTGAGTTAGCTTCTTTTTGTTCCAGGGCCTTCAGGTGTGCTGTTAAGTTGCTAGTGTATGCTCTTTCCAGTTTCTTTTTGGAGGCACTCAGGGCTATGAGTTTTCCTCTTAGCACTGCTTTCATTGTGTCCCAAAGATTTGGGTAGGTCGTACCTTCATTTTCATTGAAGTCTAAAAAGTCTTTGATTTCTTTCTTTATTTCTTCCTTGACCAGGGTGTCATTGAGTAGAGTATTGTTCAGTTTCCATGTGTATGTGGGCTTTCTGTTGTTCTTCTTGATATTGAAGACCACTTTTACTCCATAGTGATCTGATAGGAGACATGGGATTAGTTCGATCTTCTTGTATTTGTTGAGGTCTGTCTTGTGACCAATTATATGATCAATTTTTGAGAAGGTACCGTGTGGTGCTGAGAAAAAGGTATATTCTTTTGCTTTAGGATGGAATGTTCTATATATATCTGTTAAATCCAATTGGTCCAAAGCTTCAATTAGTTTCACTGTGTCTCGGTTTAGTTTCTGCTTTCCTGATCGGTCCATTGAGGAGAGTGGAGTGTTGAAGTCACCTACAATTATTATGTTAGGTGCGATGTGTGCTTTGAGCTTTAGTAAGGTTTCTTTTACAAATGAGGGTGCCCTTACATTTGGCGCATCGATGTTCAGAATTGAGAATTCTTCTTGGTGGATTTTCCCTTTGACAAGCAGGAAGTGACCTTCTGTGTCTCTTTTGATGACTTTAGGTTGAAAGTCAATTTTATCTGATATTAGAATGGCTACTCCAGCTTGTTTCCTGGGACCATTTGCTTGTAAAACTGTCTTCCAGCCTTTTACTCTAAGGTAGTGTTTGTCATTGACATTGAGATGTGTTTCCTGTATGCAGCAAAATGTAGGGTCCTGTTTCCGTATCCAGTCTGTTAGTCTGTGTCTTTTTATTGGGGGAATTGAGTCCATTGATATTAAGAGATATTAAGGAATAGTAATTATTACTTCCTGACATTTTGGGCGTTATTTTTTGTTTGTTTGTTTGTTTGTATTTGAGTGGTTCTCTTCTTTTGGATTGGATGAGATGGGGTTTCTGTCTTGTTTCTTCTGGGGTGTTGTTTCCCCCCTTGAGTTGGTATTTTTCCCCTATTATCCTTTGTATGGCTGGGTTTGTAGATAAGTATCGTGCAAATTTGGTTTTGTCGTGGAATACCTTGGTTTCCCCATCTATGGTGATTGAGAGTTTTGCTGGGAAAATAGTTTTGGCTGAAGTTTGTGTTCTCTTAGGGTCTCCATGAGGTCTGCCCAGGATCTTCTAGCTTTCATGGTCTCAGGTGAGAAGTCTGCTGTAATTCTGATAGGTCTTCCTTTATATGTTACTTGTCCTTTTTCTCTTGCTGCCTTTAATATTCTTTCTTTGTTTAGTACATTTGGGGTTTTGATTATTATGTGACGGGAAGTATTTCTGTTCTGGTCCAGTCTATTTGGGGTTCTATATGCTTCTTGTATATTCATGGGTATCTCTTTCTTTAGGTTGGGGAAGTTTTCTTCCATAATTTTGTAGAAGATATTTGCTGGCCCTTTAAGTTGTAGATCTTCATTCTCATCTATCCCTATAATGCTTAGGTTTGGTCTTCTCATTGTGTCCTGGATTTCCTGAATGTTTTGGGTTACCAGCTTTTTGCATTTTGCATTTTCTTTAATTGTTGAATCCATGGTTCCTATGGTATCTTCAGCATCTGAGATTCTGTCTTCTATCTCTTGTATTCTATTGTTGATATTTGCATCTATGACTCCTGATTTCTTCCCCAGGTTTTCTATCTCCAACGTTGTCTCCCTTTGCAATTTCTTAGTTGTTTCTACTTCTGCTTTTAGATTCTGTATGGTTTTGGTCAGATCTTTCAGTTGCTTGTTTGTGTTTTCCTGTAATTCTTTAAGGGATTTTTGTGTTTCCTCTTTTATGACTTCTGCTTGATGACCCATGTTCTCTTGTATTTCTTTAAGTGATTTTTGTTTCTCCCCCTTATTGAGATTCATTTTTTGCTCTATATTCTCCTGGATTTCTTTAAGTGATTTTTGTGTCTGCCTTGTATGGGCTTCTAGTTTTTGATCTATTTTCTCCTCTATTACTTTAAGAAATTTATCTAAGTGATCCTCAATCTGCATCTTTACCAGTGATTTTAGATCTGAGTCTTGTTTTTCTGGTGTGTTGAGATATCTGGGATTTAATTGTGTTTGCCTTGTAATGGCTTCTAGCTTTTGATCTATTTTGTCATGTATTACTTTAAGAGATTTATCTAAGTGTTCCTCTATCAGCAACCTGACCAGTGATTTTAGATCTGAGTCTTGTTTTTCTGGTGTTTCGGGGTATCTAAGATTTATTGCTGTCGGGGAACTGGGTTCGGATGCCACCATACTGCTTTGATTTCTGTTAGTAACGATCTTACGTTTGCCTTTTGCCATCTGGTTAACTCTGGTGTTTGTTGGTCCTGTAGTTAGTAGCTGGTGCTTGACCCTCCTGTGTGCCTGAAAGACTATTTTCCAGCGTCTGGGACACCTGAACTACTGCCCTGTAGGGCTCTTGCTCACAGATTGCTGACAGGTGGCCTGAGTCTCCCGAGGTCTTAAACTCAGAATATCCCAGGTACTTGGTTCTGCCTGTTGGGCAGCTGCTCTGCACTGCTCCTGCTCAGGATTGCTGTTTGGTATCCTGTTTCCCCAGGGGTCTTAAGGTTGGGATATCTCAGTTATCTGGTTCCGCCAGCTGGGTCTGAGCCCCTGGCAAGCTGGTTGGGTCTGGCTTCCCTGCCACCGGCTGGATGGGATGCTGCAGGCAAGATGGCGCTGCCTGCAGGGGGTTTGGGGTCTGGCCTGCGAGCGCAGAGCGCAGGCACGGCCGCTGTACTCCAAACCGCTGCTCTGTGCGCAGTTCCTGCTCCAGACCTGAGTCCCCGGAGGTCTTAAACTCGGGCTGTCTCGGGTACCTGGTTCTGCCGGCAGGGTCTGAGCACCTGGCAAGCTGGCTAGGTCTGGCTTCCCTGCTACCGGCTGGATGGGAAGCTGCAGGTAAGATGGTGCTGCCTGCAGGGGGTTTGGGGTCTGGCCTGCGAGCGCAGAGCGCAGGCACGGCCGCTGTACTCCAAACCGCTGCTCTGTGCGCAGTTCCTGCTCCAGACCTGAGTCCCCGGAGGTCTTAAACTCGGGCTGTCTCGGGTACCTGGTTCCGCCGGCAGGGTCTGAGCACCTGGCAAGCTGGCTAGGTCTGGCTTCCCTGCTACCGGCTGGATGGGAAGCTGCAGGTAAGATGGTGCTGCCTGCAGGGGGTTCGGGGTCTGGCCTGCGAGCGCAGAGCGCAGGCACGGCCACTGTACTCCAAACCTCTACTCTGTGCGCAGCTCCTGCTCCAGACCTGAGTCCCCGGAGGTCTTAAACTCGGGCTGTCTCGAGTACCTGGTTCTGCCGGCAGGGTCTGAGCACCTGGCAAGCTGGCTAGGTCTGGCTTCCCTGCTACCGGCTGGATGGGATGCTGCTACACTCAGTTTCATAAAGACGCTACTACTACAGGTAAAGCCACAGGTTAACCTGACAATGATACTATGAGAGGGAATGCTTACTTAGTTTGTCTGTTTGGTGTCCTATATGCCTTAGTATCTGGAATGTTGTTTCTTTTTCTATGTCTGGGAAAATTTCCATTCTGACTTTTTTTTAAAGTGTTCTTTGAAGATTTGTATAATGTGTCTTAATCATATTCATCCCCTCTCCAGACTCCTCCTAACTCATTTCCACTTCCCAACCCAGCCATCTCTGTGCCCCTACCCCTACCCCCTTCATATCCTATTTGTGTTGCCCAATATTCTTGGACACATATCTTTTCACTGGAGTGCCTTCAGTTCAACAGGGGCAACATTCTTAAAGAATACAGATGTCTCTTCTCCCTGGCAGCTCTTGATTGCCAATAGTACATCTAAGAGTTGGGCTTCATATGTACTCCCATGTGAATATTTCATCCAGTTTGAGCTTGCATCAGGCTAGTACATGCTGTTACAACTGCTGTGGTCCATGTGTGTAGCGTCCCGATGTATCTGGAGGATGCTGTTTTCTGGTATTGATTCACCCACTGTGCCCAGCTCTTACAGTCTGTCTATTTCTCCTTCTGCAGCGATCCCTGAGCCCTATGTGGAGGTGTATGATATAGACATCCCAGTTAATGCTTAGCATTTGACAATCTCTTATTCTGTGCATGTTGGCTAGTTGTTGGTCTTTGTTGTAATCGCCATCTACAGCGAATAGAAGCTTTCCTAATGAACGTTGAAAGATGCAGTAATCTGGGAATAATTAAAAGTTATTAGGACTTGGTTTAATATTGTGTCCACTTAGCAACAAAATTAAACAAAACAAAAATATAAAACAACAACAAAAGAAACAAACACAAAGAAGGTTCTCTTCTAGGCCCTATCACTTATCTGACTGCAGGTTCTTGGTCTACCAATGGTGCTAGGTATGTGTTTTACCTAAGTACCAAATATAGAAAGGGTATTTATTGAAAGCTGAAAGAGAGGAAGATGGACTCATCTGTTAAAATTCTCTTGAGAACATTTTCTACTCTTTTAGTATTAGATTATTTTCTTTCTTCTTTGCCTAGTTGGTCTTTTCAAGAGTGTTGACTATAGTCCAGAAACCCCAACTGATACATTCTTATTATTTCATCTTTGTCTTTGTTGGATTGTACCATGTCTGCCACCTTGCCAGACATCTGACCTCTCCTTGGTCCATCCTATAGCTGAGACTTTATATAGAGGGTGTTTGTTGTTGTTGTTTTACTTGTATTGCTCCATTTTTCACTTCTAATATTTCATATTGTTTTTCTTTAGTAGTCTATCTCTGTTGTATTGTCTGTTGTCTTCCTGTTTCTATCCAACTGCTTGAACATACTTAGAAGTATTTTTTGTTTGCTATTGGGGATTCCATCTGATTTCCTCAAATTACATGCCATGACTGTAGGCTTAATAAGATTTAGGTAAGTTCTGTTGTTGTTTTATTATATGGTTCTTATGCATCTGACAATATTTTGTTACTTAGCTTATGTCTTTTCTTATCAGTTAGATTTTTTTCAGTTAAAATAGTTTCACTGTTCAGGTAGGTCTTGAGTATGTAGTTCAGAAAACAATTCCTCATTCTGGAGTGCTTGGTGTAAGTTCTTTTTATTCCCCAAGTAGAATATTAACTGTAAGGGCACTATGTAGATATCATACTAGCCAATTAATGACAGTTGATTTCAATAACTGTTGGATCATAAACAACTCAAGTTATTATGGAGTATACCTGATTTTAGTCAATAAGATTAGGAATGGGAAGGAAGGAGTTAAGTAAGATTAAATATTAGATCAACCTTGATAAGACTAAAATTGAAGTGAATGAAAGGGCAGAGAGGGAATAGGATGCTGTTAGGGTGCACAGATTTTAGATATTGTGATAGTTGTGGAAAATTACAATTAAGACATGAAAAGATGAGAACAACAGTGTGCAAGAGAGAAAAAAAAACTTAAGAAGAAGTATATATGGCATATGGCCAAAGAGTATAGCAGAGAAACAAGCGTCAGTCCTAAAATGTAAATGAGCAATATAAATTTACACATGTGAGAGTAGAAGCTAAATAACAGAGACTATTTAAAGACACGTACAGGGTGAATTGCTGGCCCAGATGTGCTGTGTTGAAAGGCAACCTTTCTGGCTCTAGCAGGTAATGCATAGTGTTGTATTTGTTAAAAATCACAACCTACTAACTCTTAATAACCTTCTACAACCCTACTGTATTAGTCAGGGTTCTATAGAATCATAGAACTTATTAAATGAATCTATCTATCATCTATCTATCTGTATATCTGTCTATGAATCTATCATATATCATCATCATCATCTATCTCTCATATCTCATATAACTCTATCTCTCATAGATATATTAAATATATATTTCTAATAAATTCCACATGTATAAGATATTTATTATATCATTATAACATTAATATATTATAATATTAATATGGATTTATTAGAATGACTTACAGGCTGCAGTACAGAGAATCCAACAATGGTTGGCTGTGAATGGAAAGTCCAAGAATCTTGTAATTGCTCCTTCCCACAAAGCTTGATATCTTAGCTGGTCATCTGTATATGCTGGAATCCTAAAGAAGTAATCTCCAATGTTCTTGAAGGAATGGATGTGTGTGTGCTAGCAGCGGAAGGAGAGCAGAAAAAGAGCAAAAGCAGAAAGTCTGGCCCATATTAAAGGTATATCTTTCTACCTCATTATGTGGATTATAGGCAGACCTCTTCTCACCTCAAGATCCAGATCAAAGGTGTGTCTTCCCACCTCAAAGGTCTGGACTGGAAGTGGATCCACCCACTTCAAACTAAGCAGGGAGTCTCTCCCAGGTGCGCCCTCCATTTCTGAATTGTAGTTCATTCCAGATGTAGTCAAGTTGACAACCAAGAATAACTGTCACACTTTCTCTGCCTCTTCTCTCCTTCACCATTCCCTGAACAGTCTCTCTAGATATTTTATCTTAATTGAAGCGACTGTGAATGGGGCTTTCCTCTTAGCAGATTTGTTTTTGGTCTGTAAAGCTACTAAATCTCGTTTATTCTGTGTCTTCTTCTTTCCCTAAAAATGTTTATTATATGAAAGTTTTCTGGTGGGATCTTAGAGACTTTTAAATGGATTTGTTCTTACCTATTGTTCTGATACTCCGAGCACCGTGTTTACTGAGTGGCGAAAGTGAGCACTGTTGTAAAGCTATTGATTTCAGAGGAAATGTCTCTGTTTCCCCACTAGCTATTGATTACTCTACACATCTTTCTCAGTGAAGTATGTTTCTTAGTGGCAACAGATAGTTGATTCTGACTTTTTTAATCCAATCAACTAACATGGCGTATCTATTGATGAACTGAGCCCATTCCCATTTGAAGTTATTATTTAGAGATGATTAGCATTTCCTGTAATTTCACTTGCTGTTTTTCTGATAGGTTGGGTCATCTTTCTTACTTTCTTCCTATTTAGTATTAAGGGTCTTTTGGCTTTCTGTGTTCCTTTTTTTATCCATTTATTTTATTACAAGACACATTCTTTCTTGTGCTCTCATGACTAGGAATGTTTCCTTTATACTGGGGGGGGGGAGAAGAAGGACAGAAACATGGTATGGAAAAAGAAAGGAAGAGTAAAAGGAAAAGAAAAAAGATTGCTTAACAGTAGGGAAATGCATGAACAAAATTAGGAGGATGTATAAAGGGTCATGCAAATAGAGCTAAACTGTTTTAATGTTATGAAGTGAAAATTCTAATGGAAGTGTAGTAAAATATACAGCAAGGAACAGGAGAAAACAATGGTCTAAAGACGAGACATGGAGCAGTATACTTTTGTGACACTTGGGAAGTTCCAATTGGATGCACAGATGGTGGGTGACCTTTTGAACTCATGGGTTCTTGTCTTTACCCTGGTTACTTTGGTGCCGAGCCTGTGTGGGACAAGCACACAATATTACCATCTTAACTTCTGTAGCTCCCTCTCTTTGAATGTAACAAGACCCTCTGCCAGCCACGCTTAGCTTTGAGGTTTGTAGCAGAGGTTTTATAGGTCGTATCCATGCAGTGGCTAATGCACTAACTAGGAGGTGCCTTGTGTGTGCTGGGAGTCAGGGAATTCATGATAATGCTGCGATCTCAACTGATAGAGGACCTGCCTATTCTTTTCCACCCCCTAAGCATCTGATCTCCCTGTTTGAAAGACACAGTAGCAGGCATAGAGCGTTCTGCCAGAGTTTGAGAGTTCTCAGATGCTACAGTAAGTCAGAAGTAGCGCAGCGACGGCTCCAGGGGACCTCGATTGGCTTGCTGACCACAGGCTGGGTGCTTTCATATGCCAGAGGTATTCTGAACTAATGAGATTTGTGGCCAGCCACTCAGTGCTGGCTTTCTTGAGACACTTTACTGATGGAGCCAAGTCTCCTGCCACCGGAAGGTTTTAACGTGTCGGGCATTTGACCTTCTTGTTCTTCACAGTAGCTGCCAAGAGCTGTCTCTGACCTGATCTATGGCAGAGTTTAAATTGAGGCTTGCTGACTTCTGGATGTTCCCCATTCACAGATGAAAGGGTATTTTGTTACCATCAAACGTTTCGTTGTATTTGTTAACTGTACATGGTAAAGTGCTACATAAAAATGTTTTCATATGAGTGTGCATTGCCCGTTGGGATTATCACCTCATACCCCTTATTTTCTCTATTTTCACCCCTCTCCCCATTAATGGTCATTTATTCCCATACACAAGTTTGCTTCTATCTTCATGTCATATGCACACAGATTATTTTGCATGGCTACATGAACTCTAAGACTCACCTATGAAAAGAAAAACAAGTCATATTTGTCTTTCTAAGTCTGGCTTTATACATTGAATCCGCATCATTTCAAATTGCATCTGTATTTCTACAAGGGACCTACATTCACCTCTATGGCAGAAAACAATTGCTTGCGTATCTGCACCATCCTCTCTTCATCCATCCCTTGGCTGAGCACTGAGATTGAGCTTCCATAGCTTAGATGTGGGGAAGAGTGTTGCAGTAGACATTAATATGCAGGTATATCTGTGATTTGTTGACTTGTAGTCCATTGAGTAAATACACGGGTGATAAAGACAGGTCAAGACTTCTTGGGAAATGGCCATACCGATTTCCACAGCAGCTGGGCTAGCTCCATTCCCCCCTGCATGACGACGGGTTCAGTTCTCTCCATAACGCACCGTTGTTCATTAATGATTTGTTTAATGCCTGACACCCCTGGCTGGTGTGATATGGAATCGCAATGGAGTTTTCTTTCATTTTACTTTATGTGAATGGGTGTTTTGCCCACATGCATGTGAACCACATGCATGCAGTTCCTCTGAAGGCCAGAAAAGGGTATCTGATCAATACCCAAGAGATCGGGTATTGGCACTGTAGTTAAGACCGTTATGGGTGCTGTGAATCAAACCTAGTTTCTCCAGAAGAGCACTCAGTGCTCTCAACCACTGAGACATCTCTCTAGCTCCACAATATAGTTTTGATTAACATATTTCTGATGTCTAGGGAATATTTTTTCATGTGTATGCTGGGCATTCTTTTCTTATTTTTTTTTTTTTGTGAAAGAACTGGCTGTTCAATTCCTTAATCTATTGATTTGGCTGTTTGATTTCTTGTTTAATTCTGTTAGTTCTTTGGGTATAGTAAACCTTAATCCCATATCAGAGAAGTGAGTCAATGTTTTCTCCTATTTTGTAGCTGCCCCTTTACTAGATTAACTATTTAATTTGTGGTACAGAAACTTTACATTTTATTTTGTTGAAGGCTTTCTTATCATTCCAGAGTGTGAGTCCGTAACCACCATGGCAGGGAGCATGGAGGTAGGCAGGCAGGGGTAACACTGGAGAAGTAGCTGAGAGCTTATAACTGATTTACAAGCATGAGGAGAGAGGACCAAGTGGAATGGCATGGGATTTCAAAACCTCAAAGTCTGTCTGCAGTGAGACACCTTCCCCAACAAGGCCACGCCTCCTCCTCCTTCCCAAACAGTTCCACTGACTGGGGGCCAATCATTCAAGCCTATGAGCCTTTGGGGGCCATTCTCACTCAGCACACCACAGATAATTTCAGTTTCAGGCCTTATATTTGTAGTCAGTATTTGTGTAGGGTCAGAAATAGGTAATGGTATTCTTCACATGTATATCCAGAGTTCTTAGTACATTTGCTATAGAGGCCAACTTCTCTCCAACATATGTTTTGGCATCACTGTAGACAAATATGTACTTGTGGATACATGTTTATGTGTGGAACCCATGTTCTAGTTGACTGATCTACACATTTGTTTTTGTGCCAGTGTCATGCTTTATTTATTTATTTTTGTTATCCTGACTTTCCCGTGACCTCAATTTTGAGCTAAAATAATCCGTTTTCCCTATCTGAGTCTCTTTTTGTCTGTATGTGTTTTAACTCCTCAACAGAAATGATGCTAGAACAGAAATCGGTAGCAAGGAAGGTGAGTGGGTTCCTTGCTGTGATGGACCATACTGTGCAGGTTTAATGTCTTGGACTGTTTTATCTAAGGAATGTGGAAACATTTGCTAAATTCAATTGGAAAAGCCATTGGATACTAGAAGCAGGGTATAATGGGCCATTTTAGTGGGAACAAAGAAGATAAGAATGCTAAAGAAATGTGGATACTTGGGGTCCAGTTCATGAGGCTTTAGAGGGTAGCAATGACTTTATTAGGAACAGGGGCTATTCATATGGCATCTTGGCTAAGAATCTTGCTGAGTATGTTGAAGCTGAAGAAGCAGTTGTGATTGCCAAAGACATTGTCACTGCTGGAGAGAGATGTCCTAGGCTTCATTGGACAGCAGGAAAGTGTTACATCCAGATCAGCACTCAGAAACCAATACAACTCCCCATTATGAAAATATAATAATAAATAGTAGTCACCCCTTAGACATCAATAATTTGGGAAAATAAATGAATAGTGACATTATGATGTCCACTAACATATTAGTTATTATGGGTTATAACAGAAATGAAGAAGGAAGGAAAAACAAATAGGATTAAAGGCTTGATGGAAAAAAAGTAAGAAGAAAAAGTGAGTGAAAGTGTTATTGGTGGTCAGGGTTTAGGCTGCGTGATTCCTGCAATTTTTCTTGGAGTCAACAAATAAATGGGCCTCCTTTTTAATCCAATCTGCTATTTTGTTTTATTGGTTACTTTTCTATTGATGTGATGAAAAATACCATGACTGAGCCAACTTATGGAAGGAAGGGTTTATTTCGGGCATATGTTTCCAGAGGGAGAGGAGCCCATCATAGGAGGGTAGCATGGCAGCAAGTATGAGTGCTGGAATGTTGGCTGAAGCAGCAGCCACACCCAGAAAGCAGGCAGAGCTAACTGGAAGCCTTTTGAAACCTTAAAGCCATATATAGTTACATATTCTAGCAAAGCCACACCTCCTAATCCTCCCCAAACATCCAACTTGGGACCAAGTATTCAAATCCCTGAAACATATGAGGAACATAGCATTTAAACAATAGCATCTGTTTCTTTTGACTAGGAAATTTAGGCCATTAATATTTAGCGGTATTGTGGAAGGTATATGTTAGTTCCTGCCATTTTGCTGATCTTGTGGTATATAGTGTTTATTTGTTCTTGGCCTCCTATCCCAAAATTGGAAACAAAGGCTCACACAGATTTGCCAAAGTAGCAAGATAACTCCCTTCAAAGCAAACTGAGGGTACAGATTACATTGTCTCCTAAATGAGGATGCCCAGAGAACCCAGGGCAAACTAGGGATTCTTCTTAAAAGTTTAACTGACTACAGTTTTGCCTTTGTGCATGTGCACCCCAAAACAGTTCAGACTGGACCAGACTTTCCATTCTTTATGTCCTGGTACACTGGGAATAGAAAATATTGAAGTTGGTCATTGATGGAGGAGGAAAAGCTTATTTTATTGTTTAGTGTGTGTGTGTGTGTGTGTGTGTGTGTGTGTGTGTGTGTACATGCAGCAGAATGTGACTGAGCACCTACAATTTCTTTCTCTTTTCAATGCTATTAGAATACCATGGACTTTTATTTGGTTGGTTCTACCAAGCTAACTTTTCCAAGTTTAGTCTTTTTTGCTTTCCCTGGCTTAAATTCAAACAACTCAGGTCCTGTTTGTGCTAGGCAAGCCTTCTACCACTGAACTGACCTCTGCATGACCTCTGCATTATGATATTTTTTATACAAAAAAGAGGTACGTTTTCCAAAAAAAATTGGTACATTGAAGATATTTGTCATTTTGTAGTGGTTTTTAGTCAATTGACTTCTGGTCACACTCTCAATATTTTCATTGATACCACTTTATTTATGACATGTTCTATGCATCCCTTTTGCTACATTTTTCATTTTATGTGTTTTGAATTTATTGATTTTTAAATTTTACCCTCTCCCACATTTTATGGAAATAGCTCATTCTATTTCCATCCTATTTGAAGTGATTGGAGTAGCTAGTCATTATCCCAGTCCTCTCAACTCTGAAAGGCCTGCTTAACGCACTTCAGCTGCCATAACTATTTCATCTCATATCTAAGATTTTTATCAGCATTTTGGGTATATCACATTTTAATCTCCACAAATTAATATTAATTTGTTCAGGTGTATTTTAAATTTGTCAGTATGTCTGATCACTCTTCTTCCTAATATCTCAGGATTTCCATTTTTACAAACTCAACTTCATTTTTATTATTTCATTAATTGTTCCTTATAGAGGTTTCTCCAATGGAAGTCTTCGGATGGCCTATTTTTTTCAGATTGTTTATTGCAAAAACTGGTTTGTGCTTAGTTTATGAATGGATTTTTATTCTCTGTGCAATTCAGGATCAGTGATGTTTTGCCACAGCATATTGGAACTACTCTATGTCTCATCTGGGACTGGAGATATAATTGGCTGTGAGCCACCATGTGGTGCTGGGGAATGGAACCTGGGTTCTCAGGAAGTGCAGCCAGTGTTCTTAGCTCCTTAGCCACCTCTCCAGTCACACAAGAAAAAAGAAGTTTTAATCTAAACTTTCTGATTGAAATCTTCTAGACAGGTATGGCATTATCAATTGTCAGTTCCATCCAAGTCTCCAGGCTATACACATTGTGAGATTTGGTTGAACAGTCAAGTTTGAAATCAACAATATTTTCCCTTCTTTGTGCTTTAGAAACATTTTCAAAGCATATTTTTTATGCTTCTAGCCTATAATTTTTCAATTAACTAGGTTTTTTTTAAGATCAAAAGAATGATTTACACAGAACTAAAAACAGACAGAATCCATCCATTTTCTTCAGTGTTAATGGAAGAAAAAACTGGGACAAATGAACAGATGTGCCAAAAGGAAAACATGGGGTGAAGTCTCCTGGACTGTTGCTGTTGCTAAGGGCTTTCAAAATTTTATGTCTGCCTGTCTGTCTGTCTGTCTGTCTGTCTGTCTGTCTGTCTGTCTGTCTGTCTGTTTATCCATCTATCTAACTACCTATCCATTCGTCCATCCATCCATCCATCCACCCATCTGTTTGGTGTGTATGTGTGTGTATATGGGGGTACATAAGTGTGTGCATGTCATAGTATAGCTGTAGAGGTCATAGGACTATTTGTGGGAGTTGGTTTTCTCCTTGTAACTCAGGCCATTAGGATTTGTTGCAAATACCTGTGCTTGCTAAACTATTTTGCTGGCCCTCTATTGAAAAGAACGAATTTCTGTTTTGTTGTTGCTGTTGTTTCCAAGTTTTAATTCCCAAGTTTAATACTAAGGGCATAAAGACAGAGATAAAAACTTAAGAGCAAGCACAGATACATGAAATACTTCAAGTGAATTTGAATTAAATTATGAAACACTTATATGCTGTCATAAACATGCAACATTTTAGATACTGCCTAAACACACACACACACACACACACATACACACACACACACACACACACACACACACACACAGTGATTTCATTGTTATTATTTTGACAGATGTGTAGGTGGCAACCAGGCTGCACTTGGAATGGGTGGAACAGTTTACCTTAACATCCTAGCTTTGGGGGAGGGGTTCTGTATCCAACTAAAGCAGTGGTCTGAACTCAGAACCAGGCTTAAGCCCAGGGAAAGCACTGGAACACACTCTCCTGGCCATTCCTCTGAATACTATTAACAGGGAGGACTGCTTTCCTGTCTTGTTACCAGGTTGTGAACTATTCAATATCAAGTAAATATGGCTGGTACAGCTTGAGATCTGACTGGGGCTTAAGTGCTTAGAATTGCAGCCTTACTTATTTAAGGGAATCCATTCAAATAACAAACTGAAACCACCAAGGTAATACATCTAACAGGAGAATAGAAAAGGAAAAAAAATTGTAAATATTTTAGAGGACTTTGGCCAATTACTGTACGATCAGAAGCTTTTAAAATAATGACAGTTCAAATAGACAGTTTGACATACTTTCAGATATGCTTTCTGAAATGGATTTTAAAAAAAAAACCCATCAATTTTATACTAAAAGTTTAGTGCATTAGAATAAACTGAGATATTAAAACTGAAGTTGTTCATCCTCAGAAGGGCACTGTTTCAATTTAAATTAATAGCTTTTTTTTTTTTTAAGTTTCTTCTCATTATGTGTATTAAAGTCAGTCTCTGCCATTTTGGGAGTTGAAGTACTGAAAGTCATATAAAAGGTGTAAAGAAATTACCTGGCGCTCCTTCCTCCTAGCAAATCTCTCTTCCTCAAAAGTGCTTGTCAGAGAATCCTATTAGTGCACAACAAAGAGGCAGCCCGGCTAGGGTGGCGCTGCCTCCCCCTCTGGTGACACTTTCTTCGGGTTCTTGAGGCTATCTCATTTGACACTTTGGAAGGGCTGCCAAGTCCTTCCTCTCTCCTGTAAACAAGGCTGTCGCTCAAGAAGCATTCCCCCGGCTGAGGCGGGAATGGGGGTTAATGGCTTTGGAAATGGAAAACAGAACAGCCATCAAAAGGACTTTTAATACCAGGAGAATTATCGGGGAAATAATGGAAATCAAATGAAATACGAATATAAATAGAGCGTGGTACAAGCTACGTTTGGTTAAAGGTTTCATATCCGTTGAAGTTTTGTGTTACCTGGGAAGAGTAATGAAAAGAAATAAAATAGATTGAAAACGGTTACCCTTGAGAAGTTATTTCTGACTTCTTGGCAGGGTTCCCCTGTGGCTGCGGATGCCTGTATACTGTGGCTCATTCTTACTTTCTTTTCAACTTCGATTCTACTTCACAAGTCCGCCTTCTGATAGCTTCCCCCCCCCCGAATGTCTTTGATTTGTCATTTAGTTTAGTGGTTAAAGAAACGAGACGAGCCTCTGTATCTAGGGAAATACTGACATTTTAGGTTTCTGACGGGTGACCTTTTAGAGTCGAATATTCTCAAAGAATCGTGAGAACTTACATTTCTGGGCAAGATTCTGTTCAATATGAGTGTGAAGGCGGAGGAGACAGGATCTAGAAGAGTGGAGAGGCACTTTCAGGAAGGACACCCCATCATCTTCAAAGCTGGTGAAATCATGAAGAGTAACTGTGTTATTACATTTGATTAAGCTTCTGAAGGGCTCAACATCCTGGCCACTGTGTACTTTTTACCACTGATTGTCCAGTCTGTTATAAAGCTCTTTTAACAAGATAGTAACTCTAGTAGTTGCTAGTTCAGTGACTCTCATATGAAATTATTGTTATTAATTCAGTCCACACTTGTGAGCTATCCCAATCACAAAAGAATACACATAAAATGAAATCACTGATAAGTGGCTATTAGTTAGCCCAGAAGCTCTTAATACTCAAGACACAATTAGCAAATCATATGATTCCCAAGAAGAAGGGAGGATCGATTTTGGAGAAGGTACCGTGCGGTGCTGAGAAAAAGGTATATTCTTTTGCTTTAGGATAAAATGTTCTATATATATCTGTTAAATCCAATTGGTCCAAAGCTTCAATTAGTTTCACTGTGTCCCTGTTTAGTTTCTGGTTTCCTGATCGGTCCATTGAGGAGAGTGGAGTATTGAAGTCACCCACAATTATTGTGTTAGGTGCAATGTGTGCTTTAAGCTTTAGTAAAGTTTCTTTCATGAATGAGGGTGCCCTTGCATTTGGAGCATAGATGTTCAATATTGAGAATTCTTCTTGGTGGATTTTCCCTTTGACCAGCAAGAAGTGACCTTCTGTGTCTCTTTTGATGACTTTAGGTTGAAAGTCAATTTTATCCGATATTAGAGTGCCTACTCTGGCTTGTTTCCTGAGACCATTTGCTTGTAAAATTGTCTTCCAGCCTTTTCTCTAAAGTAGTGTTTGTCTTTGACACTGATGTGTGTTTCCTGTATGCAGCAAATTGTAGGGTCCTGTTTCTGTATCCAGTCTGTTAGTATATGTCTTTTTATTGGGGAATTGAGTCCATTGATGTTAAGAGATATTAAGGAATAGTAACTATTACTTCCTGACATTTTTGAAATTATTTTTTATATTTGAGTGGTTATCTTCTTTTGTGTTTGATGAGAGGAGGTTTCTATCTTGCTTCTTCTGGGGGTGTAGTTTCCCTCCTTGTGTTGGTGTTTTCCCCTATTATACTTTGTAAGGCTGGGTTTGTGGAAAGATATTGTGCAAATTTCATTTTGTCATGGAATACCTTGGTTTCCCCATCTATGGTGATTGAGAGTTTTGCTGGGTATAGTAGTTTTGGCTGAAATTTGTGTTCTCTTAGAGTCTGCATGATATCTGCCCAGGATCTTCTAGCTTTCATGGTCTCAGGTGAGAAGTCTGGTGTAATTCTGATAGTTCTTCCTTTATATGTTACTTGTCCTTTTTCTCTTACTGTTTTTAATATTCTTTCTTTGTTTAGTACATTTGAGGTTTTGATTATTATGTGACGGGAGGTATTTCTGTTCTGGTCCAGTCTGTTTGGAGTTCTGTAGGCTTCTTGTATATTCATGGGCATCTCTCTCTTTAGGTTGGGGAAGTTTTCTTCCATAATTTTGTAGAAGATATTTGCTGGTCCTTTAAATTGTAAATCTCTCCTCTCATCTATACCTATAATCCTTAGGTTTGGTCTTCTCATTGTGTCCTGGATTTCCTGGATGTTTTGGGTTGCAAGCTTTTTGCATTTTGCATTTTCTCTGACTGTTGAGTCAATGGTTTCTATGGTATCTTCAGCATCTGAGATTCTGTCTTCTATCTCTTGTATTCTATTGTTGATATTTGCATCTATGGCCCCTGATTCCTTCCCAAGGTTTTCTATCTCCAATGTTGTCTCCCTTTGCGATTTCTTAGTTTTTTTCTACTTCTGTTTTTAGATTCTGCATGGTTTTGCTCAGTTCTTTCGCTTGCTTGTTTGTGTTTTCCTGTAATTCTTTAAGAGATTTTTGTGTTTCCTCTTTCATGACTACTATTTGTTGACCCACGTTCTCCTGTATTTCTTTAAATGATTTTTGTATGTCCTCTTTAATGGCTTCTGCTTTTTGATCCATATTCACCTGAATTTCTTTAAGTGATTTTTGTGTTTGCCTTGTAAGGGCTTCTAATTTTTAATCCATTTTCTCCTGTATTTCTTTAAGAGATTTATCCATGTGATCGTCTATCAGCATCCTGACCAGTGATTTTAGATCTATATCTTGACTTTTCTGGTGTATTGGGGTATCCAGGGCTTACTGCTATTGGGGAACTGGCTTCAGATACTGCCATATTGCCTTGATTTCTGCTAGTAACGTTCCTATGTTTGCCTTTTGCCATTCTTCTCATTTTGTCCTGGATTTCCTAGATGTTTTGGGTCATGAGCTTTTTGCATTTTGCATTTTCTTTGACTGTTGTATCAATGTTTTCTATGGTATCTTCTGCATCTGAGATTCTCTCTTCTATCTCTTGTATTCTGTTGTTGATGCTTAGATCCATGATTCCTGACTTCTTTCCTGTTTTTTTTTTTTTTTTTATTTCCAGAGTTGTTTCCCTTTGTGATTTCATTATTGTTTCTACCTCCATCTTTAGATCCTGCGTGGCTTTGTTCAATTCCTTCACCTGTTTTTTTTGTGTTTTCCCTTAGTTCTTCAAGGGCTTCTCCCTGTTTACTTGTGTTCTCCTGTATTTCTTTAAGGGAGTTGTTTATGTCCTTCTTGAAGCCCTCCATAGAGCCCTCCATCAGCTTCCTGACCTGTGATTTTAAATCCAAATCTTGATTTCCTGCTGTGTTGGGGTATCCAGGACTTGCTGTTGTGGGAGAATTGGGTTAGGATGGTGCCATATTGCCTTGATTTCTGTTAGCAACATTCCTAAATTTGCCTTTTGCCACCTGGTTATCTCTGGTGTTAGTTGGTCCTGCTGTCACTGGTTGGTGCTTGCCCCTCCTGTGTGCCTGCAAGCCTATCTCAGCAACCCTAGGTGACCTGCTTTCCCCTGGCACTGATTGCTGTGGTGCTGCCAATTTTCTGGGTATAGGTGGAGTCCTGGCAGGGTGTGTCCCAAGCGAACCTCCACTCTGGCGATCCCTGCCTACTATTCTGCCTCTACACACTTACCGGAGCACAGATGTCAAGGCCTTACCTCCAAGTGCAAGATTCCATCTACCCGTCTCCCTGCAGGGCAGATGACCCCTGGCAGGGTAGGTGCCCAGCTGGCTGGCCATGGCACTGTGGAGCTCCTGGGTGCAGGTGGAGTCCTGGCAGGGTGTGTTTCAAGTGATCCTCTACTCTGGTGATCCCTGCCTACCAGTCTGCTACACAGTCACAGGAGCAAAGATGGCGGCATCTCACCTCTAAGTACGGGAATCCCTCCAACTGCCTCCTTGCAAGGCAGATGACCCTTGGCAGGGTAGGTGCCCAGCTGACTGGCTGTGGCACTGTGGAGCTCCTGGGTGCAGGCAGAGTCCTGGTGGGGTGTGCCCTAATTGATCCTCTAACAGGTGTTCATTTGTGATTAGTTCCTTTCAGTTTGCAAAGGTTCGTGGTTTATACATGCTCTTCTTGTGCATCTGTATGTGGTGTGGAGTATGTATGTATGTGTGTGTGTGTGTGTATATATATATATATATATATGCATACACACACATACGTGTGTGTGTGTGTGTGTGTGTGTGTGTGTGTGTGTGTTGAGAGGCCAGAGGTCAATGCTGCGTGTCTTCCCCAATCACTTTCCACCTGTCTTTTGAAACAGGGCCTCTCACTGGACCAGAAGCTCACCCATTGCCGAGCTGCCAGTGGGCTCCCAGAATCCCTCTGTCCCACCTCAGCCGGACAGGGGTTGCAGGCATGTGCTGCCACGTTTGATTTTTCTTGTGTGCTAGGGATGGATCCGAGCTTAGTTCCTCATGCTTTCTAGAAGACATTTTGCTTATCGAGTCCTCTTCCTTCTAATTACCGACTGTATGAATTCGTGTTTTATCTCTCCACTCATTAGGTGATGGATACAGCAAGTGCTTGTGTCTTTTGTCTGTTATAAATAATGTGGTTATGAGCATTCTTTTCTGTTTGTTTGTTTTTGGAGACAGGGTTTCTCTGTCCTGGAACTCACTCTGTAGACCAGGCTGGCCTCGAACTCAGAAATCCACCTGCCTCTGCCTCCCAAGTGCTGGGATTAAAGGCGTGTGCCACCACCGCCTGGCGGTTATGAGCAATCTTATCCATTTTCTTTCTGGGAGTCTGGTTTGGGTACATGTGAATGCCACCAGCCTTGATTACCAAGTCTTTAATGAGTCTTGGGTGGCTCATGATAGCAGTCAAATAAGTTCCTCTAGTTACCATTGCACTGCAAATACAAAAGCTAAATAGCCATTGACATAGCAAACTACCTCTCTTAGAGCTAAGGAAAGTAGGCAGGAGACTTCAGAGCCTGCTTTCAGAATAATAAAATGAAAATATATACTGAAGAAAGCAAGAAGATTTGCTTATCCATCCCCTGTAGTCAACAAAGAGGCGGGGATGGGCTGCCTCTTTATTAGGGGAGGGAGGAGAATTGAATCCAGGCCTTAGACTTGAAAATCATGAACCCATTAGGATGAAACCCAGTGCTGGGGAAAACTATGATCACTACTACCAGGCCAACAACCTTAACAGAGCTGCTGAAATCGCTATAGGCAGAGCTGCTGAGTTGCCACAGATGGAGGTAAGCTAGCCTGGACAATACCTAGTCCATGAGACACAGCACTCAGTAGAAACAATAGCCATATACTCAGCTCATGATGAAGAGACTGGACCAGCCCAGCATCAGGTATATGTACACCCAGAGGACAGATTCAAGCCTGAATCATGTCTTGCATTGGAGGACTTTTGAATTAAACCCATCATCCTGAGACTGTGTTAGACATAGGTGAAACACAGCTTAGCAAAACTCTTGGTGGTCAAGGAGCTGTATCTACTGCCTGTTCCCCAACTTTGGGAAATGAGGTTATTATATCCAAGATAGTGCTCAGTAGTAGGTCCTACAAAGTTCCCTGGCTCAGGGAGAGACCAGCACCCCACTGGGATGGACTTATAGTTTGACTTGTATCCAGCATGGGTCTCTGTGAAGGTCCTTGGGGCTGCGGTAGTCAGGGAATTTCAGCTTAGCATCAGTGTAAGTGGGCAAGGAACTGACATCACCCACATGATCCCAACCTCTGGTGACAAAGAGTGCTGCAAGACCCGAAGGCCAGACGACATCCTTAAGGCTTGAATCACACCGAGAAATTCTCATTAAGTAATGGTGATCCGTTTTCAAAAGAATAAGTAAAGAGAAACATGAAGGAAAAAAAATCACCATTTTATGTTTCGATAGATAACTGAACCGTGTTTCTCTGAAGCAGGCTGTTATCGCACACTGAAGAAAAGAACATGGAAAGAGGAGTGGGTCTGAGGCTGAATCACGTCTGGCTTCTGGTGTGGTGAGTTGTAGCCCTTTTGAGATAGTGGACTATCTGATCCAAGCATGAGGCTCTGCAGCTATCGGAGAGCTCATTGCAAATGCCCATCATTTTCTCCCTTTGCATTTCAGGGATGGATAAATAATGTTTCCCTACTCTGTGATAGCTCGTGAGACCAAGCCCATTTGTTCCTGGTGCTCAGTTGATTCTCCAGCATTATCAATCTTCTGAAAACCTTTTACAGTTCCATGTATAAAGACAAGAAGGAGAACAAAAATATTTTATAATAGCACTTAAAGTCTATGAATTTATTTAAAAGCTCTCCAACTTTTAATATATTTTTAAATATATTTATAAAATATATAATATATTTATATATAAACGGTGGGAAAACTATGTCCTTGGAGGTGAACCAGCTAACCATTGTGTTATTTTTTTCTCTGTAATATTTGATTGCTCCAATGCATTCCTGAACAGAAAAGATTGCCCCATGAAATATTGAAGAAAACTTAAGAAACTTTCACTCAAAAGCTACGGAGCTAATCCCCACAAGGTGACAGTTTAGTCCCCAACCTTCATAACTACTGACTGCTAAGAATAAAGGTTTGGGGAAAGGGCATGGTGGGGGGGTGCACAAATGCAATTTAGAGTGTTGAACGTTTACTCTGGAAGCATCTGT
This sequence comes from Apodemus agrarius, assembly GCA_964023405.1. Classification (NCBI taxonomy): domain Eukaryota; kingdom Metazoa; phylum Chordata; class Mammalia; order Rodentia; family Muridae; genus Apodemus; species Apodemus agrarius. Next base: position 11,410,399 of record OZ030014.1, read on the forward strand.
GATGTGACAAACCAGACTGACATTTTTTATGACATTAGTCGGCTCTCATCCATTACTATCTGCACCACAGTGGGATAAGTGGCAATAGCAGGTCACAATCCAGCGAAAGGAACTGAGAGAGAACACAATGTCTTGACCACAGGAGAGGTATGCATTGAAAAGCACTACACCGTGAATTCCAGAGACCAGCTGCAGAGTGAGATGCAAAGGGTATCCTCAGAACTTCAAGCATAGTGAATTTCCCTGAGAAGCCTGGCACACCTGCTTCATCAGTGAAACACGGGGAAGCTACCACAGAGCATTCATTCTGGTTGGTTCTCCCTCGCCACACAAACTGTAAACTGTAGCCAAGCCTCAAATGAAGTGTGATACCAACAAACAGCTCTGGCCAGCAATAACATATAACTTGGCGACTTTTGTGATATTATAAAATCCTAGATCAATACAAGAACTAAAACAGACTGTGCAATGAATGGGACGAAGTCAGCTTCATGTTTCCTTCCTGAGGTGATGGTTGGTTGATTTTGGCATATTCTGATAGCATCTCTCACTCTACACAGAGATCCCAAAATAACCAGCTCCTGTTTCTGCCTTCTCCCTGGTAAATCCAAGAGGAAATCATCTGCAAATGCAATAGAGAGAGGAACCAAAGGAAATGCCTTCCTTCCCAACATATACACCAACAAATGCCCAGAGCAATCTGATTAATCAAAATCCTTTCTTTCATTAGATGGAGCCAAGAAGAAGCTGGGCTAAGGCTGGATATAAAATACTGCCTTTGAACAAATACCTTTCACCATGGAAAATATTGGCCTTTTGAAAAAAAATAACAATACTAATTCAACTGAAGTGTTACTGACATCAGACATTGAGCCAATAGCTATAGATGCTTTATGTTTTCTACATGTGTACCATGTGGAATGTTAAATAATTAGCTAATTATAGCATGATGAAATGGGATAGTGTACAAGATGGAGGATTAAATGTGAGGAGAAATGGCTATGAATAAATAATATACTCATTTTAAAGAATCTTACAATGTACAACTGTCAAGATGGCTCAGTGGATAAGCATGCTTACCACCAAGCATGGTGCATACACACTCTATCAATGTAAAGATGTAAATCCTTACAACATGGAAGAAAACCATACATACATAAGGAAGTCACTAGCTAAGCAGTTTACACAATTCACCAATATTGGCAAAAGTATAATTACACAATGAGGAGACTTGAAGCTGGGGGTCTTTCTGGAACTCAGTATAACAGGGAAGGCTTTGTGAAGGTAGTTGGATTTGAATTGGAACGGAAAAGATTAGTAAGAGCTGTCAAAACATTCCTTGTTTTCCCCAATCCCCCAAGAATGAGAAGTACATGCTCGCAATACAAATGTCTATGTTTGAGGAGAGGGAAGATTTCAATTAAGGGCAGTGAACAAATTCCCAGTGATTTTCAAAGACAGAGATGGTTAGAGGACACCTCAGGAAAAGGGACAAAACACATCAATGTGGAAATCGGTGAGAAGACATCAAAAAAGCCAGTTCAGAGGGACATGACTTTCATGTAAGGGAGACTAGGGTAGTCTAGGTTCATCTCACAAGCCTGTGATAAACACCAAGATGCTTGAAGTCCTTAATGAGGACCCCATTACAAAGATACTGGACAGAAAGGTGAATGACCATTTTCCTCCTGCTGACTCTAACTCCCTTGGTCTTTGGATGACTATGAGTAGCATCCCTTTCTATGTGACCACTGGTGTCTTTTAATTTCCTACAGAGCTGAACATCCTACTTGAATCAGGGAACCAGATACAATTATGGGGTTACTTATAGTCGAGAACACTGTCATCACAGCATTGAAATCTAACAAAGGCCAGATTATAGGGAAGACTGTAGGCCCCCTACACAGAGCTCCCCATATTTACTAAACATTTAGAGGTTTCCTATTCAAGTAGCCCCTGTAATGAAAACGAATAATGGAGGAATGGAGGGAGGGAGGGAGGAAAGAAAGAAAGGAGAAGAAAGAAAGAAAGAAAGGGGAGAGATGGAAGAAAGGGAGGGGAGGGAGGGAAGAAGGAAGAAGCAGGAAGGAACAAGGATGGAAGGGACTGAAATAGAAGGAGGGGAAATGAAAGAGGGAGCGATGGAGATGACAGGTGGAAGGAGGAAGGGAAGGAATGAGGGAGGGAGGGAAAAGCATTCTCTTTCCACTAACATTTAGTTTTGGGGGTTTTGGAGACACAGTCTTACTACATAGCTCAAGTTGTTCCCTGAAATCTTCCTACCTTTGTCTCTGAGTTCTCAGATTACAGACATATGTCACATTACAGACACATGGTTTGTTTTTAATCACAACACAGCATTTCCTCCTATTACAAACCAGATAGACTTTAAAATACCTGTGACTTTGTCACCAACGATGTATATACAAACATACCTGTGCATGCAACAACAGTGTGATGGTTTGTATATGCTTGGCCCAGGGAGTGGCACTATTAGGAGGCATGGTCTTGTTGGAGTAGGTGTGTCACTGTGGGCCTGGGCTTAAGACCCTCACCCTAGCTGCCTGAGGATGTCTGGTCTGTTTCTGGCTTCCTTTGGATGAAGATGTAGAACTCTCAGCTCCTCCTGCACCATGCCTGCCTGGATGCTGCCATGCTCCTGGTTGATCACAATGGACTGAACCTCTGAACCTGTAAACCAGCTCCAATTAAATGTTGTCATTTATAAGACTTGCCTTGGTCATGGTGTCTGTTCACAGCAGTAAAACCCTAAGACAAACAGTGAGTGGAAAGGGGGACCATGACTTTGAAGGACAGGAGGAAGGGGGCTAGGAAAGAATTTGAAGGGAGGAAAGAGAGGGGAAAAATATTGTAATGATATTTGAGTTTGATGTCTCAAAACTAAAGTAAAAAAAATATAAAAGCACAGATTTTCATATATTACAACTGTTACATTTAATTGAATACATGTTATCATCAGCCTAAAGCCTTATATTGGATCTTGGATCTTCTTTTTAAATGTGTGAAGAAGGAAAAGTTAGGTATGTATTTCATTCTCATAAGCCCCCTTCACAATGTATGTTCCTTGTGCTATTCAAATTCATAGTTCTGAAAAACGAACCCAAAGGTTTTAGCCTGACAAACAGGCCATGACAAAAAACATTAAGAACCATAGCCATTCCGGGAGAAGGAAGACTGAGATAAAGATTCAGAATGCAGCTAAGTCTCCAAGGTACCTGGAATGCTGTTTGAGGACGAGCAACAGTTGTCCTGTAGGACTAGTCTCTGTAAGTGACATTCTCATGGTAACCATCAACCAGGTGCTTTTTAAATACTACGATCAAGGCAAACAATGGGAATACAGCTCCAGAGAGAGGGAAATTAGAGTTAGTATCTTCCAGGTATTTGCTTTAACACAAAGCCTGCCCTCTGCCCCAGATCATCATCAGACTTTTAGATGGTTATGCCTCTGAAGCAATTCATTCCTGTACTTGATTCACCCAAGCACTGCAGATACCTATGTGCTTGCCCAGTGGGGATTGAAAGAATAGTACCATTAGGAGCTTTTGACACTCATGCGTCCGACCATGGTGCTCAGACAAGAGGATATCCTTCCGCATTATCCAACCCTGAGATCATGTAAATAAGCTGGCTGAGCTCTTCCAACAAGCCGCCGAGATCATTAGAACTCTTAATAATTAAAGCCAATTGCCAGGTTAAGACAGATGGGGAAATTACAGCCTTTAGAAGATGCCCAGCACAGAAGAGACATCTCTTCCGTTTGCCCTTATAAGTCTCTGGTCCTCTAGTTGAGTGCCAAAGCAGCTCCTCACTGGCTTCACCACAGAAGAAAACCTGTAGGAGGTAGGTAAGGCTGGAGGCTAAGGGTCTATGTAAGTTCTACAGAGTGATTCTATCTCAACCTACCCTTCAGGAAGCTGTGAGTAGTGGCCAGCACTCAGTTGGGAAAATATACAGCTCATCAAAGGTTCTTGCAAATCAATAGGAAGAAACCACATCGGGGAAACACAGATGGATTGAGACTTGGCTAGTACCACAAACGTAGGTCCATTTAGTAACAAGCGGCCAAAACCTGAGGACCAACAGGGAATCAAAGGTTCAGATTGACAGAGTTAGTCTAACTTACCATTGCCTGTCCCTCTCCTCTCTGCTTTTGAAGTAACCATCCATCTTGTTTATGGACCCATGGAATATGTAAGAGTCGTATGCAATGTGGAATGCACAGCTCCACGATTTAGAATGCAGCAAGCCAAGTGCTTTGGATCATCTCTTCAGACACTGTCACTTCACTCTTCAGGAAAAACAGCCCAAGGTTATGGTGTAGAGGAGTGGTAGGGTCTGCACTGAAGACTCTACACAGCACTTCGGATGGCCTATATGCAACTACTTAGCTACTTCTCTGTGTTTGTGTAAAGAATTAAGAAAAGCACTTACATAGGAAAAGAAAACATTGACCACGTATCTCTTTAAGCAATAAACAAATAAGTTTCTGATAGTATACAGCAGACATTATAGCTTTGCAAAGATACTCAAAGCAGAATGGATTTGAAATGAACTTTAAGAAGCATGTATCAAACAGAGTGGTATAAGGAGAAAACAGGTCTAACTTAATAGAAATCAAATCCTGTTTCCTATCGTACATGTTAGAGGCCCTCCTTTATGCCAGTGACTTCTTACATACAGTCTCTCTGACGACACTTAGCTCTAACAGCCCAGAGCAAGGCACAAGGCAAGGACAGGCTCAGAAACTCAGAACTAGTCTTTCCATCTGCAAAACGTCCATGAGAGATGCTGAGAAAGTGGAGATGAACAGCACAGGAAAGAAAACAAACAGCAAGTTCTTTAATGACAGCTATGTTTTTTGCAAACAGAAGAAAGCTAAAGCTGGCGTTGAAAGCAGTCCACCTGAGGTCACTCTTCTTTCCACAGAAATGCCGCCTGTCTCCACTGCCACACAGCTCTGCTTGAAATGTTAATTGAATGTTTTTATGCCTAGAAAGCTGTGAATAATGGCAGCCAGGAGAGTAAACAATAATTCAAGGTCCTTTGTAGATCGCAACTTCAAGTAAACAACAACACTGTGTTGTGACAATTTTGGAGGTTTTGGTTTCTTTAAAAAACACAGAAATGTTGTTAGAATGTGTATTCTGTTCTAGTGGGGATGTGGGGTGGCTTTGCAGCAGCTGATACGATTTGGCTCCTGCTCTAGCAGAGGCTTGATTTCGCCAGCTGCAGACAGTTTCTACAATTGTGTGATGGTTGGAATTCTGGGAACTTTTCAGAGAGTATACAAATGCTAAGAGACAATGTGGGTTGCTGTTTGGTTGTTGGTTGCTTTTGGTCTTGGTTTGTTAAGTGGTTATGCACAAAGAAGAAACTCAAAGGAAAAAAATTAGATATCCTGATGGTAAAGATCAAACTTGCCCCAAGGAACTGGACACCGCTAATCAGCAGGGGGTAGTCTAATGATAACTATGTCCTCTTTCTTTTCTTTCCGATCTAGCGTTAGGGAGTTGAAAGCATGGAAGAAAGAAGAACCCACAAAATAGGAAAAAGACTGGCTACAACACTGGAACTTCCAAGTAGAAAGTGACAGGTTGAAATTGTCTAGTGTTTTCACTAAGCATAACCCTGCATCACAGTGGTACTGGAAGGGGGCGGGGTGGGCAAAAGGAGGAGCACTTCATCCTTTAAGAGAAGCACATCAATTTTATTTTTCTCTTATTGCTATAGATATTGCCTTTGACAGAGCAAAAGGCCACAGCAAATAGAGTTGCAAAGAAGCATTGACCTCCCATATGGCCAGGGACTGACCTCTGTCCTACCCAGGATAAGTTGCATCAGGTCAAATGATTTTCATGGTCAATGACATAGATGATTTTGTCACATGGAAAAGTGAAAAGAAAAATATCTGAGGACATATAATCTCATCTATACTCTACTACTAACAGCTGTGGGACTATGGGTATGGCCACATTTCACCTGTCAAATGAAATGGACTCCACGAGAGTTTGCTAGATAATGGAGGTGTTGGGCTCTGAGGGCCACAGCCTCTGTTTTACTACTCAGATTCCACTGTAGCAGAGAAACAGCTCAGATATTACATACACAAGGAAGACCATGTTCCCAATAAAACTTCTCAGAAGCAGGTAGCAGCTGAGTTTGCCAGAGGTTATGCTTGGTGTTTCCTAAAGTAGACAGTCTCAGATATCTTCCAGCTCTAAAATTCTGGGAATCTATAACATTGAAAATGTATCAGGCCATATGAACCACATTTCCTGGATATGTGTAGCTACCACCCCTCATCAAAGAAGGCCCTCTTTGTAGCAAATGGAGAGCATCCCGAAAAATCACACGTGGACACAAAATGGAGGGGCTGGAGAGAGAAAAGCGAGGTGAGGAAGAGATGCAACACTATATGGATGAAAAAATATTTTTAAAGTAGTGAAAGAGAAGAAAGAAAGCAAGAATGAATAAATAAATGAATGAATGAAGAAAAGAAGAAAGGCAGGCAGGCAGAGTAAATCTAACAATAAGCTTTAATTACCCTTAAAGTGCCTACAGATGGGTCTGGGAGGGCTTCAGGGTAATAGAGAATGCTTTGGCTATGTCTGGAGCTTATCAACCTGCCCCTGCATCTGACCAACACATTGCAATAGGAAATATTCAAGCCATCAGGACAAAGGAATAACAAAATTATCCTCATTTGTGGGAGGGAATGACCATCTATATCTAAAACAAAAAAAGATGGGGAAGAAAGGCACATTTTCAGGATGAGCAATGTATAGGGTAACCAACTAGTTCCTCCAAGATCGATTCTGCATTTCTCCAGTTCTGCACTATGTTCAAGGGAAGGGCATTACATTATTGTCTTGGCCTCTATGGTTATATACATTCAGCCAATGGAAAGGAATATATATATATATATATATATATGCACATATATATACATATATACACACACGTATATACGTATATATATATCTACAGATTCAACAAAGAAACAAAGAACTTTAGATATATGTTTTAAATATGTATCTTGCATACAAATAATATCTCAAAATGTACAAGTAGCTAGAATTTGAAGGTTACGAAAATATAAAATCTATGGGTTCATTATGAATGAAGGTAAGTAAAACTGAAAATGTCCTGCACATGAGTGTGAAAATAGGTAAAGAGATTGTTAAAATGTAAGACTTGCAAGGCTGTAGAAGAAATCTCATGATCTATAGAAACACTCTGGAAAATACTGTATGCTGTTCATTAATTCTGCACTTATAAATTCTGCTTATATATATATTCTGCACATATATTCTGCTTTATCTGCAGTCATTCTGTTCCTTGGTAAACACCTACTAGGAAGCTTGCCTATGTGCCTCCGCTGACATCAGTCCTAATAATCTAAAACAAGATACAACCCTAATGTCTATCAACCATAAGTGCAACTAATTATATACTTGTATACTACAGTAGCTTGTATGTGACTGTGAAATTACTTTCACAACATGCTATTTCAAGGCTGTCTGTGTCTGGTATGTTCATCATTCTAGGTCCACTCTCTACTTTCATTTGCTTAATTTCATGCCTGCAGGTTGGCTACCATGGGCGTCTTCAAATGGGCCGCGTATATGCTGGCTTTTGGTCAGTGACAGCCAGCAGGAGGCAATCACAGGCTGGGCAATAGCACACGCTCTAGTGTGCTTTCAATTACTGTGGTAAACACCATGACCAAAAGCAATGTGTGGAAGAAATGGTTTATTTCCACTTACAGTCCAGCATGAAAAGAACCCAAAGGCAGGAACCCAGAGGCAAGAAGTGAGGCGGAAGCCATGAAAGCAGTCTCCCTACTGGCTTAAACCTCACGGCTTATTCAGCTTGATTCCTCATCTAACACAGAACTACTTGCCCAAGGGTGGCTTTGCCCACATTGGGCTGGGCGCTCCAACATTAATCATCAACCAGTCATTAATCAAAATGTTCCACAGACTTCCCTATAGACCAGTCGGAGGGAAGCATTTTTGCAATTGAGGTTCCCTCTTCCCAGATGGCTCTAGTTGTGTCAGTTTGGAGAAAAAACAAACAAACAAACAACAACAAGAAAAACAAAACAAAAACCCCAACAGTATAGTGGACCTCTTCTGGCTCTGCCATTCACAACGCATGGCATGCTCCATAGGCTCAGACCAGCTCCACTCCACTCCTGCTGCTGTTCTCGGTAGATGTCCCACAGTCGTGGCATCCGGTCTCCATGGCAGCAGAAACCTCATCTTCAACAATAACCCCTCCCAGCCTCTCTTCGGGGACTGTGACCTTGCCTCACGATTTCAAGCTTCAGCTTCTCTCCATGACTCTTTCATCCCCGGGGTTTCCCCATCAGCACAACCAGTACCACCTAGAAGACTCTTGACGCATTACTAAGTTTGTCTGCCAGCATGAGATGCAACCATGGCCACCTCTGGACCACAGTTTCTGAGTATCGAACCCGAGCACACATTGACAAAATAATATTTCACCTCAGTGATGAGGGTCTCGTCTAATCACAGCTGATTTCTCAGCTCCAGCTCACCAGAAACTACAGAGTTGTCATTTAAAGTATCGCACAAATCGCTCCAACAAAGTTTTTGAGGGACACTCAAACTTCCTCCTGAAACATCCCAAGTCAGGCCTCCATCCTTTGCGCGCTCAGCGTCATCTCCCAAGTCCCCCTGAACAGAGTGTGAAGCTCAGAACTCTACAGCTTTTACAGACCAGAGTTTCAAAATCCTTCAGAATCCCCCCACCCCCATAACAGCACAACCTTGCTGGAAATGCCCATCTTTGATACCAATTTCTCTTCTCGTTTCCTGTCTATCCCTGTGATCAACACCATGAGCAAAAGCAGCTTGGGTAGCAAAGGGATTATTCTGTCTTATTGTAGTCCATCATGAAGAGAAGTCAGGACAGGAACTCCAGGCAGGTACCGAGACCATGGGGGACACCGGTTGCTTACTTGCTCCTCTTGACCTCCTCAGCTTGTTTTCTTATATAACCCAGAACCTCCTCATCAGGGGTTGTACTGCCCAGTGAGCTGCACCCCCACTGCCATAAATCAGTGAAGAAACTGCCACACAGATGTGCACACAGGCCAATCCGGGTTACCTTTGTAGAATGTTGCTGGTTGTGGCCATATTCCCTGTAGCACCTCTCCTCCGTGCCAGCAAGCTGGCTTCACATAAATCTTTTCCCTCCTCTGGAGCCTTCAGGTGTTCAGGGTCATAAAGACTCTCCACTCCTCACTGTGGGTAGCCAGGGAGTCTTCCATTATCCCTTCTTGATCCTTCATCTTGGTCTTTAATCTTTTAATCTTGCTCACAGCTTGTCTGTGATCCCTGTAAAATCCTCCCTTTGAATTTGCTACTGTTCCTGCCAGGAATCTGATCTACACAAAGCCAGGCCAGTGCTTACAAAACACACACACACACACACACACACACACACACACACACGTGTACATATACATGTGTGTATATACACATATACATATACAAACACACACATATAATTTGGGGGAATGCATACAAAAGTAAAGAAAATACAAAGAAAAAGAAGAAATGAATTACTTCCCAATGTCAGTGGCGTGGGGGGGGTGTTAGGGTACTTACTCTCTGGCAATAATGTCTCTGTATACCTGGACAATAGGAAGTAATCTTTTGCTTTATAATATTCTCTAAACTGAACCTTTATGTCTTGGGCAACTTGGCTCATTTTGTTGTTTTTAGCTATCAAAATGTCTCCAAAATTATAATACGAAGAGATTTTGGTGGATTGCTGCATCCCATTAAATGTGCTTCTGTTTTAAGAACATAGAGATCAGGTGCATAATTTAATCAACCACACAATTTGAAAGAAAAAAGATCCCCTCAGAAATCAGGAACAACAGAATCCTCTATCCCCTAATTGCATCAAGATGTTTCCAGGCAATTAGCCTTCCAGTCCGTGTACCTGTGCAGCAGACAAGAAGAAAAAGCCAGAGAGACAGAGCAGAAGCTCCCCGAGAAAGATGGGCAGGCATACCCGGATAGGATGGTCAAAAGGGAGGCAGAATCTGGCCTATTAAACAATAACCCTCAGACCAATAAATCCCAGTACTTGGGAGGATGAGGCAGGAGGATCTCATGAGTTTGGGCCAATCTGGGCAACAAGAACTTACCTCAAATACAGGAGAGAAAGGCAGCTGGGAAGAAGGCTAAGTAGATAAAGTATTTACAAACAAAGGACCTGAAGTCAAATCCCAGACTCAACGTTTGAAAAACTGAAGAGAGAGAGAGAGAGAGAGAGAGAGAGAGAGAGAGAGAGAGAGAGAGAGTCAGGCATGATGGTGAGTACTTGTACTGGGGAGGCAGAGACAGAGGAGTCCACCAGGCTTGCCAGCCAACCTTGCCTACCTTTCCAGTTCCAGACTGGAGAGAAATTTGACTCAAAAACAGAGGATTTGCAGGCCCACCTGCCTCTTCAGAACCAAGTGTTTCTGGTTTTATGAGCTGTCCTTCCCTCCATCTTGAAGTGGTTACTAAAACCATGACACATTGTATTTATTATATATTCTTGGTTGAAATAAAATTTAAATGACTCTTCCATGAGAAGAATGGAATGACACCTGTGTGTTGCACACACATCCCCCGTCTGGGCACCTCCCCTACAAGCACACATATATTTAAAAAAATGTTTTGAAGAACAGAGATGGCAGAAGAGGAACCAGAAATACGCCGAAACCAAGCCAGTTTTAGTATTGCTAAGGCAACTGTATTCAACATCTGGACTCAATCGTTAGCAGAGTGATGATTTCATTTATAATCTTGTAGCTCCTAACATCTGGATAATGCTTATGAATACTCAATAAAATGAGGAAGCAATAAATAACAAAATGTCTGTCTGTCAAAAACTATACAAGAATCTTATAAAAGAAGGAGGGTGTTAATTGAATATAACCTGTATTATGTGTTTTTCCTGGGAGTCAGATGCATGTTCAAATTAAAAATAAAACACAAGATACTAAAAGAAATAAGTACAAGACCAAAGGATGGGTAGGTTATGTTTCATGTGGCCTCTGACATGATTTGTTGGTCAATTGTGTGATCAACCTGGTGGAATTACAAAGCATAGCCAAGCTCCACTAGCTGTGTGTATTCACATCTTACAAACGGATTATAGAAATTATGCACTTGGACAAGAAGTGGCATTCAAGTACTGTTGTATAGAGCATAATGAGCCAAGAAACAAAAGGGCATAAAACTCAGATGAGAACCTGATCTCAAAAACTGCCCATTAGCCCAGAAACACATTATGAAGTTAACAAAACAGCCCAGATTAGAACAGCGTCATCGTTGTGTGTGCTTGGTGTGTTTAGTCTCCTCCAGACTTTTTTTTTTAAAATTTAGGGTACCCCAGGAAGAAGCATTTTCTGCATGTAAATATCTAGTCATATTTCCTTGGTGGTTTCAAGAATATAAAACTGCATACTGGATTTTGAAATTCATCATAACATTGAATTTCTATCTGAAATGCCTATTTATTTTTAAATCTTTTCCTCATATTTCTATATTTAAAATATAGAAATGTATTATATTTGCTTTCAGAATATGTCATATATGTACATGCTATAAAACTCGAATTTATAAGAAAATGTTTTATTCAAGATTTCTCTTGTGCCCTGTTGTGGTTTGAATGAACATGGCCCTCACAGGCTCAGAGGGAGTGGCACTATTAGGAGGTGTGGTCTTGTTGGAGTAGGTGTGGCCTTGTTGGAGTAGGTGTGGTCTTGTTGGAGTAGGTGTGGTCTTGTTGGAGTAGGTGTGGTCTTGTTGTAGGGAATGTGTCATTGGGGGTGGACTTGGAGACTTCAGAAGCTCAAGCCAGGCCCAGTGACTCACTCCCTCTTCCTGCTGCCTGCGTATCCAGACATAGAACTCAGCTCCTTCTCCAGAACCATGTCTACTTCTACATCACCATGATTCGTGCAGTGACAATAATGGTCTAAACCTCTGAACCTGTATACTAGCCCCCAGTAAATGCTTTCTTTTATAAGAGTTGCTGTGGTCATGGTATTTCTTGGTGTCACAGCAATAGAAACCCTAACTGTGGCATGCCCTTCATCCCCGGGTGATGCTCTGTTTTGATAAGCAAGCATTATTATAGACCAGAGTCACCTCAGAAGAGCTCACTCCCACCTCTCCTTCCAGATGGTGGGTAGTAATATTGAATGGACTTCACTTATGTCTCAATAGGAAAACAGTTTAAAAAATAGTTCAGAGAGACCTGATGGGTTTGGGCCTTAAAACCAAACTTTGGGCCTGAAACTTTGAGCATCTTAGAAAAATTCAGCATCCCATGAGGACAAATGCTCATCAAACTCATTGAGTCTGTGTGCTCATGACTGACTAGCATGACACAGAGATGAAGGCTTTCATTACACAGTGAACTTCCCCAGACTCTGAACTGAAGTTTCTACCTTAGGAGGGCTTTTCTCTCTTCCCTGGATTGGCCTGTCCTCCTGTCAGCCCATTGACAACTACTGTTCCGTAGTGCCTTGTTAATTGATGGTCATTAAAGTAGAAACTTTTTATGTCTTTGGAGACTCAGTTGTGTCGTGTGATGTTTTTCTGGGGGCTCTCTCATAAGAGGGTGTGTTTGCTGAACATGTGGGAAGATATTTTGCTAAGAAAAGATACGGAATATTTTTCTGGAAGCTGCCTGGGTAAAGGGAATAGGGCGCCAAGAGTGGACACTGGAGAGAACACATGATGTTTGGAAAGGGTATAAATATACCGCAACACACAGTGGGTGATGCTGTGTGGTATGAGTTCACCTTGCCACTCTTTGCTGGTCATCATCTTCCATGACTTTATAGAAACATACCAAGGAAATTCTGGTGGTGTTCTGGCAACTTCTTGTCACTTCTGATAACTCAGACCAATTGGCCGGTTTCTTCTGGATCAGGCTGCCATTGCTGATTTGCGAATGGTGTTCGTGAGAGGATCAAGCTATCATTGCTGATTTGTGTGAACTGAACTGCTGATATCCTGACAACACAGATTGGATTATCCCCCAAAGACTATTTCTTTGCCCTATTAAACTTTCCTTTCTACTACTTCTGGTGAGTGGTGGTTTAGAAGAGAAATAAAGCATTTAAGTGCATGTATTAAAGTAGATTTTGAAAAATAAAAGCCTACAGATCACTAATGGGTATTACACAAAATTCTATGAAATCAACATTCATTGTTATAGTTGCTGGAAGCATATGCGACAACATCTGAGATTCTACTCATTTTGTATAACTCAAAATAGCAACCTTATTATGTAACATAGAGATTATATACCCTGCCAATTGTGTTGAGTTTTGTTATGATTGGATTTATTTTACCTCAAGGGAAAGATGCACAAAGGAAGGGGGTGACCAAGTGCCACATGAACATTAAATTTTCAAGTGCATTTTTGGATGCTCACGGAAGCATAATTGCACCAAAACTTAACTCAGGGTACATGTCATTTCTCCCAAGAAGATGGGTTCCAGAGATAAGCTACATGTACTAGCTTAAGGGTGTAGGGAAGTCATTGCTAAAGGATGGTTCTCAAAAACTGAAGATACAATGATAATCTGAGCACCTCAAAGGATGAACACCATATGAATTCTTTCCCTTGGGTTGCTACGTAAGGACTTGGCATTTATTTTACCTTTCCTCAGCCTGTCTGCATTTTTCCATGGGTAAGGATTTAATGCCTCTGTGAAAGGAAGAAACCATAAGCAACCCAAGAAGCCAGTGTTCTATGGACAGACACCAAACCTGAAGCAATGGTTCAGTTCAAAATTGAATTTCAAGTAGAGTCCCTCTAGTTCCTAGATTTTCTTTTTTTTTTTCAGTTCTTTTTTTTAATTTTTATTTTCTATATTCTATGTTTACATTCCAAAGGCTTTCCCCTTTCGCAGTTACCCCCACCATATGTCCCATAATTCCTCCCCCCCCATGCTATTCCCCACTCATTCCCCCCCCCCAAGATTTCTCTGTTCTGGGTCTACAATAATGGATCCAATCTTTACAGGCCCAGGGTCCTCTCCTTTTTTTCTTCTTGAGAGTCATTTGACTTGCTAATTGTGCCTTGAGTATTTAGGGCTTCTGGGCTCATTAATATCCACTTATCAGTGATTGCATTTCGTGTGTATTCTTTTGTGATTGGGTTAGGTCACTTAGGATGATAGTTTCCAGATCTAACCATTTACCTACAAATTGCATGAGTTCATTATTTTTAATTGCTGAGTAGTACTCCATTGTATAAATATACCACATTTTCTGTATCCATTTCCCTTTTGAGGGATATCTGGGCTCCTTCCAATTTCTGGCTATTATAAACAAGGCTGCTATAAACATAGTGGAGCATGTGTCTTTGTTGTATGCAGAGGAATCCTCTGGGTATATGCCCAGGAGTGGTATGCCAGGGTCCTCTGGGAGTGGCATGCCCAATTTTCTGAGCAACCGCCAAACTGATTTCCAGAGCGGTTTTACCATTTTGCAATCCCACCAACAGTGGAGGACTGTTCCTCTTTCTCCACATCCTCGCCAGCACTTGTTGTCTCTCGAGTTTTTAATCTTAGCCATTCTGACTGGAGTGAGGTGGAATCTCAGGGTTGTTTTGATTTGCATTTCCCTGATGACTAATGATGTTGAACATCTCTTAAGGTGTTTCTCGGCCATCCGAATTTCTTCTGGTGAAAATTCTTTGTTTAGCTCTGTACCCCATTTTTGATAGGGTTATTTGGTTCTTTGTGGTCTAACTTCTTGAGTTCTTTGTATATATTGGATATTAGCCCTCTGTCGGATGTGGGGTTGGTGAAGATCATTTCCCACGTTGTTGGTTACCGTTTTGTCCTTTGCCTTACAGAAACTTTGTAATTTTATGAGGTCCCATTTGTCAATTCTTGATCTTAGAGCATAAGCTATTGGTGTTCTGTTCAGGAACTTTACCCCTGTGCCCATGTCCTCCAGGGTCTTCCCAAGTTTCTTTTCTAATAGTTTCAGTGTGTCTGGTTTTATGTGGAGGTCCTTGATCCACTTGGAGTTGATCTTAGTACAAGGAGATAAGAGTGGGTCAATTCGCATTCTTCTGCATGTTGACCTCCAGTTGAACCAGCACCATTTGTTGAAAAGGCTATCTTTTTTCCACTGGATGGTTGTGGCTCCTTTATCAAAGATCAAGTGACCATAAGTCTGTGGGTTCATTTCTGGGTCTTCAATCCTATTCCATTGATCTACCTGCCTGTTGCTGTACCAATACCATGCAGTTTTTAACACAATTGCTTTGTAGTACTGCTTGAGGTCAGGGATATTGATTCTCCCAGAAGTCCTTTTATTGTTGAGAATAGTTTTAGCTATCCTGGGTTTTTTGTTGCTCCAGATGAATTTGAGAATTGCTCTTTCTAGATCTATGAAGAATTGATTTGTGATTTTGATGGGGATTGCATTGAATCTGTAGATTGCTTTTGGCAAGATGGCCATTTTTACTATATTGATCCTGCCTATCTAGGAGCAAGAAATATTTTTCCATCTTCTGAGGTCTTCTTCGATTTCTTTCTTCAGGGACTTGAAGTTCCTGTCATACAGATCTTTCACTTGTTTGGTTAGAGTTACGCCAAGATACTTTATGTTGTTTGTGGCTATTGTGAAGGGTGTTATTTCCCTAACTTCTTTCTCAGCCTGCTTGTCCTTTGAGTACAAGAAGGCTACTGATTTGCTTGAGTTAATTTTATAACCAGCCACTTTGCTGAAGTTGTTTATCAGCTGTAGAAGTTATCTGGTGGAGTTTTTTGGATCGCTTAAGTAGACTATCATATCATCTGCAAATAATGATACTTTGACTTCTTCCTTTCCAATTTCTATCCCTTTGACTTCCTTATGTTGTCTAATTGCTCTCGCTAGAACTTCAAGTACTATATTGAAAAGATATGGAGAGAGAGGGCAGCCTTGTCTAGTCCCTGATTTTCGTGGGATTGCTTCAAGTTTCTCTCCATTTATTTTGATGTTGGCTACTGGTTTGCTGTAGATTGCTTTTACTATGTTTAGGTATGGGCCTTGAATTCCTGCTCTTTCCAAGACTTTTAGCATGAAAGGATGCTGAATTTTGTCAAATGCTTTTTCAGCATCTAATGAGATGACCATGTGGTTTTTTTCTTTTAGTTTGTTTATGTAGTGGATTACATTGATGGATTTCCGTATATTGAACCATCCCTGCATCCCTGGAATGAAGCCTACTTGATCATGGTGAATGATCGTTTTGATATGCTCTTGGATTCGGTTGGCAAGAATTTTATTTAGTATTTTTGCATCAATATTCATAAGAGAAATTGGCCTGTAGTTCTCTTTCTTTGTTGGATCTTTTTGTGGTTTAGGTATCAGCGTAATTGTGGTTTCAAAGAATGAGTTGGGCAGTGTCCCTTCTGTCTCTATTTTGTGGAATAGTTTGAAGAGTATTGGTGTTAAGTCTTCTTTGAAGGTCTGGTAGAATTCTGCACTAAAACCATCTGGTCCCGTACTTTTTTTTGGTTGGGAGGCTTTCTATAACCCCTTCTATTTCTTTAAGGGTTATGGGACTGTTTAGCTGATCTACTTGATGCTGATTTAATATTGGTATTTGGTATCTGTCTAGGAAATTGTCCATTTCCTCCAGATTCTCCAGTTGTTTTGAATATAGGCCTTTGTAGTAGGATCTGATGATCTTTTGAATTTCCTCAGTTTTTGTTGTTATGTCTCCCTTTTCATTTTTAATTTTGTTAATTTGGATACTATCTCTGTGCCCTTTGGTCTAGCTAAGGGTTTATCTATCTTGTTGATTTTCTCGAAGAACCAGCTCTTGGTTTTGTTGGTTCTTTGTATGGTTCTCTTTGTTTCTGCTTGATTGATTTCAGCCCTTAGTTTGATGATTTCCTCTCTTCTACTCCTCCTGGGTGAGTTAGCTTCTTTTTGTTCCAGGGCCTTCAGGTGTGCTGTTAAGTTGCTAGTGTATGCTCTCTCCAGTTTCTTTTTGGAGGCACTCAGGGCTATGAGTTTTCCTCTTAGCACTGCTTTCATTGTGTCCCAGAGATTTGGGTAGGTCGTACCTTCATTGTCATTGAAGTCTAAAAAGTCTTTGATTTCTTTCTTTATTTCTTCCTTGACCAGGGTGTCATTGAATAGAGTATTGTTCAGTTTCCATGTGTATGTGGGCTTTCTGTTGTTCTTCTTGCTATTGAAGACCACTTTTACTCCATAGTGATCTGATAGGAGACATGGGATTAGTTCGGTCTTCTTGTATTTGTTGACATCTCTCTTGTGACCAATTATATGATCAATTTTTGAGAAGGTACCGTGCGGTGCTGAGAAAAAGGTATACTCTTTTGCTTTAGGATGGAATGTTCTATATATATTTGTTAAATCCAATTGGTCCAAAGTTTCAATTAGTTTCACTGTATCCCTGTTTAATTTCTGCTTTCCTGATCGGTCCATTGAGGAGAGTGGAGTGTTGAAGTCACCTACAATCATTGTGTTAGGTGCGATGTGTGCTTTAAGCTTTAGTAAAGTTTCTTTTACGAATGAGGGTGCCCTTACATTTGGCGCATAGATGTTCAGTATTGAGAATTCTTCTTGGTGGATTTTCCCTTTGACAAGCAGGAAGTGACCTTCTGTGTCTCTTTTGATGACTTTAGGTTGAAAGTCAATTTTATCTGATATTAGAATGGCTACTCCGGCTTGTTTCCTGGGACCATTTGCTTGTAAAACTGTCTTCCAGCCTTTTACTCTAAGGTAGTGTTTGTCTTTGACACTGAGATGTGTTTCCTGTATGCAGCAAAATGTAGGGTCCTGTTTCCGTATCCAGTCTGTTAGTCCGTGTCTTTTGATTGGGGAATTGAGTCCATTGATATTAAGAGATATTAAGGAATAGTAATTATTACTTCCTGACATTTTGGGCATTATTATTATTATTTGTATTTGAGTGGTTCTCTTCTTTTGGGTTGGATGAGATGGGATTTCTATCTTGTTTCTTCCCGGGTGTTGTTTCCCCCCTTGGGTTGGTATTTTTCCCCTATTATCCTTTGTAGGGCTGGGTTTGTAGATAAGTATCTTGCAAATTTGGTTTTGTCGTGGAATATCTTGGTTTCCCCATCTATGGCAATTGAGAGTTTTGCTGGGTATAGTAGTCTTGGCTGAAGTTTGTGTTCTCTTAGGGTCTGCATGAGGTCTGCCCAGGATCTTCTAGCTTTCATGGTCTCAGGTGAGAAGTCTGGTGTAATTCTGATAGGTCTTCCTTTATATGTTACTTGTCCTTTTTCTCTTACTGCCTTTAATATTCTTTCTTTGTTTAGTACATTTGGGGTTTTGATTATTATATGACAGGAAGTATTTCTGTTCTGGTCCAGTCTATTTGGGGTTCTATAGGCTTCTTGTATATTCATGGGCATCTCTCTCTTTAGGTTGGGGAAGTTTTCTTCCATAATTTTGTAGAAGATATTTGCTGGCCCTTTAAGTTGTAGATCTTCATTCTCATCTATCCCTATAATCCTTAGGTTTGGTCTTCTCATTGTGTCCTGGATTTCCTGAATGTTTTGGGTTACCAGCTTTTTGCATTTTGCATTTTCTTTAATTGTTGAATCCATGGTTCCTATGGTATCTTCAGCATCTGAGATTCTGTCTTCTATCTCTTGTATTCTATTGTTGATATTACATCAATGACTCCTGATTTCTTCCCCAGGTTTTCTATCTCCAACGTTGTCTCCCTTTGCGATTTCTTAGTTGTTTCTACTTCTGCTTTTAGATTCTGTATGGTTTTGCTCAGATCTTTCAGTTGCTTGTTTGTGTTTTCCTGTAATTCTTTAAGGGATTTTTGTGTTTCCTCTTTTATGGCTTCTACTTGTTGACCCATGTTCTCTTGTATTTCTTTAAGTGATTTTTGTTTCTCCCCCTTATTGGGATTCATTTTTTGCTCTATATTCTCCTGGATTTCTTTAAATGATTTTTGTGTCTGCCTTGTATGGGCTTCTAGCTTTTGATCTATTTTCTCCTCTATTACTTTAAGAAATTTATCTAAGTGATCCTCAATCTGCATCTTTACCAGTGATTTTAGATCTGAGTCTTGTTTTTCTGGTGTGTTGAGATATCTGGGATTTACTTGTGTTTGCCTTGTAATGGCTTCTAGCTTTTGATCTATTTTCTCATGTATTACTTTAAGAGATTTATCTAAGTGTTCCTCTATCAGCATCCTGACCAGTGATTTTAGATCCGAGTTTTGTTTTTCTGGTGTTTCGGGGTATCCAAGATTTATTGCTGTCGGGGAACTGGGTTCGGATGCTGCCATACTGCCTTGATTTCTGTTAGTAGCGATCTTACGTTTGCCTTTTGCCATCTGGTTAACTCTGGTGTTAGTTGGTCCTGTAGATACTAGCTGGTGCTTGACCCTCCTGTGGGGTCATAAGGCTATTTCCTAGCGACTGGGATACCTGAACCACTGTCCTGCAGGGCTCTTGCTCACAGATTGCTGACAGGTGGCCTGAGTCCCCCGAGGTCTTAAACTCAGGATATCCCAGGTACTTGGTTCCGCCTGTTGGGCGGCTGCTCTGCACTGCTCCTGCTCAGGGTTTGCTGTCTGTTATCCTGTTTCCCCAGGGGTCTTAAAGTTGGGATATCTCAGTTATCTGGTTCTGCCTGCTGGTCCCAAGCTGCTGGGAAGCTGGCTGGGTCCGGCTTCCCTGCCACCGGCTGGGTGGGAAGCTGCAGGCAAGATGGCAGCTGCCTGCAGGGAATCAGGGGTTCGCCCTGGTTCCACCGCCGGCTGGGTCTGAGCACCTGGCAAGCTGGCTGGTCCGGCTTCCCCACCACCAGCTGGATGGGAAGCTGCAGGCAATATGGCAGCTGCCTGTAGGGAGCTCGGGGTCCGCCCCACGAGTGCAGAGCGCAGCCGCTACTCTGTGCCCAACTCCCGCTCCAGGCCTGAGTCCCCGAAGGTCTTAAACTCGGGCTGTCTCGGGTACCTGGTTCCGCTGCTGGCTGGGTCTGAGCACCTGGCACGCTGCCTGGGTCAGGCTTCCCCCCCACCAGCTGGATGGGAAGCTGCAGGCAATATGGCAGCTGCCTGCAGGGTGTTCCTAGATTTTCTTAGCCCATCAACTGCCTTTTCCTCTAAGGATGCTACCACCTGAAAGCACTTCCTGGAGATACCTCTGAGGTTAATGCCTCAGAGAAAACTGTCAAACATAATGACTTGGATAAAAACCACTTCTACCAATCTATCTGTCTTAGTTTATGTTCTCATAAATGTGTGACCCCCCCCCCCACTGATTCTAATTTTTAGAACACAGGAGAAAAAGAAACATAAGTTGATCATCTGTAAGGCAAAATGAAAATGACAGCAGAACTCACTTCTACAAAACAAAACAAAACAAATTCTATAACCCCATCCTGGGAATCGTCACTATTCAGTACCTAGCAAGTACTTACAGTAACTGCAGGAAGAAATCCTGGCAGCTCCACAAGATCCTTAAAGAAACTTCCTTATCCCTTTTCTGCTGCCACAGAACTTATCCGAGACCATTCTTTGTAGAGATTTGGGATGACAATGTAAGAATCTCCAGAGCCCTAAAACAGGAATATATGAGGGGCACCTACACATGGTCATGGCAGGCAGGGAAGCAAGCTGTGAAGAGATGAGAATGAAATCTTGGTTCAGACTGACTTTGTCAACCTGGATCAAACTTCAGGGAGTCAGACGCCAAGCAGTTCATTGTTGGTGTGTTTAAAACACAGGACAAATTTTGGAAAACATTTTCTGGTATAGTACAACCCCTGGTGCATATGAAAGCATAATTACATCAAAATTCAACTCAGGGTACATGAAGATGGATTCTAGAGATTGGATCCTTATACCAGCATAAGGGCCTAAAGTTCTGGCCTGGTCTCCATCATACAAATAGAGTAGAGATCATATGGGCTATTAGCCACCTCTGGTTCTGGTTGTGGGAGCTTGATAATGCAGACCCACCAGGCTATTAGTATTCCAATTCCCAGCTTTCTGGATGGCAGAACAGGTTTTACATTTTTCCCATTGGAAAGGCAATCCTGCATGTTTAACATTCCTGTTTTCTGAAGATCTGTGTGTGCAAGGATGTTCATGCTAGGCTCCCAACAAATACAGTGGCAAGTAGTGATACCTTTAATCCCAGCACTCCAGAAGCAGAGGCAGGCAGATCACTGCGAGTTCTAGGCCAGCCAGGACTACATAGTGAGAGATTGCCTCAAAAAGAACTCTCCTTCTCTCTCTCTCTCTCTCTCTCTCTCTCTCTCTCTCTCTCTCTCATGTCACAGTACACAGATGGAGATTAGAGGACAACTTGAAAGAGTTGCTTCTCTCAGTGTGGGTCCTAGGAACTGAACTCATGCCATCAGGGTTGGCAGCAGGCATATTTGATCCATCTAGCTGGCCCTAATTTATGAGTTTTGATTGCCTTCTTTGTTTGGGTAAGTGAGGAATTCTTATGCTAGATTCACAAAGGTGGCCCAACATAAGCAGAGAACAATGGAACTGAGTATATTAAATTATGTTAATACATCCTATGAAGCAATAACATTAAAGTCCAGGAAACAAGGTACCTTGCTCACAGATACACTTGGGGATACATTCAGGTGTAGCATGATAAGTCACAGCTGGGGTGACTCTGTATTCTTAGGAGATAATAGCCTCCTGCACTCCATAGGGGAATACCATTGGCTTCTGTAAGTTCATGGCTTGGCAGGGAACTGAAATCCACTGCTCCACTTAAACCAGGAATCACTTCTGCTTTGTTTACTAGAGGGTTACTTGGCTATAGGACCTTACTTCTAGGAGCAGGGTCAAGAGTAGGCCTTAAAGTGAAGCCACCTAGTGCCCTTGTGACTTTTCGAATTGCCAAGGAGTACATACAAGTGAGCCACAATTTTACGCCATATTTTATAAAAGGCTTGTCTCCAGACTAAGAATTCACAACAGCCCAAAACGTACAAGAACAAGAAGCACAATTATAAAATGAGTAAAACATATCAGAAGACATTCTCCAAGGAATATATACAAATAGCCAGTAAGCACGTGGAAATTTATTCCACATTATTAGCTACTAGATATAACACTTTACAGCCACTGGCATGACTCAGAAATACAAACAGTAAGATAAGACGAAGCAGCTGGTCATTGACCGAGGACTGAACATGGTAGGGGTACGTAGGAACACAGTCTGACATTTTCTCAGAACATTTCAGTTGGAGCAGCAGGTCTGCGCCCAGGTCCATACCCAGGAGATCCGAAGGCAGAAAAGGAAAGGTGTCATCTTAGACCACATTGTACATTTTTGACACAATAAGCCACTTGTCTCAGAGAAAGTTTTGTGTCAGCTCTGGGCAATCCTTACCAGCGGATTTCTTAGATGCCAATCTAAGTAAAATTTTATAAAGATGGGGCTCGCCTTGACTTTTAAACTCTTTCATTCCAATAGCTATGTACTCTCCTCTACAAATAACTATTTAAGTAAAAATACACTTAACGTTACTGAAAACTTACCAAGGGTTAACAGAGCATAGAGTTGAATTAGCTCTCTTGGTGAAGGATTTTCAGAATTTATTCTCTCTCTCTTTTTTCTTTTCTTTTAGTTGAGGTCAGTTGCTACTTTGTTTCCAACCCAATTCCCCAGTAAAAGAAAGTTCAACTCAATCAGTTAACAAAACAAGCTACAAGTCTAGATTGGGCGACCTCCCACTACACTACTCTATTTCCATTTATATTATCCCATATAATTTGTGGTTTTTCCAGACCCCCAGCTTCTCTCTCTGCAGCCTCTCTGTTGATCTCCTGTAGCTCCTCCTCCTCCTGTTTTATACCCCATAGCTCCTCCCCTAGACTCTGCTCCTCCCACTTCCTCCTGCCCAACCATTGGCTCAAGCCTTTATTTGAAAAGTTAAGGTGGGGAGAAAGTTCACAAGGCAACTCCTCATCTGCAGTCCCTCTGAGGAGTGGAATTAGCATCAAAATACAAGCCCAGTGCTATCTACAACAGAGGTCCTCTGTAGTAAGGTACTTTTTGAGTTCACACTAGTAAGTGATACTAGTCCCTACCCTCAAGGGGTCACCTCCATACTATTTTTGCAACTCATAGTTCTATTAAAATCTTCACTTTACAAACAAACAAAACCCCAAACTTCACTTTACAGATGATGGCATGTCACTTGAGATTTAGTAATTACTAATTCTCCTTAGTAAAACAGTGAGATTCCCAGAAGTATCTTGACTTCCTTGTCATTTTCAACTTGATGATGATGATGACAAATATGTTTAAAACAACAACAACAACAACATCACAACCATGTTCTAAGGATGCAGAGAATGGAGTCAGGAGCTCTTAGTGCTCTTGCAGAGGCCCTCTGTTCGCTTCTCAGCATTCCTGTGGCAGTGCACAACTTTCGGGGGAACTGGCAACCTCTTATGACTTTTGTAGGTTTCTGCACATACATATATGCACATATACCTAGACACATATGCATAAAAATGAATACTTTTTTTTTTTGAGATAGGGTTTCTCTGTGTAGTCCTGGCTGTCCTGGAACTCACGTTGTAGACCAGGCTGGTCTCAAACTCAGAAATCCGCCTGCCTCTGCCTCCCAAGTGTTGGGATTAAAGGTGTGCGCCACCACCGCCCGGCAATACATATTTTTTAAATGTACCAAATTAATTTCTGCCACTGTAGTACAAGGGCCTGTGCCACCTCCTTGATTTAGTGCCAGAATTTTCTTAGCCATTTAGGACCCTGCTGCTTCTTTGTTAAAGAACAGGTCTTTCTCATTTTCTCTCTCTCTCTTCTCTCTCTCTCTCTCTCTCTCTCTCTTTTGTTCTTCCTTTCTTTTTTAAATTTTTATTTATTGCTTTTTCTTATTTATTTATTTTAATTTATTTACATTTCAAGTGTTATCCCCTTGGCTAGTTTCCCCCTCTCCCAGAAACCTCCTATCCCATTCTCTCTCCCCCTGCTTCTATGAGGGTGTTCCTCCATCCATCTACCCATTCCTGCCGCCCCCCTGCCCTTGATTCCCCTACACTGGGGCATCCATTGAACCTTTATAGACCCAAAGGCCTCTCCTCCCATTGATGTCCTCTACTACATATGCAGCTAGAGCCAGAGGTCCCTCCATGTGTATTTCTTGGTTGGTGGCTTAGTCCCTGGGAGCTCTGGGAGTTCTGGTTGGTTGATATAGTTGTTTTTCCTATGGGGTTGAAACCCAGAACAGGTTTTTCTTACATTGTCAGTCTCTGCTATACTACAATTTCTGTCCAATGTCAAATTATAGCATTATATATTCCTGGGATTAGTCTTCAGAACTCTAGGGAGTCCCAAAAGAAAATGATTGGGCTGGGGAGATGGAGCAGCTGTTAAGAGCAGGTACAGCTCTTGTGGAGGATCTGGGTTTAGTTCCCAGCATCCATCTCTGGTGGCTCACAACCACCATCTCCTGCCCCCAGAAGATCTAATGCCCTCTTCTGGATCTGCCAGCATCTGCATGCATGTGTTGCATACATACACACAAATGCAGACACACGTGGACAGAAACACAAATAAATTAGAAAAGGAAAGGAAAACCACGAGAAATTATCAATATTAAACTAGTAATTGCCTTTTGCGGTTTCCATGGTTTACCACCCTGTGATTCAAAGGGAGCCACTGCCTTGTGCTTTATTGTAAGTCTCGATGGCCTCTCTCTGAAATCTCATTTCCCTTTATCTTAGAATGTCCATTTAGCTTTGTTGACTTCTTCACTTCTCTGGGTTGCTTTAAAATGAATGCTTACTTAATAAATAGATAATTTAAATTTCGCTGAATGGAAGATTTCCTTTTACGGGAAAGAAAGCTGCATCCACTTTCTCTTTATCATCTAGTGAATCTTAGTGTTATAAGAACCTTTGTTAGTCAGCTTCATATTATAATAAGTACCCATGGTGGGGGGTAACTGGGAAAGGGGAAAGCCTTTGGAATGTAAACATAGAATATAGAAAATAAAAATTAAAAAAAATCCCCAACATGATTGACTTACAAGTAGGAGCTTATTTGGAGTCCCAGTTCACAGTCATTTGATTCTGTTTTCTTTGAGACCCATGGCAACGCAGAATATCGCTGTGTGATGTGTGATAGAAAAAACTGCTTACTTCAAGGCTACGAGCAAGAGTGGGGGTAGGAGGAGAAAGAAAGTGAATTTCATAATCTCCCTTCAGGGCACACCTCTGCTGTCATACAATATTTCTTCAAGTTTTCCCCACCTCCCAGTGGACCAGGGAACTGTCCTGTGGCTGGACTCTTAGGTAGGATCCAGGAAACAAATGAAACTGGCAGCCAATGAAATGTCCACAAGACTGACGAAGCTGAGAAGCTTACAAGACTCACAAGGCCTTTCCCAAGGTGTGGCAGGAAACAGTTCCTGGCAGTGGAGAGGCTCTTCAGTGAAACTGCCTTAGAGTTGGGCAGGATATTTCAAGGATGGTAGTTTTATGAGCCATAATCTATGCTAGGGAGGCATTTTGAGTGATAAAGCTGCCTGGAGCCATCCATTCTTCTGGAAGTAAGAGGATCTATGTGATTATATTTAGTGTGGAGAGCCACAGCCGCCATTCCAAGATGGCACCTGGTCGTGAGCCAGAATGTAGCGAGATCTTGTCAACAAGTCCTTATTTGGAGATGTGCCACAGTTAGCCTATCCTGGTTCGCCAGGTGGCACATGCTGATAGGAGCGTGCAAAAACTTATATATAAGCTCGGGTTGCGGAAGCATGGGGGTAGAAGAAGCTTGTCAAGAATCCTGAATAAACTGCTCTGAGAAGGACTTGGTTTGTCGTCCCTCCGCTGGTTGGATAGGGTTGCGACAATTTAGAGAACACCAAGATAATCCAGGCTATTTTTTCTGTCTTAAGAAATTAACTAATTAATTATTACACATTGTCATGGTTTGAATATGCTTGGCCCAGGGAGTGGCACTATTTGGAGGTGTGGCCTTTTGGAGTAGGTGTGTTGCTGTGGGTGTGGGCTTTACCTGTCCTAGCTGCCTGAAAGTCAGTTTTCTACTAGCAGCCTTCAGATGAAGATGTAGAGCCCTCAGCTCCTCCTGCACCATGCCTGCCTGGATGCTGCTGTGCTCCCAGCTTGATGATAATATACTGAACTTCTGAACCTGCAAGCCAGCCCCAATTAAATGTTGTCCTTATAAGAGTTGCCTTGGCCATGGAGTCTGTTTACAGCAGTAAAACCCTGACTAAGACAGCCATCTTAAAAGAATCCCACCCTTTTCTTACTTCTGATAGCATTGACAATTTCCGGGGATTGATGTGTGGAGGCCTCAAGGGGCCATTACTCAATCTGACACATAAGTGCTTACCTAATGTGGCTCTCTCTTCCATGGACACATGCAGTCCCATGAGTAGAGTGGAAGTGATGGATGTCACTTCTGGCAGAGGCCATGGTAGCAGCTGTCAGTCTATTCTTATTTCTCTTCTCTGTCACTCCTGGTCGGCCCACATTGAATGGAACAGGCACAGTCTTGAAGAGTGAGTGAAACACGAACAGCAATTAGTTTTGTTGGGTTAAGTCATTGATTTTCCAGTTAATTTACAGCCTCTCCTGGTCACTATACCATGTGACTGGTAGTTGGTAGAGCTAAAATACAACTCCAAGCAGTCAGAGTCAAACTGACTCCTAAACTTAATTAAAATACAATATTTTAATTATTGAGAGTATGTGTGCTACAAGAGCTGAAGTAAGGAGTATGGAACCTTCCCTTACAGCTTTGGTCTAGATCTTGGAGAACGACAGGATCCGCCCAGGTAAAAGGGGTGATGGGGTAGCGGGGAGGAGCAAAAGGATGCTAGGTACTGTGATGTGACTAGGCAGTAAGAAGATAAGAGATGTGAGTGGACGGGAAGACAAGGTAGAGAGTGGTACAAAGTAAGGCAGAGAGGTGGGCGTGGGTGGGGAGAGCCCTTGATGTGTAGGCCTACTTGGACAGTCTGCACAGCAGCCAGCCAACCGGAAGAATGTGGCATTCAGCTTATCAATTCCCTCCAGGAGAATGAGGTCTGGTTTTCTGTTCTGGCCCTGTCTATTGTCTGTCTGAACCTGTAACCCTGGACATGTAATGAATAATCAAATATATGTCCAGAGACAAAATTTTATAATCTGTACTTATTGGATGATCACTAGTCTGTCTTTGTCCTGTGAAACCTGTATAAATAAACAACCTGATTGCTAGTTAGAGCTGCAAGATTCCCCTGACCACTGTGCCACACCCACTCCTACCTCACTGACTCCTTATTTCTTCTTGGGCCCACCCTGTCAATGGCCGTGGTTGACCCCTAGCAACCAATGATTGTTGATTTCTGTTATTTTGTTGTTGTTAGTAGTGGTGGTAGTGTGATGTGTATATCTTCCCCCAAGTGTGTGTGTGTGTGTGTGTGTGTGTGTGTGTGTGTGAGAGAGAGAGAGAGAGAGAGAGAGAGAGAGAGAGAATGAGAGATTATCTTTTTTATGATTTTGCTGGTGTGAGATTATTTGGTTCCTGTGTTATTATAGGTGTAGTTAGCCACCTTAGGTTTGAGTTTTCTTTCTATTACCAACTTTAGGACTGTATTGGTACATAGATATTATTTAAATTTAGCTTTATTATGGAATATATTATTTTCTTCATCTATGGTGATTGAAAGTTTTGTTGGGTATAGTAGTATGGGCTGGCATTTGTCATCTCCTTTTCCAGGACATCTGTCCAGACCCTGCTGATTTTTAGCATCTCCATTTAAAAATCAGATGTAATTATTTTTTATTAGATATATTCTTCATTTACATTTCAAATGTTACCCCCTTTCCCGGTTACCCCCCAAAAGTCTCATAACCCATCTCCCCTCCCCCTGTTCCCCAATCAACCCTCTCCCTCTTCTTTGTCCCAGCATTCCCCCACACTGCATCATCGAGCCTTTCCAGGACCAAGGGCCTCTCCTTGCTTTGATGTCCAACAAGGCCATCCTCTACTGCCTTTGTGTCTGGAGCCATGGGTACCTCCATGTGCACTTTCTGGTTGATGGTTTTGTCCCTGGGAGCTCTGGGAGTACTGGGTGGCTCATATTGTTGTTCTTCCTATGGTGTTGCAAACCCCTTCAGCTCCTTGGATCCTTTCTCTAGCTCCCCCATTGGGGACCCGGTGCTCAGTTCAATGGCTGGCTGAGAATGTCCCAGATGTAATTCTAATAGCTCTATTTTTACATGTTACTTGGTATTTTCCCCTTGTAGCTTTTAATATTCTTTATTTGTTATGTTTAATTGGTGTTTCATGGTACAGGTACTTTTCTATTTTGTGTACCTTTATAGGTATCTCCTCTATAGGTTATGAAATTTTTCTTCTATGATTTTGTTAAAAAATTTTCTGGGCTTTTGAGCTAGGTTTCTTCTCCTTTTTCTATATCTATTATTCAGAGATTTGGTGCTTTATGTCCCAGATTTCCTAGATATTTTGCATCAGAAGTTTTTAGATCAATATTTTTGTTGAACAGAAGTTTGATTTTTCTATTTTATTTTTAAATTCTGATGTTCTCTTCCATCTCTTGTATTCTAATAGTGAAGCTTTCCTCTGTAGTTCCTGTTCAAATTCCTAAATTTTCCATTTTCAGGATTCCCTTAGTTTTAGTTTTCTTTATTGATTTAATTTCCAATTTCAGGTCTTGAACAGTTTTATTTATTTCTTTACAATGTTCCTTTGTGTTTTCCTGGATTTCTTTAAGGGGCTTATTTATTTCTTCTTTATGGACCTCTGTCATATTTATAAAGTCTTCTATAAGGTATTTTTCTTGTGCTTCAGCTATGTTGGAATATCCAGGACCTGCTGTAGTAGGATAGGTGGGCTCTAGTGGAATACTAGGATGAGTTGAGGGAAGGATGGCTGAAGGAGAAGGTCTTTGTGATCTATTAGAGATGGGGTCAGAGAGTAACAGGAGACCACAGCAGGTTTCCTGCTACAGAGCTAGGGATGAGACTTGGGGGATTGGATCTCAGAAATTTTAGGAAAGGTGTGGGCTTACCTTTAGCCTACTTGTTGTCCCTGGAGAGCAGCCCTTGGATTAGTAGGGATGTCTGCTGGAGTTGGAGTCTGGAACAAAGCAACAAGTGAGGAGGGTGTTGGAGGGCATGGTCTATAGAATCCACAAGAAGTGTGGGCAGTGGGGAAGGAGGCCTGCAGCTGGTGTTGTGTTTCAGTGCTAGGGACAAGACTGCAGGATTGGCTCTCAGGACACAGATTGAGAGGAGGAGGTCTCTGAGGAGCCTATCTGGTTTTCTGGTGTTGCTTGTGGTTTAGTAGAATGTATTTTTAACCAGACATATAAATGCACATCATTAAAAAATTCTTATATACTTTTTCACAGGTCCATTATTTAGTCATCCATTTATCAATAGAAAATACTCAGATTATTTCTAATTATTCCATTCCAGATAATACTTTAACAACTCTCTATATTTGCTTCAGACTTTGTGTAAATATTATTTTAAGACAGACTTTTAAAAATAAAATAAAATAAAAGGATTTATTGTATTGACAAGGTGTGATCTTAAGCTTTTACTGATTATAGGGAAAAGCATCTAAGGGAATATAATCTCTGTCTTGGGTGGAAACCTTATATTCCAAGAGTGTCCCAAAAGAATAACAATTGACTTCTGATGGAGAGTCTGAAAGCCAGAAGGTTGCAGATGTATGCCAGACCAGATTACTATACCCAGCAAAACTATCAACAGAGAAAGAAAAACATTTTATGATAAAAACATTTTAAAGTCATTTCTGTCCACCAATTCACCTCTACAGTAAGAACTAAAAGGAAAACTTCAGTCTAGAAAGAGTTTTAATCAAACTTAAGAAGAGACAAGTAATACATAATCCCAGAAGTATTCATCAAAAGGGGGCATACCATAACAACAACAATAATAAATAATAACTTTCAGTACTAATAATCTCAATTCCCCAGTAAAAAGATACAGACTAACACATTAGGTTATAAAATAGGATTCATTTTTCTGTGGCATCCAAGAAGCATACCTCAGCATCAGGG
Organism: Apodemus agrarius; assembly: GCA_964023405.1. Lineage (NCBI taxonomy): Eukaryota > Metazoa > Chordata > Mammalia > Rodentia > Muridae > Apodemus > Apodemus agrarius. Next base: position 11,440,560 of record OZ030014.1, read on the forward strand.
ATCTCCATGGGTAAAAGAATAGAAAAGTTATTTTAGGCATATGGACCCAAGAGTCAAGAAGGTGCAGCCATTTTAATATCTAACAAAATAGCACTCAAACTAAAACTAATCAGAAGAAATAAGGAAGCATAGTACATACTCATCATAGAAAAAATACATTAAGAGGAGATTGCAATTTTAAAGATTTATGGACTGGACAGAAAGGTATCCAAGTTCATAAAAGAAATGCTACAACATCTAAGATCACATATTAACCCTCACACTGTGATAGTAAGTGATTTCAGTAACTTATTCTCACCAGTAGAAAGGTCATCTAGATCCCACTCTCATCAATAGACAGGTTGTCTGGACAAAAACTATGCAGAGAAATCTGGAGTAAACAACACAAATCAAATGGACCTAACATCTACTTACATTCACAGAACACTGCTCCCCCAAACCAATGAATACATTTTCTTTTCAGAATCTCATGGAACTTAAAAAATATAGGAAATATAGGAAACTTTGAATCACATTCTGCATCACATTTAATCCAATGAGCTGGATTAAAGCTCATTTATAAAACAAATGATAATACAGGATGATGAGTGTGTGGGGAAATGAGGAAGTTTATTGGTTGTGGAGTGAAAACTCATACAGCCCCTATGGAAATCAATGTAGTTTCTGTAACAAGCTGAACATTGATCTACTACAACTTCAGTAATATCATTTGTGCATGTATACCCCAAAGACCATATAGTCTTACCACAGAGATACTTGCTCAGTTGTCTTCATTGACTTATGATACCCAGAAAATGGAAGCATCCTAGATGTCCATCAATTGATATAGATCATGAAAACATGGTCCTAAAAAAGACTGTTTTTTAACTGTTATAAAACCCCTGAAATTATAAAATTTTCAGGAAAATGGAAGGAAATAGAAATGACAAGCCTGAGAGGGGTAACCCAGACTCAAAAAAACAAACATTGTATTTTTCTTTTATACGTGGATGTTAGCTTTTATGCTTTAGATATACTTATTTCAATTAGTTTTGGTAGCAAGGGAGGAGTAGAGTGGATGAGGAAATAATGCAAGAGAGGGGAAATAAAATATAGTGTTAGAAAGGGATAAGGAGGATCCTACAAAGGGGGGGTAAATGAAGTGGGGGATGGGAGAGCAAAGTAAAGGGAGTCTAAAGGGAGGGACAACTAACTCTAAAGGCTTTTAAAAAAACAATATGTAAGACTATTACTGTAGAAGCTTCCTAAAATATATACACACGAATTTAAAAGGAGTCTCCAAGAGTGGTATAGCTGGGTCTTCAGGTAGATCTATTTCCAATTTTCTGAGGAACCTCCAGACTGACTTCCAGAGTGGTTGTACTAGTTTGCAATCCCACCAGCAATGGAGGAGTGTTCCTCTTTCTCCACATCCTCTCCAACATGTGTCATCACCTGTGGTTTTGATTTTAGCCATTCTGATTGGTGAAAGGTGGAATCTCAGGGTCGTTTTGATTTGCATTTCTCTGGTCACTAAGGGCTCTTAACATTTCTTTAGATGCTCCTCAGTTGTGAAATCTAGGTTTAGTTCTGTACCCCATTTTTTGATTGAGTTTGATTTTCTGGTGATTAGTTTCTTGAGTTTTTTAGATATTTTGGATATTAGCCCTCTATCAGATGTGGAGTTAGTGAAGATTTTTTTCCCCAACCTGTAGGTTGCCGATTTGTCTTATTGACTATGTCCTTTGTCTTACAGAAGCTTTCCAGTTTCATGAGGTCCCATTTATCAATTCTTGATCTTAGAGCATGAGCAATTGGGGTTCTGTTTAGTAAATTTCCCCCTGTGTCAATGAGTTCAAAGCCCTTTCCACTTTTGTTCTATTAGATTCAGTGTATCTGGTTTTATGTTCAGGGCCTTGATCCACTTGGACTTGACAAATATGGGTCTATTTTCATTTTTCTACATACAGACAGCCAGTTAGACCATAATCATTTATTGAAGATACTTTCTTTTTTCCATTGTATATTTTTGGCTTCTTTGTCAGAGATCACATGTTCATAAGTGTGTGGTTTTATTTCTGGGTCTTCAATTCTATCCAATATTCAATGTGTCTGTCTCTCTACCAATACCATGCAGTTGTTACCACTATTGCTCTGTAGTAAAGCTTGAGGTCAGGGATGGTAATTCCCCTAGCCATTCTTTTATTGTTTTCCCTATTCTAGAATTTTGTCTTTCCAGATGAATTTGAGAATTGCTCTTTCCATGTCTTTGAAGAATTGTGTTGGAATTTTGATGGGGATTGCACTGAATATATAGATTGCCTTTGGTAGGATGGCCATTTTTACTATGTTAATTCTGCCAATCTGTGAGTATGTGGAATCTCTATTTTTCTGAGATCTTCAATTTCTTTCTTGAGAGACTTGAAATTATTGTCATGCAGGTCTTTCACTTGTTTGGTTGGAGTTACCCCAAGATATTTTATATTATTTGTGGCTATTGTGAAGGGAGTTGTCGCACCTGCCACAGGGGCATGTGTTCCACTATGTTCATAGCAGCCTTATTTGTGATAGCCAGAAGTTGGAAACAATCCAGCTGTCCCATAACAGAAGAATGGATACAGAAAATGTGGTTCATTTACACAATGGAGTACTACTCAGCTATTAAGAAAGAGCACATCCTGAGTTTTGGAGGTTAATGGATGGAACTAGAGAATATCATCCTGAGTGAGGTAGCTCAGATCCAAAAGAACATGCATGCTATGTACTCACTAATAAGTGGATGTTAGCCAAAAAATGTAGAGTATCCAAGATACAGTCCATAGAACTTAAGAAGGTCAACAAGCTGAAGTGTCCAAGTGAGGATGCCTCAGACCCACTTGACAGGGAGAACAAAGCAATCACAAGTAGGGAGGGAGGAAAGGACCTGGGAGGGAAAGTGGATGATGGGAGAGGGAATGGAGGGGAGAGGGGAACCTGATCTAGTATTGTGTGAGGGAAAAGGACTGAAGCCCTGAGAGCCAGCAGAAAGAATGGAAACAGGCAAGATAGGAGGTTGGGGGGACTCTCCAGAGTGCACCAGAGACCTGAGAGGTAAGAGACTCTCAGGACTCAAAGGGAGTGACCTTAGATGAAATGCTTCACAGTAGGGAGAGGGAACTTAGAGAGTCTACCTCCAGCAGGAAGACAGGGCATCAAGTGTGGGAGAGGGGGGGCATCCCACATTACAATTCTGACTTAATTGTTCCTATCTAGAATTACAGGGATGGAATGGAGAGGAGTCCAAGGAAAAGAAGGTCCAGAGACAGGCCCAAAGTGGGATCCAGCTCAAGGGGAGGTCCCAATGCCTGACACTACTATTGAGGCTATGGAATGCTCCCAAAAAGGGACCTAGCATGACGGCACACTCCAGAAGACCCAATAAGTAGCTGAAAGAGTCAGATGCAGATATTTGCACCCAACCAATGGACAGAAGCATCTGACCCCTGTTGTTGAATTAGGGAAGGCTAAAACAAGCTGAGGAGAAGGGCAATCCTGTAGGATGACCAGCAATCTCAATTAATTTGGACCCCCAAGATCTCTCAAACACTGGGTCACCAAACAGGCAGCATACACTACCTGATATGAAGCCTCCAACACACCTACAGCAGAGGACTGCTGGGTCTGTGTTCATTCAGAGATTATACACCTAATCCTCAAGAGACTGGAGACTCTAGGGAGTTTAGAGATGAGGTGGGGTGGGGGAATGGGGACATACACATGGAGACAGGGGGTTGGGGAGGAGGTATGGGATGTGGAACATTCAGAGGGTGTATGGTGGTGGGGGATAATAAAATATGGAGTGTAAATAAATAAATAAACCAATTAATTAAGAAAAAGTAGACTCCATATAATACTGGAGACAATTTCCCAACTAGACATCATATGCTATCACATAAAATGCTCATTACAAAGAATATGTTACATATTGTTTAATTGTTTGCCAAAGGGGTGCTAAACTCCCAGATCTCCTAAATACTACAGGCTATTGTCAAGGCTGTTAATTACCCTCCACAACCTGACAGTAAGGCCATATTGAAGACAGTACTTATGTATGTCACCAAATATAGAGAAATTTAGCTGTAGTCTAAGTTTCATAACTGAAGTTTCAGTCATATTGATTAGTGTTCATGGCACTAGAAGATCCTCTTTACACTACTGGAGGAGAAAGGTAATCGGCTATCTTACCTTGCTATAAACCCTGGCACCTATAATAGTAACGTGTCTCCAAGATATACAAGTTATGGGAGCTGCCAACCACTTTTTGATCAGGTTTAAATCCACTCCATGATATGGAACCTATGCTTGACAATGCTAAAATAGCCAAGAACCTGCGACTAGGCAGCCATGGGTCTTAGGGAAAAACCTACTACTACTGTTCTGCTAAAGGAACATAGTAATATAATAACTCATAAGGACAGATTGCTGCATGCATAGGTAAGAACTCTATGCATTCCTCTTCAGGGAAGCTTCTTGCAGTAGATGATAATTAACACAGAGACTTACAACTGGAACATTCAGTCATAAATGGAATCTCTCTACTCATGGCTCAGGGAGAGATTTTCTAAGAGTCAGAAGTGGGGGATGGTTCCAAAGAAAGAGCTTCCTCTTAATGCAGCAGGGCTGATGTACATATGAACTCCCAGAGACTGTGATAGCATGCGGAAGATCCGCACAAGTTCAAACCACATCATTTCCCAGCCTGGAGAAGAGAAAGTGAACACAAAGTTTTACCCTTGACCAAGAAGCTCTCTGCAATTGATACCTGCTGGCAAAGGGGAAAAAAAAAGTCAATTTTCTTTACTAGGGTGTCATCCTAGGACAGGCTCCATGCCAAGGAATAGTTGGTCAACATAAAACATAAACTTGTCTTTCGGTGTGATTTTTGTATTTTAGTTTTATTGGTTTTTGTTTTGATTTCTTTTAATTAATCAATTAATTAACTAATATCCCAAATGATGCTTCCCCATCCCTCCCTCCCAAAGTTCCTTCCTTCATTCCCCTCTCCTTCTTCTCTGAGAGGTGGGGTCCCCTTGGTATCGTCCAACCCTGGCACATCAAGTCTCTGCTAGATTAAGCACATCCTTTCCCACTGAGGCCAAACAAGGTAGCCATGAAGACTGAGCTGCCTGTCTGCTACACATGTGCCTCGGGCCTTGTTCCATCTCCTGAATGTTCTTTGGTTGCTGGTTCAGACTCAGATCTCTTTACCCAGGGGTCTATGTTGGCAGATTCTGTTGGTTTTCCTGTGGGATTCTCCTCCCCTTCAGGGCCTTCAATCCTTCCCCCAGCTCTTCCCTAAGTGTTTTCAACCTCTGTGTAATGTTGCACTGCATCTGTTTCAGTCGGCTGCTGGGTAGAGCCTCCCAGAGGAGAGTTAAGAACATGAAGTTGACTAGGTAGGGAAGTGCCCAGGATCTGGGAGGAACTGAAGGAAATGAAAGAATACGATCAAAATATACTGCATAAAATGAAAATAAATAGAAATAAAAAATGACAAAACCTATTATAGACATGAAGATAAACAAAAATTAGCTTTGTAATCTCTTTCCTTACCCTACTCTCATCTTTCCTTCTCACTCAATATCACTTTCTCTTTTTGACCCTTTCTAAACTTTAGAGTATGTTCTACACATGTAGGGCAGGATTTTTCTTTTTGAGTCTGAGTTTCTTCACTTCCTAATATACTTTTCAAATATATATATATATATATATACATATACATACACACACACACACACACACACACACACACACACATATATATATATATATATATATATATATATGTTTGCTTGAAATTTTAATGAATTCTTTCTTCCTTAACAGCAAAATTCCACTTCGTATACCTGCCACAGTGCCATTGTCAATTCACCTGATGATGGACATCCAGGTTTATTTCATTTTCTTGCTGTCAAAACTAGAGATAAGCTTAATACAAGGACATGCAAGTGTCTTCGTGGTAGGATAAGTCGTTTTTTGGGTCAGGAGTGGGAGAGTAGGTCATATGGTAGCTCAAGTTTTAATTTTTCAAGGAATTTCTAACCTGATTTCCACAATGGGTATATTAATTTGTGCTCACAGTATCAATGAACAAAGGTTTCTTTCTATCCACCCCCTATCCAGCATTGATTGTCAGATATATTGATGATAGATAGCCATTTGGAAAGTAGTTTTAATCTGCATTCCTTTTAGATCATGCTTCTTTTAAAATATGTATTTTTATTAATTCTTTGAGAATTTCATACATTTTCCTACAAACATATACTCACTCCTTCATTCTAACTTCTCACAGATCCACCCCGTCTCCACCTCCTCCTAACTTCACATCCCCTGTTTTTTTTTAAAGTCTAATTTGTGCTGCCTTTATTCACACAGGTGTGGGTCAGCCTCTAGAATATGGGGTGCCATATCCCTGCATGCCTTGGATCCTGGAACCCTGGACTAGGGGTTGTGAGAGAATAAAGAGAGGGCAGATGAGCAGACATGGGTGCAAAAAAATGGCGATTAGATTGGATTCTCAGCTGGCAAAGCCACAGCATCCAAAAAGCACTGAGCGTTTATTATATATAGCAGACCAAGGAGCCTTGGCTTATAGTATACAGCTGAGCAAATAGGCTGAGCTTTTAGTATATAGTTGAACAAGGAAGCAGGTTTAGCCAATCTCTGTAGGAGTAGTTTCCGTAGAACAGCCTTCAAGCTATAAATATCTTGTGTGTGTGTGTGGGATAACGCTGATGTACATTTTCTGCCCTCACCGTTAACATTTTGAATCACACCAGAGGGAGACTTTGCTGTCTTTCTGAGCCTCACCTGGAAAAGTCTTTGCTATTCCCATGGGTATAAAGCATTGGGGTCCCTGACATGACCATGCTTGTGTCAGAAACATTCATTCAGGACTTCTTTGCTTCCTACAGTGGGCAATCTATAAAGGTGACACCCTTAAAGAAAACTGACACTTCTTACCAGAAACCATGAACTGTCAACAGCTCCTTGCATAAAAGTGGGCATCCATGAGCCCCTCTCCCCTTCATGCTGGAACACTGACTGCTTTAACCTTGTGCCTGGTCTTGTTCGGGCAACCCAGGCTGGTCAGAGTCCATGAGTACAGAGGTCCTGTCATGTCCAGAGAGATTGCTTTGGTCCTCTCTGACCTATGGTTCATCCTCTGAGATAGTCCCTGAGCTTTGTGGGGAGGGAGCGGGTATGATGTAAATATCTTGTTCGTAGCTGAGCATTTCACAGGCACCTATTGTCTGCCCTTTGATCACTCAGAGCACTTCACCAAGTAACAAAGGATTAAGATGCCCTATCTCCCCAGGATATAAGATTACCAAATTAAATCTTCAAATATATATGATAACCTATAGGCAATAACTTATCATTAAAAAGTACAAGTCAGGGAAGTTCAAGGAAACACAGTTCTTGTAGTTGGTTGTTTTAACTCCAAGTAATCAAGATGTATAGGGTGTTTTGGTAGCGATTTTCAAAATTTATTGTCCTGTGTCTTTTTACTTATGATACAGATAAGCAATGACATGTTCTGCATCATAATTTGCAAGTCACTAATGTATGCAATATTGAGAATCAATAAAGCTCTTTTAGTTTTTGAAATACACCAAACACAGTGCTTAATACTACCTGTGCTTACACTTCAGATTTATGTGACTCCTGCAAAGTGGTCAAGATTACATTGCATTCTTTGTGGGTCATCTGTACCTTAGTTGGATTAAATCATTGCCTACAGGCATAACAGGAATCAACAACAGATCTATGTCTCTACTCCTTATGTTTCTAATATTATTTATATAGCCTGTTTCTTCAATTGGGGTTCCTTGCGTAATGCACAGGGTTGGGAGTATCAGTTGCAGGTGCAGACAACACCTGATTTAGCTCAAGGACGGCTGAATTCTTCATTCCAAAATAGTTTAAAATAGAAAGTTTCTATCCATGTTTGATTTTTGATCTCCCTGGAGATAACCCATAATTGCTCCGGCATGCACTTCTTAGCTCTTCCCTGATTGGTCAGGTTGTCTGAAGTGTGCTCTAATACCTACATGGTACATCTGCTCAGCCATCTGCAGTACAAAATCCTGTCAATCATTCTTACCTCAGGGAAACTGAGACTTTAGCTTTGGAAAATTACTGTCCTATAGAAGGATTAAATAACATGCAAGTAAGAAAAGTACTTTAACATTGTGTCTTACTGTAGATGAGTTCCTGGATATGTGGATTATAGATTTAGGATTTTAAATTACACGAATAATCTTCCAAGTAGTTCATGTTATAATTATGGGACTGCATGGCCATGACTACTTCCTCCTATCACAAATTATTATTATATTATGTTATATTATATTATTAATGTTGATCGTGAAAGTGTCTCAGAGCAAATGAACTCACCTGTTTAAGTCCATAATTAAGTCACTCTGTGATTTTTCTACTTTGGATATTTGTGTTTGTGGTGGGAATTGGTGGTGGTGGAAAGGTGCCCAATAAAGCATGATCTTGATAGTAATTTTGAAGCTTCTTAGAAAACCCACTGAATCAATGAGGTAGCAAGTCTATTATGCAGTTGTTAATTCTTTTTGCCAGTCCTGAAAACTATACACACCTTTTAACTCCTATTCATTCTTCTGTTACCCAGACAGCAAACACCGAGTAGCTTTACTTGCCTTACACATGAAATCACCAGATAGAGTGCAAAATCCTGTGGGTCATTCTTACCTAGGGAAAGCAGATTTTAGCTTTGGAAAAATTACTGTCCTTTAGAAGGATTAAGTTAGATGCAGCTGCTAAAACTACTTAACATTGTGACTTTAGAGGAGTTCCCAGAAATGAGGTCTTTTCAGATCTACTCAAGTCCAAATATTAAGTTTGCCCAGACATTAAAGGGCAGCATCTGTAGAGTTCTTTTCTTGTATTTGTTGATGATAACTCTCAAAACCTCTGGGACTGGATGCATTCAGGTCCACTTTTCCTTACAGATTTGCGGTTTGGGCTTATTTGGATGTATTTTGTATTATTAACTGCTATCTTTGTTGACAGATTGTGGTGATATAAATAGAAACTATTTTCATTGACATGACGTGACCTTCCTTCTCAAGCCTGGCTCTTTTCCCAGTGTCAATGGATGGGGCTGTCATCTGCTTGGTGGCTTATGCCAGAAGCCTTGAAGCTATTTCAATACCTCCCCTTCTCTCTGGCTATATGCCATCCATCACCTAATCCCATTAAACTCTGAAGTAGTCACTCATCTGGCCTTGCTTGTATCATCTTACCGCCTCTTCTAATCAATACTCTCCATAGTGTAGCCAGAGTGATATTCTCAAGAGTTACCTGTTCTCATGTGAATTAATCTCACACATACGTCTAGTGCCTGTGATGGATGTGGAAGGCATAGAGCAGACAGACATGAAAATGGGAAACACTGTTGTCAGTCTCCCTGTCTAATTCTCACTTACTTTATGTTAAAACATGGGTAGATTATTGATGCTCTGTGGTTAAAAAGTTTCCAGTGCTTTTCAAAATGTATCCCTATAGTTTCACTTCATCTCATCCTTCATTTCTCACCACTTCCCCTTCGTGTCTGTCCTTTAAGTGCTCCATCTGGTCTACCACATCAGGCCTTTTGCCTGTGCTGCTGTAATGTAGGCTTAGGGATGGTTTGAAACTCTGAGCTTCTTTATCATTAGGAATATGGTTGGTGTTTATGACACGTTGTGGTCAGAAATGTGGTCATGCCAGGTCCTAGATACTTTTACTAAAGCATATAGAAGGTACTGCATCTCTCCTCGCTAGAAATAGATCACCTTTCCTGAAGCAAAGCCTTCAAGAGTCAACGTGCTAGCTGCCTCCAAAGGAGATACGGAAGTCACATGGGCTCTCATCCTTCAGGTCCAAGTACTGATCATCTCTTAATAGTGTCATCAGAATGTCTCGAAGGAGGACTGCTTCCTTTTCCTGCTCAGTCACTGTCACTTTACAAGCAATCCAGATAAGCTAACCTTATCTCAGCACCTTGGTGCATGGGTGTAGTTTAGCCAACCTGGGATCTTAAGAGAAAATGTCACTCTTTGTACTAACTTCAGCTCTTATTTATCCTCTCTGTGATTCAAAGGTTTTATTTTTGTTGTTGTTGTTGTTGTTGTAAAATATTGAGCTTTTTTTTTAAAAATACAATGACATTTTATTTTTTCTTTTGTTGGATATTTTCTTTATTTACATTTCAAATGTTATCCCCTTTCCAGGTCTCCCCTCTGGAAACCCCCATCCCAATCCTCTTCCCCATGCCTCTATGAGGGTGCTCTCCCACCGCCACACTGGGGCATCAAACCCTCTCAGAACCAAGGCCCGCTCCTCCCACTGATATCCCTCAAGGCCATCCTCTGCCACATGTTCAGCCGAAGTCATGGGTCCCTCCACATGTACTCTTTGAGTATTTAAAAATGTTTCCTTTCTTAATTCAAGCAGATAATATGGATTGTTAAACCATATCTAGGAAAGAAATGTTTAGACAATTCTTGTATCATTTTTTGAAAAACACAGACCTACAGAATTGGCCAGAATTTTAAAAACAAAAGGAGGTTGTACAGTTTCTTCTTGCACTAGCCACCTAAGATAAGGCAGGATTCAGGTCTCCTCAATGCATTCAGGAATCTGCTTGTTGCGTGTAATTTTGAAAACATGCTTACTCTTTCTTGTGTGCTGTCCCTGAGTTTCCAGCTATGTTCCCAAGAGCAGCTGCTACCATGTTGCCAGCTGGCATTTTCCTGAGAGTGCTGGCCTTTCCTTCGGCTGGCTGAGTCACCATGGATGGAAAACATCAGACAATCTTAATATTTTAAAACCAGCCAGATAACACAACCACTGGGTGCAGAATCTATTGCCCTAAACTCATCATCTATCTCATATCAGAATTCTTCTGGTGGTAGAGGGCACCACGGGTTCTATTGGCCCCCAGGCCTACCTAGTGTCCATTCTCCTCTCTCCAAAGCCTAGCTGAAAAACCCCTTTCTCTATCTTGACTCCTCCCCTTCCTCCTGGGACCCGGACATCCCGCCTCTACATCTTCGCCTAGCAATTGGCTTCTGTCATCTTAATTGACATATCAGCTCCTCCGCCTACACATGCTCCATGGAGCATCAGACCTGATGACCATTGTTGAGGTGGCAAGAGAAGCCTCATTAACGTTGGTGAGAGCATTGGCACAATGCGAGAGAACACGTGTCGGGGAAGCAGCAGTAACTAGTTCATTTACAGTTGGAATTCAGCTTGTAGGTAAAACTGAAATGAATGATAGAAAAATGTGTGTATGCCCGAGTGAAGAGGAGGATAGTGGTTAGGCTTAGGCTAGAACCGGCTTTGCTGTCTATTGGCTGAGAGACTTGGATACCACAGTCAGTAATAGTAGCTGTTGTCTCATATGTGAGAAGGGGCAGCAGTCGCAGTCCCTTCATGTTTGCTGTGAGAATCAAGTGCACTCCAAGTGAGGAACCATCTCTCCTGACGTCACTGTCCATGGGAAAGATGCTTTAGGGAATTTTAAGTGGAACCTGGGTCTGGGTAATATAGGAAAAGTACTAACATATCCTTGTAGATTGATCGATTATAGAGTCTCTTAGGTATCAGAACAGTTCAATTGTGTTCTGCATCTGGGTTCATAGCTAGCATAGCCTGGTGTATGACTTACAAACATTTGCCTTGTGTCAAACATTTAAAGTGCACACAAACTACCTGGCTGGCTTGGCTCTGTCTTAGTGACAGGATTCCCGGTCAAGGGTCACATTTGGGTAGCCAGAGGCTAGATTCTGATGGAGGAAACGTGTGAGGGGAAATGCTAGGAGAAGCTGGGACACATTAGCCGAGAACCTGTTGTTTTTCCCTAGAGAGCTCACACATCAGATCTGTCATGGTCTATTATGGTCTGACAAGTATTTTGAAATGCAGTTTCCTCTGGGGACTGGGCTGATAGGATGACCAGTGGCGGTTTGTTGCCCTGTCATTCTGTGATCAGATTATAAACCACGGTGTGGTCTGACACTCAGTTCTAGGAGTTCTCACATACCTACACAGCACACGGTACTCTTTTATATTGATGTATACATTTTGATACAATAGCATTTATTTCTAGTTCTCTTTTATTGAGTAATTATTATTTACATAGCTCTGAGTTTATTAATTGGTTTGGTGGAAGGCTGTGATATTTTTCTTTGTGATTTTATCTGACAAAATTTGTCATCAAACTTTACTCCATACCATTAAATAAAATATCATGTTAGATGGGCAGTGATGGCGCACGCCTTTAATCGCAGCACTTGGGAGGCAGAGGTAGGTGGATTTCTGCATTGGAGGTCAGCCTGGTCTACACAGTGAGTTCCAGGACAGCCAGGGCCACACAGAGAAACCCTATCTTGAAAAAAGGAGAAGGAGGAGGAGGAGGAGGAGGAGGAGGAGGAGATGACGACGACAAAGAAGAAATATCATTTTAGATGTAAAATACCAAGATGTTGAGGGAAATATTAAAAAAAGACCCGCCAGCTCTCCTGCCCCTGCTGGGCTTCAGTCTGTCTTGTACTGGGCCACAACACTATGTCTCAGAGGACATGGTCCCTCTCAGAGTGTTCTCACCTCAGAGCTATACTGTCCCAGCTAGCCCCGGCAGCATCAAAGGTGTGTTCACTGTTCTGGCTTGCCTGTCCCTGGAGCCACAAGTTCCCTCTCCACCACAAACCCCTGTAATTGGTGGACCCACATTCCAGTAACCAATTAACCAAAACTCTTAAAGCCTAATTAACCAATCAGATTTATGTATCAATACTATCACAATTTACAAAGTGCCAATACAGTAATTTATGAGCCAATTGATAATGATAAAAGCTTTATCCCAACGTTTCTAACCTTGTGAAAGCTTAGCTACTTGTGGCTGGTAATTGACACGGGGGTTCACATCAGTGGCCACGGTTCTTCTCCTCCCCTCTGGGACACTCCCTCTCTCTACAACTCTTAGCTCCGCCCCTTTTCCCTGTCCAAATCACAGACCTTCTCTGCACTGATGTAATTGGATATGGAAAATCCTACGACACTAAGACATGTTAAATATTTACGTATAATATATATTTAAAAATATATAGCATTGTAATTGATGCAGGGGTGAAATGTCCAAAGAACAGAAAGGTATTGATGATAGAAGAATAGAATGGGATTGGAGGACAGATACTAAAGAACAAATCCTTTTTCTAGGAGTTTCAGATCATGCTGGAAAGCCTATTCACATGTAAATTCCAATGAAGTCATTGGTGAACAATGCAAGGTAATAGAGTATTGCCCAGCTGGTCTCAAACTCTTGCCAGTTTCAGAATCACCTGCGACACAAGGCCAGTGAGGTCTCCAGCTGAGCTGCTGATGTCAGACCCAAGCCCTGATGTGGGCAAGCCATGGTTGCTTATTGATATGACCACTGAATTCAGGAGAGAGGCAGAATAGACAGAGAACGAGATAGTGAGAGCAAGCTCCACATCCATGGAGAAGATGCCAGCCAAGGAGAGACTTGCTGTGAGTGCCAAGAAGGGAGAGGAAGGCAGATAGCTTTCCAAGGCAGTGTTATGAACTAACACCGAGACTGTATGACTCATGAGACTGTATGGATTGAGTAGATACAGAGACAGGTAGGGATAAGACATACCACTCTGGGGAACTGTGTGAGTAAGATGTGGGAAGGGAGAAGTCCAACTTCTTGGGAAAGCCAAAATCCCAGCACTGAGAAGGAGAAGTGGACCTGAAGCCCCACCCCTAACCAAGAAGCCAATTGCAATTTATGCCTGCTGGGGAAGGGGAAGTCAGTTTTCTCCAATGGAGGGTCATTGTGTATATCAAGCACACTCCAGAGCAGGGCCCATGCATGGGAGGAGTTGGTCAACACAAAATGGCTTCATGGGTTTTTTTTTTTTGTGTGTGTGTATGTGTACATTTTGTTTTGTAATTTTTGTGCTACAGTGTGCGTGCACGCACACACACACACACACAGAGAAGTGGTGGTGGTGGTGGTGGTGGTGGTGGTGGTGGTGGTGGTGTTCAAGACAGGGTTTCTCTGTGTAGCTATGGTTGTTCTGATTGGCAGACTCTGTAGACTAGGTTGCCTTCAAACTCAGAGATCTGTCTGCCTCTGCCTTCTGGGTTCTGAAATTAAAGGTTTGCTTCTGTTTTTGTTTTAGGTATTAATTTTTTTCTATAACATTTCTCCCTTTCCTCCTTCTAAAGTTTAGAGCCTAAACTTTCCCATATACCCCTCCCCTCTCTCCTTTAAATTTATGGCCACTTTTGTTGCTAATCTTTATTAACATGTTTATATTTGTATATACATATATATTGCTAAACATAAGCTGTAGAGTCCATATAATATTACCTATATGTATGTTTTCAGAGATGACTATTTGTTACTGGACAGCCGGTGGAGGAAGACAAACTCCCAGCTTTCCTCAGTTACTCATTTTTTTGCATATGGTCGAGATCTCCTGGGCTTTTCTTTGTCAAGTTTAGCATGTCCACTTGGTCTCATCCTCAGGAACATCAGGCTGGGTGGGTAGGGAGGTGAGGCGATCCGAGAGGAGTTGGGAAGGGGAAAGAATATGATGAAAACACATTGTATATTAAAAAGAAAAAAAATAAAAGATTGCCACCCATTGGGAAAGCTGTTTGGTCTTATAAATTTTGACCCATAGGCACCTGGGAAGATGACTCAGTGGATAAATGCTTGCCGCACAATTATGAGAACCTGTCTGCAGACCAGAACCCATGTAAAACTAGTCACAAGTCATCTAATACCCCAGGACTCTGGTAACAGGATGGGAAGTGGAAACAGAAGAATGCTTAGAAATTCACAGGCCAGTTACCCTTGGATATGCAGAAGAGAACAAGAGACCTTATCTCAAACAAACTTGAAAGCAAGAACCAATACATGAGGTTGTTCTCCGACCTCTAGACATGTGCCATGACATGTACATCATACTAACATAGATGCAGACACACACAGGGAGGAGGAAATGAGACTCTGTAGGAGAAGAGGAAGATGTTGCAAGAACATCGAACTGAGAAAATGAAATCTAAAATATTATGAAGATAAATGCATATATGTGTATGAAACATAGACATACAAGAGATCCACAAAACAGTACAAGTTTTAGATGTAAAATAGAATCGCTTACTCAGCAAGCTTGAAATATATAGTATTAAATTCAATAATGTATTTCATAATATTTTATTTAAAAAGATTGAATACCCCAATAGTAAGCTGACTTCTATAAGAGTAGGATAGCATACACTATAAAGGTTATTTTATAATTATGATGAAATCTGTTCCTCAAAAATGTGTTTTTGGAATAGATGTCATGCTGAAAAATGGTAGGAAACTAAGGTAATAAAGAAATGCATTTTGGGGAGAAAAAAACCAATTTCTTCAAATTAAGCAAACACGTACTTATAATTGGATATATGAGACGAGATAGTAAAACATGTTTAAAAGCAATAGTCTTGTACATAAAACTTACACAGTAGGATGGGTACCACATGACTTCACTAAAATAAGTGTACCGTTCTTGGAGAAGCAGGGAGGTTTACAACTTCAAGACGTAAGTTGAAAATATTTGTAGTTTTTAAAACCAGAAGATAGAGGAGAGAGACAAATACGGGTATGACTCACAGGGTACAGTGGAGGTTTGTCAAAGTTTGACTAGACCTGTGATATATGGTTCACAGACTGATAAAATTTGGGTACAAAGAAAATGTTAACTCCTTATTTTTTCTTATTTCTGACCTTTTAATTTTAAGGCATATGTTCATGATTTGTGGTGTTGCTTTATGTACCCATACATCTATGCTATGTGTGGTACATACCCCCTCCATGCCACTATCCCTTCCTCTTACTCCATACCCACCTGACATTAGTCCCCCTATTGCCCCTGGATAGTTTCATTTCTCCTTGCACAATCTTATGTATCTATATAAAATCTAGAAACCACATATGAGACAAATACATGTAGCATTTGCCTTTCTGAGACTGGCTTAATTCGTATGACTGTCTCCAGTTGCATCTCTACAGAGTATCACCTGGATATCTCTTGTAGCCAGGTGAGGCTTCCAAAGGTGCACAGCAAAGTTGCATTCAACTGAGTTGTTGGCCAAGGGGGAGGGGTCCCATGGAAATTCTCAAATAACATAGGCTGTTGCTAAGACAGAAAGGTTGCTCTCTGCAAACTGACAGTGGGGTCCCATTGCAGAGGACAACATCCATACAACACTCTGAACATGGAGATGTTGAGCTGGTGCCTGGAGCTGTTACATGGAACCCTCAGCCCTTGTTCTGTATGACTGAAAATAACACCACTGTGTAGCTATGCCACATTTTCTTTATTCACTCCCTTGTTGTTGGAAATCTCAGTTGGTTCCGTTCCTTGGCTATTTTGAGTAGTGCTGCAGTAAATACTGATGTTCAAGTGTCTCTGTGACAGAAATCAGAGCAGCAGGTTCAGGAAAGGAACTGGCACGAAATTATCCTTTATAAATGAGTTTTTCTAGGAGATCCTCACAATTAGAAGAGCCATGATTGAGCCTTGATGTTGGAAGAGCATCAGAAGGGGCCATGCATCATACCAGAGGCACCATGATGGGACCTTGAGGTGGAAAACATTGTAGACATTACAGAAACATTATGGAAGCTTGCCATGGATATCACGGAGGGAAGAAATGATCAGATTCTCAGATAAATCTCCCAAACAATTTTGATTTTTATATCTTTTGGGGTCTGGTCTTTGCTTCATTTTTTAAATTGAGTTATTTGATTTTTTGGAGGTTAAGGTAAGTTCTTTATTTATTTTGGATATTAGCTCTCTATTGAATGTAGCATTAGTGAAGGAAGATTTTTCTCCCAATCTGTAGGTTGCTGATTTGTCTTATTGACAGTGTCTTTGCCTCACCCCATCGACCCAAGATCTGTGTCAAAGCAAGAATTATCATCATCTTAAGGAATTAACTATAGTAGACTTTATGACCTGATCTCTCCAGGATGCAGATCTGATATCTCTGAGTGATTGGTATCTAAAAGTTGAGGACCCATGATCTAACAATGTTGTCTGGAGTTCTTTGAATAAGATATTCAAGAGTGGTAGAGAGGTCGTATGCTGGGTCTATTTTCAGTCTTCTAAGAAGCCTCCATACTGATTGCTTTAGTGGCTAGACTAGCTTACATTCCCACCAGCAGTATAACAGAGTTTACTTCTGCCCACATCTTTGTTAGCATTTGTTGTGAATTTAAAAATAGACTGTCATTCTGGTTGGAGAAACATAGAATATCAATGTGGCCTTTTAAAAATTTTCTCCAATGCCTAGTGAGGTGGGCATTTTTCATGTGTGTGTTGGCTGCCTGTATTTCATTTTTTGAGATCTGTTCATTTTATTAGACCATCTATTGATTAGGTGGTTTAATTTATTGATATTTAGGTTTTTACATTTTCTCTGTGTAGTGTAGATATTAATCTTCTGTCCTTTATACCTTGTGAAGATTTTTATCCATTCTGTATGTTATCTCTTTACTTGGCTGTGCAGATACTCTTTGATTTTTGTAAGGTCCACTTTAGTTAGGGGTCACATGATAGATTTTGGTCTATTGAACCATCCTGTATTCCTGGCATGAATACTAATTTCATTGTGGTGAATGATGGTTTTGGTGTGTTCTTGAATCCAGTTAGCAAATACTTAGTATTTTTGCATTGATATTCATAAGTGAGATTGGCCTGAAGTTTTCTTTCTTTGTTGGGTATTTTTGTGGTTTAGTTATCAGAGTAAATGTGGCTTCATAGAATGAATTAAATAGATTTTCTTTTGTTTCTATTTTGTGGGATAGTTTGAGGCATGTTAGTATTACCTCTTCTTTGAAGGTTTGATAGAATTCTGCACTAAAACCATCTGGCCCTGGGCTTTTTTAGATTCGGAGGTTTTTAATGGCTATTTCTATTTTCTTATATGGGACTATTTAGAGAGTTTAACTGATATTGATTTAACTTTGGTAGGTGGTATTTGTATAGAAAATTTCATCTTGATTTTCCAGTTTTGTAGAGTGTAGGCTTTTGTAGTAGGTTCCAATGATTTTTTTTGAATTATTTTAGTTTCTGTTGTTATGTCTCCATTTTTATTTCTGATTTTGTTAGGTTGGATACTGTCTCTATGCCCTTTAGTTAGCTTGACAAAGGGTTTATCTATCTTGTTGATTTTCTTAAAGAACCAGCTCTTGGTTTTGTTGATTCTTTGTATTGTTCTCTTTGGTTCTAACTGGTTGATTTCAACCCTTAGTTTGACTATGGGTGTGTTTGCTTCTTTCTGTTCTAGAGTTTTCAGGTGTGATGTTAAGTTGCTTATATGGGGTCTTTCCAATTTCTTTATGAAGGCACTTAGTGCTATGAATTTTCCTCTTAATACCACTTTCATTGTGTTCCATAAGTTTGGGTATGTTGTACCTTCATTTTCATTGAATTTCATACAGTCTTTGATTTCTTTCTTTATTCTTTCCTGACCAAGTCATTATTGAGCAGATAGTTGTTCAGTTTCCATGGGTATGTAGGTTTTCTCTTGTTTTTGTTGTTACTGAATACAGGCAAAATGGTAGGCATAGAAGTATTTCTAAGTTGATTGAAAGTGGAGTTATAAACATTTTCTGACAAAATTAAAGATTTACATGGAAATATTTCTGATAAAATTAAAGAAATATATAGAAAAACATGTTAAAATTGAAGATTATCATGGAAAATTATACAGATAAAATGGTAAGCATAAAAATATTTCTAAATGGATTAAAAGTGTTTATAAACATTTTCTGATAAAATTGAAGAGTTATATAGAATATATCTCTGATAAAATTGAAGAAATATATAGAAAAACATGTTAAAATTGAACATTATCATGGGAAATAATACAGATAAAATGGTATATATAAAAACATTACTAAATCAAAAAAGGAATTACAAACATTGTCTGATAAAATTGAAGATTTACATGAAAGTTATTTCTGTTAGTTTAGTCTTATTATTGGGAAATTAATATCCAGTAATGTTAAGAGATATTCAGGAATAGTGATTTTTGGTTCCTGTTATTTTTGATGTTATTTTTATGTTTGTGTGGTTACTTTCTCTTGGGTTTGTTGAAAGAAGATTAATTTCTTGCTTTTTCTAGGGTGTATTTTCCCTCCTTGTGTTGGTGTCTTCCATCTATTATCCTTTATAGGGCTGGATTTGTGGGAAGATAGTGTAAATTTGGTTTTATCATGGAATATCTTGGTTTCTCCATCTATGGTGATTGAGAGTTTTACTGGGTATTGTAGTCTGGGCTGGCATTTGTGTTCTCTTAGGGTCTGTATGAGATCTTCCCAGGATCTTCTAGCTTTCATTATCTCTGGTGAGAAGTCTGGTGTAATTCTGATAGGCCTGCCTTTATAAGTTACTTGACCATTTTCTCTTACTGCTTTTTTTAAATTTTATTTAATTTTTATTTTCTATATTCTATGTTTACATTCCAAAGGCTTTCCCCTTTCCCAGTCCCCCCCCCCACACCATATGTCCCATAATTCCTCTCCCTCCCAACTATTCCCCAATCATCCCCCCCCATGATTTCTCTGTTCTGGGTCTACAAAACTGGATCTAATCTTTACAGGCCCAGGGTCCTCTTCTTTCTTCTTCTTGGGAGTCATTTGACTTGCTAATTGTGCCTTGAGTGTTTAGGGCTTCTGGGCTCATTAATATCCACTGATCAGTGATTGCATTTCATGTGTATTCTTTTGTGATTGGGTTAACTCACTTAGGATGATATTTTCCAGATCTAACCATTTACCTACAAATTGCATGAGTTCATTATTTTTAATTGCTGAGTAGTACTCCATTGTATAAATATACCACATTTTCTGTATCCATTCCTCTTTTGAGGGATATCTGGGCTCCTTCCAATTTCAGGCTATTATAAACAAGGCTGTTATAAACATAGTGGAGCATGTGTCTTTATTGTATGTAGGGGAATCCTCTGGGTATATGCCCAGGAGTGGTATGCCAGGGTCCTCTGGAAGTGACATGCCCAATTTTCTGAGCAACCGCCACACTGATTTCCAGAGCAGTTTTACCATTTTGCAATCCCACCAACAGTGGAGGAGTGTTCCTCTTTCTCCACATCCTCGCCAGCACTTGTTGTCTCTTGAGTTTTTAATCTTAGCAATTCTGACTGGTGTGAGGTGGAATCTCAGGGTTGTTTTGATTTGCATTTCCCTGATGACTAATGATGTTGAACATCTCTTAAGGTGTTTCTCGGCCATCCGAATTTCAGCTGGTGAAAATTCTTTGTTTAGCTCTGTGCCCCATTTTTTGATAGGGTTATTTGGTTCTTTGGAGTCTAACTTCTTGAGTTCTTTGTATATATTGGATATTAGCCCTCTGTCGGATGTGGGGTTGGTGAAGATCATTTCCCACTTTGTTGGTTGCTGTTTTGTCCTTCTGACAGTGTCCTTTGCCTTACAGAAACTTTGTAATTTTATGAGGTCCCATTTGTCAATTCTTGATCTTAGACCATAAGCTATTGGTGTTCTGTTCAGGAACTTTCCCCCTGTGCCCATGTCCTCCAGGGTCTTCCCAAGTTTCTTTTCTAATAGTTTCAGTGTGTCTGGTTTTATGTGGAGGTCCTTGATCCATGTGGAGTTGATCTTAGTACAAGGAGATAAGAGTGGGTCAATTTGCTACTGCTTTTAATATTCTTTCTTTGTTTAGTGCATTTGGTATTTTGATTATTATGTGCTGGGAGGACTTTTTGTTCTGGTCCAGTCTGTTTGGAGTTCTATAGGCTTCTTGTATGTTCATGGGCATCTCTTTATTTAGGTTAGGGAAGTTTTCTTCTATAATTTTGTTGAAGATATCTACTAGCCCCTTAAGTTGGAAATCTTTGCTCTCTTCTATACCTATAATCCTTAGGTTTGGTCTTCTCATTGTGTCCTGGATTCCCTGGATGTTTTGGGTTACAAGTTTTTTGCATTTTTCATTTTCTTCGACTGTTGAGTCAATATGGTATCTTCAGCACCTGAGATTCTTTCTTCTATTTCTTGTATTCTGTTGATGATGCTTGCATCTATGACTCCTGATTTCTTTCCAAGGTTTTCTATTTTCAGAGTTGTCTCTCTTTGTGATTTCTTCATTGTTTCTACTTCCATTTGTAGATCCTGGATGGTTTTGTTCAGTTTCTTCACTGGCTTGTCTGTGTTTTCCTGTATTTCTTTAAGGGATTTTTGTGTTTCCTCTTTAATGGCTTCTACCTGTTGACCCATGTTCTCCCGTATTTCTTTAAGGGGTTTTTGTGTTTCCTCCTTAAGGGCTTTTACCAGTTGACCCATGTTCTTCTGTATTTTTTTAAGGGAGTTATTTATGACCTTCTTGAAGTCCTCTATCAGCATCACACTATGCAATTTTAAATCCAACTCTTGCTTTTCCAGTGTGTTGGGGTATCTGCAACTTGCTGTGGTGGGAGAACTGGGTTCTGATGTTGCCAAGTAGTCTTGGTTTCTGTTGGTAGGGTTCTTGTGCTTACCTTTTGCCATCTGGTTATCTCTGGTCTTGCTGTCTCTGGCTGGAGCTTTTCCCTTATGTGAGCCTGTAAGCCTGTGTGTCTGTACTCCTTGGAGACCAACTCTCTTCTAGCAGTGTATGTGCACAGAAGGCTGTAGAGCTGCCAGGATCCCTGGTGTAAATGGTGCCTGGAAAGCTCCTGTCCCAGTTGTTCCACTGATCATATGCCCTGTGCTCTCCTAGTTGTTCCTGTCCAGAGAGATACTGGAGAGAAGGTGGAGATCTCACCTCCACACAGAGAAATGGAGGAACTGCTAGGAGATCACTCTCAACTGGCAGGCTGTGCACAGAAGTCTGTGGAGCTGCCGGGGTCCCTGGTGCTGAAGCCTATTAATGTGTGAGATTCAACGTGTGTTTTGAGTTTTAGTAAAGTTTCTTTTACAAATGTAGGTGTCCTTGCATTCGGCACATAGTTTTTCAGAATTGAAACTTCTTCTTAGTGGATTTTTCTTCTGATGAATATGAAGTGTCCTTCCCCATCTCATTTTATAACTTTTGGTTGAAAGTCTATTTTATCAGATATTAGAAGGGCAACTCCAGCTTTTTTGTTGGAACCAATTGCTTGGAAAACTTTTTTTTTCAACTTTTTACTCGACATAGTGTTGGTCTTTGTCACTTTGTCACTTAGATATGTTTCTTGTATGTAGCAAAATGCTGGGTCCTGTTTATGTATCCAGTCTGTTAGCCTGTGTTTTTTATTGGGGAATTAAGTCTATTGAGAGATATTAAAGGCATGATTGTTAGTTTCTGTTATTTTTATTGCTGGAGGTTGTATTATTCATGTATGATTCTCTTCTTTTGGGTTTGTTGTGAAATCTTTAATTTCTTGTGTTTTCTTGGGAGTAGTTACCCTCCTTGTGTTGAAAGTTTCTTACCAGTATCCCCTGTAGGACTGGATTAGTAGAAAGATATTGTTTAAATTTGATTTTGTTATGGAATATCTTGGTTTCTACATCTATGGTGATGTAGAAGAGTCTTATTGGGCATCGTATCCTTGGCTGGCATTTGTGTTCTCTGACAGTCTGGATGATATCTCTCTAGGATCTTCTGGCTTTTAGAGTGTCTATTAAGAAGTTTGGTGTAATTCTGATAGGTTTGAGTTGGTATATTACTTGGCCTTTTCCCCTTACTGCTTTTAATATTCTTTCTTTGTTCTGTGCATTTAGTGTTTTGATTATTATGTGATGAGAGGAATTTCTTTTCTGGTCCAATCTATTTGGTGTTATGTAGGCTTCTTGTATATTTATGGGCATCTCTTTTTTTTTTGGTTAGGGAAGTTTTCTTCTATGGTTTTGTTGTAGATGTTTTCTGGCTCCTTGACCTGGAATTTTTCACCCTCTTCTATTACTATTATTCTTAGGCTTGATTTTTACATTGTGTCCTCAATTTCCTGGGTATTTGGCGTAGGAGCTTTTTACACTTTGTATTTTCTTTGACCAATGTGTCACTACCTTCTATGGTATCTTCTACACCTACACCTGAGATTCTCTCTTATATCTCTAGTATTCTGTTGGTGCTAGACTGAAGCTCTTGATCTCTTTCCTAAGTTGTCCATCTCTAGTGTTTTCTTCATTTGTGCTTTCTTTATTGTTTCTATTTCCATTTTTAGTTAGTGGAACATTTTGTTCAATTCCTTCACCTGCTTGATTTTATTTTCCTGTATTTCTTTAAGGGATTTTTTTCCCTCTTTAAGTGCTTCTACCTGTTTGCCTGTGTTTTCCTGTTTCTTCGAGGAAGTTATTTATATCCTCCTTAAAGGTCTCTATCATCTTCATAAGATTGGCTTTTAGACTATTATCTTGCTTTTCAGGCATGTTAGGGTTTCCAGGGCTTGCTGTGATCAGAGAACTGTGTTTTGATGGTGCTGAATCACATTGGGTTCTGTTGCTTACAGTCTTGGGCTTGCCTCTGGCTATCTGGTTATCTCTGGTGTTAAGTGGCTTGGGTGTCTTTGCCTGGAGCTGGCCTCCTTGGAGGCAGGTAGATCTCTCTAACCTGTGTGGGTTAGAGTCAGTCTCCAGGGAGGCAAGCAGTGCTGTCTCTGGTTAGGGCAGGCCTCCTGTGTCTCTGTTTAGAGCAGGTCTCCTGTATTACAGGCTACTGCTGACCTCCTGGGAGGCAGGCAAGCTGTGTCCCTGGTTACTATGGACCTTCTGGGAGGCAGACAGGCGGTGCCTTGGTTACTGCAGACCTCTTCCTGGGAGGCACACATCCTGCAGTGTGTGGGAGGGTGTTGGGCCCACTGATATGTCCCTGGTGGGGAAGCAGACCGGAAGAAGGAATAACATTTCACTTAGCTTTGAGAGTTTGTTTTAAGTGAGCTTCTGGCCTTACTTTTAGTCCAATTTTTCTAACTGTATTATTTGCTTTTTAAAACTAAAAAATGGCTAGAAATCTCTCCACTCATTCAGAATGATATCTGATGCAAACACAGAGACTTTTCTGGAGCCAGGGTGCTCACTGTGAGCCTAGGCCCATGGAAGCCTCAGTCAGGCAAAGTCAAGGAGTGGTAAAGGTAACTCTTGGTATTGGTGTCACCAGACTAACTCTGCTTATGTATAGTGGGAGAAGCCAACCAAACTGCGATTCAAGAGAAGGTTGTAAAGTGGGGAGACCTCTCATTGTTTGTGATTTGTGACTCACATTTAAAAGGAGAAAGTTGCTCAAGCTAGACTGTTGAAAGGTCTTCATGGAAATGAAGCTATTCAAATGTCTTCCTTATTTGCTGGCACAGGGATTTCATTCCAGGAAAGCATTATTTCCCCAAAATGATAAAAGCAACATTCTCACAAGTAAGGTAACATTCATGGGTGCCCAGGAGTCATGGAAGAACTGGCGTATTGGGGGTTAGTGAAAGCCCTGGGAGTCTCCTACACCAACCCCTTGTGTATCAAAAGGCTTTTACATGAGTCTGGATTGTATATCAATGAACTACCAACCATTCAGGTTGAATTCAGGACAAACTGATCTAGTACTGCCATCCAAGGGCATTATCTCCACAATCTACAGCTTCCTGGGCTGTCAAGATAGATCTTGGTCCAAGCCAGAGAAGAACCTAAGAACTTTCACTTCTGCAAACATCCATGATGATATAGATCACTGCAAACGAAGCACAGGAAACCTGCAGGCCAGGCTCTGATTCAGTGCCACTCCAGGGGAATGTGTGGTGATCCCAGAATCCATGACACCTGCCCTGAGGGAAGCTTCAGGTCTTTGACTTCAAGTTGAATGATAAGGATATGGAAGCTATTCTCAGGTTCAACTGAAACTGGAGGGTCTCTGTACTGTGAATATGGAGAGGCATCCCTACAACACAGAACACTGAGGTCTCCTGAGACTGCCTGGTGGATCTCTCATTTTTTATGTGCAACTCACTCCTCCCACATTTTATTTGAACCAATCATGTCTGAGGTCATATGGTAGCAGCCTTAACATGAGCTAGAATCTAGACAGTGCTGTGTCTAACCCCTCATATTCAACTAGATGCAGACTCTCTCGCAGACTCAGAGAAGCAAAGCACAATGTATTTCACTAATTTGAACTGATTAAACATTTGTCAAACACCAGGAACTCTGTTAATGCTGGGAACACAATGGCAAAACAACAAAAATACTAATATTAAAAGACTAAAAATGCACTGTCTGATTTGAGCACTGGCCAGGTGTAGGTAGAAACAGGTGAAACAGACTTTTGGGGACTTTTTTTTTTATTCTGAAAAGTGTGGTTTCTGAAATCATCGCCGCTGTTTTGTCTGCCAAGTGGAGAAAAACACTTGTAATGGATGGCGGTGGAATCTGAAATATGGTGCAAGGCTTTCAGCAGAGATCCAGGGTGAAGAGAGGAGCAGAATGAGGATGCCCGCTCACTTGTGCTCATAATGAGTGGAGGCAGAAACTGATATCCACACACAGACACAACCCACTCAGTCTGTATAATGTTAGTTATATGCATGTTTGCAGGAATGACTGCTTGGTATTGGATAGCCAATTGGTGTATTGTTATATTCGGAAAATTAATAAGGCATTGTCCTATTAACTACCTACCTAAAATACTTATAGTATATAATTCTGTATATAAATATGCATATATAGCTTAAATTAAAATGTCTATGTATCTATGTATCTATGAATCATCTATGTATCATCTATCTATCTATCTATCTATGAATAAAAGGATTTATTTTCTTTTTTTATTCTATTATTTTTTTTTATTTATTGGATATATTCTATATTTACAATTCATTTCCCTTTTTCTGGTTCCCCACCCCCAAAGGTCCCACATGCCCTTTTCCCTCCCCCTGCTCCCTCATCCACCCCCTCCCACCTCACTGTTCTTGTACTCCCCCACAATGATGTTTTGGTCCATTCTAGCACCAGTGTCCACTCTTTTCTTCTTGTGAGACATCACTTAATATGTGATTTATGTCTTTGGTGTTCCAAGCTTCTAGGCTAATATGCACTTATCAGTGACTGTATACCATGGGTATTCTTTTGGGACTGGGTCATCTCACTTAGTATGATGTTTTCTAGCTCCATCCATTTCTCTAAGAATTTCATGAATTCATTGTTTCTAATGGCTGAATAGTACTCCATTGTGTATATATACCACATTTTTTGTATCCATTCCTCTGTTGAGGGACATCTGGGTTCTTTCCAGCTTCTGGCTATTATATATAAGGCTGCTATGAACATAGTGGAGCATGTATCCTTATTGCATGCTGGGGAATCTTCTGGGTATACTCCCAGGAGTGGTATGGCTGGGTCCTCCGGAAGTATCACGTCCAGTTTTCTGAGGAAACGCCATACTGATTTCCAGAGTGGTTGTACCAGCTTGCATTCCCACTAGCAGTGGAGGAGTGTTCCTCTTTCTTCACATCCTCGCCAACATGATGTCTTCTGAGTTTTTAATCTTAGCCATTCTGACTGGTGTGAGGTGAAATCTCAGGGTTGTTTTTTTTTTCTTTTCTTTTTTTTTTTAATTTTTATTTTCTATATTCTATGTTTACATTCCAAGGGCTTTCCCCTTTCCCAGTTCCCACCCACCATAGTTCCCATAGTTCCTCTCCCCCCCAACTATTCCCCAATCATTCCCCCTCCTCCCTCAGTTTCTTTACTAAACTGGATGCAATCTTTACATGCCCAGGGTCCTCTCCTTTCTTCTTCTTGGGAATCATTTGACTTGCTATTCGTGTCTTGAGTATTTAGTGCTTCTGGGCTCATTAATATCCACTTATAAGTGATTGCATTTCATGTGCATTCTTTTGTGATTGGGTTAGCTCACTCAGGATGATATTTTCCAGGTCTAACCATTTACCTACAAATTGCATGAATTCATTATTTTTAATTGCTGAGTAGTATTCCATTGTATAAATATACCACATTTTCTGTATCCATTCCTCCTTTGAGGGATATTTGGGCTCCTTCCAATTTCTGGCTATTATAAACAAGGCTGCTATAAACATAGTGGAGCATGTGTCCTTATTGCATGCAGGGGAATCCTCTGGGTATATGCCCAGGAGTGGTATGCCAGGGTCCTCTGGGAGTGACATGCCCAGTTTTCTGAGGATCCGCCAAACTGATTTCCAGAGCGGTTTTACCATTTTGCAATCCCACCAACAATGGAGGAGTGTTCCTCTTTCTCCACATCCTCGCCAGCACTTGTTGTCTCTTGAGTTTTTAATCTTAGCCATTCTGACTGGTGTGAGGTGGAATCTCAGGGTTGTTTTGATTTGCATTTCCCTGATGACTAATGATGTTGAACATCTTTTAAGGTGTTTCTCGGCCATCCGAATTTCTTCTGGTGAAAATTCTTTGTTTAGCTCTGTGCCCCATTTTTTGATAGGGTTATTTGGTTCTTTGGGGTCTAACTTCTTGAGTTCTTTGTATATATTGGATATTAGCCCTCTGTCGGATGTGGGGTTGGTGAGGATCTTTTCCCACTTTGTTGGTTGCCGTTTTGTCCTTCTGACAGTGTCCTTTGCTTTGCAGAAACTTTGTAATTTTATGAGGTCCCATTTGTCGATCCTTGATCTTAGTGCGTACGCTATTGGTGTTCTGTTCAGGAACTTTTCCCCTGTGCCCAAGTCCTCCAGGGTCTTCCCAAGTTTCTTTTCTAATAGTTTCCGTGTGTCTGGTTTTATGTGGAGGTCCTTGATCCACTTGGAGTTGATCTTAGTGCAAAGAGATAAGAGTGGGTCAATTCGCATTCTTCTGCATGTTGACCTCCAGTTGAACCAGCACCATTTGTTGAAAAGGCTATCTTTATTCCACCAGATGGTTGTGGCTCCTTTATCAAAGATCAAGTGACCATAAGTCTGTGGGTTAATTTCTGGGTCTTCAATCCTGTTCCATTGATCTGCTTGCCTGTTGCTATACCAATACCATGCAGTTTTTAACACAATTGCTCTGTAGTACTGCTTGAGGTCAGGGATAGTGATTCCCCCAGAAGTCCTTTTATTGTTGAGAATAGTTTTAGCTATCCTGGGTTTTTTGTTGCTCCAGATGAATTTGAGAATTGCTCTTTCTAGATCTATGAAGAATTGAGTTGGGATTTTGATGGGGATTGCATTGAATCTGTAGATTGCTTTTGGCAAGATGGCCATTTTTACTATATTGATCCTGCCAATCCAGGAGCAAGAAATATTTTTCCATCTTCTGAGGTCTTCTTCGATTTCTTTCTTCAAGGACTTGAAGTTGCTGTTGTACAGATCTTTCGCTTGTTTGGTTAGAGTTACGCCAAGATACTTTATGTTGTTTGTGGCTATTGTGAAGGGTGTTATTTCCCTAATTTCTTTCTCAGCCTGCTTGTCCTTTGAGTACAAGAAGGCCACTGACTTGCTTGAGTTAATTTTATAACCTGCCACTTTGCTGAAGTTGTTTATCAGCTGTAGAAGTTCTCTGGTGGAGTTTTTTGGGTCGCTTAGGTAAACTATCATATCGTCTGCAAATAATGATAGTTTCACTTCTTCCTTTCCAATTTGTATCCCTTTGACTTCCTTATGTTGTCTAATTGCTCTTGCTAGAACTTCAAGTACTATATTGAAAAGATATGGAGAGAGAGGGCAGCCTTGTCTAGTCCCTGATTTTAGTGGGAATGCTTCAAGTTTCTCTCCATTTATTTTGATGTTGGCTACTGGTTTGCTGTAGATTGCTTTTACTATGTTTAGGTATGGGCCTTGAATTCCTGCTCTTTCCAAGACTTTTAGCATGAAAGGATGCTGAATTTTGTCTAATGCTTTTTCAGCATCTAATGAGATGACCATGTGGTTTTTTTCTTTCAGTTTGTTTATGTAGTGGATTACATTGATGGATTTCCGTATATTGAACCATCCCTGCATCCCTGGGATGAAGCCTACTTGATCATGGTGGATGATCGTTTTGATGTGCTCTTGGATTCGGTTAGCAAGAATTTTATTTAGTATTTTTGCATCTATATTCATAAGAGAAATTGGCCTGAAGTTCTCTTTCTTTGTTGGATCTTTTTGTGGTTTAGGTATTAGCGTAATTGTGGCTTCGAAGAATGAGTTGGGCAGTGTCCCTTCTGTCTCTATTTTGTGGAATAGTTTGAAAAGTATTGGTGTTAAGTCTTCTTTGAAGGTCTGGTAGAATTCTGCACTAAAACCATCTGGTCCAGTACTTTTTTTGGTTGGGAGGCTTTCTATAACCCCTTCTATTTCTTTAGGGGTTATGGGACTATTTAGCTGGTCTACTTGATGCTGATTTAATTTTGGTATTTGATATCTGTCTAGGAAATCGTCCATTTCCTCCAGATTCTCCAGTTGTTTTGAGTATAGACCTTTGTAGTAGGATCTGATGATCTTTTGAATTTCCTCAGTTTCTGTTGTTATGTCTCCCTTTTCATTTCTAATTTTGTTAATTTGTATACTGTCTCTGTGTCCTTTGGTTAGTCTGGCTAAGGGTTTATCTATCTTGTTGATTTTCTCAAAGAACCAGCTCCTGGTCTTGTTGATTCTTTGTATGGTTCTCTTTGTTTCTATTTGATTGATTTCAGCTCTGAGTTTGATGATTTCTTGTTTTCTACTCCTCCTGGGTGAGTTAACTTGTTTTTCTTCTAGCACTTTAAGGTGTGCTGTTAAGCTGCTAGTGTATGCTCTCTCCAGTTTCTTTTTGGATGCACTTAGAGCTATGAGTTTTCCTCTTAGCACTGCTTTCATTGTGTCCCATAGATTTGGGTAGGTTGTACCTTCATTTTCATTGAATTCTAAAAAGTCTTTGATTTCTTTTTTTATTTCTTCCTTGACCAAGGTGTCATTGAGTAGAGTATTGTTCAGTTTCCATGTGTATGTGGGCTTTCTGTTGTTTTTGTTGCTATTGAAGACCACTCTTACTCCATGGTGATCTGATAGGAGGCATGGGATTAGCTCGATCTTCTTGTATTTGTTGACATCTGTCTTGTGACCGATTATATGGTCTATTTTGGAGAAGGTACCATGCGGTGCTGAGAAAAAGGTATATTCTTTAGCTTTAGGATGAAATGTTCTATATATATCTGTTAAATCCAATTGGTCCAGAGTTTCAATTAGTTTCACTGTGTCCCTGTTTAGTTTCTGCTTTCCTGATCGGTCCATTGAGGAGAGTGGGGTGTTGAAGTCACCCACAATTATTGTGTTAGGTGTAATGTGTGCTTTAAGCTTTAGTAAGGTTTCTTTTACAAATGAGGGTGCCCTTGCATTTGGAGCATAGATGTTCAGTATTGAGAGCTCTTCCTGGTGGATTTTCCCTTTGGCCAGCAAGAAGTGACCTTCTGGGTCTCTTTTGATGATTTTAGGTTGAAAGTCAATTTTATCTGATATTAGAATGGCTACTCCAGCTTGTTTCCTGAGACCATTTGCTTGTAAAATTGTCCTCCAGCCTTTTACTCTAAGGCAGTGTTTGTCTTTAACACTGAGATGTGTTTCCTGTATGCAGCAAAATGTAGGGTCCTGTTTCCGTATCCAGTCTGTTAGTCTATGTCTTTTTATTGGGGAATTGAGTCCATTGACGTTAAGAGATATTAAGGAATAGTAATTATTACCTCCAGACATTTTTGAAATTATATTTATTTATCTTATTTATTTTTTATATTTGAGAGGTTATCTTCTTTTGGGTTTGATGAGAGGAGGTTTCTATCTTGCTTCTTCCCGGGTGTAGTTTCCGTCCTTGTCTTGGTGTTTTCCCCCTATTATCCTTTGTAGGGCTGGATTTGTGGAGAGATGTCTTGCAAATTTGGTTTTGTCATGGAATACCTTGATGTCTCCATCAATGGCAATTGAGAGTTTTGCTGGGTAAAGTAGTTTTGGCTGAAGTTTGTGTTCTCTTAGAGTTTGCATGATATCTGCCCAGGATCTTCTAGCTTTCATGGTCTCAGGTGAGAAGTCTGGTGTTATTCTGATAGGTTTTCCTTTATATGTTACTTGGCCTTTTTCTCTTGCTACCTTTAGTATTCTTTCTTTGTTTATTACATTTGAGTTTTGATTATTATGTGACGGGATGTATTTCTGTTCTGGTCCAGTCTGTTTGGGGTTCTATAGGCTTCTTGTATATTCATGGGCATCTCTCTCCTTAGGTTGGGGAAGTTTTCTTCCATAATTTTATAGAAGATATTAGCTGGCCCTTTAACTTGTAAATCTTCACTCTCGTCTATACCTATAATCCTTAGGTTTGGTCTTCTCATAGTGTCTTGGATTTCCTGGATGTTTTGGGTTACCACCTTTTTGCATTTAGTGTTTTCTTTGACTGTTGAATCAATGGTTCCTATGGTATCTTCGGCTTCTGAGATTCTGTCTTCTATCTCTTGTATTCTATTGTTGATACTTGCGTCTAAGGCCCCTGATTTCTTCCCCAGGTTTTCTATCTCCAATGTTGTCTCCCTCTGTGATTTCTTAGTTGTTTCTACATCTGTTTTTAGTATCTGGATGGATGTGCTCAGATCTTTCGTTTGCTTGATTGTGTTTTCATGTATTCCTTTAATAGATTTTTGTGCTTCCTCTTTCATAGCTTCTACTTGTTGGCCCATGTTCTTCTGTAGTTCTTTAAGTGACTTTTGTCTTTCTTCCTTATTGTCTTCTTCTCTTTGATCCATCTTCTCCTGAATTTCTTGAAGTGATTTTTGTATTTGCCTCGTAAAGGCTTCTAACTTTTGATCCATTTTCTCCTCTATTTCTTTACGAGATTTTTCTATGTGTTCAGCTACCAGCATCCTGACCAGTGATTTTATATCCAAGTCTTGTTTTTCTGGTGTTTTAGGGTATCCAGGGATTCCTGTTGTTGGAGAACTGGGTTCAGATGCTGTCATGTTGCCTTGATTTTTGTTAGTAACGTTCCTTCGTTTTCCTTTTGCCATCTGGTTATTTCTGGTTTTAGTTGGCCTTGTTGAATTCCGCGCCGTGTCCCGAGGCAAGTTGGCCCCTCGCTGCCAGCCTGCTCGGAGAGCCGGCCGTGGTGGTCTGCACCCGCAGCTGAGCTGTCTGTGCCCAGATCTCAGGATTTATTTTCATTACTTTTAATCATATGGAGGTGTGAGTGTCCACATGTGGGTATGTACATGTGAATGCAGTTGTCCAAGGAGGTCAGAGGCTAGAGGTGTTGATTTGATTGTTGTGAGCCACCTAACCTAGCTTCAGGGAACTGAATTTAGGTTCTAGTGTAAAAGCACCAAGTACTCTTAATAGCTGAGTCATTTCTCCTACCCCTAAACTATATTTTTAAATACAAAGAACTGATAGTGATTTTCTTCCCCTCAGTTTTTAAATTTGTGCTTCCTGCTGAATGTTTTGGAATAAAATACCTGATGACAGTCCTTTTCCCTGACATTTAGTGTCACTTCTCTGTTGCCTTCCAATGTCTATTGTTGCTTTGGGAAATCAGTTATCAAATCCAGTTGTCTTCGTCATATTCATTTAACACTCTTTTATGCATTTAAGTATGTGTTTCAGCTTATTTAACAGGCTTCTTGAAGCTGAGATTTCAAGGAATAATCTATTTTGAAAAAAGTCTCACTATTTTTTTTTTAAATTGCTTCTCCGTATCCTTTCCTTTCTCTTCCACATGTTCTTATTTAAAGACCGTTGAACTTCTTAGTTGGTTTCCCAAGATTTTAACGTTTTTAAAAAATGACTTGTCAGTTCTCTCGTTTTTCAAGTGTTGATTTCATTTCTCCAAGCACTTTAGGGCTCCAGGTGGCTGACCACTTATTTTTCACAGTGTCTTAACTCTCCTGGCACCATAAGCAGGCTGCTCTTGCATTCTCTTTACATTGTCCCGTAGTGGCTGCCATGCTGTAATGCTGGTTTCTCTGCATGCCCATTGCTTCTCCACGGTGGTCCTGTTCCCCATGGGATATTCACAATTTTAGAGTAGATTTATAACCTGTTTTTGCTTATTTGTCAGGAGGAATCTTGCTCCTTGAAGCCAAGGATGTGGAAGATTTCTCTAGATAAATCATTTATTTCCTTATAGCATGTCATGCACAGGCGCTGCTGCTGTAGGAGAGCATTTCGTTGTACCGTTTCAGCCCAGAGGTCTTCAGACCACAGAGGTACATGCAATTAAGATTAATGATCTGCTAAATAAAATTATACCATGTGTGCACTACACAGTCTCATTTGGTGATGGACAGCTTGGCTGGTAATAGGATCCCTGTGCCCTGGAATCAGACGAGGATTAATCAGGGAGAAGAGGAAGAGGGGCTAGCAGAAGGGAGAATGTGGGAGGGGGACTAACAGGAACACAGTCATTAAGATACCATAATGAAACACATCCCTTTGTATACTAACCTAACCAACTGACTTTTGAAAACATTGCCAGTCAGTAGTTTAAACTTGTCATTTAGACTCTGCCCTTTGAACTTACCCAGAGTCAGACCCAACAATCTCTTTTTCTTAGTGTAGAATTTTAAAGTAGACAGAATCCTAGAGTTTTGAAACTGCCATCATATGCCACAAAAGAAGCCTTTGTTAGTAAATAAAGACTAGAAATATTCTATAATAAATGCAAATATGGCCTGTACTAACCCCAGGCTGACAACCACTTTGATACCTTGATGTTTTAAAAGCTGTATTATTTTGTGTATATACGTGCAGAAAAAAATATAAAATTAGGTCATATACTACGTTTCTGTTTATAACTATTTTTACTTAAGATAGCATTTAATACTTTCAATTAAAACAGAATTTTAATTAAAATATTAACTTATTTATTGAAGAGAGTTAATAATTATTTCGCTTTAGTACATTTAATATTAAAATCATGGCTGAGGGTATGTTCAAGTGGCAGAGAACTATCATGACATGTCTTGTGCAAGGTCTGAGAAACACACATACACATGCATAAACTACATGTTGTACACACAACGTACATAAACATATACACACATGCACATGTGCACACACATGCACACACAGAGGCACCCCAAACACACTTTAAATGCTGGGGAACTAGGGGGAGAGTTAAGTTGGTAAAGTGTTTGCCACACAAGCATTGATGCCTGACAGTGAGTCTCACCACCCGCAACAAGCCTCGTGATGGCATGCGCCTCTAATCCCAATGCTAAGGAGGTGGAGACAGGCAGATTGCTGGAACTCACTATTTAACCAATCTATCCTATTCGGCGAGTGAGCCACATGTTCAGTTAGAGAGCTATCCTCAAGACAAAACAACAACAAGACCAAGGCAGACAGTTCCTGAGGAATAACTCCTGAGAGCGAAGTCTGGCCTGCAGAACACACACACACACACACACACACACACACACACACGTACACACACACACACATACAAATGCACAAACATGCATACACACATACACAAACACATGCACACACACACATGGACATAAGCACACACACAGGAACACACACCCATGCACATATACAAATCATATTTAAATATTTTCTATATAATGCCTTCTATTTTTCTCCCTTTTTGTTATTTGTTTCTTCTTTCTCTTTTGTTAAGTGAGGAGATTTTTCTGTTTTTGTTGAGTGAGTGAGAGAGAGAGAGGGAGAGAGAGAGAGAGAGAGAGAGAGAGAGAGAGAGTTGATTTTGCAATCTTCCTGCTTCAGACTCTCCAGTGCTTGCATTTTAAGTGTGGGCCACCATGCCTAGTTTCTAACATATTTTGAACAAGAGTGGTTTTTGCACTGGGCAACATCTGAGAATGATTTAATTGCTATTGACAGAAAATGGTACAGCTGTTTAGTAGGCAGAGGCCAGGCAGGTCAACAAGTATTCTACTTGTAACAGTCAATCAATTCAAAATGTCAGTGGGGTCAAGGGTAGGACATTGTTCTATAATGCCATTTTAATGGGTGTTAATTAGATTGGTCCATTGTCCTCTAATCATCACAATCCTTTAGTAACCTTAAAGTTTAGTGAGTTTACATTACTTCTTAAGCAAGGATACATGCAGCCTTAAATGATGTTCATTTAGTCTATCTGCTCTCTAAAGATCGACTTCTCTGTTTTGTTGGCAAATATAGGGCCTTGATTCTGAGTACTAGTATTGAATAATTAGAACAATGAACACTCTTCTTGTGGCGAGGCATCGGCTTTTGTTGGGTAACCTTGAGTTCATGATTGAATTAGAGTGTGCTCCTTAGGGATTTTTGAGATCTGGACTTATGCTTTTCTAACCTTAACTTAGTGAATGTAATATGGGTACAATAATATTTTACTATTAGAGCTTTTGGTGGCATTTGAGAGCATGTGGGGAAAATGGCAGGTACTATCACATAATTTGCAATTTTTAAAGCATTGACATATGTGTCTTGTTGGACAACCATATGTAGAACATTTTGACTAATATTGGATCTCAATCGGCCAGGAAAAGGCAGGTACTACTGAGAGTCTACCAGGGTTAAGTCAATTCCTTCAGATTGACTTGTGGTTCTTAGGGAATTAGTGTGCTTTCTTTGGACAAATATGACACTGTTGAGTATACTAAGGCAATAATGACTAGTGGCCTAAGTATATTACTAAAGGAGTATGTACTGAGCTTTGAAAGGGTCCCAGATCCAGAGAGATAAAAGTCACATGTTTTCTCTGATCTGTATATATTAGAGTCTTCAGATATGTATATTTATTTTGAAATAGGCATAGAGGTCAGGAAATTAATAATAGGCTGTGGGGAGAGGCTTTCAAGAAAGGGTAGACTTAATGCACTGGTATAAAAGGTTAAAGGGAATAATGGGATGGAAAGGGCTAAGGAGTTTGGGTTTGAAGAATAGAGAAAGTAAGGTAGAGGAGGTGATATGCCAGGGGGATAAATACACAAAAGATCTTTTGAAAAAAAACACAGATATTTACTATGGCAGAAGATTCCATATGTATAGTAGGGAATACTATGCCCCTACTACATACCTAGTATGTAGTAACAAATAAGTATGTAGAAACTAACAAATAAGAAGCCCACTCCCTGGGATGGGTTCCTTCTTTTACAATTGTTGGCCAGTGAATTCCCATAGTCCTCCAGTCACTGTGAATTATTGGATCACCATCCAGAACGTGAATATAAAGCCCTCTTGCTAAAGATAGCATATGCTTTAGTCATAGCACACCATAACTTCAAACTGGTACTCACACGGAAGTTTCATGTCCACTGCCTAGATTTCAAAGTACTGGACAGTACTATGCAAGCTACTAGAGAAGAAAAATATGCATCAGTAATACCCAGTTGTGAATCCTGTGAGTTACGATAAGATAATGACTGGTCTGACAAGATATGCCAACTGGGTTTAATAGTGGCCGGAACATCATGGGAGTAGCCAACAACTTTCTAATTGGATTTACATCCTGCTCTATAAGACAAAACTCATAAATGGAACCATTATTGGGCCAAGAAAGTATGGCAAGACAGGGGCCCTAGGGGAGAAGCTATCACCATTTTGATAAATGTAATAGTTTAAACTGAGATCTAATGACCTATGGTAATATGCATAGATCATAGTGTCCAATCCTCAACTGAAACATTTCTACACAATGACTCTCAACCGTCCAAGGTACAGAGAAGAAAAGACTGCAGAATGCTCCACCCTGAATGGAGTCTATATACTGCACATACTCCTCCACCCTGAATGGAGTCTATATACTGCACATACTCCTCCACCCTGAATGGAGTCTCTATACTGCACATACTCCTCCAAAGGGTCAGGGATTATTGAAGAAGAGGAACTGGAGAGAGTGTAAGAGACAGAGTGCTGGATGACTACATAAAAATATTATCGTCTGGACACAGCAGGGAAGGTTCACATGTTAACTCACAGCAGATGTGACAGCGTGTATAAAACGTGTACAAATATAAGACAGGCCAATGCTAAGCATGGAGATATGAGTTAGACACAACTCTCCTCTAGAGCCTCAGAGATTTATTAATTATTAACTACTCAGGGAGGGAGATAGGTTTTAAAAAGACTTTAAAAACTACTAAATTGACCATTCTCTAGTGGAAGACACACATATAAGAATATTTGAGCAGCACAAATTTATCTTTAATGATGCCTTTTTAAAAAACAGGACATAATTAGTTGGGTAGGAAAAGGGGATGAGTCTAAGAAGAGCTCATGGAGGCAATGTGAATATGATAAAAATGTTTCTTAAAACTCTCAGAGAAATTTCAAAAAGGGAAAGAAATGTGAAATCTATTCTTTTAGGTATTTTGTTGGAAGTTTTTTGAGTCTATAAAGATTTTCGTAGACTGGTTCCATTCAGTGTTAATTCTGCAATCCATTAGCATAGGGGATCTTCCCATTTTTCAGTATCTTCATCATTCTCTTTCTTCAGAAATTTAAAAATTTCATATCAGAGGTCTTTCATTTCCATAGCTAATTTTATTCCTAGATACTTCATTTTCTTGGGGGGGCTATTGTGAATAGGGGTGTGCCGGTGATCTTTTTCTCAGCATGTTTGTTGTTGGTTTGTAGAAAGCTACTGAATACAAAATAGATTTTGTATCCTGCCATTTTGTTGAAATTGTGGATCATTTCTACAAGTTTTCTGGTAGAATTTCTGGGTTGTCTATATGTATTTTTTCTTTTTTCTTTGTTTCCCTTTAAGCTTTTTTTTTTTTTTTTTTTTTTTTTTTTTTGCCTTATTGTTCACGTGTACTTTGAAAGCGATATTGGAAAGAGGGTTGCAGGCAGGGTAGGGGAGTTTCATTCCTAGTTAACCAGCTTGTTTCTAGTTTTTCTCCATTTAGGATGATGTTGGCAGTGGGTTTGCCATGTATAGCCTTTATTATGGTGAGGCATATTCTTTCTAGTTCTACTCTTTCAGGAACTTTTTATCATGAAGCTATGTTGGATTTTGTCAAAGGCTTTTCCTTCACCTGTTGAGGTAATCTTGTGATTTTTGTCTTTAATCCTATTTATGTGGTTAATTACACTTACTGACTTATACAAGTTGAACCATCCTTGTCTCTCTGGGATAAGACCAACTTGATCATGGTGGGTGGTCTTTTTGATATATGCCTCTATTTGATTTTCTAGAAGATGTTCCAACATGTAATAAGGACACATGCTCCACTATGTTGATTTTCAAGTATTTTCTTTAAGATTATTCAATCCATATATATGAACATGCCCATAAAAGCATGTATGTATGTATGTATGTATATATATATATATACCATATATATGCCATATATATATATCATATATATATGGACATATGTGAATATTTATGTGTGTGTGTGTGTGTGTGTGTGTGCGCGCGCGCGCGAGCGCGCATGCGCGCGCGCGCACGCATGCACGCATATATATGTATTAACATTTTA
The DNA here is from genome assembly GCA_964023405.1 of Apodemus agrarius. Lineage (NCBI taxonomy): Eukaryota > Metazoa > Chordata > Mammalia > Rodentia > Muridae > Apodemus > Apodemus agrarius. The sequence continues at coordinate 11,478,983 of OZ030014.1, forward strand.
GTTAAATTTATTTTTGGAGAGGTCTCGCCACCAAACAGTATCTCTTAGTCTGCCTCAAATATCTTGTGATATGGTTAGACCATTTAAGTGCACACTGCAATTGGCCTACCTTGTTTATCTTCTGTTAGCACCAGGGTTGGTAATGTTTACTGCTCACTATTCAGTGATGTTCACTGGGGTTTGTAGAGCTTTAATGACATTAGAAAAAACTTGCACATGGTTATGCTATGACCCATTTGCTGCTGGCCATATGGGGCCTCATACTGCCATGTTAAAAAAAGCTATGCATTTTGTAGATGTAAGATAGAGTTCTATTCCTGCAACACAACCAGTAACGTGACCCTCCAGAGCTTCCTCTGTGAACAGAGGTCTAGGATGCCTCCAGTTCTGTAGTATTGGGAATTGGAGACTGCATGTAAAAACACTTAAAACCATCTCTGCTTGATACTGAGGCTTTAAAAAGAAAAGTCATAGACTATTTATACTTTCATCTCATAATGAAATGTTATCTGCAGGCATTGGGCTATGTCCTCCTTGTATTACTGCTCCAGAAGAGGAAAAAAATTACTTTTGTGGTTAAATACAAAATTATTTGTCATCTTTTCTTTTTGCTATATATATATATATCCAGTGATCTCATCCAATAGACAGCTGTACTGGTTTTTAAATACAACAAAGTCATAATGCTCTATCAAATAAGGCCACAGCTTCTGGAGCTTGTTGATGGCTCATTGCCACAAAAGTTTCTCCCTGAAAATGTGTGTGTGTGTGTGTGTGTGTGTGTGTGTGTTGTAATGTAGGAGAAGGCTGCTTTAGATATTCCCAAAATCCCCAGTCTTTCAGGAAGAACAGAATTCTGAGTGCAGCTCTTAACGTGTGTGAATAGGAAGACTTTCCTTTTGATTTACATGGGGTCACTTTCCTAGCTCAGGGCCTATGAGTGTGAATACAAAATATGACTAAAATACCCTAGAACTGCTGTCTTTAAAATATAATTCTAAGGGCTGGAGAGACAGCTAAGTGAGTAAGAACACTGGATTCTCTTCCAGAGGATCCTATGTGCTGACTCACGCCCAACTGTAACTCCAATTATGGTGGCTCTGATGCCCTCTTCTGGCTTTTGTGGGTACCAGGCCCGCAAGTAGTGCACCTAACATGCAACACAAGCAAAACACTCATCCACATGAAATTCGAACTTCAATATATATTTATAATCACTCTAAGGAAAATTCTTCAAGATGGAAATAAAGCTTAGCAATGATTAAAACTAATGGTGCTCAAATAAAATAATGGCACCCAAAATAATGGTATTCAAGTAAAATAATGGCACTCAAGTAGTGCCGAATGAAACTGTTTTCACTGTGGTTTAAGGAGAGCAGTGAGGCCCAAATGAAGTAGTGCTGGGTCACCAAGAGCTCAGAAAACACATTAGGGAGTCCTTCAGGGAGAGAACATGCATATCTCTGACCTTTGCAATTTCTGTAGCAATGCTGAGCTGCTCTTTGTGCATTTAAGAATGACAAGCTGCTGTCTGAGAGGATGAACGTGGCACTTCTGGCCACACTGACAAAGGGCAGACTCAGGCCACGTTAATTAGGGCTGTGCCATATGTCACAGGGAGTTCAGAACAGATCAAAACTTGCTCAGCCTTTCACTCCCTGAGGGGTGTGAGAGCTAATTGTGGCTAAGAAGTATGTCACTCTGGACTGAATTCAGTTCCTAAAAGCAAGGTGCTTACATGTTTTTATTCAGAAACTGAATGTGCCTTAGTTAGGTAGGCTTCCTATTGCTGTGAAGTCACCACAACTCCAGGAACTCTTCTAAAGGAAAGTATTTTGTTGGGGCTTGCTTACAGGTTCAGAGGTTTAGTTCATTATTGTCATTGTGTGGAGCATGGAGATACACAGGCACATATGGTACCATGGTTATCATGGAAAGAAATGGCTTCACTGTGATATTTTTACATACATATGTATTGTTTTATCCTTGCTCACTCTCCTATGCACACTCCATATACTGTCCTCCATAGCCCCTCTTGACTATGTATCTATGTATCTATGTATCTATGTATCTATGTATGTATGTATCATCTATCTATCTATCTATCTATCTATCTATCTATCTATCTATCATCTATTACCTATCTGTCTGTCCATTTATCTCACATATATGATATGTATGTATCTTTTTAATCACCTTTGTTCCATTCTCTTCACTTTAGTGTTCTTTCCCAGACCTGAACCCTTCATGTAACACGTATAAACACATACACACACACACACACACACACACACACACGCATACATGCATGAGAGAGAGAGAGACAGAGAGAGAGAGACAGAGAGAGAGGCTTTATCTTTTTGAGTCTACCTTATTTTACTTAACACAATGATTTCTAACTCCTCCATTATCCTGAAACTGTCAATATAATTTTCTTTATGACTGAATAAAGTCTATTGTGTATATGTATTGTCCTTTATTGAATCATTCATTTCTTGATAGACATTTAGGATTGTTCTTAAACATTTCAAAGGAGAAGATGATGGTCAAAGATGAATATCTTTTCAAGTATTTTTCACCATTTGTGTTTCTTTCTTGAGAAGGAAGATATTCTTCAGTCCATTAGCTCTTCTATTGCTTGGATATTTTGTTCTGGAGTTTTCTGCAGGTTCTAAACATTAATCTCCTGTCAGATATATAGTTGACAAAGATTATCTACGATTCTATTAAGCTTTCCCTCAACTCTAGTGATTATTCCTTTTTTTATTTTGATGAAAAACCCTTCTATTTTCATGCAATATCACATGCCATTTTCTGTGGGAGACTCCTCACGCTAATAGACTCCCTTTCAGAGAGTCTCTGCCTAAGGTTGTGTCTTGAATTACCTATGCTTTCCTCTAGCCTTTGAGAGTGTCAGTTACCTTAAGGTGTCTGATCCACTTTGAATTGGGCTTTCTGCTGAATGAGAGATGGGGATCTGGTTTCATTCTTCTACAGGAGGATACCCATGTTGAAAAGACTACCTTTTCTCTATTTTTTGACATGTTTGTCAAAGACTAAGTGAAGACTAAGTGTGTGAAGTCATTGCTGGGTTCCTTATCTTACTGTACTGATCTTTTCCCCAAGGAAGTTTCACAGAACAAATTCTAATATTTTAAAGTGAGACTCAGTATACTTTTTAAAGCCACCCTCACATGGGTATCAAGTTTTCTAAACAATGGTATATATCAGAATCTAGTATTAGTAACAGTAAGTTAGTCATTCCTTTCCATTTCATCTTTATTTTTAAGCTGATCTTTAATTTTTCTGGTAACATTTAAACATCAATTTTATTAATCCTGGTATTCTTCCATATGCTATTTCCAACATGCCTTTGATGTTGATACGGCTGACATTATCTTTATATCACAAATGACAAAAAAATGATATTTAGAATAGGTAAGTGCTTTGTCTAAGACTCAAACTTTGAGTGGAGCCACGGTATTAGCTGAAGTCTTTTGACCTTGTGTTCTTTCCACCATGCCATTGATGTCTTTGAAAGAGCCTCCAGCATGAAAAATATTTTTCATAAAATCTTTTAAAGAATATTTCCCCCATGATTTTTAGTCTTTAGAAATATTTTAATGACATTCCAATCGCTGGGATTACAGCTATTCACCACCATACCCATTGTATGTGATGCCGGGGAATCACACTGAAAGTCTCAGGCAGGCTAGGCAAACACCAACCAACTGAGCTGCATTCTTGGTCATATTTGAACTTAAAAATTGTAGAATGAAAACAGACAAATCTAATGGAATTTTAGGGAAAAACACATCTTGAGGTTCAGATGTGTATCATTGTGTGAAGGAAATAGAATATCCTCTAGCTTTTGTGTAGACAATAGATTAGAAGAGGGTGATAAGATGAAACAAAACAGGAAAATAATTGTCCTAGATGTTCACTGGGTAGCCCCTATGGTGTAGTGACTTATATGTGAATTTCTCTTCTTAACGTCTTTCTGAAGACCAAAGGAAAATTAAAATAGCTCCATCCTTCTTGGCTGACAAGGGTTCTATAGATGTCTAATAGGTATTTCTTAAATAAAGAAGCCTCTATTCCAATTGAACATGTCCTCTCAGGATCTCTATAACCCCATAGCAAATGTGTTTATAATGCCTGAAGCACATTATTCATACAAAAAACAGAGACATCACATCCATAGATGGTATAGTTTTCATTACAGTCCATAAAGACATAAATAAAAATCCCATTACTACTTTATTTTTAGTTGATTATTGTGCTTGTAGCTATCCATTCGGCCATCCTATTTAATTTTTTAATAACTTGGGTACAAATGTCAGTATGTATTTGAGAATGCCAGCCTATAACCTAAGTGACTGTCATACTGTGTTTTGCCTCTCTGCTGGGAGTGACAGGCTGCCTCTGGCATTCTGCTGGGAGGAGACATGGCAAAGTCCAAAATGGGAAATCTACAGTGGTTTCTGGTCACCTCTCCGGGTACTCAGGCACCACTGGTGTACTGCTAGGAGGGGAAGTCAGAAACAGGGTTCCATGGTCAACGGTTCCCTTCAGAGGATCTACACACCAGCAGAAAAGGAGAGGGGAAGGAGAAGGGGAAGGGAGAAGGGGGAAGGGGATAGGGGAAGGGGAGGGGGAAGGGGGAAGGGGGAAGGGGAAGGGAAAGGGGTTGGGGGAAGAGGGAGGGGGAAGGGGGAAGGGGAAGGGAAAGAGGATGGGGGAAGGGGGAGGGGGAGGGGGAAGGGAGAAGGGGAAAGGGGAAAGGGGAAAGGGAAGGGGAAGGGAAAGGGAGAAGGGGGAAGGGGATGGGGGAAGGGGGAGGGGGAAGGGGGAAGGGGAATGGAAAAAGGATGGGGGAAGGGGGAGGGAGAAGGGGAAAGGGGAAAGGGGAAAGGGAAGGGGAAGGGGAAGGGGAAGGGTAATGGGGAAGGGGAAGGGGGAAGGGGAAGGGGAAGGGTAATGGGGAAGGGTAATGGGGAAGGGGAAGGGGGAAGGGGAAGAGGAAGGGGAAGGGTAATGGGGAAGGGGAAGGGGGAAGGGGAAGGGAAAGGGGAAGGGTAATGGGGAAGGGGAAGGGGGAAGGGGGAAGGGGAAGGGGAAGGGTAATGGGAAAGGGAAAGGGGGAAGGGGAAGGGGGAAGGGGAAGGGGAAGGGTAATGGGGAAGGGGAAGGGGGAAGGGGAAGGGTAATGGGAAAGGGGAAGGGGGAAGGGGAAGGGGAAGGGTAATGGGGAAGGGGAAGGGGAAAGGGAAGGGTAATGGGAAAGGGGAAGGGGGAAGAGGAAGGGGGAAGGGGAAGGGGAAGGGGAAGGGTAATGGGAAAGGGGAAGGGGTAAGGGGAAGGGGGAAGGGGAAGAGGGAAGGGGGAAGGGGAGGGTAATGGGGAAGGGGAAGGGGAAGGGGAAGGGGAAGGGGAATGGGAATGGGGAAGGGGAAGGGGGAAAGGGGATGGGAAAGGTGGATCCTGAGATGAGTAGGATCCTGCCAGTTGAGGAGTAAGGGCAGAGTACCAGAGGGGCTTGAGGAGAGAAAGACTTCCTCAGGAATTTTAGATGCTGCTCTTTTAAGGCAATGTCCTGTGGCAGTTATTAATAAAGCAGTTCCCTGAGATGATCCTTGTTTTTTCATATTGCTTTATATATCTTTTGGAGAAGGGATGCCTAAGAAGGGAAGGCCATTGCCTGAAGGTTAAGGCTACCTCATTAACATGGAGAAGAGCTCCAGGTGTTACTCTATGCGACTGGATGCCCATGGCCCTCTTAGTGGGGCCAACGTTGTGGTTACAAGTTTCAGGGCAGGTACAGAGGATAGGGAGCGGCTCCACTTCTGCCATTCTTTAATGTCTGAGATTCCCTGGGTTTGAGCTCATTCAACCTTAACAGTTCTTATGTCTGTGTGGCAGCAGGGTCCTTCATACCCTAACAAGTGACCTGTACCAGCTGCAATGAGAAACCCAAAGGTTCATAAAATGGCTGAGATAGATATGTTATTGGGAGGAAGTTCAATAGATTATTGTTACCCTGAAATAGTGACTTCATCAGCTTTGTAACATTCAAAACACCTGAAATGTCAGGAGCTCACAATGACATTTGATTGAGTGAATGTAGTAGGTATGGGAGGGGTGGTTGCTAATTCATGTATCTCTCTTCTCCCAGCTTTGGATAGTCGTGGTGGAGGCCAATAAGACCAGTCCAATCTGAAAATACACTCCAAATCTCCAATTGTGTCAAATCTGCAATGAGAATTTAGTTAATGACTAAAGCAAGTCACATGACCAAGCCCAACATTAATGACATAAAGATGAACAGAACTATGAAAACGATGGGGAAAACTGATTATTTCTGACATATAACCCAAATTATGGAACAGTGCAAGAGAAGAGCAACACCAGCAGTATAACGTGGTGTCACAGACCGACTCAGTCGGGACACACACCTGTGGGGGAACCAAGGTCTTTGGTATGCAGGAAAGTACAGGCTCAGTGAGGAAATGACAGACAGACACACCAGATGCAGGTTGAGTCTGAATGCACTTTACTGTTCTGAGGCAGGTACTTTTTATACATATAAGTTGGCATTACATTACTGAAGAAAAATGTGTCCAGTGAAGTGATTACAAAGAATGATTAACATGAGCATCTGGCACAAGGAAATACAAAATCAATCAGGTATGAACTTCAGAGAACACATACAAAGCATCACATCCCTTGATCAGAATATCTGCAGTTAATGATAAACTAGTAGTTCAAAAGTTCTTAGGAACACTTAGTTATACCCCTAGGTCCTCTATTCATGTGTAGTCCTTATCTAACATCTAGCTTCCTTCTTGTGAGACTCTTTTAGGCTCACTTTGAAACTTTACTTAACTGATGCTTTCCATGTCAGGGTGTCAAAGCCACCACTATCTACACATTTGTAGCCATACAATTATATATATTGTTGGGAGGTTAATTCTTTAATGTATTTAGGTAATAATTGTATAACTGATCAAAAGGCAAAGCAATGGATCCCTAGAAGATAAATCATGGCCAGTGCTGCAGTTCAAAGAATGAACTCTCATTGGCTTTCTCGCTTGGGTGCTCACAACTCTGGCTATCAGGAACATTTGGTAAATGAAGAAACAGGTCCGAGAAAAGTCACACAGGCAAGGCTTGCCATGAGAAATTCAGCTCAGCATCTCCGGCCAGGGAGTTCCACAATCGAGTTCCTCAGAAGACAGCCATAGACAAGGCTTTTACCTGTAAATATCACACAGTATCCACCGAGATAGCGGTTTAACTGTGGAAATCATACAGTGTCCACTGAGATTCGTGTGGCAATGAACCATTTCTCACAGTACTTTGGCTTCTAGATGGAGCCAAGGATGAAGTAGAGAACAGCTGTCACATCCCAGAATTCTTTGCACCCCTGAAGTCTCTGGGGAAGAACACTGTCTGTATAAGGTGTTGCAAAGGGGTTCTGTCAGAGATTTGGGAAAACTATTGGAGAAGTATGGGCTGAATTCTAGGTGACAGTTGACACCTGTGAGACCTCTTGTGAGTGTGAACAGCAAGCAAGCTTCCCAGGGTCTACGTGCTTCAGAAGAAGTAGACCAAACACTGCGAAGCACCTCAGGGGGTACCCAGTCTAGACATTATGTTCAGCATGCCTGTCTCTACAACTTCATTGAGAAGTTTTAGAGAGCAGGTCCTGTATGCCTGCGTCTTACTCGGCATCAGGCAGTCTTGGTCCACGGAGGCAATGGCATGAATAGGAATGTCACTCAGACAAAATGTCACTCAGACATCTGCTTCTGAAATGAAGAGATCTTTGTTCTCTGTGTTAGTCTTGAACCTGCTGCTGTAGGCCAGTAATTTCTCCTCTGGGTCTTTCTTCCACCCCCCTGGAACTGTACATGACATTATAATAAATTCTTAATGAAAATGTTTTTGGAAAATGAATAATCCATATTTAAAATTCTATGTCTCTAAAAATCCTATAAAAGCAGCTGACTCGAGGAAGGGAACTAAGCAACTAACATTTTAAAAGTAAAATGAATTAAACATTAATTCTAATGGTTCATATTCCTCCTTCCAAGAAAAATATGAATTCGAAGTAAATGAAATCCTAGGGAAAACATTTGCTGAGCAAAAAGAGAAATGTTTGTGCGTCACTCTTTATGTAATCGCTAGTTCCTATTAGAGAACGGAAAGACTGTCCAGACAGCCATCGCTTCAGTTCTCCACGCGGACAAAATCCTCAAGTATCTTAGAACTTGCAGGTTTTAGACTCTCCTGGTGAGCCACAGCTTCCCGTGAGCTCTCAGTGGATCTGTTGGACATCCATCACTCTGATGGGCCCCTTAGTTATACTCATTTTTGGTTGTGAACCTAGCTTTTCATGGCTGAGCCATCTTTCCTTCTGACTTTATTTACTGTGGATGAAGAAAAAAAATCCCTTTATCCACAAAAATATAATCACTGCCCAAACATAGTTATTTTCCTTTTTGTCTTTTTAATCACAGACAAATGGTCTGGAAGTCTAGTGTTGCTTAACTTAAAAGAAATGCAAAAATCCATCTTGGTCTCTTAATTTAAGCGACAGGAGCCTTACAAACATGGCAATTTCTTTAGGAATCCCTACTAGATAAATAAGGAACATTAAGTACTGTTACTCTCTCTATTGTTCCCTAGGTATCAACTTACTATGGGTTTTCAACATCCTTAAGAAACTATACTCATGAAGAAGTAAGGAAGGATGGAATCTCTCTGTCTCTGTCTGTCTCTCTCTGTCTGTCTCTCTTTGTCTCTCTCTCTGTGTCTTCCTCCTATCTCCCACCCTATCCTGAAGAACATGAAAAAATAATTCAGTAATTTCACCCAGCCATATAGGACATTTAAGTTATTATAAGTTGTATTGTGACCGTTGTACCGTGGTTGGTCCCTGGTGTTTGGAGCAAGAGATGCTTTTGTCCTAAATCTCAGTACTACCTTTGGGCCATTTGCTTAAGCTTCACCTTGGCCAATTTAGGATTAAAAGTGTTATGAAGATTGAGTTATATCAGAACTTTGCAGTGATATCTGGCATGTAGTATCACTGTATATGGCAAAAGTGTAGGGGTGTGGAGACAGAAGAGGCATCAAGATTAACATATGCAAGAAGCCAGTTGGCAGAGGGACTGGAAACACTTCCCTACCTAGTCTACAGTTACAGAGCATGTGTGAAAAGGCCTGTCGTATGTAAATAAGGAAGGTTGTTGCTATGTAAATGACATATAAAGGACCCGTGGCCCCTTGGTTTTGGAGCACCTCTCTTCCCATATCACTAGCCCATTTTCCATCCTGTAGGTCAGTTTTTTCTTAGTTAATTGTCTCTATTTTGATTGCTGTCCATATGCTCTTGGTTCGGTTTATTGTGCTGGGACACAGGGAATCTCACTGGCTGCTTCCTTGGATTCCGATCTGCAACTGTAACATTCTTGCCAGTAACATTTCTCTTGACTTGTTATTCTGTGTCTGTCGTTTGACTATAGACACCTCGAGGTTACAAGCTCACCAGCCTCTTTCCTTTTGCTTTTGCACCTGACTTGATCCATTTTTAGAAACATCCATTTGGATTGGGGACAAACAGTAAACTCTTTAATAAAAGCTGTTCATCAGGCGAGGAGAAGTTCCTAAGCTATTTAAAGATGTTCCCGTCTTCTCCTAGCTTTGGTGTGTTTTATGTTTTCCTCTGGGCAGCAAACTCAGTTCGAAATTGTAAAAAGACCCATGAAACTCTGATCTTGCATTAGGGTGAGTTTGGATGCATCTAATTTGCATGTTAAGAGTTGTCTTTTCAGAAACACAAGGCCATCAGTTGGAAAAGTAACCATTTCTACAATTCAGCGTCAATGAAGAATGTCCTGCAGCAGGAGTGAATGGCTTACTTCCAGCCCGAATCCAATAAGAAACTAAACATGATCAGATTTCACTTAGCATGGGACTCACTGAGGCATGTGATGCTCCTTTGGGCTATCGTGTTTTCTTTAGTTTCTTGTGGGCTTGGCCATCCTTCATTAAGATAGCTCATCTCTCTTAGTAGAATCACAGCAGAAATGTAACTTTTGGGGCATCCATAATCTGTTTGCTGTAGAATGACTTTAGGCTGGGTGGGGTGGAGCAATCAGAGTGGAGAGAATTTGAGGGAATGGTGTAACAGTTAAATTTTTTTTGTTGTTGTTTTTTGTTTTTACAACAAACCTGAAATCTTTTATTTACTGTTCAGCTGTCCATCATGATCCAACCAGTGACATCATTTATGCAATATTACTGGCAATTCCTGAAGTTCTTTTGTTGGGGTTCATGCTATGGGCCAGTGGCTCCATGGTTCTTGCATTGTACAGGCATAATCAGATGATACAATACATGTCCAGGGCCAGTGTTTTTTCTAGATCCTCCCCTGGGTCCAGAGCCACTAAAACCATCCTTCTCCTGGTCAGTACTTTTGTATCCTCTTACACAATTTCTACCCCTTTTCTTTATTTTTTTTATTGGATATATTCTTTATTTACATTTCATTTCCTTTTCCTGGTTTCCCACACCCCAAAGGTCCCCTATGCCCTTTTCCATCCCCCTGTTTCCCCATCCTCCCCATCCCACTTCCCTGTTCTGGTATTCTCCTACACTGACTGATGCATTGGCCTTTCCAGATCTAGGGTCCACTTCTTCCTTCTTCTCGGACATCAATTGGTATGTGGATTGTGTCTTTGGTGTTCCAAGATTCTAGGCTAATATCCACTTATCAGTGAGTGCATACCATGGGTATTCTTAGTATGACGTTCTCCAGCTCCATCCATTTGTCTAAGAATTTTGTGAATTCATTGCTTCTAATGGCTGAATAGTACTCCATTGTGTATATATACCACATTTTTTGTATCCATTCCTCCATTGAGGGACATCTGGGTACTTTTCAGCTTCTGGCTATTATAAATAAGGCTGCTATGAACATAGTGGAGCATGTATTCTTATTACATGCTGGGGAATTTTCTGGGTATATGCCCAGGAGTGGTATGGCAGGGTCCTCCAGAAATATTGTGTCCAGTTTTCTGAAGAACCACCAGACTGATTTCCAGAGTGGTTGTACCATCTTGCAATCCCACCAGCAGTGGAGGAGTGTTTCTCTTTCTCCACATCCTCGCCAACACCTGCTGTTTCCTGAGTTTTTAATCTTAGCCATTCTGACTGGTGTGAGGTGAAATCTCAGGGTTGTTTGATTTGCATTTCCCTAATGACTAATGATGTTGAACATTTCTTAAGGTGCTTCTCAGCCATCCAAAGTTCTTCAGGTGAAAAGTCTTTGTTTAGCTCTGTACCCTATTTTTTGATAGGGTTATTTGGTTTTCTGGGGTCTAACTTTTTGAGTTATTTGTATACATTGGTTATTAGCCCTCTGTCAGATGTAGTAGGGTTGGTGAAGATCTTTTCCCAATTTGTTGGTTGCCGATTTGTCCTTTTGACAGTGTCTTTTGCCTTGCAGAATCTTTGTAATTTTATAAGGTTCCATTTGTCTATTCTTGATCTTAGAGCATAAGCTATTGGTGTTCTGTTCAGGAACTTTCCCCCTGAGCCAATGTCCTCAAGGGTCATCCCCAGTTTCTCTTCTATTAGTTTCAGTGTGTCTCGTTTTATGTGAAGGTCCTTGATCCACTTGGAGTTGAACTTAGTACAAGGAGACAAGAGTGGATCAATTCTCATTCTTCTGCATGTTGACCTCCAGTTGAGCCAGCACCATTTGTTGAAAAGGCTTTCTTTTTTCCACTGGATGTTTTCAGCTCCTTTGTTGAAGATTAATTGGCCATAGATGTGTGGGTTCAATTCTGGGTCTTCAATCCTATTCCATTGTTCCACCTCCCTGTCACTGTACCAATACCATGCAGTTTTTTAACACTACTGCTCTGTAGTATTGCTTGAGTTCAGGGAAACTGATTCTCCCAGAAGTTCTTTTACTGTTGATAATAGTTTTAGCTATCCTGGGTTTTTTGTTAGTCCAGATGTATTTGAGAATTGCTCTTTCTAACTCTATGAAGAACTGAGTTGAGATTTTGATGGGGATTGTGTTGAATCTGTATATTGCTTTTGGCAAGATTGCCATTTTAACTATATTAATCCTCCTAACCCATGAGCATGGAAGATTTTTCCATTTTCTGAGGTCTTCTTCTATTTCCTTCTTCAGAGACCTGAAGTTCTTGTCATACAAATCTTTCACTTGTTTGGTTAGAGCCACACCAAGATACTTTATATTGTTTGTGGCTATTGTGAAGGGTGTCATTTCCCTAATTTCTTTATCAGCCTGCTTATCCTTTGAGTATAGGAATGCTACTGATTTGCTTGAGTTGATTTTATAGCCAGCCACTTTGCTGAAGTTGTTTATCAGCTGTAGGAGTTCTCTGGTGGAGTTTTTTGTTCTCTTAAGTATACTGTCATATCATCTGTGAATAGTGATAGTTTGACTTTTTCCTTTCCAATTTGTATCCCTTTGACTTCCTTATATTGTCTAATTGCTCTAGCTAGTACCTCAAGTACTATATTGAAAAGATAAGGTGAGAGGGGGCAGTCTTGTCTAGTCCCTGATTTTAGTGGGATTGCTTCAAGTTTCTCTCCATTTACTTTGATGTTAACTACGGGTCTGCTGTAAATTGCTTTTACTATGTTTAGATATGGGCCTTGAATTCCTGTTCTTCCCAAGACTTTTAGCATGAAAGGATGCTGAATTTTGTCAAGTGCTTTTTCAGCATCTAATGAGATGACCGTGTGGTCTTTTTCTTTGAGTTTGTTTATGTAGTGGATTACATTGATGGATTTCCATATATTGAACCATCCCTGCATTCCTTGGATGAAGCCAACTTGATCATGGTGAATGATCATTTTGTTATAATCTTGGATTCAGTTGGCAAGAATTTTATTGAGTATTTTTGCATCCATATTCATAAGGGAAATTGGTCTGAAGTTCTCTTTCTTAGTTGGATCTTTGTGTGGTTTTGGTATCAGAGTAATTGTGGCTTCGTAGAATGAGTTGGGTAGTGTTCCTTCTGTTTCTATTTTGTGGAATAGTTTGAAGAGTATTGATATTAGGTCTTCTTTGAAGGTCTGATAGAATTCTGTGCTAAAACCATTTGGTCCTGTGCATTTTTTTGGTTGGAAGACTGTCTATGACCCCTTCTATTTCTTTGGGGGTTATGGACTGTTTAGATGATCTATTTGATCCTGATTTAATTTTGGTATTTGGTATCTGTCTAGGAAATTGTCCATTTCCTCCAGATTCTCCAGTTGTGTTGAGTATAGGCTTTTTTAGTAGGATCTGATGATTTTTTGAATTTTCTCAGTTTCCGTTGTTATATCTCCCTTTTCATTTCTAATTTTGTTAATTTGGATACTCTCTCTGTGCCCTTTGGTTAGTCTGGCTAAGGGTTTATCTATCTTTTCTCAAAGAACCAGCTCCTGGTTTTGTTGATTCTTTGTATGGTTCTCTTTGTTTCACCTTGATTGATTTCAGCTCTGCGTTTGATGATTTCCTGTCTTCTACTCCTCCTGGGTGAATTAGCTTCTTTTTATTACAGAGCTTTCATGTGTGCCATTAAGCTGCTAGTGTATGCTCTCTCCAGTTTCTTTTTGGAGGCACTCAGGGCTATGAGTTTTCCTCTTAGCACTGCTTTCATTGTGTCCCATAGATTTGGGTAAGTTGTGCCTTCATTCTCATTAAATTCTAAAAAAGTCTTTGATTTATTTCTTTATTTCTTCCTTGACCAAGGTATCATTGAGTAGAATATTGTTCAGCCTCCATGTGTATGTGGACTCTCTTTTGTTTTTGTTGCTCCTGAAGACCAGTCTTACTCCATGGTGATCTGATAGGAGACATGGGATTAGTTAGATCTTCTTATATTTGTTGAGGTCTGTCTTGTGACCAATTATATGGTCAATTTTGGAGAAGGTACCATGAGGTGCTGAGAAAAAGGTATATTCTTTTGCTTTAGTATGAAATGTTCTCTATATATCTGTTAAATCCAATTGGTCCAAAGCTTCAATACATTCCCCCGTGTCCCTGTTTAGTTTCTGTTTTCCTGATTGGTCCATTGAGGATAGTGGAGTGTTGAGGTCCCCCACAATTATTGTGTTAGGTACAATGTGTGCTTTCAGCTTTAGTAAAGTTTCTTTTACAAATGAGGGTGCCTTTGCATTTGGAGCATAGATGTTCTTGGTGGATTTTTCCTTGATCAGCAAGAAATGACCTTCTGTGTCTCTTTTGATGACTTGCTGTGTTTGGAGAATTGGGTTCAGATGCTGCCATATTGCCTTGATTTCTGTTAGTAATGTTCCTATGTTTGCCTTTTGCCATCTGTTTATCTCTGGAGTTAAGTGGTCTTGTTGTTACTGTTTGGTGTTTGAAGCTCCTGTGAGCCTGGTGTTTGGCACTGCTGTCACAGAGGGCGTCCATTTCCACTACTGGGCTCCACATTACCACCTCAGCTCAGCTGGACTCAAGTCTCTTCCTGCCTTGCTCCTGGGCATGTAACTGGTCTCCCGCCGTCTCCTCCTGGTTTGCCTAGATGCCAGCTCTTAAGAATCAGTTCTTTATTTCTACTGATCTGGGCTTATCTGTTGGTTTTCTTTTTCTTTCTTTCTTTCTTTTTTGGTATAGAATAGAGTTTATTTAGAGAATAGGATGAGAGTCAATGGTATAGTAGAGAGAGAGAGAGAGAGAGAGAGAGAGAGAGAGAGAGAATAGAGAGAGAGTGGAGGCCAGCCATGACCACGTGGAGAGAGGGGGGAGGGGAGCCCAAGAGGGGCAGAGAGGTGAGAGGATGAGAAGAGAGAGGGGAAAGAGCGGGGAAAGAGCATCTGTTGGTTTTCTATGGTGACCTGGGCTTGTCGGTTCTCTATGGTGACCTGGAGGCAAGATGGAGACCGCAGCTGCAAGTGCTGTGTGGTCCGCAGGACAAACAGCCCCCAACAGAGTTGGTGCACAGCCGGGTGGGCGTACAGTTGGCCTGCCAAGCTGCCCAGGCCCTGACTACAGGCAAAAACCTGGTAGGTTTCCCCCTGAGCAATGTAGTGTTGGATTATGTCTGTGTACCTGGACTTGTCTGTTGGTTATCTTTGGTGACCTGGTTAGGCTACCAGCTCCAAGATGGTGGAGGGTCTCAGGGTTCTGTCTAACCACAGGATTCCCTGCAGGACCGGAGCTTCCCTGGGTGAACTGCTGGAGCCTAGATGGTGGCCCTCTCAGTCCGCAGGGCTTATCTGGTTGAGCTGCTCTCGCTAAGATAGTGGTGGACCACGGGGCTCTGTCTAACCTCAGGGCTCTCTGTAGATCAGGAGCTTCCCTGGTTGAACTGCGGGATCCAAGATGGTCAACAGTTAAAATTTGAGGTGTTCCAAGTCAGGTTGGGTAATTATACTTAAAACATTTTCAAATGACACGTTTGAAAAGCATCTTCCATGGTTAGATGATTTATTAGCACTGTTCATGGGACACGGACTCATTGCCTGGATGTTTTGTTGAAGGGGCACACCTCGATTCTGTTTTCAGAGATGTTAGGGAACCTGGCAGAGTAATCACAATTTAACTGAGTAATATGGGTGTTTTCTCTCAAGGCTTTTTGGTCTCATTAATAAAAGAATTCAAGAATGAACTCAAAGGGAAGCTTGAGGAAAATTTGTAATAGAGTTTAAAAGGAAAATACCCAAGGTAGGCAAACTGTCAGTCTCAGCAGGAGAGAGAGAGAGAGAGAGAGAGAGAGAGAGAGAGAGAGAGAGAAAATGGAGAAGAAGAAAGCCTTTGGATCCCAGCCAGAATTGAAGTCAGCCAGAATTGAAGGTAGGGAGGTTTGCTTCAGAGAAAGAGTAAGGAGGCCTCAAGTACCAACCAAAGAATACTTAGGCACTGGACAGCATCAGCAAAAAGGTACAGAAAAGAGGAAAAAGATATCCACCAGAATCTCATGGAAACTGGTAGGGACTGTTACATAAGAAGGAAAGTGTATTATCTCATTACAGGGATAATTATTCTTTTTATCTCTTTAGCATCACCCAAGGTACACCTGCTTTCCTGAGGGGCAGTCTTGCCTTCCTGAGGGGAGGTCCCGCCTTCCTGAGGGGGGGTCCCACCTTCTTGAGGGGAGGTCCCACCTTCCTGAGGGGAGGTCCCGCCTTCCTGAGGGGAGGTCCCGCCTTTCTGAGGTGGTCCCTCAAGCTCCTCATTGAGCTTTCTGACAACTGAAATGATCTTCTACATTGGGTCACTTGGTCCCAGCTGCTGGTGCAATTGAGGGAGAACAAGGAACTTTTAGGATGTGAGGCCTTGCCTGAGGCAGTGTGTCACCTCATGTGGGGTGGTGGTGGAGCATGGTTGAGAGTTTATAGCCTCATTTCATTTCCAGCTTGCTCTCTCTGCTTCCAGTGTGTGAATGGAGAGGCTCTCTCTCAGCTTCCTGCTCTCGCCCTGTGATGTCATGTATGCCTCTCCAGCCGTTATGAACTCCACTTTTGGAACTCTAAGCTAATTTAAATGCTTCTGTCTATAAGTTGATTTTGGTCATGGTATCCCAGCAACAACATTACAACAAAACAACAAATAATATCCCTAGAAGGCAGAGGGATAGAACACAAACTATCAGTGTTCCTTCCTATACCCTCACATATTCGGTTATTCTGTTAATTGGAGATAGAAGGCAGCCGGAGACACCGCAACTGTGTGGCTGTGGGATGTTACTCTTGTGACATTTTCGTGCCTGTGAACAAAATACAGAAGGTGGAATGAGCTAGTTCCACTCAGTCTTGGGAACACCTAGGAAAAGAAATCTGTCTTCCCAGGCCAGTCAGGGCTACATAGTGAGCCTCTGTCTTAAAAAGTAAATAAAATAGAAACAACACAAAAATGAAGTGAAAATAAAGGTAACCATACTATTCTCTCCCTGGCTTCACAGTCAGAGGCCCTGCAGCTCTCTCCCCACCCCCACCCCCGCCCCCACCCCCGCCCCGGGCTGGGGAAAGCTCCCTCCTCAGCTCCTTGCTTGCCTCTCTTATTTTAGAAGACCAAGAGTGGCTGCTGATTTTTTTTTTATTTATTTTCTATATTCTTTGTTTACATTCCAAAGGCTTTCCCCTTTCCCAGTTACCCCCCACCATATGTCCCATAATTCCTCTCCCCCCCATGCTATTCCCCACTCTTCCCCCCCCCCCACGATTTCTCTGTTCTGGGTCTACAATACTGGATCCAATCTTTACAGGCCCAGGGTCCTCTCCTTTTTTTCTTCTTGAGAGTCATTTGACTTGCTAATTGTGCCTTGAGTATTTAGGGCTTCTGGGCTCATTAATATCCACTTATCAGTGATTGCATTTCGGGTGTATTCTTTTGTGATTGGGTTAGCTCACTTAGGATGATAGTTTCCAGATCTAACCATTTACCTACAAATTGCACGAATTCATTATTTTTAATTGCTGAGTAGTACTCCATTGTATAAATATACCACATTTTCTGCATCCGTTCCTCTTTTGAGGGATATCTGGGCTCCTTCCTGCTGATTTTAAGGCTGTCTTGAGCACACCATTTCTTTTCATTTCTACATGAAGTTGCCTCTCAGTTGTTTCTTCTTCCAATTAGGATAGAAACCTCCATTCTCTTATTTTTTAAAGAAATTTAAGTACATTTACATAAAAATTCTTTTATTTTTAAAAACTTGTGAAACGCCATCCATTATGAAAAGCAAATTAAGAACACCCAATTTAAATTATCTACAACCTCTAAAGTCTTCCTAGTGTTTGTATGTGCGTGTGTTTGTGAATGTGTGTGAATGTGTGCGTGTTAGTGTGTATGAGTGTATGTTGTATATGAACTTGTGTGTGCTTGTTAATGTGCATAAATGTGTGTGTTAGTGTAAGCATGTGTTGTGTGGGTATATATGTGTTGTGTGTGTGAATGTATACATAATTGTATCGGTATGTGTGAGTATGTATATTGTGTGACTATGTGTGTGTGTGTGTGTGTGTGTGTGTGTGTGTTTGGCCAATTACTTATGGTGCAATCCTTCCAAACTTAGTGGCTTCACATGAATAACTACTTTATATGATGGTATGACTTTGTGCGTTAATAACTCAGGCTGACTGTGATTAGAAGATTCCTTTGCTGCATGTGGTATCCATGGAGGTTCCTGGGTAGTCCCTAGCAAATGACCACCCTTGTCTAGGCAGTTTCAAGACTGGCTCTTTTTTTTTTTTTTTTTGTTTTGCCTGCAGTGTGGCTGTTCTGTTTCTGTTGAACCTTCCTTCACCAGTGTAAGGCTCTTGGCACCTAGTCTCTCCTGCAGGCAGCCAGCAGGCATATAGCCCTCAGCCACTCCAAACATATTGCTAGTCTGTTCACTGGCCAGTTTCTGCTCCTTGGAGAGAAGATTCTATGGCTTTTTGCCTTTGTTTTCGAGGTGTCTTCCCATGCAGCCTGTCTGGAGTTGAGACAGTCTTCTCAGCCTTCTTCTGACCATGGAGGATTGAAGGGTAATGCTGGCTTTACTTCCAGAATATTTCCATTAGTCTAACTAAAAAATTCCTTTATAAGCTTTTTTGGGGGTGTGGTTGGGGTGGATGTAGTATGTGTGTGTGTGTGGGGGGGAGTTCTTAGTATAAATTTATAATAGTCTCCTCCACACAGAAGCGTCCACAATATTTCTTCCTTAGTTCTTCTAGCTTTGATGTATATGAAGGTGCTATTGGCTGATGCCTGTCAGATTTCAAAAGCCTCTGCTGCCTAGCGAGGGCACCTGAGAAGGACGGTTACTCTTAGCCATCCTCGAGCATACCTTACGTGTTCCTGAATGGCCTTGCCGTGACTATGCCTTCAGATCATGCCCTTTAACTTGTACTTATATTATCCTGAATGTGTGTGTGTGTGTGTGTGTGTGTGTGTGTGTGTATGTATGTGTTTGTTTGTTTATTATGCCCCCAAGCCATGTCTTTGAGACTACCATCTGGATGGAGTGGAGACAAACACCTTGCTGTGATCTGAATAGGAAATATCCCTCATAGGCTCCTGCATTACAACAGCTAGTTCTGGGTTGGTGGTGCTGTTTTGGGGGCAGGTTGTGGAAACGTATGGAGGTGCAGACTTGCTGGAGGAAGTACTTCTCTTGGGGTGGGCATTGAGGTGTTCTCTCTCGCTCTACTTCCTTTGTGGGATGGACTGGAAAGAAATGTCTTTGCTTGTGGTTCTTGTGGCTGTACAAGTCTCCCCACTATGCTGGACTCTTTCTGTCTGGAACCATCATCAAAACAAAGCTCTTCTTCTTTCTCCTTCTCCTTCTCCTTCTCCTTCTCCTTCTCCTCCTCCTCCTCCTCCTCCTCCTCCTCCTCCTCCTCCTTCTCCTCCTCCTCCTCTTCCTTCTTCCTCTTCCCCTTCCTCTTCTCCTCCTCCTCTTCCCCATCCCCCTTCTCTTCCATCTCCTTCTCCTTCTTCGCATTGCTTTTGATTGTGACATGTTGTCACAGCAATGGAAAACTAACTGATATATGGCTTTGGTTTTCAAACAAAGTGAGGGCTGACTGCAGAGTTTCTCTAAATTCTACTGGAAAACTGATCAATCTAATCATCATCATCATCATCATCATCATCATCATCACCATCATCTATAGTATGCTGCCACAGACTTTTAGAAGCAATCTGGCATGGTCTACATTCAGCCTAGTAAATTTCACAGCTGTATCTATGAGTTCATTAGTTGTCCTTTCTACATGGTGGCCAACCTGTCTACCATGCAGACTAATAATGCTCTTCCCTCTTTTAAGCCCTCACCAATGCTGTCCATAGGTACTTGTCCAGGCCGGAAGCCAATGCTCCCAGTTTTGATTTGTTTCCCCTGGGACAGAATCCCGTATCTAGAGGCTGACTTCTTGTGCATGTCACATATTTAATGCATAATCACCACCATCCCTCCTATCGTCTCCCACTGCCTGACACAGTCTCTGTAATGCATGCATAAGAACTTCAATCGCAGCCGGGCGGTGGTGGCGCACGCCTTTAATCCCAGCACTTGGGAGGCAGAGGCAGGTGGATCTCTGAGTTCAAGGCCAGCCTGGTCTACAAAGTGAGTTCCAGGACAGTCAGAGCTACACAGAGAAACCCTGACTCAAAAAAAAAAAAAAAAAAAAACAAAAAACAAAAACAAAAACAAAAACAAAAAACAACAACAACAACAAAAATAACAAAGAACTTCAATCGCCTGTCCTTACTCTTGCTTCTGAGCCTTCTGCCAGTAGTACATGTTCTAAATATACTGAGAGAGGTGGACTTTGGGTGCTAAAGAACCCCTAAGTCAAATAAACTCATTTAGACCTAAACTAATCCCTGAGATTCCTCTCTCTTAAATCTCCTTTAATGCTGCAACATGACATGAAAATAATTGAAAGTAAAACAAAAGGAAATTTAAGTAAAAGGTCAGAGGCAAATATTATTTTACTTCTTGGTCTAGTTTAGATAGAACTCGGTTCATTTGCTAAATGAATATGCATCACAATGCATATTCTTCGCATGAATTACGGGCTTTCGGAAGGGATAGGAAGGCTCCCCTCTACCATTTGGTAACTAATAGATGGGGTGGGGTGTGGGGATGAGAGATTAGCATGTGAATGTGAGCTATGTTGCAAATAACACGCTGGGTTGCGAATATCATTTTATTTCAGTAAGTTTTGGCTAGCTGTCTGAAGCCATTACAACTAAAGTCGTGATTCTTAAGTGGGTGGTAATGTGGGGATTAGTGAGGAGTGGGGGGGGGAGGAAAAGAAGGGAGACATATATGAGAGGGGAGTCGGAAAGAGAGCTTAGTGGTTAAGAGCACCTGCTACTCTTCTGGAGGACCTGGGTTCAATTCCCAGCACCCACATACTGGGTCACAACTGTCTATAAGTACAGTTCCAGGAGATCCAACACCCTCTTTTGACTTTCAGGGCACGGCAAGCACTTTGTCACAGATGTATATGCGGGCAAAATACCCATACATATAAAACAGACAAGACTTTAAAAATCATCAGGAAAATGTTGACGGTTTACAGAATTAGAGCTCAAACCCAGGGATTTGATTGTAATAGGCAACCAGTTCACCTCTGAGTTAAGTCCCTAGCCACTGACTGAGTGAGACGAGGCCTTTTTATGTAGCCTGGGCTAGCTTCATCATAATCACCATGTAGCCCAGGCTGGTTTTTGATTGACAGTTTTTGCATCTGTCTCTCAAGTGCTTATATTAGGGCTTTTTTTCTTTCAGAATACCTGTTCTTTTTTTATTGGATATATTCTATATTTACATTTCATTTCCCTTTTTTTTTGTTTCCCCACCCACCTAAGGTCCCACATGCCCTTTTCCCTCCCCCTGCTCCCTCATCCATCCCTTCCCACTTCCCTGTTCTGGTATTCCCCTACACTGATGCTTTGATCCTTTCCAGCATTAGTGTCCATTGCTTTCTTCTTGTCAGACATCATTTGGTATGTGAATTGTGTCTTTGGTGCAAGCTGGTACAACCACTCTAGAAATCAGTCTGGCGGTTCCTCAGAAAACTGGACATGATATTTCCGGAGGATCCAGCCATACCACTCCTGGGAATATACCCAGAAGACTCCCCAGCATGCAATAAGGATACATGCTCCACGATGTTCATAGCAGCCTTATTTATAATAGCCAGAAGCTGGAAAGAACCAGATGTCCCTCAACAGAGGAATGGATACAAGAAATGTGGTATATATACACAATGGAATACTATTCAGCCATTAGAAACAATGAATTCATGAAATTCTTAGAGAAAAGGATGGAGCTGGAGAACATCATTCTAAGTGAGGTAACCCAGTCTCAAAAGAATACCCATGGTATGCAGTCACTGATAAGTGGATATTAGCCTAGAATCGTGGGACACCAGAATCCCTGTTCTTAAACTTCCCAGGGAAGCCACAGTTTTAGGTGTGATCTTTCATGGCCAGGAAGTAATTTGGCTTTTTGTTCTGTTTGACCAAACAATTCCAGATGCTTTACATTCTTTTGCGGTTTATGGCTGCCTGGTGGATTTGTAATCACAAGAACTTTCCATCACAGAGCTTTGAGCACGTTGCTTCTCCCTCCTTGGTACCATTATTAAAGAATCTCTACAGAGCCTTGAGAGTAATTTCTGAGCCCTTAAAAGGCTTTCCTATGGAAGAAACATCATACATTATCCGTGTGCCTGAACGCAGCACAATTTGAAATAAAACTATAAATTTTACTATAAGCTACACCCCAAGTACACATGGGCAGCTGGCTATTTTGCATTTAATGAGGGCTTGCCCCAGTGTGAAAGACAGCTAAGGAGGTATTCAATTCAGTTTGAAATTGTTATCTCCTTCTTCTAATCAAAGATAGGAGAGACTTGAGCTGCAGTTTTGGAGGTCATTGTTTGCAAAACTCCCTGTGGAGCAAGAATAATGAGGATGATCTCTCTCTCTCTCTCTCTCTCTCTCTCTCTCTCTCTCTCTCTCTCTTCTTTCCTCTTCCTCCTCCTCCTCTCCTCCTCCTTTTTTTTTGGGGGGGGTTAGGGAAATGACTCCCATGGGGAACTACACTTCTCTTATAGTCCTGTGTTTCTTATTCCTCAAAACTGAAGACAGTGGCCGTCTGGCTGTGATTGTTGGGAGGAGAGAAAACAGCAGAAACCGCTCTGTTTTGACCCCATTTGACGAGGTATTTCAACTTGTGTATCCAGTTCCCCAGCTAAGCATGTGCGGGCACTTCCTCTGGGCTGGTGGCGGTCAGTCATATATCAGGTCACACAAGAGTCACAGGGAGTTTGTCTTGTATTCAGCTTAAGAGTGTCACAGGGGAGGCAGATGGGCTATCACAGGAACTATTCATTATAAATTCAACGATGGGATTTTATTAAAGAGCTTCCAAGTGCTGCAAGTGTGGTAAGGGGGAAAAGCCCAGCTTTGACCACGAGTCACACCCAGCATCAGGAGGTGGTGAGGGAAACCTCGAGAGTGGCCAGTGGTGAAAGAGTGTGGTCTCTTACCCCTCTTCTCCACAGCTGCTCACCCAAAGCAGAACAAATGGGTGTGTGGAGAAACGTGCACAGGAGAAAAATTTCAATTTTCAATGACATGTATGCTATATCTTTGTGTGAGTATTTATGTGTTGTGTGTGTGTGTGTGTGTGTGTGCATGTGTGCATGTGTGTGCATGAGCGTGCACTCAGCTACTGCCTTCAGAGACCAGAAGGAGCAGACAGATACCCTGGAATTGGAGTTACAGGCAGTCATGAGCTGCCCGACATGGCTGCTGGAAACCGAATTCAGGTCCTTTGCAAGAGCAGGACTTTGCTCTTAATCAACCAACCATTCTCCGGGCCCTAATAATTACAATTTTTAATGAGGATGTGTTAATTTTTATTATTGTTACTTGGTAAAATTTACATAAGTTTATGAAAATAAAGAGAAAGATCACAAGGACTTCCCAAGGATTTTTAGAGTGAAATAACCCATTAGCACAGTAGTGGAAAAAAAATATTGTTGCCAAGGCATTTTTCTTGTTCAAATGCAATGACTGCTGAATTGTATATTTGTAACCTAAAGGTGGATATTGCAGGGCTTATTATAAAGGAAATATTTGTAACCCCAACCAAAAATGTTTTTTTGTAGTAGGTCATTCCTTGACTTAATTGCAAAAGGAACCACAGCTGCAAAACTGATGCTAAACAAATGGGCTGTCAATGTTTTTCTCTTTCCATTTTCTTTTACAATTTTCTTTTGCAAGATATTTTGGGGTGTGACTAATGATTTATTTTTCCTTTTCTAGTTCCACCTTCAAATATCACATATCAGTTTAGATACTACAGTGCTCCTCTGTTTTTTATAAAATGTCACTTCAGAGAGGAGGGGTGGGGGGAGGAACTGTAGATAAGGAGGGTAGAATATTTTCTTCTGCGGACCTCACGTGAACTTCTAGAGGCTGTGTCTGATTAAATTTCAACTGAAGTATGGGATGAGTGGCTGGGAGGATGGCTCAAAGGTTAAGAGCACTTGTTGCTCTTTAGAGGATCTGATTTCAGTTCCCAGTATATTAGGAGGCTCATAACCACCTGTGACTCCAATTCCAGGAGATGTGACATGCTCTATAGGCCTCTCTGTGCACCTGTTCCCCGCCACCCCCAACTCTATTATGGGAGCAGGAGCGGTGACAAACTTCTCATGCCCAGCTACCCAGCTTCCCATGTCAGGGAAGCAGCCATACATTAACAGTGGAAACTGATAGCAGGTGCATCCTGAAGTCATTCAGAGACTGAGAAGTCTTGTACTGTGTGTGGTGGTTTGAATATGCTTGACCCAGAGGGAGTGGTACTGTTAGGAGTTGAGGAAGTGTGTCACTGTGGGGATGGGCTTTGCAGTTCTGCTCAGTCCTGAAGAGTCAGTCTGGTCCTGGCTTCCTTTGGATGAAGATGTAGAACTCTCAGCTCCTCCTACACCATGCCTGACTGGGCACCGCCATGCTCCCACCTTGACGATAATGGACTAGATCTCTGAACCTGTAAGCCGGCCCCAGTTAAATATCCTTTACAAGAGTTGTCTTCATCATGGTGTCTCTTCACAGCAGTCAAACCCTAACTAAGACACTAGGTAAAGCTCTTCTTCACTGACACCATTTCTATTCACTGACTATTGCAGAAGATTTTTTTTCTTAATCACTTACCCCCAAAAGTAAGGAAGTAGAAAAAGAGGCACAAAGTTATTCCTTTATTCCTTTAAACAATGTTCTGAACTTGCTGTGATGGTCTTGAGGTTCTTTAATTGCATACAGCTTTCCTCAAATGAAGAAGTTGTGTAGACATAAAATAAATCAACATGTATACACATTTTGCTCCGTTGTTTTTTTAGCCCCTGGTATTGCAGTTTATAAGAATGGCCTATTCTTAAGGGAATCTGTAAGAATATCATTATTATTCCACAGTTTTGATATGGACAAGTCTTATTGATTTTATTTAAAAATATGAATGTAAGTTTGGCCCATTCTCTAACTTCAGAGTCACATAATACAAATTCCAAACTCACAGATGTAATTTTCTTCAGGGCCTGTCTCACCACCTTCCTCCTCTGAGGGATATATCACCACAGCCTATTTCTGCATCCATAATGTTTGAATACTACAGCCTATTCCTTTGACCATGACATTTAGACATGACTTCCTCTGTGGCCATAGCAGACTTTAAACTGAATTGAATTAATATAGTCTTTTTATCAGTAGGTTGGAGTCAGGATTTAGAAATACAAGTTATTCTTGTTGCCTTAAATGAGCTAACACAAGTTCTGGATCAGAGGTGGCTGCAGTGGGCTGGACCTTTGAAGTGACAGTTTTTAGAGAAAGAGAAGAATAAAACAATTATTTTGGGAGGTTAAAAAATAAGACTGTGTAGGTAGTCAGAGAGTAATGAAGTGTGGCAGAGGCCAGCGGAGACTTGTCTTCTGTTACTGGTAGATTGGTTTCCTCCAAAGGTCCTGGTTTTTAGGGACATTGATGGTAGCAATGTCAGGTCTCAGGTCACACAATGTAACCCATGTTGTTTTAATATTTTGTTTTCTTATCAAGTGTCCCGTTTGGAGTAAAGAGCTTCTGTTATTTGCAGCCCAAAACAAAAATTTATCCAGTTGCAAAACAGAGGTTGGCAGCTCAGCAAATGCTTTGGCTTGCATGGCCAGCAGCTGATCCCCTTAAAGGCACACTACTGGCACCCGCTCAGTAACCTCCCAGAATGTTCTGATCACAGACTCAGACTTCCCGTTGCTGTTCGTATCACTGGCTTGACTCCTTTGTAAAGCACAGTATATAATTACAAGAAAAAGATTTCT
The DNA here is from genome assembly GCA_964023405.1 of Apodemus agrarius. NCBI lineage: Eukaryota > Metazoa > Chordata > Mammalia > Rodentia > Muridae > Apodemus > Apodemus agrarius. The sequence goes on from OZ030014.1 coordinate 11,504,861, forward strand.
AAGGCATCTATCCTTTAGTCATATTAATATTTGGCCACTGCAACCCAAGCTCTCTTAGTCTGTGTCTTCTTACGCTGTCACTCAAAAAAGTGTCACAGCACTCAACACTTCTAAAGACTCAGTCCCTGTGTAAATCATATGCAGCTTCTTTTTGTCTATTTATTTTATTTTATTTTATTTTATTTTATTTTATTTTATTTTATTTTTTGTATACAAATGTTTTGTCTGAATGTTTGTCTGTGTACCAAGTGTGTGCTTGGTACTTACAGAGATCAGAAGAGGGAATTGATCCCTTGGAACTGGAGTTACAGGTGGTCGTGAGCTATCATGTGGGTGCTGGAAATCAAGCTCTGCTCCTCCACAAGAGCAGAAAGTGAGCTTAGTGGCTAAGCCATATCTCTAGCCCCTGTAAAGTATATGAGAATGGGACATTAATAGTAAGTCTAGATAAATCAAACTTGGTAGGGAAATTTCTAGTCATAGTATAGATAGCTCTAGGTTCTCTAGCTACAGGTATCTCCACTTCTTTTAAAATACAAGTCCTGTTTTATTGTTGGCCAGTGGTGGACTAGCTGGTAGCCACATTTCCCAATGTATGTCTTCCTTCCTTCCTTCCTTCATTCTTTCCTTCGTTCCTTCCTTTCTTTCTTTCTTTTTATTTTCTTTATTTACATTTCAAATGCTATCCCCTTTCCTGGTTTCCCTATCCCATCCCCCCTCCTCTTGTTCACCAACCCACCCACTCCTGCTTCCCTGTCCTGGTATGGCTCTACACTGGGGCATCAATTGTAACATGATTTTTTTTTTTTTTTTGGTTTTTTCAAGACAGGGTTTCTCTGTGTAGCCCTGGCTGTCCTGGAACTCACTCTGTAGACCAGGCTGGCCTCGAACTCAGAAATCCTCCTGCCTCTGCCTCCCAAGTGCTGGGATTACAGGCGTGCTCCACCACCGCCCGGCTATGTAACATGATTTTTATATATTTATTCTATTTTATCAGAAATATTTTCCATGTAAATCTCTAATTTTATCACAAAATGTTTTTAATTCTACCTTCAATTAATTTAGGAAGGTTATATCTCTACCATTTTATCTGTATAATTTTCCATGAAATAGTCAATTTTTACATGTTTTTCTATATATTTCTTCAATTTTATCAGAAATATTTTCCATGTAAATCTTCAATTTTATCAGAAAATTTTTATAATTCCACTTTCAATCAACTTATAAATACTTTTATGCTTACCATTATATCTGTACAAAATTTTCCACGGTAATCCTCAATTTTAACATGTTTTTCTATATTTTTCTACAATTTTATCAGAAATATTTTCCACATAAATCTTCAATTCTATCATAAAATGTTTCTCCTTCCTTTTTTCAATTAATTTAGCAGTGTTTTTATGTCTACCATTTTACTCTTTAATTATACATGAAAATTGTCAATTTTAACGCGTTTTTCTATATCTCTTCTATTTTACCAGAAATATTTTTCATGTAAATCTTCAATTTTATCATAAAATGTTTTTACTTCCTTTTTCAATAAAAGAACATGCTTTTCAAGAAATAAAATAAAGTAAAATAATCTAAAACAACAACAACAGCAGCAGCAAAACCCCAGAAACCAACTTTTCAAATTCTAAATTTTGGTGTGAACCACTATTTCTTCTTCCACTTTCATAGCATATGTGTCTTATTGCCCTCCTTCTCTTCATACCTTAAAGCTTTTTTTTTTTTTTTTTTTTTTAAATCATCGTTTAAAGATCTTGGGCCATCTTCCAATGTCCTTGTCTTTTTTTTTCCAGAATAATATTTTTATTGATTCTTTAGGAATTTCACCTAGCACACTCCAATCATCCTCACTTCCTTCCAATCCTTCCATGTCCAGCCTCCATCCGTGTACTTTCCTCTCTTCCCAACAAATATATTTTTTGTAAAGTCCAATTTGTGTCGTCCATACACTCACTGAAGTAGAGTCAAACTCCCGTGGCCAGGCCCCTAACGAAAACCGAGTCCTTCTCCACCCGCACCTCTGCCAGAAGCCATCATTGGTGGAGAGCGATACCTCCGCATCCCTATTACAATTTTTTAATGTGTATTGGTGTTTTCCCTGCATGTACGTCTAGGTGAGGGTGTCCATCCCTTTCGACCGGAGTTGCCGAGAGTGAGAGCTGCCGTATGGCTGCTGGGCACTGAGCCCAGGTCCTCAGGAAGGGCAGCCAGTGCCCAGACCGATGAGCTATCCCTCCCCGCTGCCTATCACATGATGTTTTAAGAGTTCTCTTTGATGGCTTCCGTTTTAGGCTGTTACCTTTAGAGGGTATTATTACAGAAGCTTTCCATGTCCCCCTCTCTCATTTGTGTGTCTGGAGTCATCTATATACTGCCACAGTAGCTTCCTTGCTTACGGTTCTGCCAACAGCACAGACCGAAGACACCGCCGGGTTGTCATCGTAGGACCACTGACCAAGATAAGACTCTCAGGAGCAGCCCTGATCACAGACATCACCACGGCCTCAGATGACAGCGGAGGCCACTTAGATGAACAGCAGCGTGCAATCTCCTTGTCTTTATAGACTCTTATTCCTGCCTAAATACATAAATTATTTAGCCATTAAAATCCAGGGTGGTCTTATTAGAGAGAAAATGTTATATCATCTTAAGGAAGGTATCCCAGACTCAGAAAGACAATTTAACATGTGTTTTAGGGCTTACTGTGTGGTCTATTATATTAATAATTTTAGAAAAAAAAAGTTCCATGTGCTGTTGAGAAGAATGTGGTATTCTCTATCTGTTGTCTGTAATATTCTCTAAAGATGTGTTAAATAAAGCTGATCAATGGTAAAATTAAAAAAAAAAAGCACGTCAAACCACTGCAATACTGCATGCAATACCGCTGTTAGCGAAGACCAGCTTCAGGCAGCGAAGCTCAACAAAGACCAGCGCTGAGAACCAATGCGAGAGCGTTTCAGCGGTCTGTCGGGTTATACTCACACTTTCAAAACACCGCGCATCCGTTCATCCATCCGGCAGCCTCTAGAAAAACACCACCTGTCTGCTCTCGGGGAAACATCCTCTCACATGTCTGCTTCAGCAAAACATCCTCTTACAAGCCAGCGTCCAGAAAAACGCCATGTGACACAACCGGGTCTCCAAGGAAACGGGAAATTTCCACTTCAGACGCCTGTGGGGAATTATCTTGATTGTGCTAAATTCTATGAGAAGACCCATCTTAATCGTGGGTGGGGGTATTCCCTGGGCTGGGGATTTTGAACTATATAAGAGAAAGTGAATCAGCAGATATTGACACTTCCTTGGTTTCCTGATTGTTGGTGTCACGTGATCGACCGCCTCAGGCTCCTGGCTGCTGCGTTCGCTTCCTCGTTATCATGGATTCCGTTTGATGTATCGTCTCTATTCTGACTGTGGGCTCGAACCAACACTTTCCTTCCTGGATCGCTTCTGTCAGTGTTTCATCACAGGAACGGGAGAGAAGACTAAGGCAGACTTTGCTTCAGTAGTCCCTGGGCAAAGCGGGGGAAATGGTAAGGACGAGTCTAGGAATACACATCCAACAAATATCAGACAGATATCAGGGATGCAGCGGTGGAAGGGTGGATTACCGCAAGCCCGTAGCCTACAGCCTCAGGGCTACTTGTATCAGGTGTAGAGCAGTGGTGAATTTGAGGGAATGGCTCTATTGGTGGGGAAAAATTAAGGCCTAGGACCATATTGGAAAATTTAAGGGCAGGAGCAAGCTTTGTTCTCCTTTGAGAACCTCACAGTGTCTTGCCTTACCACATTTTTTTTTTTTTTTTTTTTTTTTTACTGGTATACACTTAAGGAAGGTTGGTCAAACTGGGCCACGTTCTTGATGACAGAGCGGTTCTTTCTTTCCCTGCTAAGGCTTTAACACCAATAGAACTGTCTAGTAGGTGGTGAAGGAGTGCTATGGTGCAGCATCCTGGTGAACTAATAAGGTAAGTTTATTTATATCAGTTTGCTTACTCCAGAATAAATGAATACACACTTCTTGGGTGGAAGTTCTTCTTTTTAAATAGCTGACTTAACTACTGCTAAGAAACTGAGGACATAGATATTCCACATTGCTGTTAGCTTTGGGGATCTATACAGCCTACTTCTGAGTTTTCTTCCCTTTCAGTTAAGTGAGAAAATATTAACCCCCAATCATCTGGCTATTACGAAAAAAAATGTTTTAATATAAATATTCCCACCCCAAAGCACCCCTTCAGTGATGAGCGAATGCTGGAACAACAAGGCGGCAATCTCCGGCTCAGTAGGAGGCAAAGAACTGAGACTAGCATCAGGACCAGAAAGAGACCTGCCACCTCCCTGGGAACAATTATGCTAATAACCACAATAGCAAGAATAAGAGCCAAACTCCAACAGCACTTTTCATCATGCCATGGCGGCTGCGGTAGAACGTCTACATGCAAACTGGAGGGCTCAAAGGCTTGTCGTGAGGTTGTGTGAAGGAGCGGTGGCCTACCCCCAGCTGAGAAGATGCCTGGGGGGCAGTGTTGGGGTAGACAGGTGAGCAGACATGGCGGTGAGGATCGCTGGGCCAAGAAGCTGCTTCTCTGCCTCTCAAGCTACTTCTTGAGGGCGATGCACGTCGCCTGTGTAGTGTCTGTGGAAGGGACAGTTCCGTGCTTAAACGTCTGCTTCATGGAATTCTCTCACTAGATGAAGTTATGTAGAAAGGAGATGTCTAAGGAAGACGGTCGTGGAAGTTATGAAGGAGGGTCTCATCCTATTTGACATCATCTGAATCACAGCCACTTGGCGAAGGGCACGCCCTGCTATGGAAAAGCTCCCAGTTTGATTATAGGTTGGTAATCAGGACTGAGGACAACAGTCTTGATCAGGATGATGCATTCCCATGGTCCCAACCATTACATCAAGCTTCTCTTTGTCCTAGAACCTCCTAAATGGTTTGGAATCTGCCTAAATTTGCATTCCTGAAAATGGAATGGTGTCAATTACATGCAAGAAAGGACTCAGGGCAGCTTCCGTGATTCTAATCTACTATGCACAAAAGGAAAGAAACACTTTTATCTCAATTCCTGGTCCCTTTCATCAAGCTACTGCAGAGGATCTCGTGATTGCCGATTAGAAGTGAATTAAGAATTAAAATTTCTTCCTTCAGCGATATTAGTCAGATCCTTGGACAGTATTTCAGCCACACCTTACTGCACATGCTCCAAGCGGCAGAATCCACCCTGAGAGGCCAAATTGAACTTTACATATTAAACCGAGTATTTGTGTTTTTGATTCTTGAGCATTGCCTGGGGCGTCCTCTATAATTAATCATCCCACAGGCTTAGAAGACTTCTGCTCAATCCTCTTGGATTTGTTAAAGAAAAAGTTTTCATAAGAAAACATCCTGATCTAGTGTGGCGTCATATAGATTTCACCCTTTTTAAATCCACTTTCTCTTAAGATTTAGTGAGTGCCTCAAACCAGAAAGATGAAAAGCCCGAACCTATCCACCATCCATCAACACTGGCAGGTGGAGAGCGCAGTACAGCCAAGGAAAGGCATGGCTGTGCAATATGCTTTCATTCCCCATTCTGATCACACACACTTCTGTTGAACGAGGCCCCACAGCACGGAGTCTGACATCATGGCAGGGTTTACGGGAAGCAATAACTGAATATTCCTCATTAAAAAGGTCCATAAAAGAACCACAGTGAAGCCAGAACAAACAATAAACCTTGCAAAACCTGCTTTCAGATCTAAGGGAGCGGGGAAGATTCGCTTCAGTTAACGGTCTTCCTGCTCGTAGCATGGCTTTGAAAGTCTTGGGGTCTGAATTTATCTAAGGCAGCCATTCTCAACTTGTGGGTGGAGACTCCCTTGGGGGCCTGTCCGATGACTCTTTTTACAGGGGTTGCCTAAGACTCTCAGAAAACACAGATATTTACATTACAATCCATAACACAAGCAAAATGACAATTACGGAGTATCAACCAACATAACGTTATGGTTGGGGGCTCCACAGCACGAGGAAATGTGTTAAAGGGTTGCAGCACTAGGGAGGGTGAGAGCCCCTGGAGGCAAGCAGGCTGCTCTCCACTGAGTTCAGAAGGACCAGGAACCATTTTAAATGCATCCAAATTCCACTCAGTCATCTCCAGGAATTTATCTCTGATCCTGAGAGAATACCCAATAGACAAGCTAATTATCTTGATGACTTAATGAGTAGGCAGTTCTTACAAAGAGGCTAAACACCTGAACCCACGAGTCTTCTCTTCCCAGGCAGATCCAGCCCAGTGTATATTCACTAAATGAGAATCTGGTCGAACGCTATGGTGCTATAAATAATAATGTATCCAAGTCGAAAGCAGTAATGAGAAAGCACCTCTTGTTTTGTCTTTATTCACAAAGGCAGTTTTAGAAGGCTCTCAGGCCCAAAGGTAAGGGCTCAGCTCTGGTCACCTGTACAGATGGGTGTTCTGCCTCAGCCCCTTGCCTGCCTCTCACAGCTGCTCTGGCACTCTCTTCTGGCCTTTCCTGACAAAGTCCCCCTATTGCTCTTAACCACTGAACGAACTTTTGTCTGTTTTTCCCATTCTGTGTTTCTTCCTCATTCAAATACTCAGACCTGTTGGTGTCTGGGCACTTAGATGAACAAACAGACTTGTCTCTTCCATGAGTGACCCATTCGCCAGCTTAGGTTTCATGGACTTGGGTTTAGTAGTTTCTCAATTTTTTTCCCATCTGAAAAATGCAAGGAGGCCCGTTTTAGCTAAGTGCATTCATGTAGTTTTTGTACGCTCTTCGGTAAGGTGGTGAGTGTTCCTGTCTGTGTGATAGCCATGTAATTAAGAAGTTGAATTTCTATAGCATTTCTTCCAGGGGAGTCCTCTGTGTGTGTGTGTGTGTGTGTGTGTGTGTGTGTGTATGTGTGTGTGTGTGTGTGTGCCTGCATGTGGTCTTCAAGTCACCACTGACTAAATCAGTAGTGCTCAAACTTCACTTAAAAACAAAACAAAACATTATAGTTTTCCCAGGGACTGCCGGACCTATCTTTGTTCTATGGACTGGGAGGCCTGGATGGACCATGAAGTTCTTAGTTCCAAGTTCCCAGGCATTACAGCAGCTACTGCTTCAAGGGACCTGTTGCTTTAGACATAAGACAGGAGAGGGGTTAATGCTTTGGTCTGAGAGTCATTAATAACTTGAAAGTTATTATTATTATTATTATTATTATTAAATTTTTATTCTTTAAAACAAATTCTAACATTATTTTAAAAAAATTTATTGGTTATTTTATTTATTTACATTTCAAATGTTATCCCCCTTCCTGGTGTCCCATCCACAAACTCCCATCCCCTCCCCACTTCCCCCTGCTTCTATGAGGGTGCTCTCCCCCATTCCTGCCTTACTATCCTAGCATTCGCCTACTCTGGTGCTAATTTTAATTTTTTTATCATAGTTCCCCCTCCCCCAAGTTCTTCCAGATCTGTACCCACTCCCTACCCTCATAACTTCAAGTTCTTTCTCAAAAAAAAAAAAAAAAAAAAACCAAAAACTACAACCAAAAAAGAACAAAACAAAATAAAACACAAAACTGTAAGCAAATAAAAGCACACACACACACACACACACACACACACACACCCCTGTGAAATCCATTATACATTGGTCAACTACTCGTGAACATGAAGCCTGCCCTGGAGTGGTTGATAAACCCAGTGTCACTTTATTAGAGAAAACTGATTGCCTATTGAGTTTGTTCTAAGCCTTCGCAGCAGTGTCCTCTCAGCAGCTAACGCTCTCAGCTTTAGATTCTATACTGATAGAGCAGTTTACCAAGCATCCCTTTCTGCTCCTTAAGAGGAAGAACAGACAAGAGGTATATTTAAGGATCTGAAAGGACCTGGATTGTGCCGGGCAATTTTCTTCTTACTACTCTTATTTTTTTTCTAGAACTCAATTTTTAGCGTTTCTAATTGAATCATAAAGGGTCTAAAAGACATATGTAACAGAAACCAAAAGGATTTTGAAAGCAAGCTCCTTTTTAAAAGTTTACAATTTTCTAGTATGTTTACTCTCAAGATATGAAAATATAAGGTTGCAATAATCAAAACAACATATTATTGGCTTAGAAAAAAGTAAATGGCTTAAAGGAATAGATTGAAAAATTCTATCAGACTCAGGCAGATATATATTAATTTATCCATTTGAAGAGAAATATGTATAAATGGATACAAAGAATTTCAAGTTTGTGAAGAATGTAGATAAACTGTATTGGAAAATTAGCTACTGATTCAAAAGTACTACAAAAAGTAATTTCTAGGTGAGTTTAAAAAATCTAAAATATAAAGGAAATAGAAAATAGAATATAAAAAGAAAGTAGGAAAAAAAAAGCCTGCGATTCTGTGATCTTAGAAAATAAAAAGTGAAGGTGCTGGATGGAAATATCAGAAATTTACACCAATAACTTACATATAAAAAAATCTACTCATTTTTAAATACAGGTAAAAGTCAAAATAGTTTGGCTAAAACTATTTTAAAAGCCAAAGTAGAAAATATTTAAATCCAAGTATAAGGACAGGATTAGATAATAAAAATAGCTTGTCAAAGCACTAAGAACAAAACATTCAGAGTACAATTTTAAAAAATTTAGGTGAAACCTAACAGTAGCTAGCAGAGAAGAGGACGAGCTAGAAACAGCGAAGGTGGATAGGGCATGACATCATTGAAGGGCCCAGCTTAACATTACAAACTCCATTTTGTTTTCATACTCCATTTTATTATTAACTTGCCCTCTAAATGAACTCAGCTCCTGGAAAACTTCTAGCTTGCTCCAGAAGCCATGTCACCCTGGTGACGATCACAGTTTCCGTGGAGCAAACAGCCGCTCTACCTTTGTGACAATCAGTTCAATATTCCTTAAGAAATAAAATTTGACTGATGGAAAACAAAAAATGTACACTCTTTAAAATGAAAGGACCTAATGTTTAAAGTAGATTGATTAGGCTAGCAGCCATTGTTCATACCAAGCTGAAATCATTACTAGCCAATAGAGGTGTCCCAAATAAATGTCAACCAATCATGGAACTGCCAAACTGGGAAGTCCCTTAGCCTGATAAAACTGTGATAAATAGGCAAGGCATGTGCCAGCCCAGGACCATCTACACCATCCACTGTGCTGGAGAGGCTGGAGGGTCCAGGCTCAAGCTTGAATGAAGACTCTTTGCTCTTGCATATGAGTTTGGCTCCTGGTGTTCTATGGTGTTCTGTGGGGACCTTGAGATTTGGGCATAACAATCACAAGGCTGTGGAAGCCCCGTCAAAGTTAGAAATAAAAATTTATTGGTGGGAAAAAAAAGGACACACTCTTTAAAATGAAAAGCTACTTCTAGCAATATCTGCATTAGAAATATTTTTGTGTAGGAACAATAACATTCATAAGGATGTTTTTTGAAGCATTAGAAAAATTTAAAACTTTTTTAAAACAAATTTTCTTTGTATATTTCAGTTTCCATTTTTGTCTTTTGTGGGTTATTTTTGTGTGTGAAGTTTGTTGTTTGTTTCCCTTTGCTTTTGTTTATTTAAAGAGAAAGAGAGACAAAAGAACACAAAACTGGGTGGGTAGGAAAGTTTGGAAAGTATCTGAGAGGAATTGGGGTAGAATAAAAACTATCAAAATATATTAGATGAAATCAGTATATATTTATCAAAGTGTAGAGGCATAAAAAGAAAAGTAAATCAATGGAGTTTTCTAATTGTCTTCCAGTGTGTTCATATGCTTGCGTTCTTTAGACGCTTTCCTCTTAAGAGAAAAGGTTGTTGCTATTCCTTACAGAGGTCAATGAAACCAATGGGAACATTTATGTGTGGTTCAGTTTGTTTATCTTATTAATTATTTGCCTTTCTGCAGATGAGTGTGGCAGGAAACATATTACAGGAATTTTAAAAGAGAAGAACAAAGTAACAGCAACAAATTTAGATGACTTTATGAAAAACATAGAGGAAATTATAGGCAGAACACAGATAATTTAATTTTTGTTGTCTACAGTGGGATGATATTTCATTCCCTGGTCTTGCTGTCTTAGAAGAGGACTAAACGTAACGTGTAGCTCTGAGGAAGCAGCTGCAAGCCTTCAGAGCCCACTTTACTTGCCAATATTTTATGACCAAACAGATGTGCATGCAAATCACACCTGCTCACCCTCCAGAAGCCGTACTTCAGTCAAACACTTGGAAATAACTTCTGCCTTGAAGATAGAAAATGCCCTAAAGAATCCTGAAGGCCGGACAATGAAGGTGTCGGCAGCTCCCGACCAAGGGCACAGTTGAGACATATGGTCACATTTTCACGGTTTCATGGGACTCCGGGGAGCACTGGATAGCCAATCAATGAAAACCTATTAGATGAGAAAATAAGGCCAGAGAATGTGCAGGGAACAGCGAGAGGCAGCTTGCCCTGCAGATGCTGCTCAGAAAAGTTGGGCATGGCAATAGCCTTGCTGATGTCCTAGCAGCAGACTCACTGCATTTTGAAAGTCAAAGTTGCATTCAGAGAAGGTGAAAGGTATCGTGCTTGGCGTTAGCTGTTTTGATTTCTCTTAAAGTATTTTGGTTTGGTGTATGCAATCTATCACAACTTAGAAGAGAAGGCTGGTACTCTTTCTGTAATGGTGTAGTAATGAGAGACTTTCCTCATTCTGTAATATCAGCTGTGCTATGCCAGGCTCTGAGACTTTTCCTCTCTCAGCTGATGATGGCCTCTTGCTCTTTCTTCTTGGTGATTTGGTACTGGCTGGAATTTACCGAGGTGTGCTTGAAAACAGCACAATTAGTTTTCATTGCATTATTTGCAGACATGTGATGATTTATTGTTGATGACAGCAACCTGTTGCATCTGCCTTTTATAAAGACAGAAACCAAACTTACCCGGCTGACATCTCTCTGCTGGTCCCAATCCCATGCTGTTAAGGACTTCACATCTTTTGTATTTAGTTTTGATTTCCTAGTAAAGTCTTTGCCACACAAATATGTCTTGATCTCTAAATTTTTATTAATGTATAAAACACATAAGAAAGCTAAACACATTATAAGCCCGAATATTCTGAAAAAAAACCCATCATATAAATATAGTCAGTAATTGAAATACAAACAGAAAATGACATACTACTCTGATCCCTTTGCTGTGATATGTACAACTTGTGTTTATAATCATAGTCTTAATTTTTAAAAGATTCACTCAATTTTGTCTACTTTTGAAAACTTTTGAATATTTATTTCTCTCTACCTTTATTTTTTAAAAAAATGTCTATGCCATAGAGAAGTCTATAAAATTGCTTCTTCTACTCTAATTTTGGGTAAGAAGCTTAATTACTAAGCTCTTACATACAGAACTGTTACACTTAGCTATGTAAATGCTTTGTATGAACATGCCATTCTACTGGATATATGTCTATAAGGAGAATCACTAGCTAGACTAGATAGACTGTAGGATATTCTTGATTGTAGAATTTCAAAAAAGTACCTTGCTAAACTTTCTCTTAGCTTTCTTAATATCAAAGAAAGAATCCTGTTGGGAATAGTCTCAAACCCCTACCCCTTCTCACCCTTCTCACATACATACCCCTTGATAAACATAGCCAAGATAACAAGAGACTTCCACAATGAAATGTTGAAAACCAAAGGAAGAAATTGAAGAAGACTCTAGAACATGGGACTCTATCAGATGCTTTTGGACAAAAAGAATTGATTGTAAAAATAACCAGAAGTAATCTACAGATTCAATAGAATTCCAATCACAATAGAAACTACATTCTTCACAGAAATGGAAAAAAATAATCTTACAATTAATATGGTGTCTTAGGGTTTTACTGCTGCAAAGAGACACCATGACCAAGGCAAGTCTTATAAAAGACATTTAATTGGGGCCAGCTTATAGGTTCAGAGGTTCAGTCCATTATCATCAAGGTGGGAACATGGTAACATTCAGGCAGGCATGGTACAGGAGGAGCTGAGAGTTCTACATCTGAAGGCTGCTAGCAGAATTCTGACTTCCAGGCAGCTAGGGTGAGGACAAGGATGTCAGGGCTTAGGAGACCCTGAGTCTGCACCAAGAGGTGGAATCCTCAGTAAAGGAGTTAGGAGGAAGGAGTGCCAGCAGGCCACGACAGATCTGATAGCATGTCTGGACCACAAAAGCTCTGTTTAGCAGAGGAGATGGTTAATGCAGAGACTCATATCTGGTCCAAGTTGCCGTTGAATGCCCAGCCATAGTGGTATACCCTCTCCCACTTAAAGGTCAGGGAACATCATATAAATGGGGACAGAAGAGTATATGATCTGGAGGTTGGGGAGGAATGCAATTTCAGACACATAGCCACAATGGTTATCTGCAGAAGATTAAGCTATTAAACTTTCCATCACGGATGGAGGAGGTACCCAGGTAGTTCTATGTCTTCTGGGGTGTCTATGGACTGTTAATTGCTTCTGTGGGTGTAGGTGCCATTTTCTTTGATAGTGTAGCCACCCCAGGATGAGTTGAGAAGAAGGGGTTCAGAGGGAAAAGAGTGGGAGCAACAGAGATTAATGTAAGGTAAATGTAAGCACGATATATTGTGTGTGTATATGAAATTGTCAAAAAAATGACAAAGCTGTAACTGTTACAAAAGAAGAAAGATCTTTATCATTAACACGGAATGAATAGATTAAAGATGATGAAATGAGGACTGATACTATTTGAACTAATGATGTCAGTGAGCTAGAAATAAAAAAGATGGATATAAAAGCTATCTGTGAGAAAAAGTAATTTGAACTTGATGCCTCAAGTAGACTCTGGGGGAAGGCCAGGACGACTTATTAAGCATCTGAATGGATATTGGTACAATATATCAATATTAGTCAAGCAGTAATGGATATTGGTGCAATAATTAATATTAAGCATATTAATACCTAACACATGGTAGTTTTAGATAATAGACATTAGTTGTATTACATTTAACTAGTGTTTTGTTACAATTTGCTATAAAGATGCCAAAAGATGGAATCGGGGGGGACCGGAGCTGTGGCTCAGTCCTTAGGCACACACTGCTCTTGCAGACAACATTGAGTTCAGGTCCACATAACCACACCAAGTGGTTCACAGCTGCCTGACTCCAGCTTTAGGAGATTGGATGCTGGCTTCTAGCGTCTACAGACACCCGCACACACATGTACATATCCCTCCATATTTGCACAACCATTCAACTGTTCAATTAATATATGTATACATGAAACCGGGGCTATATTTATCTTATTTAGCAGCTTTAACCTAGCCCTAACCATTCCCTACATGCCGTTTTTGATTTAAAATAGAGATATTAGCATGCTTAGCTCTTACCACAAATATATGCTCTCCAACACACCTGCCCTAATCTTTTATTGATAAGTATCCCACATTGGTTTTTAGGGCCTCAAAGATTATGCCAAGATAAAGCATCTGCTGATAAGATTCTGCTACGTGTTCTTGGCTTCTAAGATATAAAGCTCCAATTGCCTTGGAAACAAAACTGTGCAGAGTGCAGTATTAAAACCTACAGCTCCGGTTTTGCAGAGTGGAGATTATTGTTATCCACCATCTGTACCTAAATTTGTATAGGAGACAGAAAGGTCTAGCACTACACCTGCTTCCACACTACAAGTACTCTGTAGAAGCCATGATTTTCCATCCCAGTAGTTGTGTGTGTGTGTGTGTGTGTGTGTGTGTGTGTGTGTGTGTGTATGGACATGTGCATATGCATGTATGTGTGTGTGTGTGTCATTGTGTATGTGTTCATATTCAGAGAAAACAAGAAAGACCACATTTCTTCCTGTCTTTCTTCCTTGTTTTCAGAAATGTAGACTATGAAGTATAAGCTGGGGAAAACTTTTGAGGAGGAAAATATTAAACACAAATGCAGACTTCTTAAGTGAGATCAGGATTGCAGAGAGACACTTTTAGAGAAGATTTTATATCAGCCAATTTGCTTCCCAGCAGCCCACCCCCATCATGGCCTGCCTGTTTCCCCCTTCTTCCTTTACATAGGAACCCTACATCATTCAATGTCTTTCGGTAGTAATACAATAAAATAAAAATATGGTAGCCGAGCCAGCTAATTTTATTGTGAAATAATATTCACTACCTATACAAGTGGATAGCAATACATACACTGATTTACTGATCTTTTCTGATGAACAAAAGGACTTGAGAGCAGATCTATGTTAAAACATGGCGCTCACTCAACTGAATCTCCACTCTCCTGCCCATTCTCCCTGGTTACCAGGCTGCAGAAAACTGTCATACAATGCTACTTTCAAACACAGATGGGCAGGGTATCTTTATAAAAATACCGAGGACTGATTGATACAGGCGTTAAGCTGTTATTTTGTGAGGCCCAAGGAAACTGAAAGGATTAAAGTATTTTAGGACTCCAAGTTCTTTTCACGGAACATTTTTTTTTCCTGGTTCTATGGAAGGGTCAGACAGATGTGGGGCAGCTACCGTGTTTCTCTATACTCTGAAGACTCAGTAGAAATGCTTCATTTACTAAAACACCAAAAAGTTGGGCATAAAAATAGCAAAGCTGAGGCCCAGCTGATAGCATCAGCACAGGACATAATGCTCAGACTGCAATCAAATATGTTGGAAAATCACTTTCAAACCCTCACTCATGGCTGAAATACTCGCTGTGTATTTTCCAACTCTTTACATGAGAGGTGAAAATTATCAAGTAAAATGAATGGAATCCCAGAGTTCCTATTTACTGAGGTTAAGCCCAGCCTCTTCACGCTGGATTTAATGGTGGCGAAGGATGAGCCAGATATTGTTGAAAGCGACTCCTGAGCGAGTTGACATCCAAGTCTATTGGTGCGTAGCCACAACTGTGGTCCACTCCTGTGCTGTTGGCATGCCCCTCAGAACAGGACTCTGCTTCTGTTGCTGTCCTCACGCCCAAGCAGTGGGCAGTGACAGCTGGGGACAGGATTACAGGCATCAGGACGAGGTATGCTGGGTCAATAGGAACTCGCCAGTTGGGGCAAGCTTCCTCCCTGGCACAGGTGTGGTGAGTCCTGCCTGTGTCCAGATCTGTCTCCTCTTTCTCTGCCTCTAGAAAATCTGTGACCTCCTGTAAATATTCATTTCTGCAGAAATCAAGGGAAAGGCCTAGAGCTTGAATGCTCTGAGTGTGTTTTAGTCTGCATTCCTTTTCATGCAGGGGCTTGGTGTGGTTGGTGTTGTCTGTTTTGATTTGTTGGCTATTTATTTTTGCTCAAATTTGTTTTTAGCTTCAAGCCTTTGCTTTATGACATTGTGCATTAAAATCTGAAAGGAAGAAACACATGGGATTGGTTCTTTTTTTTTTTTTTAAGAGAGTCACGATATGAATTCTCAAATATTTGACAAAACGCTTTAGAGCCAGTCTGTTTCAATGACATGGATGATTATATGTCATTTGAATTCCTCTTTTCAAGGGTACATATTTTTTCTGCTCAAGAACTGTCTTAATCAGTAAGTGCAAAAAACCACTATTACTGTATGCATGTGACATGTATTTATTTATGAATTTTTGATGTGTTTCTTCCAAAAGTATTCTTACTGTACACGTGCATGTGACGTGTATTCATATATGGATTTCCTGAGCTGATTTGAACATTATAGAACATTATCATTGAGGATTTCTACAAGTCTCAGAAGTATTTGTAATCGGGTCAGTATTTTAACCTCAGCTGCATTCATTTAATGCTAACCACATCGGGTGGCATGCTGTCTATGAACATGAGAGTGTGTCCATGCTCTGAAAAGCAAGAGGGCTCAGAGAACGTGAGTCTCCACTCAGAACCAGCTCCAAACTTGCCTCCAAAATCACTCACACCCTTTCATTCCTGCACATATTATTTGCTGTATCCATTTATCTCTATTGGTGTAACATTTTACAATAAACAAAAACAACCCTACCTAATACATGATATACATTTGTTCACCCACACACCCATTAATTCAGCTAACTACTAAAGGTTGAAGCCAGGGTCTTGCATGTATTGCCAGGCATTCTTCAGTCTTTTTGAAGTTTTAGTTTGGAGACTACCTCAAGAAGTGGCTCAGGCTAACCTCAATCCTCCTGCCTCAGTCTCACGAGTACCTGGGAGTAGAGGTGAGTGCCACCTGGTTGGGATATATGTGACTACCCTTCACGCAGGTATGTGCATAAGCAGTTGCCTTGTTTTTCTTGGGTCTTGGTTGAGATGTCATCTCCCTACGTAGCTTACATGATATATCCGATTTCTCTTTTCCTTCCTGTTCCCTTCTCCCACCTGACTTCTCTTCATTCAAGGCCCTTGCCTCCAGCTGGCACGTTTACTTTGTAGGCTTAGCCCCAACAATTACACACTCAGGAGACTCTACATTCGCTGCTTACATCCTAGTTATGACAGCAACAGGTCTGCAAGTGGTGGCTACTAAATAGGCACTAAATGAACATGTCTTCTTGTACATTTGGAAGAAGATTGTGTAGGAGAAATCCTAGAAGCGAGGTTGCCATGTTAAGGAACATTTGTGATTTAAACATATATTACCAAATCGATTTCCTCAGAAGTCGTAAAAACTTACGCCCACTTCCCCCTCTTATTAAAAAAAAAAGAAAGAAAATAAAAGACTTTCTAATATTTCCCAAGTTGATAAAACCTAGTCTTTGTTTTACTTTAATCGAATTTCCCCATGACTGATGCACACGGTTTATAATCTTTAGCTGCTTACAGTGACTGGTGATTAATGTTTTCATTTTAACCTTCTCAAATACCCACAGATGCTCTCAGTACTGCAGCTCTGGTGCCGGAAGCCCAGAAGCCCGGTACTGGCTGTGCGCAGGGCTCTGTAGGCACATAGAGGTTCCCGACTGTGTGAGCTATGTTTTGGTTCATTCATGACGACACCTACCGCTTTCCTGTGTTGAATGAGGACTTCATCCTTTTGTTCCCTAGCGATAGTCCCCAAGTCATAATCTTATTAAGACAGCCGTTTCCAGGATACTTCCCGAGTCTGCCTTCCATTACTAATCGGTACAGAAGTTTCTAGCATCCAGAAGAAGCCTCTTCCATTCTAACAGCCCTCGAATCGTTTTCTTATAAAAATTGTCCCATACTACTGTTGTCGAGCAGGCTGAGACATGTCTAGAGGTACATTTTAATAGATATTTCTGTCTTTAAGTTTCTTATGTAGTAACACTTACATAACTTCCCCTGTTGGGGTGCGTGTTATCTCACTGCTGGGACACAGGCAGGTCTCTCAGGGGACATAGGATGCAATCCGGTCGAACTTAAATGGCTCTGAGAGGTTCTGAGGGGCTCTGCCCTGGCCAGAAAGGCCAGTGTTACAACTCTTCGAGGGGAAGCCAGGGCGGGGCAGGCAGCCAGATCTCTTTGGCTTCTGTTGCAGCTAGTGGCAGGAGTAGTGACAAACCATGGTAGGCAGGCAGCCAGAAGCCATAGCCTGAGCCACTAAGGCAGTAGCAGGACGGGCGGCAATCAACAGCTGGGAGCTGCAGCAGCTGTGGCAGGAGCTTGAGCCAGCCATGCTGGGCGGAGCCGAGGTCCAGCCAGGAATCTTTCGGGAGCGAAAACTCTTCCCTGGAGAGTTACAATCCAATAAAACAGTCACCCTCAAAAGATTCTTGGCGAAATAACTCGTGCACTTTAATCCCTGCGGATAGAGACCTTATACACATTTTGGGGGGGGGATAAGGTGGGATCCAGGACTAGAGGCTTAGTCTGAGATGTTAGGGAAGCTTTATTGCTTGGGGAAGGACTTAGGGTGTTGTCCCTATGTGACTGGTTGTCATGGCCCTTTCAATGGAGTGTCGTGGTTATGTGTGCCAGGACAGGTAGGCCCTGGCTGGAGCTGGTTCAATTCTGAGGATTCCTGTTCCACTTGGCCGACATTGCAGCGGCGCGGCACGGGTCCGCCACTTGCTTCACGTTCTGATGCTCTACAAGAAGAATATACTTCCCAGAATTCCACAGTCAGAGCGTGCATCTTACCACAATGAAGTAAAAGGTAGTAGAGCTTTGATATGTAATAACTGGGCCTAATTAAAAAAGGGTGGAATCTGTTTTACACTGTTTACTTACCCATAACCCAAGAGCACCTTTGATTTCCTCCTCTGAACATTTATGCATTTCAGACTCATTTGTTTAGATGGCCAGGCTTCCACTGAAATCCGTGATGGGAGTTTCCTGTTGGCTTTTGTCAGATTAGCTTGTCAGACCAACTGTAAAGGTGTAAGACACGGAATCCTCACAGCAGGAGGATATGATTTCTCTGAGATGACACGCAGGGCTGGGATCCCCTGCCACCGTAAACCTTAGTACACTGACGATTAAGACTTCCTGCTAGAAAAAAGAGAAGGTTTCGGGGAACCACGGAGTTGGCCTGGCCTGGCTGCTTTGAGAGGCGCGTGTCCTAGGCTTTTCAGGTTACAGTCACAGGTTACAGGCAATGCGCCTTCCAGTTCCGACAGACCAATGCCCTCCCTCAGGCAGGGAAGCGTTCAGGCTGCTGTGAGCGTCCCAGATTGTTCCCCCAGGAGCCGAGGAAGCATGGGGGCTTGACGGGGCAATTGGTCTTGGACATTAATTTTGTGTACCCTGGATAGGCTGCAAACTTCATTGTATCCTGGCGACTACAACTGTATCGATCCTGGCAATCGGCATTCTATTCTATTTCTGATAAGGTCATAAAAAGTCTGATTTTTTTTCTCAATAAAATTGCCAGAGCTTAAGTTTTGCTTTGAATTCTTCAACTGGCCTGGCTTCATTCCTTGTGGCCATGTCTGGTGACCTTGGCCTGGTAAGTAAGAGCACAGGAGCTTACAGAATGTGTGGGAAATTTACTATTTTTAAAAATTACTTCTTTAGTTTTTGAGATCATAATTTAATTACATCATCTCCCACCACGTCCCTTTTCTTCCTCCCAATCCTCCAATATACACTTTCTTGCTCCTTTACAAATTATTATTATATACATATGTTTATATCTGTTTACATTATATAGTATATTACACATATATCATATTATATATTATTTAAACCATATATACCCATATATCCATATATGTATATATATGGCTGGTTTTGTGCATCAGCTTGATGGAGTTATCACAGAAAAAGGAACCTCAGCTGAGGAATTGCCTCCATGTGATTTATCTGTAAGGCATTTTCTCAATGGGTCTGGGAATTGAACTCAGGATGTCAGAGTTGCTGGCAGATGTCTTTATCCACTGAGCCATCTTGCAGTGGTCTTATTTCTAGGAAATCAAATACATGGCATTTGAACTTTTCACTGTAGATCTTCTTTGGACCTGGCACTTACTTTGTATAAGATATTTCTCTTTCATTCAGTGGGAAATGATGAAAGTCACTCTTTGGCATATAGAGAAATGATACTTAACAGGTATCTAAATATTAAACCAAATTAGCAATATGTTGATCAAAATACAATGAAAGATCACAGGGTTTTCATTTTTCCTAAAATTCACTAGCTAGAACCAGATAGCAGGTTCTGTGATCAAGGGCAAAGGAAATAATGAAGATTTTATACTTTATGCTAAACGGCATTAGACTGAATTTGCACTAATACTCTTGTCGGGGAGGACTGCATGAGATTTTTTTCTAAGCAGCAGCCACAGGGCCTGATGATTACAAAAAGCCCCAGTGCTGATGAAAGAAACACAGAATCCCTGATGGGCCGTGGATGGCTGTGTTGTAGGTATGCAATGTAGAAACCTCTCCATGCTGAGACTTCATACTTGGGGTGGTCCATGCTGTGGTAAAGTTTGTAAAATAAACATATCAACTAAACAACTTTCATTATTGTATCCTCGGGGAGTCTCGGTGTGAAAGCTTTTCACATCAAGGATAATTTCTGCGCTGCTCTGGAAAGCCTTGTTGAGGTTTGGCCCTCTGCTTGTATTGGAATGCTAAATACTGGCTCCCAAGGCCTGGCTGCCCTCAGGGGATGAGAGAATCTGCCTGTACACAAAGGATAAATGATGCTTTGTAGCCTTGCCCGCCCCCAAGTTATCCCCTATTGGTTAAATAAAAATGCGAGAGCCAATAGCTGGGCAGATGAGACATAGACTGTCATGGTTTGGGGTTCCCGGGCTTGGGGTTCCGAGGAGAACCACAGGCGAGAGAGAAGGAGGTGGAAAGAGGAGAAGCTGCCATTGGGTAAGGGAATCATGAAAACGTGGCCTTGAGGGCTATCCAATTGGAGTTAAGAACTTCCCAGAAGGAACATGGCAAATTATAAAGTGGGGTTATTGATGGGGAAATAGATTCTAATAGCATAGAGTGTAGATATCTGCCCACTTCCAGTGCTGATTAAGGTTTATTATAAATATAAAAGTCATATGTCTTTTATTTGGGAACTGAACAGTCAAAGGCAGGGTATAAACCACTGACTGAGACTAAATATTTTCTACAACAAGCCTGAACATAGGAGACTGAGCATGCACCATCAAAGATCTTAGAAATGTGAGCTCTGGAACCTATGGAATTGCATATGTACTTTGCTTAAACATGAATTATTAAATGATATTTTCATTTCATAAAAAAGAAATATCTTATGTAGCAAGGTTAGTCTATTTTCAGAACCTGTCCTTTCTTCCTGTCAATTATGGTGTATTTTACATGTAGTAAATGTAGCCCACCCTATGCCTATATTCTTATATCTGCTTCTACTCAGCAGACAATAGGTTTTTTAAATTATTTGTAGTTTTATTCTTGCTTGCCTTCTGTCCTATGCTGATGCTGAAAACAGTTTTCTATATTTCAGGTGAGCCAAAAGCACCCTGAATCTTAAGGCTTGTGTCGAGAGTTATGAGTGTATGCCATAGAGATGGCTGTGGAGATGATGGCTGTGGAGATGATGGCTGAGGAGATGATGGCTGTGGAGATGATGGCTGTGGAGATGATGGCTGAGGAGATGATGGCTGTGGAGATGATGGCTGAGGAGATGATGGCTGTGGAGATGATGGCTGTGGAGATGATGGCTGTGGAGATGATGGCTGAGGAGATGATGGCTGAGGAGATGATGGCTGAGGAGATGATGGCTGAGGAGATGATGGCTGTGGAGATGATGGCTGTGGAGATGATGGCTGTGGAGATGATGGCTGTGGAGATGTGGCTGTGGAGATGATAGCTATGGAGATAATGGCTGTGGAGATGTGACTGTGGAGATGATGGCTGAGGAGATGATGGCTGAGGAGATGATGGCTGTGGAGATGATGGCTGTGGAGATGATGACTGTGGAGATGATGGCTGTGGAGATGATGGCTGTGGAGATGATGGCTGTGGAGATGATGGCTGTGGAGATGATGGCTGTGGAGATGTGGCTGCAGAGATGGCTGTGGAGATGATGGCTATGGAGTTGATGGCTGTGGAGATGGCTGTGGAGATGTGGCTATGGAGAGGGCTGTAGAGATGACTGTGGAGATGGCTGTAGAGATGGCTGCAGAGATGGCTGTGGAGATGATGGCTGTGGAGATGGGTATGGAGATGATGGGTGTGGATATGATGGGTGTGGAGATGATGGCTATGGAGATGGGTGTGGAGATGGGTGTGGAGATGATGACTGTGGAGATGATGGCTGTGGAGATGGTGGTTATGCAGAGGGCTGTAGAGATGGCTGTGGAGATGGCTATGGAGATGGAGTAACAGAGGGTGAAGGCATTTGCCACCAAGCCTGACAACTTGAGTTCAGTTATGGTAGGAGAGGATTTGCCCCTGTGAGTTGTAAACCTTCATGTGTATGCCTATGACATTCATATTCCATCCCCATAGTAAATAAATTTAAAGGCAGGGTTTCTTTCTTATGATTCCTCAGAAAAACAAACCATTTCCTCACTGAAGCTAAGCATGTGGGGTCATGCCCATCTTTATTGGTTAACTGGCAGCTTCACTTTTCTTACCTTTTTGCATTTGCAAACACATACACACACATACACACATGTAATAAATAAAACAGAAAATTGCACACACACTGTCACACACACCTACTCATACACATTCACACATACAGAACACTTTCAAATACTCACATACACATAGTCACACACATAATCACACTCACAATAACATAAGACACTCACATATAAACTCACACCCACACACCCACAAAACATACATATATAGTCTACTTTTAGAAATGCATTCATATACATACAGCCACACACATTCACACTCACACACACTAACACTCACATACCCACTGATTCATACAGGCTCATATACTCACAAACACACATACACACACAATCACAGACACATTGAAATACACTTACACACTCACCTACATACTCTCATGTTCATTCACCTGAATAGGCAGACACGCAGACTCACATATGTACACAGTCAAAAAAATCAAACTCACATACATACTCACACATGCACACCCACTCACATACTCCCACTCAGAGTCTCTATGCATTATATAGACCATATGCCTAGCTCTAAGTTGAAGACAAATATAAGTGGACCTACCAAAAATTGACAGGAAGAAACTTCCAGAGATCTGGGGTATGGTTCAGTGGTGCAGAGTGTGTTGTGGCCCTGAATTTAATTTCCTGTACTAGCAAAACCACTAAACAAGAAAAAAAATCAACAAACCAACCAAAACCAAATAACAACAAATCCAGCACACACATACAAGCACACACACACACACACACACACACACACACAGACTCAGGGAGGGG
This sequence comes from Apodemus agrarius, assembly GCA_964023405.1. Taxonomy (NCBI): domain Eukaryota; kingdom Metazoa; phylum Chordata; class Mammalia; order Rodentia; family Muridae; genus Apodemus; species Apodemus agrarius. The sequence goes on from OZ030014.1 coordinate 11,527,621, forward strand.
GAGAGACAGAGAGAGTCAGAGATAGAGACACACACATAGAGACAGAGACAGAGACAAAGAGAGAAAGACAGTGAGACATAGACAGAGACAGAGTCAGAGAGAGACAGAGACAGAGAAAATGCCAAGGGTCTAATAGACCTTGGGTTTTGTAAACCCCACACTAAATTCAGCTGATGCTTATATTGTCTGTCTGAATGAATTCATATCTCTTCTATTTACCCAAAAGCAAATATAGTTTAAATAGTCCTTGTACCATGTGTGTATATTAATGTGTTATTATGTATATATTTTGCAGATTTCACTCCAAACATTTATAGTGAGAATTTACAGTGAGAAAAACATTGCCGTTGATTTCAAAAGGGCCAGTGATCTGCAGCCATGCACAACGTCTCCACAAGGGAACAAGAGCAGTAATTTAGTGAAAACAAAATTCTAGCACTTGGCTTCTAATAAGCATCTTGGGAAAGGTATCCAGGAGGCATAAACAAGTGTAAAGTGCCTGGAACTGCAAATACATTTCAGAAGGTTCGCACTTTTAAATCTTTTTAAGTATGTAAGTAGTAGGCACATGCACTTGGTAACTATTATGCTAAAAATATTAGTCAGCATTTTATAAAACCTTCAACTTTTTAGCCAATATTTTATTCATAAATGTTGCAGTAACAATGGTTTACAACACAGTAGAAATAATAAGCATTAGTTGCAGATTTCACTCCAAATGCTTACAGTGAGAGTTTACAGTGAGAAAAACATTGCATTACAGTGAAAAAAAAATGAGTCCGCCACTCTCTTTTCTTTTACTGTGACAAGATAGATGTGTTTAAAACATACATGTAAACACTCTCACACATGTACTCTCACACACCAAAAATAGTGCAAAGTTATCCTTAGCTACATAGTAACTTTGAGGCCACCTTGGGCTCCATAAGACCGTGTTTAATTAATCCAAAATTCTTTCAAGAGCCTTAACTTCTTAAGATATACTGTTAAATAATCTGCCTTAAGTATGACATCAGAAGGAAGTTGATGGCGGTGTCCTCCTTGATGAAAGTCCACTTCACTTACTGAGACAGGTCTTGTGATTAATCTGGAACATCGATTCAGCAGCTTGCCTTGAAGGTCGCCTGTCTGGACATACAGAATATGTCACCAAGGCCAGCTTCCTGTGGTGCTGGAGATTGAGCCCAAGGCTTCATGCATGCTAGGCCAACACTCCTAACTGAACCACATGCATTCCCAACCCAACTCTAAAGTATATATATTCATTTATCCTGTTATTTGTTTGCATGTGTATGTATGTTTCTGTGTGCATTAGCATGTGTGGCAGTTAGAAGACAACTCTTGAGGGTAGCTTCTGTCATATCTTGTGAGATATGGAGATTGAATACAGGTTAGCAGGCCTAAGGACAAGTACCGCTACTCATAATAACATCCCATTGGCCCCACACAATATTACAGACTAAATTTACTGTGTCCGTAATGATTTTAAGCTCAAAATGAAACAACCAACCTGTCTAACTTTCCCTCATATTTCTTGCTGACCACTTCCTCTCTAAAGCATCCAACAGTTTAAATTCTGGTATCATGAGGAATAAAATGAAGATCCCATTAGTTAATACTGGCGTGTTTCCACACAAGTGTGATGTGTGTATTGAGGACCTATCCTGGATGACAGGCAGATCCGAATGTCTTAGGCTGTGAACTGCTAGTATTTGTTTAGCTCTCAGATGAGTAACACCGTCACCTGATGAATGATGAATGGTGAATGATGGTGAGGAGGAGGAGGAGGAGAAAAAGAAGAAAGAGGAGGAGGAAGAAGAGGAAGAGGAGGAGGAAGAATAAAAAGAACCAGAAGAACCAGAAGAAGAAAGAACCAGAAGAAGAAGAAGAAGAAGAAGGAGGAGGAGGAGGAGGAGGAGGAGGAGGAGGAGGAGGAGGAGGAGGAGGAGAAAGAGGAGAAGGAGGAATAAGAAGGACCAGAAGAAGAAGAAGAAGAAGAAGAAGAAGAAGAAGAAGAAGAAGAAGAAGAAGAAGAAGAAGAAGAAGGTAGAGGAAGAAGGAGGAGGAGGAGGAAGAGGAAGAGGAAGAGGAGGAGGAAGAAGAAGAACCAGAAGGAGGAGGAGGAGGAGGCAGAATTCCATGATGGTCATCAAAGCCATTACACTGGAGAACTTGTGGGTCCCAATGGAGTCCATCAGTGTTTCCCATAATACGAAGCTGGACCACCCAAAGGCAAATGAAAAGAACTCTGCCTTGACACATGTCCTGATACAGTAGCTGAAGAAATGTGTTGGAGTGATGTTTTTGTATACAGTGTGAAGATCTGTCCTTTTTTGCCTGCCTAAGGCATATACTGATTGGTTAAAATAAAAAGCCTACGGCCTATAGCAAAAGGCAGAATAGTGAGGTGGGACTTCTGGACAGAGAGAGGAACTCTGGGTAGGAGAGAGGTTGGGAAGATTCGTCACTGAGGCAGGGAGGAAGTCAGGCTTATGAAATTGAAGAGAGGTAGCCAGCCACATGCAGAATTTAGATTAGTATGAACAAGATAATTGGGTTATGAGCCAGTGGGAAACAAGCTCAACATAAGAGCGAAGCTATTAAAGAAATGTAAGTGTCTGTGTCATTATCCAGGAACTGGGGTGGGCTTAGAAAGGCCCATAGTTACAGAAAGGAGTTGGTATTCAGCATGCTTGCTTTGTTTAAAATAACAGAAGCAGTAAATAAATGGTGGACTCAAGGTCTCAACCACCTTGTATTGACCTCCAATCCTGCCAAAGATCTGGCTATCATGTCACCAAAGCCAAAACGGAAGGAAGGCCATATTCGTTAGATTAACTGCATACTACTAAGAAAGTGCAAACGCATACAGAACCAAAACTCAAAATTAGCCTTCGGAAGCTCCAGCATTAAGCCAGTTAGAAGCAAGGTCAAATGGTGATTGTCTGCTGTTTAGAAGACCCAGTTTTCTCCCTGGGTCTTCAGATCTTCAGAAGATCTACATTTGCACACACTCATTTTTTTCTTGTTTCAGATTATCTAGATTCATGAGGAGCACTTATAAACTCAACTTTCCCTGTCCTGGTTTGTGTGAGCTCTTCTAGGTGACATCACGCCTCCAACAGCACATGAGTTTAGTAGGCAGCCCTCAAGAATAAAGACATTTTATTTTCAGCTAAAGATATCAAAAGAAGTCCAGCGCTGTGGTCAGGGGATGGAGTGGTAGCGAGAAGATATGAGGGTTGCCTATCTTGGTCAGTCTTCATTATCTGAGCAGGTTCCAGTTATGTTGAACATGAGACCATCAGTAATTCTAACACAAAAATAAAGCTGCTCTTAAGCAAAGAAGCTGTAACCAAGTCTCCATTGGATAGTCACTAGCAACAGTGGATATTGCTGGTAGTACCCCAGTATCCATAGCAGCCAAAATGGTGGAGAATATTCATGGCACTTTGCTGGTGGTGGCATTGAATAAGCTTTCTACTGCCTTTATATAGGTGGTGGTAGGTCTGGGAAATGCATAAGAGAAGCAGATAGAATCAAGGCTCCAAGGACCTCAGAGCCCCAGCCTCAAGTTCAGACCCACTAGTCCTTCAATTGCCAATAGCTTGTAGGTGTGTATGAATTCCCAAACAGTGAGAGTCTTGCTACAGTTTTTTCCTGTCTCTCAGGAATCTCTGTCCTTAATTTCTTTATGTCCTGTGTCCTGAAACTTCATTTCATTGGGCGAATGTTAACTATTATTTTTTTAGTTGTTTCAGACAATGGATCACTTCATCTTTGCCCAAAGTGGAGGGTTCCAAATATTAGCTCCTAAACACTACATTTAAGTATCCTCTTAAAGAATACTTAATATATTTTAAGAGAAGAATAACTACTATTGTAAGTATATGAACAAAAAGAGAGCTAAATGCAGTATTTATATTTACATCATAACTTTATCCTGTGGCACAACATTAATAGCTTGAACTATCCTTTAGTTTGCTCTTATATTGAAATGGTTATTATTTAATATATGTTAAGCCTCCCAGATATGGATTCCATAACTCTACTGTAATTAATCAAATTCTTGCCTGGGGAGCCTGAGATCTAATGGCATGGAAGACACATGATGTTGGAACTCAAATATAGAAGTGAAGTAAAAGTGGACAGTTAAGGCTAGTGTGGATATGCACTAGGCTAAAATTTCAATCTTTCTTCCGTTTCTGAAGTGCTTAAAATGGGAAAGTCAATCTGCAGAGGCTTAACAAAAGGAGTAGCCAAGAAGATATAAATTATGTAGCACTCCATAATTAGAGTACTATTCGATGACCACTCAGAGATGGGACAAAGAGGAGCTCTGTATAACAACATCCAGAAGTATGGGGCAAGTATTCCCTCAATTTTAAAGATGAGAATGACAAAGCCTGGGGTGGGTGGGGGATAATGACCTCTTTAAAGACCTGCTCTAACACACTAATTAAAGGTGACTCACCTAACTGTTCCATTTCTTTAACGTATTTTTTTATTAGTGCTTGAGAATTTCACACAACTTATCTCAATCATTTTTACCCTTACCTCTTCCCAGATCTACCCTCTTGCCCATCCATACAACTTTGTACCTTTTACCTCCATTAAGGCCAGTTTGTGATGCCTAAAGGTCTTTGGATGTCTGGCCTTCCACTTGGACATAGTCTTATGAGTGTCTGCTCACAGAGAAAAGTGACATTCCTCCCAGTAGCTATCAGTTTCTAATGGCTCCTCAGCAGGAGGTGGGACGTTGTGCCTAACTCTTCTCTTCATGTTGGAATCTGGTCTGGCTTGAGCTTTTGCAGGGCTTGTGCATAGTGTCCCAACAGCTGTGAGTTGATAGGTGCAGCTGCCCTGCTGTGTCTGGAAGGCTCTGTTTCCTTTGGCTATCCATGGCTTCTGGGTTAGATATTCTTGCTCCCTCTTCTTCAATGCTCCTTCAGCCTCGGAAGGAGGTGAGTTTATATGTTCCATTCCAGGTGGAGAATTTTGCAGTCTCTCTACCTTGGCCAGTTGTGGGTCTCTGGGCTAATTGTCATCTATTACAAATAGAAGATTCTCTGATGAAGGTTCAAAAAATTTATTAATCTATGGAAATAAGGATAAGTCATTAGAAATTGGTCTAGCATCATATTCATTTAGCAAAATATTAGTAGCAGGTTCTCCCCTTGGGACCATGATGTCTTGCTTTAGGTTCTTAGCATGATCATGGTGCCAACCATGGGCTTCATCTTGTGGATCAGAACGTACATCCAATAACAAAGCCATTTGTTACTCCCATGGTGTTCGTGCCATAAGTTATACCCATGGGTATACCTTGGCAGGCAAGTCATTTTTGTAACTCACAGAATTCAGAGCTGGCTGTAATTGATGGCTACGTCTCTGTTAGTACACATAAGTTAGCAGTATGAAAGCTAGTTAGTAGGGAGGAATCTTCCAGGTGTGTACCAGCTTGATTTCATCATGTTTTACGACTTAAGTATGTGGTGTCTTTGGCACTACTAGGCTTCTTTCTTTCTGTCAGTTCTGGACAATAATTAATAGTATTGGCAATATGCAGTAATGTGTGAAGGCCATGTACTATCCCCGGTCAACAACTTCGAAAGAAGTAGCCTATTCCTGGCACTAGACAGTTTACTTATTTTTTTCATTATAGAGTAGCTCTATCTTAATTCTCGCTCGCTCTTGTATATGTATATGTGGTGGCCACTACAGGAATAGGTTTCCAGATGACTCTTGTGAAAAGTCTTTAGTGTTACATATTCCTTTCTGCATTCGTGTGTCTATTCTATGACCCCCCTTCCCTACCCCAGTTTGACTCTTCCTGTTCCATTATCCCCATTTATCCCACTGTATTCTGTCTCGTCTGTTGTAAGTCCTCCCATGCCCTTAATGTATTTCCTGATCTCTCCGGGCTTTCCAAATGAGCACACATACCTGAAGAATCAAAGCTAATTGAATTTGTCTTACACACTTATGAGAACGTACTAGGCCCGAGTGGTGAGTTGACATGGCCCTCCAGCCTGCTTACTGGAGTTTGTGCGGATTTATCACACAGGGAAAGATAGACTTGGAAGGGTTCAATGTGGACATGGTGGATGCCTCTGGGGCAGTGTCGTCAGAGGTTCTGTATTTGTATTTTGAGTTCTATAACACTTTGGTAGTTTGGGCAGTATTGTAGAACCATGCTGGAGTTCTTGAGTTCTGCGTTTCTCAGCAGAGCTTTATGCATATGGTAGGCAATGAGTGAATAATTGTGGAAAAGTTAAGGAATTGTAGAAGAATTACAGCTAAGACACGCCACTGGCCTTACATTTAAAACAACATCACTTTTCTTTCTTGTGACTTCATATTTTTTTCTTTCTTTCTTTCTTTCTTTCTTTCTTTCTTTCTTTCTTTCTTTCTTTGGTTTTTTGAGACAGGGTTTCTCTGTGTAGCCCTGGCTGTCCTGGAACTCACTCTGTAGACCAGGCTGGCCTCGAACTCAGAAATCCGCCTGCCTCTGTCTCCCAAGTGCTGGGATTAAAGGCGTGCGCCAACACTGCCCGGCTAACTTCATATTTCTTTATGTGAGGTTTGAAGAGCAGGGCAGGAGGCAGTCTGCTGATCTAATGCTTTCAATGTGTAAGGAACAGTGAAGGATTCATTGTGTTGCACTTTCCTGTCTCATCCACACATTCGTATCGCCAGCCCGTCGTCTCCTTACCTCCTCCATCATTGTCCCATGCTGGAAGCACCACGACCTCAGCTGCCTTCTGGCAGCCTCTCTGCTTCCCGCCGTGCCCTTTGACCTTCCATTCTTCACGAAGTACACCCAGTGGTTTAAAAGTGTGTTTTTATCACTCTCTGATTAAAATTGTTTTGCATGGGTGTCTTTTTAACCTTGCTTATAGGCGGCCTGAGTTTTAAAGTTCTGCTTACTTCGTATCACTTGTCCATCCCTTGCGTGGGATACTTTGCCACGATCCATCCCAAAGTGACCCACATTCGGGTGTCCTTAGTAGGACACATATGAAACCCCCGGTAGACTTCCCTGGAAAAACCACACACATTTGGATATTACAGGGCTGGTAAAAAACGTTAGACATGGTGCTTTCTAATTGCAAAGCTTTTGGAAACAGAGATGGTTTTGAAAGTGAGGGTTTGTTTCCACATCACGTGTTCTCTTAGGAGGCTGCCATTCCTGTTGGAAACAACAGCCACCGAGAGTCCGTGTTGGTACAATAAGCAAGCAGCATTCATTTCATCTCCCTTAGTATGCTGTCACCTCTACAAGCAGAGTTTTCCAGCTCGAGTGAGCATCCTCAGGACTGGAACGCCTGACCTTCCCTCCAAGGTCAACTGCAGTTCAGTCGACAGGGACAAGGCTATTACCCCCGTGTTGTGCAATTTGTGCAGTGCTCTGATCCGTTTTGTGCCATTCATGTGGGCTTCGCTCTTCTGTCAGACAAAGAGGCTACATTCAGGGAGACAGACATGAAAAATGACCCTGGGAGAAATGGGATTTTTCTAACAAAGAGATCCATCAATGGGAGAGCTTATGAAAAACATACCATTTATAATGCACAGATTGTGTTCCTTGTGTTCGACGCAGTCACCGCTGTTATTCTCAGCTCCCTTTCGAGGATTTGAGCACCGGGCAGCATCCTCATACAGCCTCTGTTGTAAACGATGGCTTTTCCTTTTTATGCCACACTACTGCAGTGTCTGTCTGTTCATCCCCGTTTGCACTAGTGTGACGGTTTCTATATGCTCGCCCCAGGGAATGGCAATATTAGAAGGTTTGGCCCTGTTGGAGTAGGTGTGTCCTTCTTGGAGAAGGTGTGTCACTGTGGGTGTGGGCTTTAAGACCTTCATCCTAGCTGACTGGAAGCCAACATTCTGCTAGCAGTCTTCAGCTGAAGATGTAGACCCCCTCAGCTCCTCCTGCACCATACCTGCCTCGATGCTGCCATGTTCCTGTCTTGATGGTAATGGACTGAACCTCAGAACCTGTAAGCCAGCCCCAATGAAATGTTGTCCTTGGTCATGGTGTCCATTCCAGAAATAAAACTCTGACAGTTTCCCTTCTGGCTTGTCTTCTAGGGTGGCTATAGGAGCAGTGCCCCCCTTTCAAAATAAGACACATAGAACTTACCTTTCAGCTTTGAGAAATTTAAAACTTCCATAAGAATATGCATTTTTTTTAAAAAGTGATCCTTATTAAACATCAGTATCAATCAATTTTGCTTCCAATTAGAATACTTTGACAGTTTGTGTTGCCATGGCGAAGTGTACTGTGCATTTGCTTAACACTCAAGTGGAGGCTAGATTCTTCCTCAGTGGACATTACGGGCCTAGGTGCAGTCTTTGTTAACCTCTGGCTTCTTCTTAAGGTTAGAGATAGCCACTGAGATGCTAGAATCAGCTCACCCAGCATGCTGATAGTTGTGAACAAAGCACATCAGAGACTGACCGTACTGGTCTCTCAGGATCAGAAAAGTGGTGGTGCTGGATTTGAAGGTAACCTGTGCTGGTGGCCATGCGGCAGGCTGTGAGGAAGACTGTGTGAGAGAAAGCACCAGGTCAACTTTAAAATATTGAAAACACCGTTTAGTTTTTAACTAGAACCCAGGAGTGTATGCTATGCATCCTTGGCATCTTGAAATATACTTTTCTTTTTCCCTTGCTCTTCTCTGTCTTCCTGACTCCTCCTTGCCCAGGGCACCCTTCCAATCTCAGTATTTGCAAATTCCACAATTCCAGTTTTCTTTATGGCTGAATAAAAGTCCATTGCATATCAACTCATCTGCTAATGGATAGGCTGGTTCCACTTCCTTGCTATTATGAGTAGAGCAGTAGTAAATACAGATGTGTAGCTACTTCTGTGATAGGATACAGAGGTCTTTGGGTATATGCCCAGGAGTGGTATAGCTGTGTTATAGGATGGCTCTATTTTAGTCTTCAATAAATATTTTTAAAAATAATTTCCATGTTGGCTATACCAGTTGACACTGACACCAAAATAAAATAACAAAAAGTTATACTTCTCCATGTCCACACCAGTGTATGCGGTTGTTTACTTTCTTGATCTTAGCCATTATGACTAGAGTTGGAATATCAGAGTAGCTTTAAGTTGCATTTCCCCGATGGCTAAGGATGTTGAAAGCTTTCAAAACTATATATTGGCCTTTTCTGTTTCTTCTTGGGAACTGCCTGTTCAGTTTCCTGGCCCATTTTTTGATGAACAGTTTTGGTATTTTATTATTCAATTTTTATAACTCCATATATATCATAGGCATTAATTCCATTCTGAAGTATAGTGGCAAAGATTTTCTTTTATTGTTTAGGTTGTCTATTCAGTCAGTTGAGAGTATCCTTTCGTGTGCAGAAATCCATATTTTTAATTCATATAACCCAATTTATCATTGTAGAGGCGGTTTTGTGCTATATTAAAGTATTTTTCCTGCACCTATATTCTCAATTATTTTCTATGCTTGCCTTGACAGTTTTAGATTTTCCCATTTAAAACTAAGGCCTTTGATCTACTTTGAATCGACTTTTATGGAAAGTGGGAGGTTTGAGTCTAATCTTTTCTCTAGTACATGTTTTGATGCCTTTGTGAAGAACCATTTTGCCATATTTGTGCGGGTCTATTTCTGGGCCCTCTATTATGTTCCCTTGGTCTACATTCTGCATCAAGACTGTACTATATTTGTCTCTGTGGCCCTACAGTGTAGTTTGAGGCCAAGTATGGTGATTATTTCTGTTTAGGATTCCTTTTGAAAATCTATAGTCTTTGTGTTTCAACACGATTTTTAGGATCGCTTTGCTCGTTCTGTGAAAGTATCATAAGAATTTTGATGGGGATTGTACTGAATCTGTAGACTGGTCGGGTACTAGTTATTTTTTGCTAACTTGACACAAACTGGAGCCATCTGGGACAAGGAAACCTCATGTGTATCTATAGGCATTTCATGGCTAATGATTGATGGTCTGTCTCCATTGGTTTGACACAGTGCAACTAGGCAGACATGGGCTGATTAAGAAAGAAAGCTGACCTCCAGTTGAACCAGCACCATTTGTTGAAAAGGCTATCTTTATTCCACTGGATGGTTGTGGCTCCTTTATCAAAGATCAAGTGACCATAAGTCTGAGGGTTCATTTCTGAGTCTTCAATCCTATTCCATTGATCTGCTTGCCTGTTGCTGTACCAATACCATGCAGTTTTTAACACAATTGCTCTGTAGTACTGCTTAAGGTCAGGGATATTGATTCCCCCAGAAGTCCTTTTACTGTTGAGAATAGTTTTAGCTATCCTGGGTTTTTTGTTGCTCCAGATGAATTTGAGAATTGCTCTTTCTAGGTCTATGAAGAATTGAGTTGGGATTTTGATGGGGATCGCATTGAATCTCTATATTGCTTTTGGCAAGATGGCCATTTTTACTATATTGATCCTGCCAATCCAGGAGCAAGAAATATTTTTCCATCTTCTGAGGTCTTCTTCGATTTCTTTTTTTTTTTTTCTTGGAAAGATTTTTTTATTTTATTTTATTTTCTATATTCTATGTTTACATTCCAAAGGCTTTCCCCTTTCCCAGTTCCCACCCACCATAGTTCCCATAGTTCCTCTCCCCCTCATCTGTTCCCCAATAATTCCCCCTCCCCCCTCGGTTTCTTTACTAAACTGGATGCAATCTTTACAAGCCCAGGGTCCTCTCTTTTCTTCTTCTTGGGAATCATTTGACTTGCTATTTGTGTCTTGAGTATTTAGGGCTTCTGGGCTCATTAATATCCACTTATCAGTGATTGCATTTCATGTGCATTCTTTTGTGATTGGGTTAATTCACTCAGGATGATATTTTCCAGGTCTAACCATTTACCTACAAATTGCATGAATTCATTATTTTTAATTGCTGAGTAGTATTCCATTGTATAAATATACCACATTTTCTGTATCCATTCCTCCTTTGAGGGATATTTGGGCTCCTTCCAATTTCTGGCGATTATAAACAAGGCTGCTATAAACATAGTGGAGCATGTGTCCTTATTGCATGCAGGGGAATCCTCTGGGTATATGCCCAGGAGTGGTATGCCAGGGTCCTCTGGAAGTGACATGCCCAATTTTCTGAGGAACCACCAAACTGATTTCCAGAGCGGTTTTTACCATTTTGCAATCCCACCAACAGTGGAGGAGTGTTCCTCTTTCTCCACATCCTCGCCAGCACTTGTTGTCTCTTGAGTTTTTAATCTTAGCCATTCTGACTGGTGTGAGGTGGAATCTCAGGGTTGTTTTGATTTGCATTTCCCTGATGACTAATGATGTTGAACATCTTTTAAGGTGTTTCTCGGCCATCCGAATTTCTTCTGGTGAAAATTCTTTGTTTAGCTCTGTGCCCCATTTTTTGATATGGTTATTTGTTTCTTTGCGGTCTAACTTCTTGAATTCTTTGTATATATTGGATATTAGCCCTCTGTCGGATGTGGAGTTGGTGAAGATCTTTTCCCACTTTGTTGGTTGCCGTTTTGTCCTTCTGACAGTGTCCTTTGCTTTGCAGAAACTTTGTAATTTTATGAGGTCCCATTTGTCCATTCTTGATCTTAGAGCATAAGCTATTGGTGTTCTGTTCAGGAACTTTTCCCCTGTGCCCAAGTCCTCCAGGGTCTTCCCAAGTTTCTTTTCTAATAATTTCAGTGTGTCTGGTTTTATGTGGAGGTCCTTGATCCACTTGGAGTTGATCTTAGTGCAAAGAGATAAGATTGGATCAATTTGCATTCTTCTGCATGTTGACTTCCAGTTGAACCAGCACCATTTGTTAAAAAGGCTATCTTTATTCCACCGGATGGTTGTGGCTCCTTTATCAAAGATCAAGTGACCATAAGTCTGTGGGTTAACCTCTGGGTCTTCAATCCTGTTCCATTGATCTGCTTGCCTGTTGCTATACCAATACCATGCAGTTTTTAACACAATTGCTCTGTAGTACTGCTTGAGGTCAGGGATATTGATTCCCCCAGAAGTCCTTTTATTGTTGAGAATAGTTTTAGCTATCCTGGGTTTTTTGTTGCTCCAGATGAATTTGAGAATTGCTCTTTCTAGGTCTATGAAGAATTGAGTTGGGATTTTGATGGGGATCGCATTGAATCTGTATATTGCTTTTGGCAAGATGGCCATTTTTACTATATTGATCCTGCCAATCCAGGAGCAAGAAATATTTTTCCATCTTCTGAGGTCTTCTTCGATTTCTTTCTTCAAGGACTTGAAGTTCCTGTTGTACAGATCTTTCGCTTGTTTGGTTAGAGTTACGCCAAGGTACTTTATGTTGTTTGTGGCTATTGTGAAGGGTGTTATTTCTCTAATTTCTTTCTCTGCCTGCTTGTCCTTTGAGTACAAGAAGGCCACTGACTTGATTGAGTTAATTTTATAACCTGCCACTTTGCTGAAGTTGTTTATCAGCTGTAGAAGTTCTCTGGTGGAGTTTTTTGGGTCGCTTAGGTAAACTATCATATCGTCTGCAAATAATGATAGTTTCACTTCTTCCTTTCCAATTTGTATCCCTTTGACTTCCTTATGTTGTCTAATTGCTCTTGCTAGAACTTCAAGTACTATATTGAAAAGATATGGAGAGAGAGGGCAGCCTTGTTTAGTCCCTGATTTTAGTGGGAATGCTTCAAGTTTCTCTCCATTTATTTTGATGTTGGCTACTGGTTTGCTGTAGATTGCTTTTACTATGTTTAGGTATGGGCCTTGAATTCCTGCTCTTTCCAAGACTTTTAGCATGAAAGGATGCTGAATTTTGTGGAATGCTTTTTCAGCATCTAATGAGATGACCATGTGGTTTTTTTCTTTCAGTTTGTTTATGTAGTGGATTACATTGATGGATTTCCGTATATTGAACCATCCCTGCATCCCTGGGATGAAACCTACTTGATCATGGTGGATGATCGTTTTGATGTGCTCTTGGATTCGGTTAGCAAGAATTTTATTTAGTATTTTTGCATCTATATTCATAAGAGAAATTGGCCTGTAGTTCTCTTTCTTTGTTGGATCTTTTTGTGGTTTAGGTATTAGCGTAATTGTGGCTTCGAAGAATGAGTTGGGCAGTGTCCCTTCTGTCTCTATTTTGTGGAATAGTTTGGAGAGTATTGGTGTTAAGTCTTCTTTGAAGGTCTGGTAGAATTCTGCACTAAAACCATCTGGTCCCGTACTTTTTTTGGTTGGGAGGCTTTCTATAACCCCTTCTATTTCTTTAGGGGTTATGGGTCTGTTTAGCTGATCTACTTGATGCTGATTTAATTTTGGTATTTGATATCTGTCTAGGAAATTGTCCATTTCCTCCAGGTTCTCCAGTTGTTTTGAGTATAGACCTTTGTAGTAGGATCTGATGATGTTTTGAATTTCCTCAGTTTCTGTTGTTATGTCTCCCTTTTCATTTCTAATTTTGTTAATTTGTATACTGTCTCTGTGTCCTTTGGTTAGTCTGGCTAAGGGTTTATCTATCTTGTTGATTTTCTCAAAGAACCAGCTCCTGGTCTTGTTGATTCTTTGTATGGTTCTCTTTGTTTCTATTTGATTGATTTCAGCCCTGAGTTTGATGATTTCTTGTCTTCTACTCCTCCTGGGTGAATTAACTTGTTTTTCTTCCAGGGCTTTAAGGTGTGCCATTAAGCTGCTAGTATATGCTCTCTCCAGTTTCTTTTTGGATGCACTTAGAGCTATGAGTTTTTCTCTTAGCACTGCTTTCATTGTGTCCCATAGATTTGGGTAGGTTGTACCTTCATTTTCATTGAATTCTAAAAAGTCTTTGATTTCTTTTTTTATTTCTTCCTTGACCAAGGTGTCATTGAGTAGAGTATTGTTCAGTTTCCATGTGTATGTGGGCTTTCTGTTGTTTTTGTTGTTATTGAAGACCACTCTTACTCCATGGTGATCTGATAGAAGGCATGGGATTAGCTTGATCTTGTATTTGTTGACATCTGTCTTGTGACCAATTATATGGTCTATTTTGGAGAAGGTCCCATGTGGAGCTGAGAAAAAGGTATATTCTTTAGCTTTAGGATGAAATGTCCTATATATATCTGTTAAATCCAATTGGTCCAGAGTTTCAATTAGTTTCACTGTGTCCCTGTTTAGTTTCTGCTTTCCTGATCGGTCCATTGAGGAGAGTGGAGTGTTGAAGTCACCCACAATTATTGTGTTAGGTGTAATGTGTGCTTTAAGCTTTAGTAAGGTTTCTTTTACGAATGAGGCTGCCCTTGCATTTGGAGCATAGATGTTCAGTATTGAGAGCTCTTCTTGGTGGATTTTTCCTTTGGCCAGCACGAAGTGACCTTCTGAGTCTCTTTTGATGATTTTAGGTTGGAAGTCAATTTTATCTGATATTAGAATGGCTACTCCAGCTTGTTTCCTGAGACCATTTGCTTGTAAAATTGTCTTCCAGCCTTTTACTCTAAGGCAGTGTTTGTCTTTGACACTGAGATGTGTTTCCTGTATGCAGCAAAATGTAGGGTCCTGTTTCCGTATCCAGTCTGTTAATCTATGTCTTTTTATTGGGGAATTGAGTTCATTGATGTTAAGAGATATTAAGGAATAGTAATTATTTCCTCCAGACATTTTTGAAATTATATTTATTTATTTTATTTATTTTTTATATTCGAGAGGTTACCTTCTTTTGGGTTTGATGAGAGGAGGTTTCTATCTTGCTTCTTCCCGGGTGTAGTTTCCGTCCTTGTCTTGGTGTTTTCCCCTTATTATCCTTTGTAGGGCTGGATTTGTGGAAAGATATCGTGCAAATTTGGTTTTGTCATGGAATACATTGATGTCTCCATCTATGGTGATTGAGAGTTTTGCTGGGTAAAGTAGTTTTGGCTGAAGTTTGTGTTCTCTTAGAGTTTGCATGATATCTGCCCAGGATCTTCTAGCTTTCATGGTCTCAGGTGAGAAGTCTGGTGTTATTCTGATAGGTCTTCCTTTATAAGTTACTTGGCCTTTTTCTCTTGCTGCCTTTAATATTCTTTCTTTGTTTAGTACATTTGGAGTTTTGATTATTATGTGACGGGATGTATTTCTGTTCTGATCCAGTCTGTTTGGGGTTCTGTATGCTTCTTGTATATTCATGGGCATCTCTCTCTTTAGGTTGGGGAAGTTTTCTTCCATAATTTTGTAGAAGATATTTGCTGGCCCTTTAACTTGTACATCTTCATTCTCGTCTATACCTATAATCCTTAGGTTTGGTCTTCTCATTGTGTCCTGGATTTCCTGGATGTTTTGGGTTACAGCCTTTTTGCATTTAGTATTTTCTTTGACTGTTGAATCAATGGTTCCTATGGTATCTTCGGCTTCTGATATTCTGTCTTCTATCTCTTGTATTCTATTGTTGATATTTGCATCTATGGCTCCTGATTTCTTCCCAAGGTTTTCTATCTCCAATGTTGTCTCCCTCTGCGATTTCTTTGTTGTTTCTACTTCTGTTTTTAGTGCCTGGATGGATGTGCTCAGATCTTTTGCTTGCTTGATTGTGTTTTCATGTATTTCTTTAATAGATTTTTGTGTTTCCTCTTTCATAGCTTCTACTTGTTGGCCCACGTTCTTCTGTATTTCTTTAAGTGATTTTTGTCTTTCTTCCTTATTGTCTTCTTCTTTTTGATCCATCTTCTCCTGCATTTCTTGAAGTGATTTTTGTATTTGCCTTGTAAAGGCTTCTAACTTTTGATCCATTTTCTCTTCTATTTCTTTACGAGATTTTTCTATGTGTTCAGCTACCAGCATCCTGACCAGTGATTTTATATCCAAGTCTTGTTTTTCTGGTGTTTTGGGGTATCCAGGGCTTCCTGTTGTTGGCGAACTGGGTTCAGATGCTGTCATGTTGTCTTGATTTCTGTTAGTGACATTCCTTCGTTTACCTTTTGCCATCTGGTTATTTCTGGTGTTAGTTGACCTTGTTGTCACTGGCTGGTGTTTGAATCTCCTATGAGGCTGGGCTTACCTGTTGTTTCTCTACTGGTGGTTATGCGTGATTGCTGCTCAATGGGATCATGAGCTGGCTGCCACCCGCTGACTTTGTGCACGGCCTGAGGTCTCCGGGAAGTGTGGGGGAGTGCAGCAGAGCCTCGGCAGGTGCTGCTGGGCCTGCCTAGTAGCGAGAGCCTAGCAGATCCCCCCACGTGGCAGCCCCTGATGGAATCTGTCTACCTGTTCCTTTCCAGCTGTGTTCTGGTTGCAGTATGGAGGCCTGCCGCTATCGCTGGTCCGGGCTCCTGGGGAGCTGGGTGGTTCCGGCTGCCTCAGTGCACGGCCTAAGCTCGCAGGGACGTGCTGCAGAGCCTAGGCGCCTGGGCCCGCCTGTGGGCGAGAGCTTAGCAGCTCTCCCTGCTCTAGCCCCAGGCAGAGTCTCTATCTGCACCTTTCCAGCTGTGTCCTGGTTGCAATATGGAGGCCTGCCGCTATAGCTGGTCCTCACTCTTCTTAATAAACAAGAATTGTTGCTTATCCTGGTTCCGTGGGCAGGGTCTCAGCACCTGGCAGGCTGGCTACGTATGGCTGACCTGCTACCGGCTGGATGGGAAGCTGCAGACAAGATGGCGCTGCCTGCAGGGGGTTCGGGTCTGGCCTGCGAGCGCAGAGCGCAGGCACGGCCGCTGTACTCCAAACCGCTAGGCTGTGCACAGTTCCTGCCCCAGACCTGAGTCCCCGGAGGTCTTAAACTCGGGCTGTCTCTGGTACCTGGTTCCGCCGGCAGGGTCTCAGCACCTGGCAGGTTGGCTAGGTATGGCTGACCTGCTACCGGCTGGATGGGAAGCTGCAGACAAGATGGCGCTGCCTGCAGGGGCTTCGGGGGTCTGGCCTGCGAGCGCATAGCGCAGGCACGGCCGCTGTACTCCAAACCGCTAGGCTGTGCACAGTTCCTGCCCCAGACCTGAGTCCCCGGAGGTCTTAAACTCGGGCTGTCTCTGGTACCTGGTTCCGCCGGCAGGGTCTCAGCACCTGGCAGCCTGGCTACGTATCGATTTCTTTCTTCAAGGACTTGAAGTTCCTGTCGTACAGATCTTTCGCTTGTTTGATTAGAGTTACGCCAAGGTACTTTATGTTGTTTGTGGCTATTGTGAAGGGTGTTATTTCCCTAACTTCTTTCTCAGCCTGCTTGCCCTTTGAGTACAAGAAGGCTACTGATTTGCTTGAGTTAATTTTATAACCAGCCACTTTGCTGAAGTTGTTTATCAGCTGTAGAAGTTCTCTGGTGGAGTTTTTTGGGTCGCTTAAGTAAACTATCATATCATCTGCAAATAATGATAGTTTGACTTCTTCCTTTCCAATTTGTATCCCTTTGACTTCCTTATGTTGTCTAATTGCTCTCGCTAGAACTTCAAGTACTATATTGAAAAGATATGGAGAGAGAGGGCAGCCTTGTCTAGTCCCTGATTTTAGTGGGATTGCTTCAAGTTTCTCTCCATTTATTTTGATGTTGGCCACTGGTTTGCTGTAGATTGCTTTTACTATGTTTAGGTATGGGCCTTGAATTCCTGCTCTTTCCAAGACTTTTAGCATGAAAGGATGCTGAATTTTGTGGAATGCTTTTTCAGCATCTAATGAGATGACCATGTGGTTTTTTTCTTTTAGTTTGGAGATCAACATGCAGAAGAATGCAAATTGACCCACTCTTATCTCCTTGTACTAAGATCAACTCCAAGTGGATCAAGGACCTCCACATAAAACCAGACACACTGAAACTATTAGAAAAGAAACTTGGGAAGACCCTGGAGGACATGTGCACAGGGGGAAAGTTCCTGAACAGAACACCAATAGCTTACGCACTAAGATCAAGAATTGACAAATGGGACCTCATAAAATTACAAAGTTTCTGCAAAGCAAAGGACACTGTCAGAAGGACAAAATGGCAACCACCAAAGTGAGAAAAGATCTTCACCAACCCCACATCCGACAGAGGGCTAATATCCAATATATACAAAGAACTCAAGAAGTTAGACCCCAAAGAACCAAATAACCCTATCAAAAAATGGGGAACAGAGCTAAACAAAGAATTTTCACCAGAAGAAATTCGGATGGCCAAGAAACACCTTAAGAGATGTTCAACATCATTAGTCATCAGGGAAATGCAAATCAAAACAACCCTGAGATTCCACCTCACACCAGTCAGAATGGCTAAGATTAAAAACTCAAGAGACAACAAGTGCTGGCGAGGATGTGGAGAAAGAGGAACACTCCTCCACCGTTGGTGGGATTGCAAAATGGTAAAACTGCTCTGGAAATCAGTTTGGCAGTTCCTCAGAAAATTGGGCATGTCACTTCCAGAGGACCCTGGCATACCACTCCTGGGCATATACCCAGAGGATTCCCCTGCATACAATAAAGACACATGCTCCACTATGTTCATAGCAGCCTTATTTATAATAGCCAGAAATTGGAAGGAGCCCAAATATCCCTCAAAGGAGGAATGGATACAGAAAATGTGGTATATTTATACAATGGAATACTACTCAGCAATTAAAAATAATGAATTCATGCAATTTGTAGGTAAATGGTTAGACCTGGAAAATATCATCCTGAGTGAGTTAACCCAATCACAAAAGAATACATATGAAATGCAATCACTGATAAGTGGATATTAATGAGCCCAGAAGCCCTAAATACTCAAGGCACAATTAGCAAGTCAAATGATTCCCAAGAAGAAGAAAGGAGAGGACTCTGGGCCTTTAAAGATTGGATCCAGTTTTGTAGAGAAACCGTGGGGGGAGGGGGAATGATTGGGGAATATTGGGGGGGGGAGAGGAATTATGGGAAACTGGGAAAGGGGAATGCCTTTGGAATGTAAACATAAAATATAGAAAATAAAAATTAAAAAAAAGAATAGCAAAAAAAAAAGAATAAATGTTCTTTAGATATCTGTTAAAAAAAAAAAAAAGAAAGAAAGAAAGAAAGGAAGCTGAGGAAACCGTAAAACAGCGAGCCAGTAAATAGCATTGTTCTTTGGTCTCTGACTATTTTTTTTAAATTGACTATTTTATTTATGTTCATTTCAAATGTTACCCCCTTTCCTGGTTTCCCCTCTGCAACCTCCCATCACATCCTTCCTCCCCCTGCTTCTATGACAGTGCTCCCCCACCCACCTACCCATTCCTACCTTACTGGCCTGGCATTCCCCTACACTGGGGCATCAAGCCTTCTCAGGACCAAGGGCTCTTCTCCCTTTGATGTCCAACAAGGCCATCCTCAGCTACATATGCGGCTGGAGCCATGGGTCCTCCAGGTGTCCTCTTTGGTTGGTGGTCTGGTCCTTGGCTATACTCTTACATCCAAGTTCCTGTTGTGGCTTCCCCGGATGATAGACTGTCACTGTAACCTGTAGGGTAAAATGAACCATTCCTTTCTGCATTGTCATGCTGATTGTCAATGATCAGGAAGCAAGTTTGGACAAGTAATACCCTCGAGATATTAATCCTGTAGTTCAGGATCTTTCCCTCATCTAGAATCGTCTCCGATTTCCTTTTCTCAGGTTCTTTATGTTTTCATTGTAGAAGTTTTTCACCTCCTCGCTTAGGGTTGGCTTTGGTTGGTTTTGTGTTTTATTTTTTAAGGCACCGTTTATGAGATGCCTCCCCACTCTCCTCTGGGCATGCCGAGGTGAGCTCTGATTGTTTCCAGCGCTCTGGACTGTCCCCTTCTGGCTCTCACAGTGCCTGGTACTCAATCTTTCATTCCACTCCACTCGTGGGGCCCGACTCAGGCCAGCAGCTTAGCATGGTGGCCTCTTTTCTGAGAAAGTCCCATCTGGTCTTATTTCTGCTTTCGGCAGCTCTTTATTTGATTGCTGTAGCGGTTGCTTTTTATTTTAATCTTTAATCTTTTTTTTCTTTTACAGTCCAGTTGTTATCCCCCTCCCATTCTGTCCTCAGGCAGTTCCTCATCCCATTCTTCCTCTCCTGTCCTCAAGAAGATGTTCCCACACCCCCACACCCCCCGCAACTGCCAGGCCTCTCCATTCCCTGGGACCTCACAAGGGTTAGGTGCGTCTTCTCTCATTAAGGCCAGACCAGGCAGTCCTCTGTGTTGGGACCTAGGACCAGCTAGTGTATGGTGTTTTGTTGATGGCTCAGTGTCTTGAGAGATCTCAGGGGTCCAGGTTTATTGAGACTGCTGGTCTTCCTTCCTCAACTTCTTCCAGCCTTTCCCTAATTCAACCTCGGGGTCCCCGACTTCAGCCCATTGGTTGGGTGTAAGTAACTGTGTCTGTCTCAGTCAGCTGCTTGCTGGGCTTCTCAGAGGGCAGACATGCTAGGCTCCTGACTGTATGTATATCATAGCATCGATAATATTGGTTGCTTTTAATCTTGACTTTTTTTCTATTTGTTTATTTGGATTTTTTTGTTTTGTTTTTTCGAGACAGGGTTTCTCTGTATAGCCCTGCCTGTCCTGGAACTCACTCTGTAGACCAGCCTGGCCTCGAACTCTCTGCCTCCCAAGTGCTGGGATTAAAGGCGTGCGCCACCACCGCCCAGCGACTTTGTTTCTATTTGAATGCCTGATCTCCCACATGATGCTTCTAAGCTTAGTCGTAGTCTTAGCTCCAGTCCCCAGAAGACAGCCTCTTTAGCAGCAGGAAGGCAGGTCAGCTCTGTGCCTCCTTCCCTCTGCAGATTCTCTCATTCCTGTTCAATTTTCAGCCTCCCATTAGGTCTGGACACACAGAGGAAGACATGCAATCAAGGGTAGCTGATCTGTTTCCCAGAGCTCAGGCATGGCATTAGGCGTGTTCTATCAATCTGTAATTATTATGGATTAAAGATTCGTGTCCACAAAACATCATATGTCAGAATCTTAACCACCAGGAACTTGTCAGCCACTGTGTTAAAAGTGAGACTTTCTTGAATGGGGTTCATGCCCTTTGACTGCAGCCAAAGGAACTGGTTTGCCTTTTCTACTATGAGAAGAGGTAGGTAGATGGTGCTGTCTAAGTACCAGGAAATCAGTCTTAACCAAACATCAAATTTTCAGGCTCTGTGATTAAGAACTTCCTGACCTCTGTGAGAAACACACAGCCATTTGGAAGTTACCAAGTTAAGATATTTTGTTGCAGCTGTTGAAACTGGAACACCGCCACCACCAACAAACTCACATATTTGAGTTAACCAAATATGTTTTTTTTATGATTGCCAAAAACATTAACAAATCTCCATCTCACAAATCCCCATTTCATACTCATTTTGTTATTCACTGTGTAAGGGTATTTTACCTGCTTGTGTACTGCGTTTGTGGAGTGTCCTGTCCGAGGAGGCCAGCAGAGGGTGATAGATACTCTGGAATTGGAGTGAACAGATGATTCTGTGACTGTTGCAATGGGAACCCCAGTATTCTTTTTCTTTTTCTTTCTTTCTTTCTTTCTTTCTTTCTTTCTTTCTTTCTTTCTTTCTTTCTTTTTCTTTCTCTCTCTTTCTTTCTTTCATTAAATAATTTTTTATTGAATATATTCTTCATTTACATTTCAAATGCTAAAACCTTTCCCAGTTTCCCCCTCCCCAAAACCCTAACCCCTCCTCCCACCCCCTGCCTCCAAGTATATGCCCCTTCACCTGACCCACTCCTACCATGTGTACCCCTTGGTTGATGGTTTAGTCCCTGGGAATTCTGGGGCAACTGGGTGGCCGACATTGCTGTTCTTCCCATGGGGCTGCAAGCCCCTTCATCTCCTCCGGACCACCCTCCAGGTCCTCATCCAGTGGTTGGCTGCTAGCATCTGCCTCTGTGTCTGTAAGGCTCTGGCAGGACCCCTCAGGAGACACCCATAAGAGGCTCCTTTCTGCATGCACTTCTCGTCACTCTTCCAGTTTTCTAAACAAGGAGGCAGCGCTCCTAACTCTGAGCCTTCTTTCCAAAATCTATTAGAGTTTATTCTGTGCACAAGTTCTGTTATAACTTAGACACACACACATTCAAAGGAAGATGTTGTAGGTGTTATTCAAAGACTCGTGTATGAAATGATTTTCAAATTCAAACTTAAAAAAAAAAAACCTCTTTTTTTTCTGAGAACTCACGACTCTGTTTTTTTTTAAATGCATTTTTTGAAGCCCAAAGTTTCTCTTTGATATACAAAAACTAAAGCTTTATAACATCCTTTCTCCTCAGACTTAATTAAAACAATATCAAGTTTTTACTTTACTGGTAGTTTAAGGCTCAGGAATCATTCTCTTCTGGGATAATGCTTTATTCCTTGGCAATTGTTTCATTCACACATCTTCAAATAAAACTAAGTGTTAAAAAACAAAATGGTTTAACATCATGGCAGTATTTTTAAAAACTATGCATCTAATTGGCTAATAAAGTCCTCACAATAAAGAACTCGGGTACCTAGATTTCCAGATCTCTTTCTTCCTTCCAGGTTTCATCTTTACTTCATTTATGAAATATTATTAGTACCATGTGCCATAACAGTCTCAGAGATTATGTACTCTGTCTGCTTACTACCCTTCCCCTTCCTTTTCTGCATTTGCCTCAGTTCCAATCTCATTGATACTTTGTTACACTTGATTGAGTGTATTGGCCTTAGTTCCAGTCTCATTGATACTCTGTTACATTTCGCTGAATGTATTTGCCCCAGTTTCAATCTCATTCACATTTTGTTACATGTTATTGAATGCATTTGCCTTAGTTTCAATCTCATTCATACTTTGTTACATTTGATTGAATGTATTTGCTTCAGTTTCAATCTCATTCACATTTTCTTACATTTGATTGACAAAAGTGTGAATTTTATTGCTGATAAAAGTATGAATGAGGATGACTTTTATTTTCAAGGGTTTCATAGGTTACATATTCTACACATGGGCACATGTATTGTGATTTCTTTGTGGTCATGTATAACTTTAGAGCTAGAGTAGTCATTTACTATAATAACAAAAGATATTGGATGTAAAAGTGTGTCTAATACCAGTCTATTAACTTGGCAAAATTACATTCCAGTTTCAGTACTTAGTCCAGAAAGAAAACTCTCTTAATTATGAGAGATGAAATTTAAACTAATGAAAGTTAATTTTTTTCTTTAGATATGACTTGTGTATTTAAAATACTGTCCAAAGATTAGACTCTTAAATACACTTTTTTAAAATGCGTCCGATAGACAGGAATAGTCTCAACAAAGTTCCTTGCACTAGTGGCGAATGTGAGAAGCTGAATAAATCTGATGCTCATGTCTGCTCACCAAGAACTCCTTCACTCATTCATCTTTGAGCCCTGAGAGCCTACGTGCTTACGCTCTAGGCCATGGCTTCCTTAAAGTTTCCCACATTTGGGGAAATTTTTGCATGGCCCCAACTATAGAGGCATGCAAAATAATTATACCAGTCAAACGTTTGTTAATTACATAAAGAAATATATTTTAAAGTAATTCTTTAGTATGTATGTACTTTACCATTTATTAAATATGCAGGCAGATCTGCATACTGATGATGTGGTTATGCTTGCCTATTTTTATTTAAAGAATTAAATTTTGTTTGATTATTTGACATGCCAAGACAGAAAGCATCTTCAATTTTCAGATTATTTGGTAGCCTGATTTTGTTAGTACCATGTGCCATGATGGTCTTACATCTGAGTTACTTATATATGTATACACACACACACAAATATTGCAAAATGGCAGAAATATGTTTATGGCCATTTCAGAATTTTCTGGAAATTCTTTTCTAATCCTAAACTCAACTTGACTTAACATTCTTAAAGTTAAACTTATCATCAACCAGAACAGTAGTTATTTAAAAGGCAAACATTCTTACAATAAAGTCCAAAGGTATACTAATATTTGCATACAAGAAATGGCAGTAAGAAAATATTGTTTCTGTTTTCTGCAATTAAATCATCATATTTCTGTAAGGGTTAGAGAATGCTGCATGAACAGACAAACCCTGCAGCTCATAATTTCATAACTTATAAAAGTTCCAGATCAGAGCTGAAGTGTTTCAGGCAACATTTGTTGGTGATGTGGGCATGGTGACACACATAAAGCATGTATGTTGTGTGTTCAATGCATGTTGTGTATTCAGAAACAACGCTGCATGGAGCCAGAACACAGGTAAGTTCTGCCTGAGACATCCCAGACTCATCATACATTTGATTTTGAACCAATTCAGAAATCTTTTACAATAGCCAACTTTTTCATGATCTCTATATTCAGGACTAGGCCTGGCAAAGAGCTACAAGTCCCAGCTGAAGAATCTGAGCTCTAGAAATCTTTCTAGGTAGTGGGTATATTCCTTAGGAAGTATGACCTCAAAAGGTAAGGGTCACATAGACACGTGACCATTTATCTAATCTTGGATCTCATGCTACCAGTGCTTAAGCATAAAATATGGAGAGAAATATCTATTGAAGTGCTTGAAAAAATATTCTTATATTATGAGGAAAGTAATTTTGAAAAAATTATTACATTACTTCATTTGTTTTTTAGTTGTTAAATTTCATCTCCAAATATGTTTACTACAGATTCATTATATTAAATTTTGTAAATTAAGACAGATTGAAATGCAAATTATTCTGTTTTTAATGACCATGATAACAGAAGCAGTATTTTTCTGTTGAACTAAACTGACATATTTAAAGTTAGAATAAACAGAAAGCTGGGGACTTTTTTCTGAAGATTACCTATGACAGTGATATATCACATACATGCTGTATTAAAGATTATAGGCATGCATATGATGAAATGAAATATTTTTTTAAATTTTTTTATTGGATATATTCTATATTTACATTTCATTTTCCTTTTTCTGGTTCCCCATCCCTCAAAGGTCCCACATGCCCTTTTCTCTCCCCCTGTTCCCCCATCCATCCCTTCCCACTTCCCTGTTCTGGTATTCCCCTACACTGATGTTTTGAACCTTTCCAGCACCAGTGTTCACTCCTTCCTTCTTGTCGGATATCATTTGATATGTGGATTGTGTCTTTGGTGTCCCAGAACTCTAGGCTAATATCCACTTATCAGTGAGTGCATTACCATGGGTATTCTTTTGAGACTGGGTTACCTCACTTAGTATAATGATCTCCAGCTCCATCCATTTCTCTAAGAATTTCATGAATTCATTGTTTCTAATGGCTGAATAGTACTCCATTGTGTATATATACCACATTTTTTTTGTATCCATTCCTCCGTTGAGGGACATCTGGGTTCTTTCCAGCTTCTATCTATTATAAATAAGGCTGCTCTGAACATAGTGGAGCATGTATCCTTATTGCATGCTGGCGAATCTTCTGGGTATATGCCCAGGAGTGGTATGGCTGGGTCCTCTGGAAGTATCATGTCCAGTTTTCTGAGGAACTGCCAGACTGATTTCCAGAGTGGTTGTACCAGCTTGCAGTCCCACCAGCAGTGGAGGAGTGTTCCTCTTTCTCCACATCCTCGGCAACACCTGATGTCTCCTGAGTTTTTAATCTTAGCCATTCTGACTGGTGTGAGGTGAAATCTCAGGGTTGTTTTGATTTGCATTTCTCTAATGACTAATGATATTGAACATGTTTTAAGTGAACTTCAGGTCTCTGAAGAAGGAAATTGAAGAAGACCCCAGAAAATGGAAAAATCTTCCATGCTCGTGGGTTGGCAGGATTAATATAGTTAAAATGGCAATCTTGCCAAAAGCAATATACCGATTCAACGTACTCCCCATCAAAATCCCAACTCAGTTCTTCATAGAGTTAGAAAGCAATTCTCAAATTCATCTGGAATAACAAAAAACCCAGGATGGTTAAAACTATCATCAACAGTAAAAGAACTTCTGGGGGAATCAATATCCCGGACCTCAAGCAATACTACAGAGCAGTAGTGTTAAAAACTGCATGGTATTGGTACAGTGACAGGGAGGTGGATCAGTGGAATAGGATTGAAGACCCAGAATTGAACCCACACATCTATGGCCAATTGATCTTCCTCAAAGGAGCTGAAAACGTCCAGTGGAAAAAAGATAGCCTTTTCAACAAATGGTGCTGGCTCAACTGGAGAAATATTTTTTTAGAAAACATAATGAAAAGGGAGACATAACAACAGAAACTGAGGAAATTCAAAACATCATCAGATCCTACTACAAAGGTCTATACTCAAAACAACTGGAGAACCTGGAGGAAATGGACAATTTCCTAGACAGATATCAAATACCAAAATTAAATCAGCATCAAGTAGATCAGCTAAACAGTCCCATAACCCCTAAAGAAATAGAAGGGGTTATAGAAAGCCTCCCAACCAAAAAAAGTACGGGACCAGATGGTTTTAGTGCAGAATTCTACCAGACCTTCAAAGAAGACTTAACACCAATACTCTCCAAACTATTCCACAAAATAGAGACAGAAGGGACACTGCCCAACTCATTCTTCGAAGCCACAATTACGCTAATACCTAAACCACAAAAAGATCCAACAAAGAAAGAGAACTACAGGCCAATTTCTCTTATGAATATAGATGCAAAAATACTAAATAAAATTCTTGCTAACCGAATCCAAGAGCACATCAAAACGATCATCCACCATGATCAAGTAGGCTTCATCCCAGGGATGAAGGGATGGTTCAATATACGGAAATCCATCAATGTAATCCACTACATAAACAAACTGAAAGAAAAAAACCACATGGTCATCTCATTAAATGCTGAAAAAGCATTCGACAAAATTCAGCATCCTTTCATGCTAAAAGTCTTGGAAAGAGCAGGAATTCAAGGCCCATACCTAAACATAGTAAAAGCAATCTACAGCAAACCAGTAGCCAACATCAAAATAAATGGAGAGAAACTTGAAGCATTCCCACTAAAATCAGGGACTAAACAAGGCTGCCCTCTCTCTCCATATCTTTTCAATATAGTACTTGAAGTTCTAGCAAGAGCAATTAGACAACATAAGGAAGTCAAAGGGATACAAATTGGAAAGGAAGAAGTGAAACTATCATTATTTGCAGACGATATGATAGTTTACCTAAGCGACCCAAAAAACTCCACCAGAGAACTTCTACAGCTGATAAACAACTTCAGCAAAGTGGCAGGTTATAAAATTAACTCAAGCAAGTCAGTGGCCTTCTTGTACTCAAAGGACAAGCAGGCAGAGAAAGAAATTAGGGAAATAACACCCTTCACAATAGCCACAAACAACATAAAGTATCTTGGCGTAACTCTAACCAAACAAGCGAAAGATCTGTACAACAGGAACTTCAAGTCCTTGAAGAAAGAAATCGAAGAAGACCTCAGAAGATGGAAAAATATTTCTTGCTCCTGGATTGGCAGGATCAATATAGTAAAAATGGCCATCTTGCCAAAAGCAATATACAGATTCAATGCGATCCCCATCAAACTCCCAACTCAATTCTTCATAGATCTAGAAAGAGCAATTCTCAAATTCATCTGGAGCAACAAAAAACCCAGGATAGCTAAAACTATTCTCAACAATAAAAGGACTTCTGGGGGAATCAATATCCCTGACCTCAAGCAGTACTACAGAGCAATTGTGTTAAAAACTGCATGGTATTGGTATAGCAACAGGCAAGCAGATCAATGGAACAGGATTGAAGACCCAGAGGTTAACCCACAGACTTATGGTCACTTGATCTTTGATAAAGGAGCCACAACCATCCGGTGGAATAAAGATAGCCTTTTTAACAAATGGTGCTGGTTCAACTGGAAGTCAACATGCAGAAGAATGCAAATTGATCCAATCTTATCTCTTTGCACTAAGATCAACTCCAAGTGGATCAAGGACCTCCACATAAAACCAGACACACTGAAACTATTAGAAAAGAAACTTGGGAAGACCCTGGAGGACTTGGGCACAGGGGAAAAGTTCCTGAACAGAACACCAATAGCTTATGCTCTAAGATCAAGAATGGACAAATGGGACCTCATAAAATTACAAAGTTTCTGCAAAGCAAAGGACACTGTCAGAAGGACAAAACGGCAACCAACAAAGTGGGAAAAGATCTTCACCAACTCCACATCCGACAGAGGGCTAATATCCAATATATACAAAGAACTCAAGAAGTTAGACCGCAAAGAAACAAATAACCATATCAAAAAATGGGGCACAGAGCTAAACAAAGAATTTTCACCAGAAGAAATTCGGATGGCCGAGAAACACCTTAAAAGATGTTCAACATCATTAGTCATCAGGGAAATGCAAATCAAAACAACCCTGAGATTCCACCTCACACCAGTCAGAATGGCTAAGATTAAAAACTCAAGAGACAACAAGTGCTGGCGAGGATGTGGAGAAAGAGGAACACTCCTCCACTGTTGGTGGGATTGCAAAATGGTAAAACCGCTCTGGAAATCAGTTTGGCGGTTCCTCAGAAAATTGGGCATGTTACTTCCAGAGGACCCTGGCATACCACTCCTGGGCATATACCCAGAGGATTCCCCTGCATGCAATAAGGACACATGCTCCACTATGTTTATAGCAGCCTTGTTTATAATAGCCAGAAATTGGAAGCAGCCCAAATATCCCTCAAAGGAGGAATGGATACAGAAAATGTGGTATATTTATACAATGGAATACTACTCAGCAATTAAAAATAATGAATTCATGCAATTTGTAGGTAAATGGTTAGACCTGGAAAATATCATCCTGAGTGAATTAACCCAATCACAAAAGAATGCACATGAAATGCAATCACTGATAAGTGGATATTAATGAGCCCAGAAGCCCTAAATACTCAAGACACAAATAGCAAGTCAAATGATTCCCAAGAAAAGAAAGGAGAGGACCCTGGGCCTGTAAAGATTGCTTCCAGTTTAGTAAAGAAACCGAGGGGGGAGGGGGAATTATTGGGGAACAGATGGGGGGGGAGAGGAACTATGGGAACTATGGTGGGTGGGAACTGGGAAAGGGGAAAGCCTTTGGAATGTAAACATAGAATATAGAAAATAAAATTAAAAAAAAAAGAAAAAAAAAAAGAAAACATAATGTCAATACAGACATTGGAATGGCTGATGACTACTATGCGAAGATAAGTATATTGGCAATATAGTCACAAATTTATCCATTTAAAAACCACCAGATCATGACAAATTTAAATTCAATTTCTATTAAGAGCACACACATGCGGTTTGCATGAACTGTTTTAAATTTGCTTCATTTTTAAGTTTTGATTTTTATTGTATGTGTGTGGGTGTCTTATCTGCATGTATGTCTGTGCTCCTCATGCATGCAGTGCCTGTGGAGACCTGAAGAGAGCATTTCATCTCCTGAACCTGGGGTTATAGATAACTGTTAGCACTCTGGGTGCTGGGAATAGAACCCAGGTCCTTTGTGAGAACAATTAGTGCTTTTACCTGCCAAGCTTCCCTGCCCACTCCTAAGCATTTTAAAATTAAAGGTTTGCTTTTACTACTTTATTTTGCATGTATGAGTATTTTAGTCATATATATATACATATATATATATATACATATATATATATATATATAGGCACATTTTTTTGTGTGTGTATGTGGTGTATGTGTCTGTGTGTATGTATGTGTGTCTGTATATGTGTGTGTGTGAATGTGTGTCTGTGTGTGTCTGTGTGTGTATGTGTGTGTGTATGTGTGTGTCTGTGTGTGTCTGTGTGTGTATGTGTGTGTATATGTGTGTGTCTATGTGTGTCTGTGTGTGTCTGTATATGTGTGTGTGTGTCTGTGTGTGTCTGTGTGTGTTTGTGTGTGTGTGTGTGTGTGTGTGTGTACACCAGGCCTGCAGAGGAAGAAGAGGTTGTTGGATCCTCTGGAGCTAGAGTTATGGACAGTTGTCAGCCATCATGAAGGTGCTGGCACTTTTCACTTAGGTCCTTTGCAAGAACAGCAGTACTTTAGAGCATAAAACATGTAAAACATTTAGTTTCTAAATTATTTGTGTATTAATAATAAAATAACAAAAGAGGAGTTATATGTCCATTTTATTTCCCAGCATGAGGACAAATTTCTTAAGACTATATTGATAAATCAAGTTCACCATTTCAAGTTAATGAGCACAGTCACCAAAATTACCATAGTATGCATAAATCTAAGATGTTATCAATAAATACATCAAAGACAGAAAGGAAAAAAAAAGGCATGAGAATTAGCAGGAAAATCACAAATAATTTTAGATATGGTTTTCTATCAAAAATTTCAACTTCAAATTGTTGGTTTTTTTTTTTTGGTTTTTCGAGACAGGGTTTCTCTGTGTAGCCCTGGCTGTCCTGGAACTCACTCTGTAGACCAGGCTGGCCTCGAACTCAGAAATCCGCCTGCCTCTGCCTCCCAAGTGCTGGGACTACAGGCGTGCGCCACCACGCCCGGCTAATTATTAAGTTTTTTAAAAGAAAGAAGAGAGATAGTTTGTTGCTATTAACTGAATATTTACGCCCTGCTGAACTCGAAGGTTAAAGCCTTAATCCCACTGACACAGCACTTAGTGTTAAGACCTCTGGGATGTGTTCAGGTCTTGCAGACTCTGCCCCGAGTCTTTAAGAAGAAACAGAGTCATTCATTTACTCCCAAGCCAGCTACTGAAGCACAGCACTATAAACAAAATTAAAACCCAAGAGCTATGCTAGAAGGCTGTCAAATTGGCAAAATAAATATTTTTCAATGACATCAGAGATTGCTATAATATTGAACAAATACAGCACACCTTTTTTTTCCCCAATCATATTTTCTTTAATCTTGGCCTTGGTAAAAGCTCAGTGTATCTATGTTTTGTCTTTCTTTCTTATTTTGTCTTTTTTTTTAATTCCCTTACTCTCGAAGGCTCTTACGGAAGAGAATCCACAGTGCTCCCATGTCTCTTGTGTCATGTGAGTAATCTAGGAAGTTAGGTGCTCACCAGATACCAAAGGTGCTGGAGAACTGATCTTGTATTTCCCAGTCTTCTTAGCTACAGACACCATGATGATGCTTACTGTATCCATGTACACAAATGAATAGAGTCCAAAAACACAGTCACTTAGAAATGGAACGTGAAAACAGAATAGATGAAAAAGTAGTCTTTAAACTAGAATAAAGTCTCTGATCATCTAGAAATAACTGTTATAAAACTTTCAACATCGGTGCACTATTGGTACCTACAATAGCGCCGATAAACCACTGCAAACTGTATTTCTTAAGACAACACAAGTGAAACCTAAGCTCCTTGGACACAGAGCCATCAGATTAGGAGCTGGTAGACAAACTCCATGTGCATCCCACTTCTGTATGTAGCTCCCAAGTCATCAGGTCCTACCGTCCCATTTAAATTAGATATCCAGTGGCAAATCCAGGGGGAGACAGGGAAAGGGAGGGTTCCGAGAAGCCATTTTAAAAGCTGAGTAACCCCTAAATATACAACTTAGAGGAGTGCAGTCGGACCTCAGATACACATGTTGGAAGCTTAAGTATTGTTTTGTCAAAGAAGCAGGCTAATGGGTTATACACAAATCAAGGCATTGTGTTTCCTTTGTGTATCTGAGTTGACTTGTAAACTAAAAAGAAAATTTGAACGGAAGCCTGTACTGGGCCTCTATGGAGGAACAGTGAGTATAAATTAAAAGGGGCTTTATTAGACTGACTTAAACAATATGATCTGAGTAGGTCTACAATGGTTGTCTCACACTGGAGAGGCTGAGAACAGGGTAGCTGACCAGGTCCCAAGGCTGCGTGCCTCAGCAGAGTTCCAGACTGGTGCCGAAGACCTGTAAAATTCCTGGAGAGCTGCTAGCCTTCACTCCAAGCTAGAGGCTGGTTCTCAGGTCTGTGGGAGGAATTAGCAGCAGCAACAGCATAGATTATTAGCTACAAGAGAGAACGCAAACAGGGAAAGTGAATCTCCCTTTTCCTGTGTCCTTTTATCTGGACTGCCACCAGAAGGTGTGGTCCACATTTAGGGCTTTTCTGAACGCTCCAAATAATCTGCCAGGAAAATATTTTGCCTTTCAGTTGATTTTAGATTCAGTCAAGTTGACACCCATGATTAGCCATCACAAAAAACCATGTAAAAGTCTTACAGCATTTCACACTCAGTTAATTGGAATACGTTTGTATCATTCAGACATTTATGTGCATTTGCTTAAGTTAAAACAATCAATTATCATAAGTTAAAAATCTATGTCCTCTAAGTATTTGGAAACAATTAAAACTGTAAGCTTTGCAGTAGAATGCTTCATGGGTGAGTTGATATATACACAGTAGTTTAATTTGCTTCCAAAGGCACATGTGTCTTTAAATATGTATTATTGTAGGGAAATTGCTTTCATTCTCATGCAGTTCATAGCATCTCAGGGCAAGGCAAATCACTGAACATTTGCATGTGGTTGCCACTGACTAAAGTCACAGACTGTTGTCCAACCTTAAGCTCCCTCCCTATACTGCATGTTAATATTTTGGGCCCAAGACAGAGATTTATCAGCAATAAATCAAACAAATATTAAAGAGGAGAGGCTGTCTCATGGGGCAGGGCATTGTGTTTTTCTCTATGTTCATAAAGGAATAGTTTCATTTATTTCTTGCTCCTCTTCTCCAGGGTAGAGTGCTAGCAGTCATTTCTCTGTCCCTGTCTTTATGTGTGCGTTTGACTTGGACGAGTACTTCTGTTCATTTGGGAATGCACAAAGCAAGCCAAACCTCCCTACTGATGGATGCCTTTCAGAGAGGCTCGGAGCTAGACTGCTATTAAGGGCTGGGAAGTTGCTGTGATCACTGCAAAGGCTGAGGGCAGCCTTCCCATTGGGCAAGCAGCTTGGCACCCCAATCCCTTCCTGCCTCCAATTGCATAGGCTGTCAGGCAATAGAACTCAAATCCTGGGGTGCTTGGACCAGCCAGGCAGCAGGCCCAGAGGGCCTTTCAACTCAGGGGTTTTACACTCATTTTAATCCATGGGGCATGCCATTGTCTCTCTGCCTTACAAAGGCAGGCAAACAGGTAAAAAGAAGCTGGTAAGACAGTCTGGCAAAGGGAGCTGAGCTCTATTCTCTCATGGAAAGAAAAAAAAAAAGAAGCAAATCCCTATCTATTGTTCATTGTGCTAATCTGCTATTTTCACTGCTTGGGGATGGATTTAGGAAGGAAATGATACAGTGAGATTGAAAGCTGGTTCAGGCACACACCGACCGTGTGTAGCAAATCTGTAGCCAGCACATATGTGTTGTTTTTTACTCAACAGAGTAAATGTTAGCAGTCACCTTCTCTTGTTGTTGGGTAAGGCTGAACATTAAGTCATTGCTGGTGACAAGGACCTGACTTTACTAGGGCATCCAGATGCAGCTTATCTCTGGTTACCACCTAAGGTTGAAGAGTAGTGTGACCCACATAGCCGAGGAAGAGCTGATTCCGTGCATTGTTGGTTAGAATGCCAGGATGCAGATCCTGCTCCATCATTTATTACATATGAGGATTTGATCCCATTTAAAGTATGCTCTGGAGGAAAAAAAAGGGATGATGCTAGTATCTCTAAAGCAAACTAGATGATTATACCAATGGGAAGAGCACCAAGATGCTACTACTCATAGGTAGTCTGTAGACCTGCTGCTGCCGCGTGGCCAGGGGCGCTCTTGGAAATACAGATTCCTCAGTTGTGGTCATGAAAGTGTCATAGAATCAATTTCAGCAGAATGCCTACTGACCTTAAATTGAGAAATATGATTGCTACATAGAATCTGGTCCTGAGAATTCTGGATGGCTTGCCTCCCCAGTAAGCTGTACCAATAACGGCCAGGCACTCTGGCTGATTTTCCTCTTCTGTTCATGGTCTGAGCCCATGGAAGAGACTTTGTTTTCTCTGACACTGGGCTCTGATTATGGTGAGTTTTTGCTTCACAGTGGCTTTGCAAATCTGTTTTCTACATCATACTCGACCTACATACTGATCTTCCATGGTTTCTTTGCCGTTTGATCCTGGTGCTTCTGTCTAG
The DNA here is from genome assembly GCA_964023405.1 of Apodemus agrarius. Taxonomy (NCBI): domain Eukaryota; kingdom Metazoa; phylum Chordata; class Mammalia; order Rodentia; family Muridae; genus Apodemus; species Apodemus agrarius. The sequence continues at coordinate 11,561,482 of OZ030014.1, forward strand.
AGCCATCTAATTTGCCCCATGTATCTATCTGTGTCAACTTGATTCAGTTCTTTGGATCCACACCTCATCCTGATGCTTCTGTGTTAGCTGCCAACTGAAGCAGAATCCTTTCGGCAGAAGCCCTTATTAACACACCACCAAGTGTCCTTTCCCTTTGTGTCAGCTTACACTTTTTGCAGAAAACTGAGCAAGCCCAGAGACATTCCTGTTTTTCATTTTTAACCGTTTGAACATGTGTTCCATAACCTTGAGCTAAGCATGACCCAAAATGTGCTTGTCATCTTTCCTTCTGGGACAATGGGCAGCATACATTGAAGAATGCTTTGGGAGAGAACGCTCTTCTCTCTGCTGTAGATAGTAAATCTCCATTCTTACTTCTTGGTGAACTTGTTTTTGGCTTTGTACATACCGAGATGCATACCCCTTACTTTGGTTACATTTGTAGTTCATCTTGAAGGTTCCATGCTTAGTTTCTCTTCCTGAATAAAACAAGAAGAGTATAGGAACATATTAAGAGAAATGAAAAGATTATTTCATATTGCACTCTAAGGCTTGACATTGCACGTAAACATTTGATTTCTACAGGTGTATTCAAGAAGCAGTTTTCTGACAGAGATTTTGTAGCAGAGAAGAGAATTCAGCCTTCAGGGGATATAAAGGTCGACAAAGCAGCGGTTCTGTATTTATTGCGTGGGTGTGACATTAAGACCTCTCAGCCGTCAACAGTCTTTTGGATTTAGGGAAGAGCTCATCACCACACAGGCTTGCTTTACTTCACATCTAATGGTCTTTAGTAAAGTGGAATAGAAGCAGAGACCTTCCACAAGCTTCCATGTCAAGCTTATCACAATCCCAATGCTTGGCCAGCAAGGCGAAAACATTGCATAGGACCAGAAAGCCAGAGCCCATGGATTGCGCTGAAGTGAAAGGATGTAATTGTACATGAAATGGACAGAATGAAAGCTTCAAGGCCACACTTAACCTAGCAGGGCAATCTTTAAGAGACTGGAATTCACAGAGAAAAAGGCCTTATGCCCAGTATTAAACTGGCAAAGGGGAGAGGCTAGCTGTTCGTAAACTGTGAGGTGACTGTGACTCACAGACTATTTCAGTCATGGATGCCCCAGCTGCTTAGAAGGACAAGTTAATAATTCAACCACTTGGCCTTTCACAGGTACTTCCTTTTCATATGGTGCCATGTATAAATCTGTAGGTAAAACCCTGGTCCTTTATTCCTAAGATTAACAGTATAGACATGTGCCTCCAAGAGGAAAGGATCATTTAGCAGGGGAAGGTTGAAGGTTCTAAAACTGTGACAGACACGGAGTTGGTTGGGTTCCATCCAGTAGTCATTAGCTGCAAGCAACAGCATGCAAATGACATTCTGTCCACTTGTACAGTTTGCTGTCTTGTTGATACAACCACGAGGCACTCTGCAGAGTTTGGACCTGCCTGTACCATGGTAAACAGAACGACGTACACTCTGTCTATAGGCACACACCTAGGAAAGAAGGACCAGAAAGCGCTGTAGCGTGAGAGCTCAGCTCTTCAAAGTCTACCAGTTAGAAGCCATCGTCCTTCTTGAAGATAGATTTCCCCCATTTCCTCACTTTTACCAAAGTTTAGTTTTAATCTCCTGTGTGAAATGGTATTCATGCAAGAATCCAAATATATATTACTACCACTATCGTGTTTTTATTTGTGGTTTTATGTGGCGTCAAAGCATATACATAATGTGTGTGTGTCTTAGTGATGCATTTTCTTTCTGTTAAAGTATTTATTGCTTGATATGGTTTTAAAACTATAAAAATTCAGAATAAAGATTGTATAGCTTAGAAATTGCACGCTTTCCCCCGACTAATAAATGTATTGCATTCTGACACTTCCTCATGGCTGATCTTGAGGGGTTAGTATAGAAGCGTGCTGGGAAGCACCTATTCTATCAACCTGATTGAGCTCTATTAAAGATGCCTGCAGGAAATTACAATTGGGGGCTGAGGGGGAATGAGAACGCTGTTTGAACTCTCCTGTGGAAGGCAGATGAGATTTAGCCCACATGGCCTCATTATGTGTTACTAAGAGAGATAAGACTAGGTGTCACATGGAAATGCTTTACCGCCCAGAAAGCAAAAAATTCTAGCAATGTGCAAGCCTTTGGTAATAAGAAGACTGTGAATATCCTATCCCTAGATATTATAGAGTTCTTTCTAACGGTTATTTTAAGCATTTGATGAGTGGTTAGTTACTCCAGAAGCTCCTAAAAGTCTGTTTAAAACTGGTGGCCATACCTGCATGTTAGATTAACCCCAGGGACTGTGCAAATGCAAACATTACTAGATAGAGAACACCCGATCTATGAACACCATGATGTATACAAAGCTTCTTGGTGGGTGTAATAAGAGTGTGCCAGGAGTAGGCTTGTGTTGGGTTTAGACCAGGCTACCTCCAAATATGGTGTCTGAGGAAACAGCTACACAGACTTCTGCTGTGAATAAAGCTTGTGCACAGAAGTGAAGAGCTTTTGTTTCTTTGTGTCTTTGTTTCTGAAGGTTGCGATATCCTGTAAAATTGAGATAAATAAATCTGTGGTTTTTTTTCCTGTGCAGCTGTTTTTTATTATAGATGTCACTTTTCTACAGTTGATGATAGGACTGTAGGCACTAGCTTTTTTCTTTTGTGGGTATCCCTATGCCAAGATTTCCTTAAGCTTTAGAATTCACTAGAAGGGCTCACCAGAAAAGTGTTAAGCTTTCGGATTATTATGAAAGGGTATATATTACATTAGCAATAGAAAGGGAGGCAGGACCCTGGGTGCAAATGTCTAGGCACGAGTTCTCTGGGGATTTAGTCTCCTAGTCACAAGGTGAGAAGACAATGCACCAGGTCCTGGCAGCCGGCTATGTTCTCCCGAGCCTTGGCTGGTCAGGGACTTTTTATTGTAGTCGCTTGTTTAAGCATTTGGCACCAGTGCTGGCTATTTTTACATCCTCTTGACATAAGCTATAGTCGTCTGATCGGAGAGAACCCTGACTAAGAAAATGTCTCCACAACATAGGGCTGTAGGTGAACTTGTAGAACATTTTCTTAATTAGTGATTGATGGGGGGGAGGGCCCATTCCATTGTGGGGTTGCACTTCCTGGTCTGGTGGTCCTGTGTGTTATAAGAAAGCAGGCTGGGCAGCTCAGGGGGAGTAAGTCAGTAAGCAGCATCCCTCCACAACCTCTGCATCAGCTCTGGCCTTAGCCTCTGCCTCCAGGATCCTGCCCTGTTTGATTTCTGTTCTGACTTCCTCCGATGATAAACAGTGATGTGGAAGTCAAATAAACCCTTTCCTCCCCAAGTTGATTTTTGGTCATGGTGTTTTGTCATAGTAACAGAAACCTAACTAGGACAGTACACAATGGTTAACCTTAATGATTCCATGGGTTCCCCCACACGTTACCCCGTGAACTCACATGGAGGCCAAGCAGGCCCTCAGTCTCAGCTCTGGCTAGCAGTGTGTCACAAAAGCTCCTAGGCAGAGTCTTAGAAGCTGGTCAAAGGCGGTCCTCATTTTAGGAAGGCACAGTATTTGGGCATCTTGGCCTGTTGAATTGACCCTTGAGCTGCACAGAGCTTCACATATGGCCTTTAGCCCACTAGCAGCCAGATGTCTAGGTTAGGTACCTTAATCATGTGGTCCCTTTGGGAGACCCTCAGGGTGTGAAGTGGAGGGGTTAGGAAAATACTTGGAACATTCATAGTTCCCCAGGGGGCTACCTAGACTCTTCAGAACTTGCTACTGAAAACAGTGTAAAGAAGGAAGATGTAATAAATTGTTGAATGAAGGTGTTTCCAGTTCTTTGTACTTTTTGGGAGATTCAACACAACCTATATTTTCTAGATCCTATTGATTTTATTAGCTGACTGTGATTAATTGCAGTTCTCTCTGCACAACACCAGTGCTAAATATTTAGGATATTCTTTTAGGATATTTTTTGAGATAGTTACAAATACCAATGTCAAATAATTACCACATCAAGATCTGGTAACCCCAAAGTTAGCTGTGTTGGTCTGGCCACACAGATTAAACAGGGTCTAGATGTGAGTTGATTGCACTTTGTTGGAAGCTTTCTTTGCAGCTTGCTACCAGTTAGGTTTCAGGTTTCTTCTTCTTCTTCTTCTTCTTCTTCTTCTTCTTCTTCTTCTTCTTCTTCTTCTTCTTCTTCTTCTTCTTCATTGTATCGCAGGGTTTTTGCTGGGGCTTTCCCTCTCCCAGTTAAATGTTCAACAGGACACGGGACACTTCCTTAATGCACTTCCTGCACAGTGGCTTAAGGTTCAGGAACATGTCCAACGGTTGCTATACAGCAGATGGTGGATTCTTTTCTCCTTTCCCCCTTTTTAGTAGAGCAACATATACATTTAAGGTTTTCACTGAGATTCTAGCTTACTTTAGCCCTAGCAAAAGCCTGAGTTGGTGACCACTGGTTTTATTTAATTGATGAAAATATAATTGCAAAATGTAAAATTTTTTAACTTGCTTGGCATTTCGCTGAGAGTTTTAGTGCAAAAACAAAATCCAGTTTTTTCCTGTTTTGGACTTGTTCTTTTTACCTGATACTCCAAAGGACAACTTAACACCTGGAAAAACGATCGTGTAGTCTGGCACTCACGTTCCATTGCCCTGACCTGCAGAACAGCACCAGAAGGATTTATTTTGTCTCAAAGCATAAGAAGGTAGAGCCCATCACAGTGGGTGGGGAGGGCCTGGTAGAGCTAGAAATGGCAGAAGCCTATGGCAGGAGATTTCCAGACTTGGGTAGACCATGATCCAGGTACAGGAAGTGTTGGCATTCCACTGGCTCGCATTGGGTCTGGAGTGTTGCTGCCCACATTTAAGGTGACTCATCCCTCTGCGGTTTAAGTCTCTGGGAACACCCCCACCGACAGGCACAAAGGTGTGTTTCCTAGATAATTCAAAATCCAGTCAGGATACTGGTGAAGATTAACCATTGCTAGCTTCACCTGTCAAGGCAGATGGGCTGAAGGCATTGAAAGCATGCCCAGAGTTTGCAAAACATATTGTTTCAGAACCTTTGCCGACACTGTTTTTAATATTGCACTTTAGACTTTAATGAAGGCATTGCATGATAATTCGGTTTTCCTCCCCTCCCTTCCGCCCCCCCTTCATTCAGGTTTTCAGGAATACAAATGATAGGAAGGTTTATATTTAATTGTATTTATATATTCATCTATAAGCTGGTTATAGATCCATTACTACAATTTCGTGGTAGAGTCATTGATTTTAGTTATTATGCAAAGCTTAGGGAATTGCTTTAAGTTGAAGGTATTGCAGGGTGTTATGCAGTAAGTTTATTATTGTTGCAGGGAGCTTAGCGGTGATGATGGGTAATTCAGAATAATCTGATTATCTCCACAGGGTGTATTTGAAGATACTTCTTCTCATTATAATTTGGGTGACCGGAGTGATGGAGGACAGTTATTTAGCAACGATATCAGAGATCAGGCTGCATCTAGACATCCTTCCAGAACCTTCTTGGATTTAATAGTCCATTCAAGAGCTTGTTCATCGCAATGAGCTTAATCTAAGATTGTGAAAAAATAACAGCAAAGGAAGACTTGGGATTTTCTCAGATTTAATATTTAAATATAAAACTACTCAGAATGGTGAAAGGTGACGGTAAGATCTGGAGAAAATGGTAAAGTGATCCCAAACATTAAAACTATTTTTAGTAGCTCGGGTAATTCATGTCAGTGGTAAGGGAACGGGGAGACAATGTCACAATGTTACCCCCAGCAGTCTGAGGAATTCTCTTAATATTTCACAGACTTTGTTTTTGGCCACAACGGTTATTTGTGGCTTTGATGCAGAAAAGCATTTGTGGACCAGCCATTGTGTAACTGAGCTGGAGATTTTATTGAGTATATTTTAATAGGTAGAAAGACAGGTGCTCAAGAAAAGAACAAAAGCCCATCCAAAGCGGGTAAACTTCTCAAATAAGAGCAACAGATAGAAGACACACTTAACTGTGGGTACAGGCTCCTTGACTGTCTTAGCATGAGCCATCCATACCTTTTGAGTGGCTCTCAAGTTACATATCTCCCCTCACAGAGGCTCTGCTAATCTCTGTAATCTTTAGTATCTGTGCTGTTGAAGTCAGTGCTCAAGTTACATCTCAAAAAATTTCTAAAAACACCTTCCCCACCCTTCTTGAAAAGTGAGAATTATAACCTGGCTTGTAAGGTGCTTTGGATGTAATTAAAATCTGAGAAGCTGAGGCCAAGAGCCACTGAAGTTGCAAGTGGTATTTAGTACATCTTTTCCTTGCAAATGGGGTTGGTTTATGGCAAGATTCTTAGACAATTGCAGGTTTATAGCTGGGAGGGAAGAAAGGCCACAAGCAGTTGTTAATTTTACTAGAATATTGGCACGAGGCTTCAACCAGATTCCTGGGTAATAAACTCTTCTTTTTTCTTAAATAGCCACTGTGTTCTCTCCATCCTATCCCATTTCTATTCTATTTAAGAATAACCTGATCTTCTTTCAGCTTCTACAACTAGGACAGGAGTTCTTTAGATAACTTCTGATTTAGCACTGGGTATTAAACTTTATTTTATTTTATTTTATTTATTTTATTTTATTTTATTTTATTTTATTTTATTTTATTTTATTTTATTTTATTTGTTTTTTGTTTTTTGTTTATTGAGACAGGGTTTCTCTGTGTAGCCCTGGCTGTCCTGGAACTCACTCTGTAGACCAGGCTGGCCTCAAACTCAGAAATCTGCCTGCCTCTGCCTCCCAAGTGCTGGGATTAAAGGTGTGCGCCACCACTGCCCAGTATTAGGTAGCAAACTTAAGCCTACATACACAATAGGCCAATGATCTATGTACTGGGCCTTTTAATACTTTAAGTGGTCTTGCTAAATTTATCAGGTGACCTTAACTTGCTTTGTATCCTAGACAGGCCTTGAACCTGATCTCTTCCTTCCTCTGCCCTCACAGGGACCTGTGTTTCCGGGCATTTGCCACCAAGCCTGGCTCAAATGCTGGTCTCTGTGCCTAGCGCAGAGTTTTCATAGCTATGGAATGACTAAATGTAGCCATTTATTTGGGAACTTCTGTATTTTGGAAGACTGAATTATGCATGGTATTACTTAAAACTTCTAGAAATATTTGAGTCAGTGCCTTAAACTACTATGTTTAATTAACTCAGAAATAAAAGTTGTGTCTCCTGTCTCCTGGTGACTTACAAAATAAGGAAGTGAATTTGTAAGCACAGAGAAGATTGTTAAGTAAAAATTTCTTCCTAGTATAATCTCCAGAGTTTGTATTAAATAAAGCTAAGTTGCTCAATCAACAGTTGTTCCATGTGTGAGGGTATTTGTATATAAATTACTTAGTTTTCTTGGATCTAACATTGATAGGACATGATTGATCTTTAAAAGCTTTATGAAGAATCACAGACTGTGAAATTAAAGGCTGTTGAGTAGTCTGACTTAGCTTTTTTCATTGAAGAGACACCTGTATTTCTGGTAGTAGGAGCTGTGTTTTATATCAGTTATCGACTAGTCCATTAATTACCCATGTCTGACAGTAATTAATGTCATGTTACCTTCTAGTTTATATCAAGAAGACCTACCAGACTTTGCTAATATGCTAAAATGCCAGCTAGAGTGTTTTCCTAGTCTTTCACCCAATTTTAATGTCATCATTAGAATGGGAGATTATGACTTTTAGTTAAGTATTTGCTTCCTAAATAAAAAGTGTATTGCATAACATTGTCACATGTGATTTAACATGGAAAATATCCATCAAGTCAGTTTTGCTTTGTATGCTTCATTCTAGAAAATATCCTTTCAAATGTTACTTCCTGATTATTCATAAGTATTGCCATGATCTTTGATAAACAGAAGAGCTGTCATTAACTGGATAATGCCAAGTAGTTAATGCTTGTAACTGAAATATTTGGGTAGTCCCATGCATTTATATATTTTTTCTTGTCCATAAAATTCACTGGTTCTTGAGTGTATCTATATGAGTTTCCTACTGTTGGTATGAAAGTTACCAGCTGGGCGGTGGTGGCGCACGCCTGTAATCCCAGCACTTGGGAGGCAGAGGCAGGAGGATTTCTGAGTTCGAGGCTAGCCTGGTCTACAGAGTGAGTTCCAGGACAGCCCGAGCTACACAGAGAAACCCTGTCTCAAAAAACCAAAAAAAAAAAAAAAAAGAAAGAAAGTTACCATGTTACCATAATGGATAGGATGATAGAATACTCTCTTTGTATTTACAAAGGCCCTTAGTTCAATGCTCCATACCCTTCTCTCCTGCTCAAATCACAAATTAAATGAGTTTGAATTACTCAGATTTGCTAATTTATGTCTGGAGACTAGAAGTTCCAGTGGACTCCACAGGCTAAAGTCAAGATGGTGGTAAGATTTTTCCTGGATCCTTAGGGAAGGATCCAGTTCCTTACCTTTTCTAGCTTCCAGGGGTACCTGCATTCCTTGGACCATAGCTCATTTCTCTATCAATAATAATATCACTCTGTTATCTGTTTTGGTCCCATTATATTCACACAGAGTCACACAGATAATCTCTTCATCTCAAATCTCTTAAACATATCTACAAAATCTCTTTTGTGTAGAGGGGTCCTCACAATCAGTCCAGGGTCCTATATTCTTTGTGGAAGACTCAATGGACACAATATACAGTCATGTATTTGGCATAAATGAAGAGTGATGCCAACTACACAGAAAAGCAGATGGATATGGTCTGAGGTTATCAGAGGCTGCATCTGGGTAGCATCATTCAGAGTGTGCCCAGCTCCCTTAGCAATGAGCTGCAATGTATACTGCTAATGAGAGAGACTAATTAGAGACTCAGTGCCAGAGTTTTTACTGAGACTGGTTACTTCTGTGTTGCTTCGAATGAGAAATGTTCTCCATAGGCTCTCATACTTGAACGTTTGGTCACCTTTTGGTGGTGCCGTGGTGCAGCCTTGCTGGTAGTACAGTCAGTACTGGGGCTGGCTCTAAGAGTTTATAGCTTCGATTACTTCTAGTTCTCTAGTTTTCCCCCTCTCTCTCTGCTTTGTGATTCTGGGTATCGGTGTGATTTTAGCTTCTGTCTGTTGCACCATGTCTGCTCCTTACTGCCATGCCTCCCATATAATAATGGTACTTTATCCATCTGGAACAATAAGCCAAAAGAAACACTTTCTTCCATACGTTGCCTTTGGTTCTGATATTTTATCACAGCAACAGAAAAGTAACCAACACATAAATTGATACAATGAAAGGGGTACCACTGTTTTTCTGAATTACTTACTTACTTACTTAATTAACTTTACATCCTGATCAGTGCCCCCCTGTGAGTTTCCCTCTCAAACAGCCCCTCCCCACATCCCTCCCTTCCCTTATCTTCTGAGAGGGTGGGGACCTGACTCCCCCTCCCATCCCCTGAGTATCTCCCCACCCTAGTGCATCATGCCTCTGCAGGGAGGGCTAGGCATATTCTCTCTCATTGCATCCAGACAAGGCCGCCCACTTTGGGGAGTGGATTCCAAAGACAGGCAATGGTTTTAGGGACAACCCCTGTGCCAGTTAGTGCAGGACCTGCATGAAGACTGAACTGCACCACTTCTACATTACTTGGGGCTGGGTAGGTCCAGACTCTAGATTTGCTTTCTTCCCATTTATTGTTCAAATAGAAATAAGAAGACAAATAGACATCGGAATACAAATTGTGTTGCTGCCTTATTTAGCATCACCCCCACCTCCGTGAACCTTATCTACCTCCATGCTTATACCTTTTACCTCCTTTCATCTTGCCCTGCATACACTTTCCTGTTGTACTCAATTACTCGTGGTTTCTCAAACAGATTATGTTTCTTGTTATTGTCAGGATTTCATATGATTTTTTCCTTTGTACTGAGCTCTCTTTGTTAAATTAGTTCCAATGACCCCTTCACTTTCTGCTCACTATATACATTTCCTTCCTCTTACAGAAGGTCAAGTAGGCATCTGAATAGGCTGTCTTTCTGATACCCAGCTCTATGACTTGTATTTCCCCATCATTGTTCTCATCATCCCAGCAATGAGTCTGTCTTTCTTGTGTGGTAGGTTTTCCCTAAGTTTTGGTAGAAACGATACCTTATTTGTTTACTGGTGTGTCGCCAATGAAGAAATGCCCATGCTAGATTTTCAATAAATATTTACTACACGAGAGAATGAATGAATTCTGAAAATTTCAGAGTGAGTGAATGGCTGCTTTGGAAGTCATTCTGGCAGTTAATAAAAAGAACAAACATCTAGTTTTTCTGGTGTATACACCCATGAGAAAATAAAAGCAGGTTACATATGAAAATTTTCATGAATAGTTACTTACAGTGCTATTACTAATAGCCTCTAATCAGAAGCAACCAAGTGTCCACTATTTATGAACAAGTATAAATAAGTATGAATAAGCAAATGTACTATATCCACATAACAAAACATTATGGGAAACAGGAAAGTAATACTGATATAATATAAATGAACATCAAAATGTTGAGTGGAAAGAGCGACAAATCTCACTTATCATTCCATGTATCTGAAATGTTCTGAGCAGACAAATTTTTTTGCAGAGACAAACTTTTAGCCTAATGGTTGCTCAGAGACAAGGAGTTTGGGAGGCAGTGGAGGGCGACAGGAGATGACCATAGAGATTCCCACATGACAGGAATATTGTAATGCGGGCTCTGGTGATGACTGCATACTGCTGTACAGACAGTAAAAACTACTGAGTTACACGGTTTGAGAATTGTGAATTACTATGGCGATAAGGCTCTTATTATAAAAGAAGAGTGACTGGAAGCCAGCCAGATCTAACTTGGAAACAGTGCTAATGTTTAGCAAGAAAGCATACTGATGTCAAGAAATGTTAGTTAATGGATGGCCCATCTATGGCCTCATCTACTGACTTTGGCATCAACTGACACATCTGCTTTGTTTGTTCATATTATAGCATGAATAATCACTTGTGCTTTTCCTCAGATGACCACTTTTGTATGGAATGAAAAATCTTTTGATATCCTTTATTATATAAATAATTAAATAAGAAGTAAACTTTAGTTTAATTTTGCAAAATTCATATTAGTGATTCATTAAGGACAAAATCTCCTCTCCTACATTGACTTTCCCCAAACTACCTCTAAGAGGTCAGAAATTTTACCATTACTTTTCATCATCTGTCCAGTATGAACCCAATAAGGAAGGTGTGGTGGTTTGAATAGGGTTGGCCCATAGAATCATGTGTTTGAATGCTTGGCTCATGGGGCGTGGCACTGTTAGGAGGTGTGCCTTGTTGGAGTAGGTGTGGCCTTGTTGGAGGAAGTGTGTCACTGTAGGGTGGGCTTCGAGGTCTTCTGTGCTCGGGTTCTGCCCAGTGTATATTGCAGTCCACTCCTGGCTGCCTGGGGAAGACAGTCTGCTTCTTCTGCCTGTGGATCAAGATGTAGAACTCTGGGCTTCCCCAGGACCACTTCTGCTTGCACACTTCCATGTTTTCCACCATGATAACAATGGACTGAACCTCTGAAACTGTAAGCCTCAGTTCAATGTCCTTAATAAGAGTTGCTTTGGCCATGATGTCTGTTCCCAGCAATGAAACCTTAACTAAGACATGACATCCAGTTCCTTATTATCTTATATCAGACAATGACAGATCATGTCTGTAGGTAACAGTTTGAGATCTGCTGTCCCAGGTGACATAAAATTGTGGAAGCCTCAAAAATAGAATATGTTTGCAGGCCTCTTTGGCATTAGTGTGCATCCAAGTATTTATCTCAGGGTTGATATCCATGCCAGTCAGGAGGAAATTATTTGGTTTAGTTGTTCCTTAATATGGTACAGAGTAGTGTTGACTGTTGATGAGTGTCTCCCTCCTTGTCGCTGACAGAAAGTACGTTAACAACAGTTGTTTCAATCTCAGGCTTTCTCAGGTCTTATTATTGTACTGCTCTTCCCTCTTAATTGGAATGGCAGAGGAAGCGACCATGGAGGGGAAATTGAACTGGTTCTTCTGTGATAAGGACATTTCTGCTCTGTGAAGTTTGTAAATGCCTACTTTGAGTATCATTTCTATAAATTCTTCTGGATGATTCTTGGTTTTGGATTGAAGGACTGAAACTTCTGGCCGTCCTACATCTGGGAACCGAGAGGCTAGCCGCCAAGTCCCTGATCTGGGTTTAAAACATGAGATTCTCAGCTTAGTCATAGACACAGTTAGCCTCAGCACATGAGTAACTCTCTCTGCAATGATGTAAAGCAGGAACTGCCTAACTATCCTATAAATTGCAGTCCGGCCTTTTGATAGAGCTACTGTAATTTGTGACAACAATGAGGAATAATTTGCCAGTGGCAAGTCAGAGCTTTGCAATGTACAAGTGCTAATGTAGTCTCTGTTTAGACACTCCCTCCCTCCCTATGGAGAACACAGAAATAGTTCTTTGTTGCAGGAGATTTCTCAGCATGGCCAAGTGGCCATTAAAGGGCCTGATGAGAAGAATGAATCATCCCCAAGTGTCAGAGTCAAAAGATTCATTGAAGCTGCCCTGTCTCAGAGGGTCTGGGACGAAATCTACTTTCTCAATGACTGCCCTGTGTCACTTCTGCCTTCTCAGCATCCACCGGATTCAGGCGGCATCCCTGCCCTCTCCTCATCTGTTTGCGTGGGTACTCCAGCATGAAGGAAGCTGAGCTTTATCCCTCTAATGCATCTTGCTGTCTTTGGCACGTTTGTTGTTTGTTGTTGGTGGTGCCAGGGCTCAGCTGTTACATGACAGGCTTTGATCGAGTGAATCAATTGTTGTTGTTTTTCCTTCATGAAATACCCATAAGACTTTGTGGCTCTCTCTTCAAAGGACAAAAAAAGGAAGGCTGCTTTGTGGTGGTCTCAATCAGGAATAAGAAAAACACAGCACAGGAAATGAATGTCATTTTGTTGATTTTGGATGAAATGTCAGAAGAGAAACTTCATTGTCTTCTTACAATATTCATTTGGTTGAGAGCATATTCTAGATTCATCAGAAATCTCATTTTCTAAACATAAAATATTTGTCTAACTGGATGTTTCCATTGAGAAGAATGCAGATAGAAACATATTTATTACCCTGCACAGAACACAAGTCCAAGTGGATCAAGGCTCTCAATGTAAAACCAGATACACTAAATTAATACAAGAGAAAGTGAGAAATAGACTTGAACACATTAGCAAGGGAGACAGTTTCCAGAACATAACACTAATGGCTCAGGCTCTAACATCAACCATTGATAAATGGGCCCCATGAAACAGAAAATCTTCTGTAAGGCAAAGGACATTGTCAGCAGAACAAAACAGAATGGTAAAAGATCTTTACTAACCCTTCATCTGACAAAGAGCTAATATCCAAAATATATAAAGAACACAAGAAGTTAGACTCCAACAAACAAAATTAAAAAATAGGATACAGAGCTAAACAGAGAATTCTTATCAGAGTAATCTTGAATGGCCAAGAAGCACTTAAATAAATGTTCAACATCATTAGTCATCAGGGAAATGCAAATCAAAACTATCTTGGGATTCCCCTCCCCCCCTTATACTAGTCAAAATGGCTAAGATAAAAAACCCAAGTGATAGCACACACTTGTGAGGATGTGGAGAAAGAGGAACAGTCCTCTACCTCTGGGGGGAGTGCCAACTTGTACAACCACTCTGGAAATCAATCTGGTGGTTCCTCAGAAAATTAGAAATAGTTCTACTTGACAACTCACTATACCAGTGGTGGCATATACCGGAAAGATGCCCCACTGTGGGACCTCAAAATGTAGCCTGGTTTCTTTTTTTTTTTTTCCGAGACAGGGTTTCTCTGTATAACCCTGGCTGTCCTGGAAATCACTCTGTAAACCAGGCTGGCCTTGAACTCAGAAATCTGCCTGCCTCTGCCTCCCAAGTGCTGGGATTACAGGCACGTGCCACCACCACCCGGCTACCTGGTTTCTTATTATGCTAAGGCTTGAAACCCTGAAAACCCTGAAGAGACGGTAGGCACTTGGCCTGTTCCCAGGCACCAGGCCCCTGTCACTAGCCACAGCTCCCCATAGATATGTGGCTATCAGTCATGTATGCCTACACCCCACTTTGCCACAGGAACATTTGCTCATTTACGTTCCCAGTGGCCTTATTTGTAATAACCAGAAGCTGGAAACAACCCAAATGTCCCTCAGCTGAAGAATGGTTATAGAAAATGTGGTTCATTCACACAATGGAATACTACTCAGATATTAAAAACAATGACTTCACGAGTTTCACAGGTAAATGGATAAAAGTAGAACTATCATCCTGAGTGAGGTAACCCAGACCCTAAAGGACTTACTTATAAGTGGATATTAGCTATAAGACTACCTATGATACACTCCACAGACCCAAAGAAGTTAAATAAGAAGGGAGGCCCAAGTAAGGAAGCTTGAATCACACTTAGAAGGGGGAACAAAATAGTCATAGGAGGCAGGTGGAGGGAGGGAGGATTGTGGGAAGGGGGTAGAAATGAGGGTGCAGGGTCAGGTATGGGGAGAGACAGGAGAGAGGTCCAGAGGGTCAGGAGAGTGAATGGAAATCTGAGAGTAGGTGGAATATCTAGGAAATCCCAGAGACCTGGGATTGGCCAAGCTCCCAGGATTCAATGCAGGTGATGTTACCTGTGATCCCTAACACTTGGGACATGGGACCTAATGATATCATTTCCTATAGACAGGTAAGACCCCCAGTGGAGGCATAAAGATGCCAACCCACACACGAAACTTTTGACCCCAAATTTGTCCTGTCTAAAAGAAATGCAGGGACAAAGATGGAGCAGAGACTGTAGGAATGGCCAACCAGTAAGTGATCCAACTTGAAACCCATCTCATGGCCAAGCACCAGTTCTTGACATTATTGATGATACTCTGCTGTGCTTGCAGATAGAAACCTAGCATAGCTGACCTCTGAGAGGCTCTACCCAGCAGTTGTCTGAAATAGATGTAGGTATCTACAGTCAAACATTGGATGGAGGTTGGGGACTCTTAGTGGAAGAGTTGGGGGAAAGATTGAAGGCCTTGAAGGGGATGGGAACCCCACAGGAGGACCAACAGAGTCAACTAACCAGGATCCCTGGGAGTTCTCAGTGATTGAGCCACCAACCAAAAAACACACACAGATTGATACAAAGCCCAAGGCACATCTGTAGCAGATGTGCAGCTGAGTCTCCATCTGGATCCCCCAACAACTGGAATGGAGGCTCTTCCTAAAGCTATAGCCTGACTGTGGTATGTGTTTCCAAACAGGGTTGCCTTGTCTGGCCTCAGTGGGAGAGGATGCATCTAATCTGGCAGAGACTTGATTTGCAATATCTTGGGGGATACAGAGGGGTGGTCCACCCTCTCAAAGGAGCAGGGGAGGGAGGATGGAGGAGGGTCCCTGTGGGGGTGGACAGGGTGGGGACAGTGTTTGTGAAATAAATAAATAAATAAATAAATAAATAAATAAATATTAAAAAATACACTAAAAGATCTTGGTTTTTAAAATTTAATTGGAAAATATCATGCATGTGAAGAGAGAAGAAGGAAGAGATAGAAAAGAGAAAGAGAGGAAGGGAGGAAGGGAGGCTGAGAGGGAGGGAGGGAAGAAAGGAGGGAGAAAGGAAGGGAAGGAAGAAGGGAGAGAGGGAGGGAGGGAGGGAGAGGGAGAGAGAGAAGGAGAGAGACTTTCCTATCTTTCTTCTGTTCCAGTTCCAGGGAAGTGATTCACTGTAAATTGTGGTGCTCTTTGAGGGAATCTCTAGGATGGCGTTCTCTTGAGCATTATCTGAAATTTCTGTCGTCTGTGGCTTTGCAATCTTGGGTTCAGGGTTGAGGGTTTGTCATCTAAAGACTCTTGACTCTGCTTCTTTCAAAATGACAAATGAGAATCAGTAGAGCTGACCACAGGACAGTGACAATCTCATTAGAATGACTGACATCC